>CP142460.1:11570000-12170000 GCA_038049695.1 Cinnamomum chago
TAGGCAACAATTTACCTAATCAGGAGCAAGATCGGGAGATTTAAGCACGGATAAGGGAGGTTCTCCCTTAGAGTCTAGACAATGTCATTCACCCAAAAGAACCTCACCGAGCAGACTCTACAACGGTTGCCTCCCGACCAACTCGATTCTGAAGTTCAAGGTCTCTCCAAAAAAGGCCAAGTTGGTGTTCATCTTCAAAGACTTAAATATCAACACTATGGCCCAGCTCCAGGAGGCCTTCTTTTGCAACACAAGTTAGTAGCATCCCTCACTGCTTCCGTTCTCCATGAAAATTATTAGATGGAATTGAAAGTCTGGGATCCGAACCCTAGAGGGGGGTGAATAGGGTGAGCTTCAAATTACTGACCAATTATGAATAATTTTAACTTCTTTAATCCAAGTTAGTCACAAATGATGATTATCAAACTAAATGCGGAAATTAATAAAAACAATCACCACAAAGCATGCACCATCACACAAAGATTTATATTGGTTCAGCCTCAATGCCTACATCCACTACCGGCTTCTGCTCCTACACCCCACCAGATTTCCACTATCTATGCTTTTTAATAGGCTAAGCAATAACCTTTACATTATGTTTTCCAAGGCTAAGCAATAACCTTTTATACTATGCTTTTCTTAGGCTAAGCAATAACCTTTGCAACCAAAAGGTTGGTTATCTCTCTAAGTAGTGTCTAGAATACACTTGATGGAGATACAATTTTAGCTCAATACAATTCCTCTTAATTAGGCGGATATGAAAGTAAAAATCTAATTCACACACACACATACTATGAATGCAAAGATGAATGCACAATTTGTATGTAAGATGTCCTCAATCAATTTGAAAATAAAACATCATAAATGTATGCCAAAGGCTTTTGAAAGTTTTGGCTCATAAAAACATTTATGATTGAGGAAAGAATGCTAATCACATGTTAAAAATAACTTGTAAAAGATATACCTATGTATTTCAAGCAAGTTGTGGAATTCTAAGAACAAAACATGTGATGCATAAGGATTTCAATCAAATTAACAATGTAGCTCAATATATGTATGCTAAAAGCATTTGAAAGTGTAAAATACAAAAATAGATTTGATTGAAGCTAAAGGACATATGATTTGTAAAGTTGTTGAATCCAAAACATAAGATAGATTTGAAAGTGATTTTCTTATGATGAAAAACAACCAAAGATTCAACCAAGTATAGGAATCATGTTACATATAATTTCAAAGATATTTTTAATAACATGAGTTACTTAGATATACCAATTTGATTACTACTTGGTTTGAATCAAGGTGGTGCATCCAAAACAATAAATCAATTCAAAACATATACATGTTAAGGACACAACAAATCATAATTTATCATGCTAGAAAAGATTTACCAATAATTAAAGCAAAGCATGGAAACATATGATTAAGAAAAGTAAAGCTTACTTAGTGATCTAATTCAATGGAACCAACCTTTAGCTTTCCAAATGACCCCTATTATTCCTTAGCTCATTCCCCTTTGACTGGCCTCAAAACATCTGAAGGAGGGCCTCTTAGTTCCTCAAAATTTTCAAAGGAATGAACTTGCTTTTATACTAAAAAAATGAGTTTCTGCGAGTCCTCGGTCGACTTGCACCTTTCCCCAGTCGACCTGGGCTCAACGGTCATAAATCTGACCGTTTGAAAAAGAGCTCAACGGCTCTATTCTCGGTCGACCTGCAGAGTGGTCGGTCGACCCGGGCCTGGGACCATTTTCCCCTAAAATTTCATAATTCAAAGTATTTCTTTGAGGGGAATTTTGGGCCAATGAATCAAGCTTGGAATCATGATTTAAATCAAATTAAGAGGTTTTAGAACATGAAACATAAAAAGCCTAAAATGATTTGAAAGATTTAAAACTCATAGGCTTGCTTGATTCATAAAACTTCTTTTCAAAGTTAAATGCATCCAAGTTTAAAATCAAAACATGCATGAGCCAAGATTTCTATAAGTCTTAAAAACAATGCATGTGTAAATCAAGATTTCAAGATTTTCTAAATCAATACATATGTGAAAATTCAAATGATGCTAAAATGATAATGCATCCATCAAATTGCAATATACAAAATCCCTAACATGAATGTGAGGGGATTCGAGACATAATCTTCGATGCCAATTAACATTGACGATGAAAGAATATAAACATGATTTGCTTTTCCTCGCTGAAACTAGAACCAGAGAAATGAATGCGAGCAACATGAATAGTTGGTTATCTACCTTTCTCCCATCTTTTCCTTTTGCATTTTTGGTAATGGCTATTCTTGAAGACTGTGGTTGTTTTGGAACCCTCTCAAGCTTTCTGTCAGAGTCATTGAGTCCTCGGACCAATCCATTTTCACCAATGTTCAGGCTCTAAGTGTCCCCTCTATGTCCTGCATTTAAGCATCTCCTTCATGGGTGAAAAGGAGAGCCCTTTTGGATAATGTTAACAGAATCAACAACCAACACATCACCACTCATAACACATGGCTCCTTATTGGAGACTTCAATAGCCTTCTTGGGTTCCATGAGGAATTAGGAGGTCATCCGGACCCCTTGTCAGTGGCCAATAGGGGCTTCAAGCAGTTCATTGATTCTAACAACCTTCATGACTTAAGATTCAAATGCCCTCCTTTTATCTGGACCAACGGCAAGAAAGGTCCCTTGGTCATTCTTGAAAGGCTCGAGAGAGCTTTATCTACGTAGTGGTTTAACTAATTTCCTAACTAGGAACTTCTTCACCTTTACCATTTAGGCTCTGACCATAACCCCCTCTGCCTTCGACCTTCTAATTGGAGAAGACCTTCTCATCGCCCTTTCTGCTATGAGAACTTTTGGTACCATAAGGACACCTTCCTTCCTTGGGTTCAAAATACATGGCAAGAGCCGAGAGGAGCTACTGATCTCTGTGATATGCTCATGGACCTTGTGGGGAAATTTAGGGAGTAGAGCTCCAAAGAGTTTGACAACATTTTTACAGAAGTCCATGTGCTTAGAAGAAGAATATCTGGTATCCATGCTAGTCCAAGATACCACACCTCTACCTTCCTAAAATTGCTCGAAACAGACATCTCCAACAAGTACTTCTCTAAGCTAAGAGAAGCAGAATCCTTTTGGGCTTAGAGAGCTAGAGTTAATTGGCTCAAAAAAGGAGACATTATTTCCATGTTATAACAAAGATTCAACATAGGAAGAATCTCATTCCTTACCACATCTCTCAGGAAGGAGCCATAATGTCGACTAGATACACTGCACTGGATGTCGATCTGGGAGTTAGAATCCTGACTTTTCGAGTGTACCCTGTCGCTCTTGCATCCTTTCTATTGTTTATACCTGTTAATTAAATGAAAATTGGATGACCTAGCCTGTTTATAATATCGATGTTATACTTGGATTGTTTTGGACTAAGACCATGACAAGGTGGGTCATGGCAATGGGTTTGATGGTGGATATGGGTTGGACTTGGACTGTATTTATAGATTGGACATGTACCTTGGACCTTTTATGGACATGATAGGACTTTACTCGCGCAAGGCAAGCCTAGACAGACATAGACCCGTACTTTTTTTCTTGAGTCGGCACTAAACATCTACTTAGTTGTTATAACCTTAGTTATTGGACCGATCATCCTTGGTGCGAGCTATATTGTTGTGGTTTAGAACTATCATGATTAGCTATGGTTAGATAGCCGGTGGGAAGGTTTTTGTTTATTAAGCGTGAGAGTGTTGATATTGTTATTATTGGTGGGGCTCGTTATCCCTTGCATTGTTACTTTATTTCTCCGCCGTAACTGGTTTACAGTATGAGAGTTCGTGGCATGATATTCTGCGGTGTCTAGCTTGTGTGAATTTGCCACATTGATGGTTGGTTAGATTAGATGCTTTACTTTCATACTGATTCTATTTGTTATATCTTACTCAATTGCCTAGCATTGATATCTTTACTATTCTTATGATATTATCATCGTCTCTATTCTTTCACTACAAGAAAATCTGTTTTTAGCGGGGGTCGACGGCCGCCGCTAAAACATAGATTGGCCCCCGCAAGTCGACGGTATAGGAACTGTGGGTATATGTTTTAGCGGGACCATAGGTTTTTAGTGAGGGCCATTAGCCGCTAGTAAAAAGTTTTGTCGGTTGATTAAATGACGAAAAAAACTTTTAGTGGGGTCATTGACCGCTGGTATAAGAAAGATAAAGTTGTTGCTCTCAATGGAAAAAAAGAACATATGTTTTAGCGCCAATCTGATGGCACCCGCTAAAAGTGGTAAATTTTTTTTTTAACTGAATAATACATAAACCTGTTTATATCAATTGCATTTCATGTACATAAACCTGTTTATGTCAATGCGACAAAGTATACCAAGAATTAAAAACAAAACTACCTTTTTATACAATTTAAATTGTACATTTTACATCATGTATTAAAACCAAATTGAATAAGACTCATCTCCAATTTCTCGTAGTCTACTTGAATGATGTTTAATGTTATTACATAATATAGTCCTTTGAACAACCAACACCCTGCATGAAACATTTTCACACAATTTCATGCTATACAACTGTGAGAACCCGACCCCTAATATCTTGGATTAGTGTTGTTTTATTTGTGGATTAGTTTCTTTTAATGGGATTAGTATTTGTTGGGTTGAGTTTGTGAGCTAGAATGGTTTTTCTCTAGTCTTGGGGAATTTTGAGGGCCTTTGTGATTAGTGGGACCCTTTGGGGGTTCTTTTAGTGACTTTGCGCGTGATTGGGAGGTTATTCTAAATTCCTGATAATTCTTATTTTAGCCTCATTTGACTTATTTTGTTACTCTCTATAACTTTCGTGTTCACTCTGTACCCGTTCGAAGCTCCGAAAATCAGTTTTTCCAGCCCGGAGGGCAAAACAGTCATTGCACACCAAATCTATACCCAAAACTTGATATTCCCGAAACCCACAAAACATATACTTTTTAGAAACTAGATATTTCGACGATCATTTCTTTCTTCTTCGTCGAATCCATCCGAGGTCTCGAATTAGATGATTTCAGCCAAACTAGTCCCTTAAGTTGTGGGACCCAACCTCCTTTGTTAACATAAGAGAACCCACCCCCTTCATTGCATCCCATTCTCCATTTTTCCAGCATAGCCAGCTGAACCTAGGGTTCCTTGTGCTTCTCTTCTTCTTCTTGCTTCTCCATCTCCAAGCCACACCAAGAGTTCATCAATCAAGAAATGGAGACCATCTTCTTCTTCCTCTTCACCATGGCTCCCTATTGATACCATTTTTGGAGAAATCTCCCAACCTAAAGACCTCCCTTGAGCTAGCTCTCTTCATTTGAAGGTCATCCAAGTAAGTGTCCTTCTTCATCTTCTAGATTTGTGTTCCTATAGCCTTAGAGAAGCTCCACCTTTATTATTGAAAGCTTTCCTTGTCATTTCATGGTTTAACCCATTTTAGGGTTTGTTTTTGGGGTTTTTGTAGAAATTGTGGATCTTGAGCTTGAGAGGTGATTAGGAGCTTGATTTGCTTGATTAGAGTCAAAGGCAAGTGGATGATTGGATCGTTTTGATTATTAACATGTTTTGTGAGAAAAAGCTTGTTTCATTAAGGGTTTTGGTGATTTTAGTAGTTGTCTTTACTATGATTAATATTGATTTCGAAATGTGCTTATTGATGAGTTTATTTCCCTCTTGTTTATGCTTGGAAAATGTATGCATCATATTGTCAAGGTTTCAAATGGTTTCACATGAATGAGTTTTCTCCACCTTGAGATTTGTTGTGAATGGAAAGAATGGAAAGGGAGAAACTTGAAATGAGGAGCTCTTTAGCTCATATTATTGTCTTGGAAACATGTATTTTAGTCTTCTTGTTTATAGTTCTATGTGATTGTTTAAGTGTTGGAAAGGAAAGGAAAAAGGAAGGAAAAACCAAGTGTTTCCCGGACCTGCACGCCCAGGTCCGATCGATCGGACTGTCTTTAACTGGGAGGCTTTTCAGGCCGATCGATTGGACCGAAGTGAAATTTGATATTGTTTTTTTTTGGAAACCTTTGGGCTTTCTATGAGTCCTAGGGGTATATACCTTAGTGTTAAGACCAATTATACCCTAATCTAAGGTCTCTAAGACTAGGGAATTAAAAGAAAAGAATGGTGTTGATTTAGACACTAATTCTTGGTTCTAGGTGGGACCCTGGCTACCCTTTTTGGACTGTTTGGACCATGTGTGAGAATGTCTTGAGCCGACACGCCTCACGGTTGGTTCGGTGGCATCGAAGTTCAATCCATTTCAATCTTGAACGGGATGGAACGACGCGATATCTTCTTTATATCTAAACACAAGTCTATTTCCTTGGTTATCGCTAATTCTATTCCTTTCGATGACTGAGTAGGTTGCTCGATGTTTCCGGACTAATGTCATGCCTAGGATGGACCGTTTATAATCTTGATTTTTGCTATTGTAATACCTAGTTCTAACCATAAGCTCATGTTAAGTTTTAAAAATAGTAAAAGTGCATAAGGAGCCCGGAATGTCTTCAAACTCAAGGAGTACCAAGTAATTATTATAATCGACATACGGGACCCTATTCACTTAAATAAATCTTGAAACCGATATTCTTACCCGAAATTGTAATAGTTCATTGCTTCACCTCATTTTCAGGATTTGCATCACATGACTTGTTTTCCCGAAAGCATTGAAGTTACATTAGTAACAGTTATTTATCCCGAGATGTATTGCCCGATATGAAGTGACAGTGTGCCCTTGAGCACCCCCGTTTTACCCGTTTATTTACTGTACTTGATTTACTTGCATATGTCCCGATTTGTTATTTGACCTATGAGTCGGCATCACTAAGCTTGGATAATCTTGTCAGTCTGATCCACTGACTTGGAGATCCCCTCCCGTCCCACCAGCTGCAGTTTGGATCCCGATACCCGGTTATTGCCGTGGTCCCGTCCCGATACCCGGTTCGCTACAGTGGTCCCGTTCCCGTATATTTATATTGTATATATGATTTGAGTTGAGTCTCCTCACCTTGTGTGACTGAGACCAACGTCCCGTTATACTCTTGTCACTTCGGTGATAGAGGACTTAGCTTCTTGTGATTGCCATCTTGCCAGTTCCCGATTTCCTTGGATACCCGACATGTTTTATATTGCTTACTTGCTTTCCGATAAATGATTCGTTTCCTTTATGAAAGTTGTTATTTAAACAAGTGTTAATATTCTCCAATGTAAATTCAGTTATTATTATATGGTCTTCTGTTCTTTATACCCGCACATGTTTTAAATGAATGCCGGTTGGGTGAATACCCATGCTTTTACATATGTTTCAAACGATCAATGATTTTGCTAGATTTATATGATTACGCATGTTTTAAAGGAATACCCGAATTGTTAAATATCCGAGCTTGCTTTAAAGGACATTTGGTTTGTCAGATATCTATGTTTATACCTGTTTTTAAATGATACCCGATTTGTTAAGTATCCATGCTTTGAAATATGTTTTAAACGACACGCGTTTTGCCAGATTCCTATGTTTATACCTGTTTTAAATGATTACCCGATTCGTTAAATATCCATGCTTTGAAATATGTTTCAAATGACACTTGTTTGCCAGATTCCTATGTTTATACCTGTTTTAAATGATTACCCGATTCGTTAAATATCCATGCTTTGAAATATGTTTCAAATGACACTTGTTTGCCAGATCCCTACGTTTATACCTGTTTTAAACGATATCCGGTTTGTTAAATATCCGTATTTCTACATAGGTTTCAAATGGACATTGGTTTTGCTAGACTGCTATGAATACCTGGTTTGTTGTATACTTATGTTTTTACTTAAGTTTCAAATGAACGTTGTTTTGCCATACCACTATATTTATACATGTTTTAGACGAACATCCGATTGTCAAATATCTATGATTATAGATGATGTAAACGAACACATGTTTTATTAGATAGTCATGTTTTACCCATGCTTGAAATGAATACAGGTTTTCCCCGAGATTCCCGACTTTTGCACCCGTTTAATTATATGCAGCATTTGATCGAATATCATGATTTATCTTATGTTTTATTCTTCAGTATATTATTATCTTTTCATCCACCTGCCAGACCGTCGTGTCTGACCCACTACTTTTGGTACTCAGGTTCAGATTTCTTCGCCCCGAGTTGAGTGTTTTTGTTGGTTGTGGAGCCATGCCTTGCAGGTTGGTTTGTCGGCTATGTCATGTAGACATTGAGCTTGACATCGGAGCTACGTCACATTTGGGTAGTAGTTTATAGCTTATTGTTGTATGGCTTTTATTAGCCCTTTTCTTGGGATTCTTAATTAATGTACATTGATAATTGTAACTTGAACATATTTGGGAAGGTAATATCCTGTTACTGTCAGCTCTGTAATTTATTGTGATGGTTTACTCCAGTCTGAGATGATTCTTGATATGATAGCTATATGCTAAAGGTTGAGTGCGATGTGGAATCCGATGGCCACGGACTCCGGGTCGCAACGCCACGAAAGCTTCAGCAAAATATTCAGAATGTGTTGTCTTCACACACGCGGATCCTGGGAGAAGTAAAATACATTTATGCTTTAATCCCATTCGCGCCCCCGAGGTTTCGGTTTGGGGGCGTGACAACAACTGTGGTAACGGATCCCTCTAAAACAATCGTCACCATCTTAACTCTTCAGTTTCATTTCAAATGGCCTTCACCTTTTTTTTAGTCACCATCTCTTAGCAATCATCAAGACAACATCCAAACATCTGCAAAAATAGTTGTTAGAATTGAGTTAGCTAACATCTTTTTGGACATCAACTTAGTTAAAGACAATTACATTTCAATTTTACTTACTCTAAAGATCTGGCAACTCCATGGGATATCCGAATGCATTAATTCCAAGCTATTTTAGTTTCTTGTTTAGTTCATCACCTAATTGAAACACAGCATCAAGATTTCCATTACTACAGTATTTATAGAAAAGTAATCGTTGCCTATGCTCCACGCGACTGATCAAAATATGATAATAATACTAATAAATAACGCTCTTAAAATAACAATTATTTGAGAATAGAGAAAATAAAGAAGATAAATATAAGTAGGAACAGGTACCATAAACACACTCTTACAAGTAAGATATTCAAGATCTCGCATCATTTACAGAAACTTTATTACACCTTTTAGCACCTCGTGCAATATGCAAAATAACAATAAAACATATTCAAACACTTTTCTTGCTCATATATAAAAAATAAAAACATAATCAGAACTTGAGTGGATCTAATAAAGATATTCTCAAGCACGAAGAAATCATATAAAGACAAACCTCATGTTTGACCTTCCATAAGCAATCTCCAAGATGAATAATTACAAGCTCATAATCTTTTGTTCCGTCCGTAGCAATCATGGCCAACTTCTTTTCCCAATTATTTAGCATACAATTGGCACAAAACACTAGTCCATATAAATCACTACATAATGTTGTAAACATATATAAGGAAAAAAAAAACACTCGTGAATTTTAAAATATGTTATCCAACATTATAAACAAACTATACACAAACGACCAAACAATCAAGTGAAACATAAATTGAATATTAGTCCACTTGCAATCAAACTTGCCCCTGCATGATCACAATCACCACACTATACTAAATATATGGATCAAGTTTGTACCTAAATTTCAAGCAAAACGCAATGAGAAATCTAAATTTAATCACAACCATGATTTTCCAAAAGAACAAGAGTTCCATCAAAAATAAATATTTTAGACTAATATTGCACCGGTAGAATCATATTTACTACTACCATGAAAGAAAAGTTTTAATAATAATAATTTAATTATATCATTCATTTGCTCCGCGATCATTTCTATATGCTCCCGGTAAAAAAATAAAAAAAGGTAAACATTTGGAATACCCTCTTACAAACCACATATGTACAATAAAAATGCAGACTTACCCCTTCAAAGGAATCCTATTGTTGGCCAGACAACTGCCGCATCATATCAGCCATAATGACTTGCATCCTCTGTTGTTCCCTTGCATCTCTTCCATATATGCGCTTTTGTCTTCATCACATTTTATTAATTCCTCCATTCGATTATGCACGACATTAAGTTCTGCACGCGTTTCCTCAACGTTATTCCCTGACTGGCCAGACATGGAGCCAAAGACTGATCTGGGCGTTGGACCCAACCCATATCCGCGTACACGACCGTGCTGCTTTGCTCCCATCACCTAGGTATAGATGTCATCGCCTATGGAGTTAGAGGGTCCTCCTTCCCGTGTTTTATTCAACTCCTTAAATTTTGTCTGCATTAAAAATAAAATAATTAATTGCATCATGTTCCGATTAAATTTAATGCATAAAATCGACATCTTGCATACTATAATTTCCGCCGATCTGCTATCAACATGATTCCCATCCTTCCGCGTATGAGTTCGAATGAAGAGATCCGCTCAAGAAAGTATAATCCCATCGGTCCTAGCTCGAGTTTGCCATTGTGAAAATTTAAGTTCATCACAAAGCTATATGTCAAGTAATTTCAAAATTTATAAGTAATATAATAATGTTATATACCTCTTCGTCTCTATAACAAGCAAAACTCTTTGTTCCCCCAATATGCTTAATAACTTATCTACTTTGATTGGCCTTATTTTTCTCGGATATATCTTATATATTGAATGCCAATAGAATATGTTAACAATATAAGCAAAAGGGCCAATCTCTGGGAGAATTTTTGAACAATTACTTCATACCTTAACCTCAGCCCTGCCCCAGTATTGCACAAGCCAAGCCCAATCCTCACCCGAGATGTCAAGTGGTGGATGTTGAAGTCGTTCCTCATATGTGTTCAATGTAGAATAATATTTATCTTTTAAGTCCTTTCTATAGTCTCTATATTTTTTCAATAAATTCTGAAGAACCCACTTCTTCCTTTCCTCGTCAATAATAACAAACTCCTGAGAGATAGAAAAATAACGAAAATGTCATATTCTTAGCTAAAATATGAGATAACAGAATAATATTTACTACCATTTACCTGAATGGTTTTCAACAACTTCTCTTTGGCTTGTTTAGGAATTTCAACCCATTTTTTCACCCGCAATGGTGCATTGCCAGGAGTCTTCACAACTATTCCACATAACGTGGAAAGATCTCTAGCATTCTTTCCTATTGGCTGGCCATCTTTATTGAAGTCCACAACTAGCTTATCATCAGAATGTCTGTTGAGTAATTTAATGCCTCACATGGGTCCTCAGGTCCTCTTCTTCCCACTACAAGAACCTGTTAGTTTGAAATAAAAATACGAAGGAAAAAAGATGTTAGCAAGTACATAAGAATTGTAACTTCATTAAGACATATCATGAATCACATATAAATTAATTTAAGAATTTAAGACATCTTAATAGAGCTGCTGGCAGACCCCTCGGCCTCTATAGGGGAAGGCTGACTTTGGGTTTCAATTGCCTCCGCTTGTGGTTGCACAGAAGAACTAGGACCAGCTATACGAATGCATCGACGTAACATGACTATCCAATTAGTTTTCTGAATAATATAATCAAATGTGTCATTAAAAAAATAGATTTGAATTCTACAATAGTCGGCATATGAATATTAAATAAAAAAAACATTCAATAAAGTAGAAAAAATTAGAGCATAATAGTATTTATATATAGTTAATATGATATAAAAAATCCAAACTCAATTGCATTACTACTACCAATCTTGATCACCATAATCAATAGCGGTATCATTTCCATCACTGTCATCAATAAAGTTATCATCTTCATCATATTCTTGGCTTGGAGTAGAAAGTACCAAATTTGCATCAACAACCACCCCTTCGATATCGGGTCTATTCCAACTAATAACATCACCATTTGTGTCTATTGTGTCTGTCAATTCATTGTGCATCCTGATCTCAATTTGTTGGCACGGTTCCATTTCCGGCTCCATATCGTAAAGGTCTCAGGGTTGTATCTTTATCATGACACGCCAATTGGAGTCAATAGTATCTTGGACATAAAAAACTTGTTGTGCCTGACTTGCAAGAATAAAAGGTTCATTGGTATATAAAGTTCGTGTGATATTCACACAAGTGAACCCATATTCATCTTGCTTTATTCCCCTACCACCATGATTTGTTACATCCCACCAATCACATCCCACTAATCACATTTGAATAATATGATTCGATTTCCGCCTATATATTTTCACTCCATAACATCATTCAAGACGCCATAGTTGTCGATGTTTCCGGTCATTGGGTTCTGGTCTCTGGCACCTGCAAAGCTTGATGTCTCTGCAGTTACAAAAACTCCACTATTTTGAGTCTTCCTTTGCATCTCGCGATCTTTTGTGTGAAATCTAAAACCATTTACAATGCATCCCTTAAAACACCTCACTGCTCGAAGGGGACCCATAGCTAATGATTGGAGATTTTCATTTACTTGCATCTGTGAAACCTATTTTAGATTGGAGAAAGTAATTAACACATCTGCTTCAATTACGCACAACTATACTAAAATTAAATTGAAAAAAGAGTATATTATATTTAACACTCACATGTTGTTCAAACCAATTACCAAACTCCTTAACATGAGTGCGGTCTACATCCCTAGCACTTATACGCCCATGATGAGCATCCTTAATCATTTGCTTATGTGTCCTACACAATAAATCATTTAATTGTAATCTAAATGAGAGGAAAACATCAAGTTTACCATCTTTTTACCATTTAAGTATGTTTCAATGAGTAGTCTTACTGAACATATGGGGTGACTTCATCACAATTGCTCAACTCGTATAGACGAGCCTGTTCCCACTCGTCTGTACTTAGTGTGTGCGAGGTTTCCTTCCCTAAGGTACGACTAGTCCTTACGAAAATGGAAAGCTTTTCAAGTGATTCAGCATCACCACCATCGTAATTTCGAACTGGCCGGTTGAACTTTCTCTCAAGCTCGTGCAAGTATCTCGAGCAAAAGGTTGAGCATTCTTCTGAAAGATACCCTTCTACTATTGAACCCTCCAGACGACTTCTACTATGCACATACGACTTCAGTCTGTGCAAGTACCTATGAGAATACAAGTGTCGATGTTAATGACAATACCAAATGCAACAAATAAATTAATATCGTATATATGCACTTACTGTTAGTTTTATGGTCTCAATGCCAGTATATGATGTAATAAATTGATTAATTTCTTCATTTATCAAAATATATTATTGCTTTCCTTTCATGAGATGAATGGTGTTTTATTACTTGTTTGCACATAACTAATACGAATGACATAATGGTTCATGAGATGAACCGGAGTCCACAAGTATACTAGATGTAATACATGTGTATGGATGAGATCCACATACAGGAGACATGTATTGCAAATCTTATACTTAAATATCTTCACAACCACAACCAGTGATGAGATTGGGCATCTCATCTGACAAGGTTGCAGCACTTTGATCACTATGAGATAGTGTGATTTGTCTCGATCATCAGAATGTAAGATTCTGGATCATGATACTGGTACATTGGATGCATTGAAGGACCATGAGAAGCACCTTATGTACACTGTTTTTACTTTAAGGTCTGCTCTCATAATTCCCTAGCAATAGGCTCATAATCCTGAGACATTAATGAACTCAAGTTTCTGTCTATTCATTTGCTTTGTGTCACCAATGAGTGAGGCCAATTGTAGGTCAACACCTCGGTGATTTTGGTACGTGGTAGTAGAGCTGTGGGAACATTCAATGATCAAGATGGAATCTATCTTTAATATCCGCTTGTGACAATTAATGGATTTATCATTGGTAAGTGCGTACCCATTCCAATTAAGAGTTAATTGGATCGGTACCAAATGACCATTATAATTAATTGAGGCTCAAGGATAATAAGATATGGATCTAATTTGGTGGACATGTCCAATTGATTCATGGATATAGATGGAGGGGCCTACTTGTGGTAATAGGGAAGTTTAGGGTCTTCTATGAAATTTATTCCTAAGACTGGAGTTCAATTGCATTTATATGGTGGAGTTATTTGCAATTAACTGTGGGCCCGGATTGCACATGAGATGTAGGGTCGCGTGTCCCAGTTGGAGCCAGCTTTCTAAGAAATCCCTAGTGGTCCCCACGCTAGCCCAAGTTAATAGAAATATACTAATTATAGTAGAACTCTAAAAGGAAATCGGAAGTTACTATTTCTATTTGAAGTGGGACTTCTAATAGTATTAATAGTAAGTTACTAATTATTAATGGAAGTGAGACTTCTATTTTAATTAGAAAAGAGAAAGTTACTAATTATAATGGAAGTGAGACTTCTATTTAAATTAGAAAGAATAGAGTTACTAATTGTTAGAGAAGTAAGAATTCTATTTCAATTAGATAACAAAGAGGAGGATTATTAATGGAAGTGAGACTTCTATTTTAATTAGAAAAGAGAAAGTTACTAATTATAATGGAAGTGAGACTTCTATTTAAATTAGAAAGAAGAGAGTTACTAATTGTTAGAGAAGTAAGACTTCTATTTCAATTAGATAACAAAGAGGAGGTTGTTCTAGGGTTATAAATAAGAGAGAATAGAGGTGGATGTCCCCAAGCATATCCCTACCTAGGGATTCACGCCCAGCCCCTTTATTGAGTGTAAGTGTTGCATCTCTTCCTCTCTTCCCTCTTCTAGTTCTCTTCTACTTCTCTTCTGGTTTCCTTAAGAGCGTTCTCTTGGAGATCCCACCCATCTTCTTGAGAAAATAGAATCTGATACGGGTCATAGCGTGAAAGATCAAAAGGTCTTGGAGATTCTGATTTGATTAGTGAAAGAGTTTCATCATCAAAGAAAGACACAACTTCTCTATTAGAGCACTACTAAGCTCCAAATGTATAACCTACTGTTAGTTTTATGGTCTTAATACCTGTATATGATGAATAAATTGATTAATTTCTTTATTTATCAATATATATTATTGCTTTCCTTTCATGAGATGAATGGTGTTTTATTACTTGTTTCCACATAACTAATACGAGTGACATAATGGTTCATGAGATGAACCGGAGCCCACAAGTATACTAGATGTAATACATGTGTATGGATGAGATCCACATACAGGAGACATGTATTGCAAATCTTATATTTAAATATCTTCACAACCAGTGATGAGATTGGGCATCTCATCTGACAAGGTTGCAGCACTTTGATCACTATGAGATAGTGTGATTTGTCTCGATCATCGGAATGTAAGATTCTGGATCATGATACTGGTACATTGGATGCATTGAAGGACCATGAGAAACACCTTATGTACACTGTCTTTACTTTAAGGTCTGCTCTCATAATTCCTTCGCAATAGGCTCATAATCCTGAGGCATTAATGAACTCAAGTTTCTATCTATGCATTTGCTTTGAGTCACCAATGAGTGAGGCCAATTGTAGGTTAACACCTCGGTGATTTGGGTACGTGGTAGTAGAATTGTGGGAACATTCAATGGTCAAGATGGAATCTATCTTTAATATCCCCTTGTGCCAATTAATGGATTTATCATTGGTAAGTGCGCACCCATTCCAATTAAGAGTTAATTGGATCGGTACCAAATAATCATTATAATTATTGGGGCTCAAGGATAATAAGGTATGGATCTATTTTGGTGGACCGGTCCAATTGATCCATGAATATAGATGGAGGGGCCTACTTGTGGTAATAGGGAAGTTTAGGGTCTTCATTGTAATTTATTTCTAAGACTGGAGTGCAATTGCATTTATATAGTGGTGTTATTTGCAATTAACTGTGGGCCTGGATTGCACATGAGATGTGGGGTCGCGTGTCCCAGTTGGAGCCAACTTTCTAAGGAATCCCTAGTGGTCCCCACGCTAGCCCAAGATATTAGAAATATACTAATTATAGTAAAACTCTAAAAGGAAATAGAAAGTTACTATTTCTATTTGAAGTGAGACTTCTAATAGTGGTAATAGTAAGTTACTAATGGAAGTGAGACTTCTATTTTAATTAGTAAAAGAGGAAGTTACTAATCATATTTGAAGTAAGACTTCTAATTGTGATTTGGTAAGCAACTAATTGTTATGGAAGTAAGACTTCTATTTCAATTAGTAAGAGGAGGTAGCTTAAGTGTTATAAAAGGAGAGAGAGGAGGCTTGGATGTCCCATGCATTGATTCCACCTAGGGATTCACGCCCATCATCATCTTCCTCTCTTGTGTAAGTTGTTGCACATCTCTTCCCTCTTCTAGTTCTCTTCTAGTTTCCTTTAGGGTTTTCTATTGAAGTTTCCACAAATTTTCTTGAGAAAAGTGAATCTAATACGGGTCATAGCGTGGAAGATCAAAGGGTGTTGGAGATTCTGATTTGATTAAGTGAAAGCGTTCATCATCAAAGAAAGAATTAAAATTCTCCATTAGAGCACTACAAAGCTCCAAAGGTATAATCTACATCCTTGTATGTTGTGGATTTCGTGGTTGCATGTTTAGGTGCTGTTTTCTATCTTCTAGATAGTATATATTGCTATACATGATTTATGAGATTGAGGGATTGCATCCTGGATTGGGTCTTGTTGCCTTCTAGATAGTTGATTCCTGCATTAAGTGGATCAAAAGTTTTGAAACCTATCTGAATGGCCCACCTATTTTCCAACATCTACTTCCTTGTATGTTGTAGATTTCGTGGTTGCATGTTTAGCTGCTGTTTCTATTTTCTAGATAGGTTATATTGTTGTACATGATTTATGAGTTTGAGGGATTGCATCCTGGATTGGGTTTTATAGCCTTCTGGATGGTTGATCCCTGCATCAAGTGGGTTAAAAGTTTTTGAAACCTATCCTAGAAACCTACTTCCAACAATTGTTATCAGAGTCATACCTCATCTCTAATCATGTTAGATCAGTAAGCTCTTTCTAATCTTTGCATGAGATGCGAAGAGGATAGAGCAAGGGCTATGTAAGGATCAATTTTTGATGAATTTACTTGGTTAATAGTAGATTCATGCTTGGATAGTCACAAAAGGGTTTAATAATGATGGAAGGATTGTGAGAATCCGCCCCTAATCTCTTGGATTAGTGTTGTTTTATTTGTGGATTAGTTTCTTTTAGTGGGATTAGTTTTTTTGGGTTGAGTTTGTGAGCTAGAATGGTTTTTCTCTAGTTTTGGGGAATTTTGAGGGCCTTTGTGATTAATGGGACCCTTTGGGGGTTCTTTTAGTGACTTTGCGCGTGATTGGGAGGTTATTCAAAATTCCCGATAATTCTTGTTTTAGCCTCATTTGACTTATTTTGTTAACCTCTACAACTTTCGTGTTCACTCCGTACCCGTTCGAAGCTCCGAAAATCAGTTTTTCCAGCCCGGAGGGCAAAATAGTCTTTTCACACCAAATCTGGACCCAAATTTCGAGATCTCAGAACCATGCCAAAGTTATACTTTTTGAAAACTAGATTTTATGAGAAACATTTTTCTCTTCTTCGTTGATCGCATCCGAGGCCCGCAAATAGATGTTTTACCCTTGGCAAGCTTTGAGTGTAGTGGGGCCCACACCCACCCATTATAAAATGACTCCACTCACTCTTTCTCCCTCATTTTCCACTCCCCATCGGCTGCAACTCCCAGCTACAGTTCCAGCAGCCCCTCTTCTTCATTTCTTCCATTTCTTCTTGCTTTCTCCTCTCATTTCTTGGAAGAAACTCTTGCCATTTGGAAACCCCAACATGCCATCTTCTTCCCCATCTCTTTAGCTTCCCATGGATGTGATTCTTGTGCAAAACCAAGGTGGGCAGCCCCTATTGCAAGCTTCTTCTTGTTCATTCATGGCCTTAGAGGTAAAGACTCCTTCCCATTTTCCTTGTATATGCTATGGCTCTCCCTTAGGTTCTATTTCCTAGTTTGGTTTGAGCTCATTCCTTGTCTTTCATTGTTTAACCCATTTTAGGGTTTGTTTTGGGGGTTTTTGTAGAGATTGTTGATCTTGAGCTTGAGAGGTGATTAGAGGCTTGGTCTAGCTAATTGGAACCCAAGGCAAGTGGATGAATGGATGGTTTGAATGTTATCAAAGTTTTATGAGAAATCCTAAATGTTATTACTTGTTCTTGATAATTTGATATATGTTTTCACATGTGTTCTTGCCACATTTCTATTGATCTCGAAAATGCATATTAATGGGTCTTGCTCTCTTGTTAAATCTCTTGGAAATTAGGCATTCCATTTGGTCAAAGTTTGCTCATATGGTTTTATAATGAATGGGGTTGGTTATTCCATTCATATTTATGTTTATTAGCTTGCATTGATTGGAAGTAGATGCTCATTTAAAAAGTTCTGCTAACTCATCTATTGTTATGGAAATGTAACCAATAGTCCTTATTTATCTCTAGATTTTTGGCTAGCTTGGACTAAAGGCAAGTGGATGTTTTGATTTTATAAGCTTTCAATGATTTTGGTATTTTCCACTCATGCCTAGTTATTACATTGGTTTGAAATAAATGCCCATGATAGAGCTTTGGTAGTGCATTCATGGTAGTGCATTTATGTCTTATAAGTGTATTGGTGAATGTCATTTAATTTCTTCTTGCTTATATCAAATGTACCCTATTGTGAAATGGTCTCCTTCTTTCTTTAATTGCATTGGATTTGATATTGATGGATGAGGTGATGGAATGAACCCATATTGGAGTTGTGGAGAAGTGTAGATAGTTGCATTGGAGGAGCTTTTAGCTCAGTTTTGTGGCAAGGATTAAGTGGAAGTGAGGAGAATGGTTTTGAGGGGGGAGAAAGGGCTTAAATCTGAACATAGTGGGTGATTTCCCGCACCTGACGGTCAGCCTGCGGTCGCCCGGCGGCTAGCCGCCAGGTAGCCGAAATGTCACGGTTGCTTTTCCAGAGAGCAGACTTCTCCGCCTGAAAACTCGGTCAGTTCCACGGTTAGCCAGCGGCTAACCGCCGAACACATCGGCGGCTAACCGCCAGATAACCGCACTTGGCGGTCAGATTTCCAGTAAGCTGCATTTCTGCAGCCCAACAGCGGTCAGCTGCGCGGTCAGCCAGCGGCGGCTAACCGCCAGCTGACCGCCAGGTAACCGAAATTCCCCAGATTTCGAAAAGCCCAACCGGTTCGTTCGAGCGCTGAGCTTTGTCAGTCGAAGGAGACTCACTAGGCATTGCATGAGGCCATCCGAGAAAGAAACCATATCACAAGGATGTCATTCGAAGTTTTGAAAATCCAAAGTGTATAAGGAGCCTGGGATGTCTTCAAACTCAAGGAGTACCAAGTCATTTCAATAAGCGACATACGGGACCCCTATCCACTTAAATAGATCTCGAAATCAATATTTTCCCGAAATTGTAATAGTTCATTGTTTCACCTCATTTCCAAGATTTGCATCACATGACTTGTTTCCCGAAAGCATTGAAGTTACACTAGTAACAGTTATTGTCCCGAAATGTATTGCCTGACATGAAATGACAGTGTGCCCTTGAGCACCCCCGTTTTACCCGTTTAATTATTATACTTGATTTGCTCGCATATGTCTCGATTTGTTATTTGACCTAAGAGTCGGCATCACTAAGCTTGGATAACCTTGTCAGTCTGATCCACTGACTTGGAGATCCCCTCCCGTCCCGCCAGCTGCAGTTTGGATCCCGATACCCGGTTATTACCGTGGTCCCGTCCCGATATCCGGTTCGCTACCGTGGTCCCGTTCCCGTATATTTATATTGTATATATGATTTGCGTTGGGTCTCCTCACCTTGTGTGACTGAGACCAACGTCCCGTTATACTCTTGTCACTTCGGTGATAGAGGACTTAGCTTCTTGTGATTGCCATCTTGCCAGTTCCCGATTCCTTGGATACCCGACACGTTTTATACTGCTTACTTGCTTTCTGATAAATGATTCGTTTCCTTTATGAAAGTTGTTATTTAAACAAGTGTTCATATTCTCCAATGTAAATTCAGTTATTATTATATTGTTTTCTGTTCTTTGTACACGCACATGTTTTAAATGAATGCCGGTTGGGTGAATACTCATGCTTTTACATATGTTTCAGACGATCAATGATTTTGTTAGATTTATATGATTACACATGTTTTAAAGGAATACCCGAATTGTTAAATATCCGTGCTTTGTTTTAAAGGACATTTGGTTTGTCAGATATCTATGTTTATACCTGTTTTTAAATGATACCCGATTTGTTAAATATCCATGCTTTGAAATATGTTTTAAACGACACGGTTTTGCCAAATTCCTATGTTTATACCTGTTTTAAATGAATACTCGATATGTTAAATATCCATACTGGAAATAGGTTTAAATGAACACTAGTTTTGTCAGATTTCTTTGGTTACACCGGTTTTAAATGAACACCTGGTTTGTTAAATATTCGTATTTTCACATATGTTTCAAATGGACATTGGCTTCGCCAGACTGCTATGAAAACCTGGTTGGTTGTATACTTACGTTTTTACCTAAGTCTCAAATGAACGCTTGTTTTGTCAAACCTCTATATTTACACATGCTTTAGACGAACACCCGATTGTCAAATATCTATGCCTTTATGGATGATGTAAATGAACAGACATTTTAGTAGATATTCGTGTTTTACCCATGCTTGAAACGAATACATGTTTTGTCAGAGGTCCATGATTTTGCAACCGTTAATTATATGCAGCATTTGATCGAATAACATGATTTATCAGATGTTTTATTCTTCAGTATATTATTATCTTTTCATCCACCTGCCAGAACGTCGTGTCTGACCCACTACTTTTGGTACTCAGGTTCAGATTTCTTCGTCCCGAGATGAGTGCTTTTGGTTGGCTGTGGAGCCATGTTTTGCAGGTTGTTCTGTCGGCTATGTCATGTAGACATTGAGCTTGACATCGGAGCTACATCATATTTTGGGTAGTAGTTAATAGCTTTTTGTTGTATGGCTTTTATTAGCCTTTTCTTGGGGATTCTTAATTAATGTACATTGATAATTGTAACTTGAACATATTTGGGAATGTAATATCCTGTTACTGTCAGCTCTGTATTTTATTGTGATGGTTACTCCAGTCTGATATGATTCTTGATATAACAGTTATATGCTAAAGGTTGAGTGCGACGCGGAATCCGATGGCCACGGACTTCGGGTCGCAACGCCACAAAAGCTTCCGCAAAATATTTAGAATGTGTTGGAAGGTGTTGTCTTCACACACGCGGATCTTGGGAGAAAAATATATTTATGCTAAATCCCATTTCCCGCCCCCGAGGTTCCGGTTCGGGGGCGTGACAAGGATGGTAGGAAGCCATTGGAACACTTTGGAAGTGATTTGGTGAAGAATGGACACGAAACAGTAAACCCAAGTTGCAGGTTTTCATCAGTCCGGTCGACCTGGCCCCGTGCTCGGTCGACATGGTGACTGCAGGTCGGTCGACCGAGCCCTCTGGCCGGTCGACCGAGCACACTGCACAGCATGTTGCAGAAACTGGATTTTTCAGTTTCGGTTTTAGTTTCGGGTCTTCTTTTACATCCTATTTTTCCAGCATTTTATGGCAGCCTATTTTTGTGATTTGTATGGTTGTATGAGATACTAACTTGCAGATGATCATGTCCTCTCCATATGGTCCACAAGTCTTTTGCTTTCTATTTATGGTTATTGGTTTATTTAAGGCTAAATGTAAAGGGCATCATGGTTTCCTTGGTTTCTCGTGAAAGGGCAAGGCATGCTGAATTTCCTTATAGCCCTTTTTATTTCCATGTTTAGATTACCATGTAAGTCTCATTATTGAGGCATTAGAATTTATGTAATTTTCTATATTTGCAAATTTTGGTAATGTCCGAGACGAAGAAGGAAAGCGATGTTGGACTCCTAATCAAAGAGTTTGACGATTACCAAAAGTTAGGAGTCCAACATGCCCAAAGAGTTCGAGGTGTTCCAAAGTTTTGGAAAGTCTAGAAGTCCAAGAAGTCTATTCCGCTAGGGTCATGTGGAGGAGAGGACTATTTATGGATGAATGCTTGATTTAGAATGTTTCTAAATCTGATCCAAACACAATAAGTTATTAAAATCGGTCAAATCAAATTAATTTTTGGAAATAGTGCTAATTAGTGTTAATGACCCGTGAGATGGACATATTGGTAACACTAATTTAAGAAACTGGACTTTCCTTAAAATAACTTGACTTGGAACCAATCTTTGATCATATCATGAGATGATTTGATGTTCATATATATATATGTGGGCCCTAATACCTTACTATAAAATCCTCAATTCGAAAATATTAAGTGGGGGCGGGGCATTTATATTTAGAAATCCCCATGGTTTTCCACCATAGGTCCATTGTTAGGAAAGTATTAGCCTCGCTCCATCTTGAGAATGACCGTTCCCCACGGAGGGCTTGTATTTGTCTGGTTACTAGATATGGATCTCCTATGGATTGTGCTAGTGAGATGCGGCGGGGGCCCACTCCCCAAGGAGGAGCTGCCTGCAACGGTTGTCATGCAATGCTAGTTGGTGGGTCACACTTAACTAAAATAATGATGTAGTATCCCCAAGGATTTGCCTCATGTATTTTCGAAACCAAAGCTAATCGGGAGTCATACATTATTTGGTATGAGATACCTAGACAATAATGAATGGTGGGGGATCATGGATAGTTAGTCTTAATCCCAATTTTGACCAACTTTGATCCGCACAAATCTAGGTGGTATTTGCACTCCCCAAGGAGGCATACCCCGGGGATTAGGATTCCGATGTATTCTGAATTTAGTGGTTATGAGGATTCCATATAAATTTGGTAGAATACTAAACCCTAATGTCATTTATATTCTTTAATTGAATGTATGGTTATGTGCTACAGTATTTCAAGCTTGAATTTAAATACTTTCAATCCACTTGCGACCATCCTCAACCAGAATAAGTTGATGGAATCCAACTTCATAGACTGGAAAAGGACCCTGGATATTGTCCTGACAGCTTCAGGATGCAGATATGTCCTTACCATACCCTTTTTTCCTGAAGCCGAGCCTGATGCACCACAGTATGAAAATGACCTTTACACCAAGTGGACCAAAGACAATGAGATGGCCAGATGTTTTATACAGGCATCCATGTCTAGTGTTTTACAACACCAACATCAATCCTATAAGTCAGCATACGATATTATATCGAACTTAAAGGAGATGTTTGCGGACCAGGTTAGACCTGCTAGGCAAGCTGTTATGAAGGTGCCGATAAGCACTAAGATGGCTGAGGGAACCCTAGTACAAAAACATTTGTTGAAAATGAGTTTCGCACTGAATGAGTTAGATGTACTAGGTGCTACAATTGATATAGATTCGCAGATCGACATGATCCTTCAATCACTACCGGATTCTTTCAATCATTTTGAGATCTATTATAATAAATTGGAAATGACCATAGCTGAGCTATCTTGCCAGCTGGTAGTGACTGAGGAAATCATGAAGAAAGAGCAAAATTCCCTAATGACAGAAAAGTTGTTTGCTAGGACCAAGCCGAAAGGCAAAGACCAAGATAGCAAAAAGAAATTAGTCATCAAGGGTCCTAAGGTGGAGAATGGTTCAACTTATGGTATGGCCAAGGCTAAGGGTACGAGAGTAAAGGGAAAGTGTTTCCACTGTGGTATAACAAGACATTGGAAAATCAATTGTCCAGATCTTCTGTCTAAAGAAAGGACCAAGGTATGATTGAGTCACTTGTTTCTGAAGATAGTTTTGCAACTGGTACTTCAGAATCCTGGTATGTTAACTCCGGTGCAACTAATTACATATGTAATACGTTGCAGGAGTTACAAGTAAACAGGAGGATTAGTGGCAGAGAAATCATTGTTAACCTGGGATCGGAAACCAAGGCAGAAGCAGTATCAGTGGGAGTAGTAACTTTGTTATTTTCAAATATTAAGTTGATTTTGTTAGATACATTATATGTATCGTCTTTTAGACGGCATTTAATTTTCAGTTTCTAGTATCGTGAATAAGAGTTATTTTATTACTTTTGTTACTGAAATTGTCATAAAGAGATACGGCACTTTTATGTATTCTGACAAGGTAATCAATGACATTTATTTGTTAACTCCCACAATGTATGAGATACACGACATTGACATTAATAATAGACCGTCTTTAAAGAGGTAGTCACCTTCATCTAATCCAACAAAACTTTGGCACCTGAGGCTAGGTTATATAAACCTAAACAGGATTAACAGGCGAGTGAAAGATGGTATCTTACTTTCATTGGTGGTAGAACCAATGCCATTCTGCGAGTCCTATGTGGAAGGTAAAATGACCAAAAGACCCTTTTTCTCAAAGGGCAGTAGGGCCAAAGATTTATTGGAATCAGTGTATACTGATGTGTATGGACCCATAAATATTAGAGCGAGAGATTGATATGAGTACTTCATCACTTTCACCGATGATGACTCAAGACATGAATACATATACCTTATGCACCGCAAGTCTGAGACTTCTGAAAAGTTCAAAGAGTTTTGAGCGGAAGCGGAAAAACATTTAGGTAAAAGTATCAATACTCTTTGATGAGATTGAGGAGGAGAATATCTCTCCGCTGATTTTATGAGATACTTATCAAAATATGGGATTCTATCCTAGTTGTCTACTCCTGGTAGGCCTCAACAGAACGGAGTAGCAGAAAGAAGGAACCGGACTCTTTTAGATATGATAAGGTCTATGTTGATTTTCTCAGGGTTACCTATAGGGATATGTTTTGGAAACTGCAAAGTATATACTAAACCTCATTCCATTTAAGTTTGTACCTAAGATTCCCCGGGATCTGTGGTCCGGGCGAAAGCCTAGTCTACAACATAAGGGTTGTCCGGCACTCGTACTGAAGGTTAAGACGGATAAATTGGAATTGAAGTCGGAAGTATATACTTTTATAGAATATCCCAAAGGAACTAAAGATTGGTTATTCTATAATCCCAGAGAGAGTAGAAAGTGCTTATCAGCACGAATGCGGTTTTTCTGGAGGAAGATTATATGATTGACCAGAAATCTTTAGAAAATGTTATCTTGGAAGAAATTTAGAAAGAGATCAATTCGATTCCAAATATGACCGAACTTGAAGAAAATTCTCCCATACTTAACCCAGTAATTACACCAGTGCCTTGTCGTAGTGGGAGCATTGTCAGGAGCCCTGACAGGTTCTGGTTCTTGGGAGAGTCTTACGAGGCAATCTTGGAAGAACTGGAACAAGATCCCTATAACTATGATGAAGCAATTAATGACATAGATTCTGGACGTTGGTTAGATGTTATGAAAGCTGAGTTGGATTCTATGTACTCCAATCACGTCTGTACACTTGTGGACTTGCCTGCCAATATTAAACATATTGGGTGCAAGTGAGTCTACAAGAGAAAGAGAGGACCACATGGAAGAGTTGAGACCTTTAAGTTTAGGCTTGTTGCGAAATGATATACTCAAAAAGAAGATATCGATTATGAGGAAACCTTCTCGCCGGAAGCCATCCTCAAGTCCATCCGGATACTCTTATCCATTGTGGCTCATCTCGATTACGAGATTAGGCAAATGGATGTCAGGACGACGTTTCTCAACAACCATCTTGACAAAGACATCTATATGATGCAACCAGACAGTTTTATAGCTAAACAACCAAGAGTAAAGAGTTTGCAAGATGCAGAAGTCCATTTATGAACTGAAGCAGGCATCCCGAACCTAGAACAATCGTCTTGAGTAAGCAATCAAGTCATTTGATTTTTGTCAAAATCCGGATGAGTCATGAGTGTACATGAAAAGTGAAGGAGGCAGGGTAATTTTTCTGGTCGACGACATCCTTCTCCTAGAGAGTGATATATGGATGTTGTCAACAGTAAAAAGTTTAGTTGGTTAAGACTTTTGATATGAAGGACTTGGGAGAAGCCAGCCACATCCTAGGGATCAAACTCCTTTGAGACCGGATAAATAGGATGATAGGGTTATCCTAATATATGTACATAGATAAGGTGCTGGTACGGTTTGCTATGCAAGACTCCAAGAAGGATATTACACCTTTCAGGCATGGAGTGCACCTTTCCAAGGATCAGTGTCCCAAGACACCTTAGGAAAATGACCAGATGAGGTCGATACCATATGCTTCGGCTGTTGGTAGCCTCATGTATGCTATGCTATGTACTAGACCGGATATCTGTCATGCAGTGGCCTTAGTCAGCAGATATCAGTCTAACCCAGGTCCTAACCATTGGACTACTGTAAGATGTGTTCTCAAATCCTTGAGAAGGACTAAATATCACAAGTTGATTTACGACAGTAATGAATTGATTCCAGTCGGTTACATAGATACTGGCTTCAAGTCAGATAAGGATTCCAAGAAATCAAATTCTGGGTATGTGTTTATGCTGTAGCTGCTTGAGAAGCAGCTAAAAAGGCAGATTGACTCAAAAGATTCCTTATGGAACTTGGAGTGGTGCTTTTGGCAGGATAGCCGCTCACAGCTTACTGTGAAAACAACAGGGCAGTCGATAAGTCCAAGGAACCCAGGAGCTAAAAGCATGTACAGAGGTAGTAACACATGGTCAGAGAGATTGTGCAGAGAGGTGATACTGCTACCACCCAGATAGACTCTGCAGACAATCTGGGAGATCCCTTTACTAAGCTTTTGACTACCAAAGTCTTTGAGTAGTAAGTAGATGTGGGATGTACATGAGATGCAACCCTGACAAGCATTGAGCCCAAGTGGGAGATTATTAGTTTTATGGTCTCAATGCCAGTATATGATGTAATAAATTGATTAATTTCTTTATTTATCAACATATATTATTGCTTTCCTTTCATGAGATGAATGGTGTTTTATTACTTGTTTGCACATAACTAATACGAATGACATAATGGTTCATGAGATGAACCGGAGTCCACAAGTATACTAGATGTAGTACATGTGTATGGATGAGATCCACATACAGGAGACATGTATTGCAAATCTTATAATTAAATATCTTCACAACCAGTGATGAGATTGGGCATCTCATCTGACAAGGTTGCAGCACTTTGATCACTATGAGATAGTGTGATTTGTCTCGATCATCGGAATGTAAGATTCTGGATCATGATACTGGTACATTGGATGCATTGAAGGACCATGAGAAACACCTTATGTACACTGTCTTTACTTTAAGGTCTGCTCTCATAATTCTCTAGCAATAGGCTCATAATCCTGAGATATTAATGAACTCAAGTTTCTGTCTATTCATTTGCTTTGTGTCACTAATGAGTGAGGCCAATTGTAGGTCAACACCTCGGTGATTTTGGTACGTGGTAGTAGAGCTGTGGGAACATTCAATGATCAAGATGGAATCTATCTTTAATATCCGCTTGTGACAATTAATGGATTTATCATTGGTAAGTGCGTACCCATTCCAATTAAGAGTTAATTGGATCGGTACCAAATGACCATTATAATTAATTGAGGCTCAAGGATAATAAGATATGGATATAATTTGGTGGACATGTCCAATTGATTCATGGATATAGATAGAGGGGCCTACTTGTGGTAATAGGGAAGTTTAGGGTCTTCTATGAAATTTATTCCTAAGACTGGAGTTCAATTGCATTTATATAGTGAAGTTATTTGCAATTAACTGTGGGCCCGGATTGTACTTGAGATGTGGGGCGCGTGTCCCAGTTGGAGCCAACTTTCTAAGGAATCCCTAGTGTTCCCCACGCTAGCCCAAGTTATTAGAAAGATACTAATTATAGTAGAACTCGAATAGAAAGTTACTATTTCTATTTGAAGTGAGACTTCTAATTGTATTAATAGTAAGTTACTAATTATTAATGGAAGTGAGACTTCTATTTTAATTAGAAAAGAGAAAGTTACTAATTATAATGAAAGTGAGACTTCTATTTAAATTAGAAAGAAGAGAGTTACTAAATGTTAGAGAAGTAAGACTTCTATTTCAATTAGATAACAAAGAGGAGGTTGTTCTAGGGTTATAAATAAGAGAGAATAGAGGTGGACGTCCCCAAGCATATCCCTACCTAGGGATTCACGCCCAGCCCCTTTATTGAGTGCGAGTGTTGCATCTCTTCCTCTTTTCCCTCTTCTAGTTCTCTTTTACTTCTCTTCTAGTTTCCTTAAGAGCTTTCTCTTGGAGATCCCACCCATCTTCTTGAGAAAATAGAATCTGATACGGGTCATAGCGTGGAAGATCAAAAGGTCTTGGAGATTCTGATTTGATTAGTGAAAGAGTTTCATCATCAAAGAAAGACACAACTTCTCCATTAGAGCACTACTAAGCTCCAAATGTATAATCTACTTCCTTGTATGTTGTAGATTTCTTAGTTGCATGTTTAGCTGCTGTTTCTATCTTCTAGATAGGTTATATTATTGTACATGATTTATGAGTTTGAGAGATTGCATCCTGGATTGGGTTTTATAGCCTTCTGGATGGTTGATCCCTGCATCAAGTGGGTCAAAAGTTTTTGAAACCTATCCTAGAGGCCCACCTACTTCCAACACTTACCTCTCGATTGGATACATCCACCGATATTGTACATTTGGTCTCATCAGCCAGATGAATTGGCAAGTGCGCCATAATATCAAAAAAAGAAGGTGGAAAGATCTTTTCTAATTTGCAAAATGTTAGGGCAATCCGGGGTTGCAGCAGCTCTAGTTCTTAGTCCCTCAACACTTTCGAACACAACTGCCTGAAGAAACTGGACAATTGAATCAAAACTGAACACACATCCTTAGGTAAGAGTCCACGTATTGCAAGCGGAATCAGTTGTTGTATAAGAATATGACAATCATGACTCTTCAGCCCCGACATCTTGCACTGTTTCACCCGAACACATCGTGAGATGTTCGATGAATAGTTATCTGGAACCTTCACCTCCTTCAAGCATTAAAGGAACTTTCTTTTCTCATCTAAAGACATTGAGTAGCATGCAGGGGGTAATAATAGTCTATTTCCAACTTGTTTTGGGTGAAGTCGTTCCTTAATGCCCATTAATTCCAAATCAAGACGAGCCTTTAAGTTGTCCTTTGTTTTCTCCTCCATATTCAGTTGTGTCCCAACCACATTGTCACACACATTCTTTTCAATGTGCATAACTTCCAGAGTGTGTCGCAGTAGGAGATCTTTCCAATAAGGCAATTGGAAGAAAATACTCTTCTTCTTCCAATTCTTTGACAATATGCAATCATCCATTTTCCTCTTTTTTCCAGTCTTATCCTTATCCGCCTTACCAAATGTGATTTGCTCGTAATCACGTAACTGATCTAGTACATCATCACCGATTAATGCATTTGGTGGACATCTCAATTCCTTGTTAAAAGATCTCTTGTTGTGTCGGAGTCTATGATCAGGTGGTAGAAATCGACGACTCCCCAAGTAACAAAACTTATGTCCATACTTCAATCTAACGGAGTGGGTCTCCTTGTTGCAAGAGGGACGGGCCTTTTCCCTTTTAGTGTTTCATCCAGACAAGTTGGCATATGTGGGAAAGTCACTAATAGTCCATAAGATTGCCGCATGCATTTGGAAATTTTTTTTGAAGAGGCATCGTATGTCTCAATAGACTCAACTCCATCTATCCACAATTCTTTCAACTCCTCTACCAGCGGCTGCAGGTACACATCAATGTCGTTCCCAGAAGACTTAGGGCTAGGAATAAGCAATGACAACATGAAATATGTTTGCTTCAAACACATCCATGGTGGCAAGTTGTATGGGATGAGAATGACAGGCTATGTACTATGAACAATACTCATGGTATTAAAAGGATTAAAGCCATCGCTCGCTAATCCAAGTCTAACATTACGAGGTTCAAAACCGAAAGATGGGTATACCTCATCCAAAGCTTCTCACGCCTCAGAGTCTGCTGGATGCCTTAACACTCCATCCTTTGTGCGACCCTTGGCATGCCATCTCATGTGCTCGACTGTTTTTGAAGACATGAATAATCTTTGAAGCTTGATTTCAATGGGAAATAACGCAAAATCTTTGCAGCCAACTTATTATCCTTTTTAGACGGTGTTAACGCTTGTTCAGTAGAGTGGACTGTCACTGATTTCCACCTCGATTCACCACATATGACACATTCATTCATATTCTCATAATCCTTCCAATATAACATGCAATCATTTAGGCATGCATCTATTTTCCTGTAGTGCAAGCCAAGATCTCGAAGTATCTTTTTTGATTCATAGTGATTCTTGAGCAACATTTCACTAGTAGGAAGTTCCTTTTTTAACAGCTTAAGTAACATGTCGAATGATTTATTACTCCAACCATTAAGACACTTTAAGTGGAATAACCGTACAATGAAAGATAATTTCAAAAATTTAGTGCAGCCTGGGTATAGTTCACTCTCGGTATCCTTCAACAGTTCATAAAATCTTTGTGCTTCCTTGTTAGGCTCTTCCGGAGTGTTTTCTTCCGGAGATGCATTATCATCCCCATCATTCAAGTTTGGCATCCCGAATGCATCCTGTAACAGTCCATGCATATCATCACCCTCGGTGGACTCATCGCTAATATCTTCTTGTGCATATATATATATATATATATATATATATCCTCCCCATGACTCGTCCAATGGATATATCTTTTCATTATTCCATTCCAAAATAAGTCACCATGCACATCTTCTTTATTCTTATAGAACATGTTGCACCATTTGTACAGGGATATAGGATCTTATCCCCATCCATTGTACGGTCAAATGCGAAATTTAGGAATTCCTTAACACCATTTAGATACTCAGGGCTCACTCTTGGCATTTGCATCCAACTTTTATCATCACAATATTCTGTTTTAGCCGACGTCACGTATCAACCAAATGCCCATGGTTACACAAGCCATTGGATTTTTATTCCATATTGTTTCCAATAATTTTTACTCTAATTAATTTTGTTTACTGGCATTCAAATTTCATGTCCACCATGATTTTTTCATTTAACTTCAATTAAGTCTCTCATAGATGGAGATAAAAATAACATAACATTATATTAGCTAGACACAATAGAAGCTGAACACCAAAATTAAGTTGAGTCAAGAAAAAGATAGATAAGAATTGTATGCCTCCCAATACAACTTCTGAATCTCCAGACCATAAAACCATTCACTATGCCAAAATATCAAAACAATAGAAGATTGAATTCATATAGTTGACCTTAACATTATTGACACAACGCTTTGTGTTATTAATGATTATGGCTAGACATAAACCGATAACTCAAACCATGCTCTCAATTTTATAAAGATTTTTAGGTTCTATTTTCTTTTTTTTTTTACTCACGGATTCTAAAAGAGGAAAACCCAACAAAGATATGGAGTGAATTCAGAGGAATACTCCCGGATTATCTAAGGTGATGAATGAAAATAGTACTATAATAGAAAAAAAATTCAAAGAACAATAAAGAAGAAAGAAAGAAGTTGTTTGTATTAAAAAGTTATATTGGCAAAGTTGTTATATAGTAAATGCAAGATGAAACAAATTTGTATTGAAGCAAAAAGAGTGGAGACAAACTTTTCATATTATAAAACTTTCTTTTGGGAGGCTTATTAGAAGAAAAAACTAAAAAGTATAGGATTGGTAATTTAGACATTCATATCTATTTGAAAATATTAATTTTTTATTTCTTTTTTAAAAAAAAGGATAAGAGGTTTTATAGGTGATTGAATAAAAAACTTACAAAAACTTTGCCAAATAGTCTAAAGCACTCAAGATTTATTTGGATGAGTTACAAATCAAATAGATAGAAAAAGTAGACAAGAATTTAACATTCAAGAATAAAAATATATCATTTGAAAAATCATAATTCAATAAAAACTATCATTAAAAAAATAAGTATACTTACCGAATGGTACTTTAATGAAAGAATATGATGTTATGTTCCGGTAGGCATGAGGTTCTTCTATGGCGTCACTTGCTATTGATCTACCCTTGAATTTTTTATTTTTTATTTTTGTTTTTGGTATAGACTTCCCTTGACTTAAGTAGTTCATAAACCAAGCGGTTTTACATGATGTGTATTGATTATAGTTTCAAACCAATCAAGAGTGGCATAAATTATTCAATTAATATGTATGAAAAGTGTGAGTTTAACTCAATCCCAAATACAATGTATTGACATTGTCTGTTCCTCTAGGCATCTCTATAAGCTCATGAAAGCTATGAACCTTTACTTTAGAAATAAGCAAATGTCTCAAACTACTAATAAAATTTACCTTTTATTCGCTTGTTTTAACCAGCGTGTCCTTGACATCCAAAGTTAATTTCAAGGTTGCGCAGTTTTCCTAAAGAATTTGGAAGACAACGAATCTTTGTATTCCTAAATCCCAGATATGCACAAGTCACCCACTTGATCCGGTAGATCAAAAACTCGAAAACCATCCAAACACAACACTTTCAGAAATATAATATTTAATACATAAAATTAATACCTAGAGAGAGAGGAAGTGGCCATAAAGAAATCTATCATAGAAAGACATTAGTAACTATAAAGTAATAAAGATAAAGAAATCAATGAAAGAAAGGAGAGACGTTAGTCGGAGTTGTTAGGGATTCTGTGTATTGCAATTTGATGGATGCATTATCATTCTAGCATCATTTGAATTTACACACATGCATTGATTTAGAAAAACTTGAAATCTTGATTTATACATGCATTATTTTTAAGACTTGTAGAAATCTTGATTTATGCATGTTTTGTTTTTTAAACTTGGATGCAATTAGATTTGAAAAGAATTTTTATAAATCAAGCTAGCCTATGTTTTAAATCTTTCAAATCTATTTAGGCTTTTTATGTTTTCATGGTTTTAATCCTCTTAGTTTGATTTAAACCATGTTTCCAAGCTTGATTCAGTGGCCCAAAAGTTCCCTTCAAGAAATACTTTGAAATATGAATTTTAAGGGAATTTGGTCCCTGGGCCCGGGTCGACCTGCAGTGTGCTCGGTCGACCGAGGCCATGGACCCGGTCGACCGAGCCCACTGCGGGTCGACTGGGTAAAGAGCCGTTAGGCTTCTTTTCAAACGGTCAGTTTTATGACCGTTGAAGGCCAGGTCGACCGGGGAAAGGCCAGGTTAACCGGGAAAGAGCCGTTGGGCACTTTTTGGCTATAAATATTAGTTCATTCCTTTGCCAAAAGTTAGCAATTTTTAGGCCCTCCTTGAGATGTTTTGAGGCCAATCAAAGGGGAATGAGCTAAGGGATGAAAGGGGTCATTTGGAAAGCTAAAGCTTGGTTCCATTGAGTTAAATCACTAAGTAAGCTTTACTTTCCTTAACCATATGTTGTCATGCTTTGCTTTATTATTGGTAAATCTTTTCTAGCATGATAAACTATATTTTGTTGTGTCTTTAACATGTATATGTTTTGAATTGATTTATTGTTTTGGATGCATCACCTTGATTCAATCCAAGTAGTACTTAAATTGGTATATCTAAGTAAATCATGTTAATGAAAACATCTTTGAAATTATATGTAACATGATTCCTATACTTGGTTGAATCTATGGTTGTTGTTTTTCATCATAAGAAAATCTCTTTCAAATCTATCTTATGTTTTGGATTCAACAACTTCACAAATCATATGTACTTTTGTTTTAAAGTTTCACAACTTGCCTTGCTTTGATAGGTATATCATTTTCAAGTTGAATTTATAATTACATATGATTTGTCCCCTAACTTCAATCAAATCTATTTTTATGTTTTATGCTTATAGCATACACATATTGAGCTACATTGTTAATTTGATTGACATCCCTATGCATCACATGTTTTGTTCTTAGAATTTCACAACTTGTTTAGAATACATAGGTATATCTTTTACAAGTTATTTTTAACATGTGATTAGCATTCTTTCCTCAATCATAAATGTTTTTATGAGCTAAAACTTTCAAAAGCCTTAGGCATACATTTATGAGCTTTCATTTTAAAATTGATTGAGGACATCATGCATACACATTGTGCATTCATCTTTGCATTCATAGTGTATGTGTGTGTATTAGATTTTCACTTTCATATCCGCCTAATTAAGAGGCATTGTAATGAGCTATTAATTGTATCTCCATCAAGTGTATTATAGACACTACTTAGAGAGATAACCAACCATTTGGTTGAAGAGGTTATTGCTTAGCCTAAGAAAAGCATAGTGTAGAGGTTATTGCTTAGCCTTGAAAAGCATATTGTAAATGTTATTGCTTAGCCTATAAAAAAGCATAAATAGTGAAAATCTGGTGGGGCGTTGGATCACAAGCCAGTAGTGGATGTAGGCATTGAGGCCGAACCACTATAAATCCTTGTGTGATGGTGCATGCTTTGTGGTGATTGTTTTTGTAGGCTTCCCCATTTATTTACTTAATCACCACTTGTGACTAGTTAATTTTAAAGAAGTTAAAATTGGTCAAAATTGGTCACTAATTGAAGCTCACCCTATTCACCCCCCCTCTAGGGTTCGGATCCAGGACTTTTAGGACTTGTTCTGAATTGCATGCGAATTGCAGGCATATGGGTTACACGTTATAGGGCATCAAGATTAATTGAATATTCTTGACTATAAAATGGAGATTGCAGGCATCGGAAATCATAGGGAAGCACATCGTGAGAAATCCTAGGGAAACACCCATCCGCCTATCTAGATTGCAGGTGTATGGGTTACATTTGATCTGGATTGCCAGCGTTTTTACATTGATCAGAAACGATAACTATAAAGTATTCCATGACTGCATCACTTGGGAGCCCATCCATTTTTCTTGATCAAAAGATAATAGGTTACATGTTATAGGTTACAGGTTACACGTTAGGATTTCTATCAACATGGGGTGATGGGTTATAGGTTACATGGCAACCAAGATAACAGGGCATTCAACCTTTAACAGAGGCGGAGGGCTGGGTTGGGTTAGGTGGCCGGATGTCTGTCGGGCTGGTGGGAGAAGGTGGAGACGAGAGAGAAATAGAAAGAGAGGGGTAGGGAAGTACCTGTCTCAGCCATTGGTTGCAAAAGGGAAAAGACACGAGAGGAGGTTGAGGAAGAGTCCTTAATGATCGATTGCTTTTTCTAATAAGGGTTTTTAGTCTTTATTAACTACTAAAATTCCATAACTTTTAGCGGGGGCTCCTATGGAGCCCACTAAAATTAAGTTTTACCATCACCCCATTTAGGGACCCCTGCTAAAAATATATTTTTACCCTCGAATATATCGGCCGCCGCTAAAATTAGGACGCTAAAGGCTTGAAACTACCTTGCCAAATTTTGGCGCCATTAGATGGGGTTTATAGTGGCGGCCACTGCTACGAGTGTTAGGGTTTTCATTAGTTTGCAATTAGATTGGATACATTCATTTTCATAAGCTTGATCTCTCATACTTCTTTATTGGAATCTTCTTGCATTATATTCAGCTTAGCATCAAAGGTTTTTGCTCAAACATGTTTTGATTTGCATTTTTAAATTAAAAGAAAACTCTTTTCATCAAACATGTTAGTCTTTAGTCTAGCCCTAGTTCTCCAAGACCAAACTTCCATTTTAAAATCATTTTTCGAGAATTTAAAAAATAGGGAAAGTTCGGTCAGCCGAACCATGTTCAGTTAGCTGTCGGTTCCAGATCCAGAATGTAAGATCTATATATAAGGGAATGTTAGTCAGCTTGTCGGTCTGTTGTCGGTTGACCGAACCACAGTTCGGTGAACCGACAACTTTACAACGGTCCACAAATTTAAAAAATTATAGCCGTTGGATTATGACCGTTGAGTTCGGTCGACCGAACTCCATTTGTCGGTCGACCAACAATAGATCCGTTGGAGACGAATTTTCTTATAAAAAGAACCCTTCCTTGGTTTTTGTCCCAACACTTTTGAGACTTTTGAGGGCCAAGGAAGATGGGACATTCATGCTAAGTTAGAGGGAAGCTAGGAGGGCAAATCATCATGACAAACCTTTGATTCTTCAATAAGTTTGCTCCTCTTATCTTATTTTATTCATGCTTGCTTTCAAATCTTTGATTTCTTCAAATGGCATGATTAAAGTGTTCAAATGTTGAGTGTTTAAACATGCTTTGATTTTTAAAATATGTTTATCATTTGATTAGTAATCTCACATGTTTAGACATTTAATGTTTCTTTCAAACTTGCTAGTTTCATCTTAAAATTTCTAAAAACAAGTTTGTCATTATTTCAACAGACATGTGTAGTTACTCCATCTCTCATTTATATCATTTATGAGCATTGAATTTCAAAAGAGATAGAAGTAGTTTTAAGGCATATGTATCATTTATTGATCTTTGCATTTGTCATGCATATACTTTAGCTTGATTACAACTTTCATATCAGCCTATGTTAAGAGGCATTTAATTGTATTCACTTGCATCTCATTGTATGCTTGTTTAGGCATAGTTTTTTAGATTAAAAATCTTGTTGTAAAGGTTTATGCTTAGCCTATTGAAAAGCATATGAGATTGTATAGGTTAATGCTTAGCCTTGCGTAAAAAACATTTGTGGTTGTAAGGTTGAAGGTTAGGTTAAACCTTAAAATTGATAGTGAAACATTGGTAGGAATACCGGGAGTGGATGTAGGCATGTTTGGCCGAACCACTATAAATTTCCTTGTTATGGTTGTTAGGGGTTTTGTGTTATTGCAATTTGATGGATGCATTTTCACTTTAGCATCATTCGAATTTTCACATGCATTGATTTAGAAAATCTTGAAATCTTGATTTATACATGCATTGTTTTTAAGACTTGTAAAAATATTGAATTATGCATGTTTTGATTTTAACCTTGGATGCATTTTAAATTTTAAAAGAAATTTTATAAATCAAGCTAGCCTATGTTTTAAATCTTTCAAATCATTTTAGGCTTTTTATGTTTTCATGGTGTTAAACCTCTTAGTTTGATTTAAACCATGATTCCAAGCTTGATTCATTGGCCCAAAAACCCCACAAAGAAAAACCTTGAAATATGCATTTTTGTGGATTTTGGTCCCTGGACCCGGGTCGACTCGCAGTGTGCTCGGTCGACCGAGCATATAGCAGGTCGACCGGGTAAAGAGCCATTGGAGCTCTTTTAAAATGGTCAGATTTATGACCGTTGAAGCCCAAGTCGACCGGGGACATGCAGGAACTCACTTTTTTGGGTATAAATACAAGTTCATTCCTTTTAAAATTTAGAGGAACTAAGAGGCCCTCCTTGAGATGTTTTGAGGCCAATCAAAGGAGAATGAGCTAAGGGATGAAAGGGGTTATTTAGAAAGCTAAAGCTTGGTTCCATTGAGTTAAATCACTAAGTAAGTTTTACTTTTCTTAACCATATGTTTTCATGCTTTGCTTTATTATTGGTAAATCTTTTCTAGCATGATAAACTATGATTTGTTGTGTCCTTAACATGTATATGTTTTGAATTGATTTATTGTTTTGGATGCATCACCTTGATTCAATCCAAGTAGTACTTAAATTGGTATATCTAAGTAAATCATGTTAATGAAAACATCTTTGAAATTTTATGTAACATGATTCCTACACTTGGTTGAATCTTTGGTTGTTGTTTTTCGTCATAAGAAAATCACTTTCAAATCTATCTTATGTTTTGGATTCAACAACTTCACAAATCATATGTACTTTTATTTTAAAGTTTCACAACTTGTTTAGCATTGATTGGTATATCATTTTCAAGTTGAATGTTTAATTGCATATGATTTGTCCCCTAACTTCAATCAAATCTATTTTTGTGCTTTACACTTTCAAATGCTTTTAGCATACATATATTGAGCTACATTGTTAATTTGATTGAAATCCCTATGCATCACATGTTTTGTTCTTAGAATTTCACAACTTGCTTAGAATACATAGGTATATCTTTTACAAGTTATTTTTAACATGTGATTAGCATTCTTTCCTCAATCATAAATGTTTTTATGAGCTAAAACTTTTAAAAGCCTTTGTCATACATTTATGAGCTTTCATTTTCAAATTGATTGAGGACATTATACATACACATTGTGCATTCATCTTTGCATTCATAGTGTGTGTGTGTGTGTGTGTGTGTGTGTGTGTGTGTGTGTGTGTGTGTGTGTGTGTGTGTGTGTGAATTAGATTTTCATTTTCATATCCGCCTAATTAAGAGGCATTGTATTGAGCTATAAATTGTATCTCCATCAAGTGTATTCTAAACACTACTTAGAGAGATAACCAACCTTTTGTTTGTAGAGGTTATTGCTTAGCCTAAGAAAAGCATAATGTAGAGGTTATTGCTTAGCCTTGAAAGCATATTGTAAATGTTACTGCTTAGCCTATTAAAAAACATAAATAGTGGAAATCCGGTGGGGTGTTGGATCACAAGACGGTAGTAGATGTAGGCATTGAGGCCGAACCACTATAAATCCTTGTGTGATGGTGTATGCTTTGTGGTGATTGTTTTTGTTAGTTTTTGCATTTAGTTTGATAATCATCACTAGTGGCTAATTTAATTAAAAGAAGTTAAAATTGGTCATAATTGGTCACTAATTTGAAGCTCACCCTATTCACCCCCCTCTAGGGTTCGGATCACGAACTTTCAATGGTAATTGTGTGGATGATGTACTTAAATTTATTCTTTTCTCATCAATGTCAACTTTGATTGTATTCATTGGTTCTTTACTTGGTATTAGATCTTTCATCGATAATCAAGTTAATGAACTTTCAAAACATAATTGATATTGATTTAAAGAAGTATTGGGCATTGTAATTGAGTGTACCCTATCACCCCCCCTTTAGGGTTCAGTTCTGGACTTTCAACGAGCGCCGCTACAAGTTAATTAAAATTGGCTTTTGGCGGGGGCCAACGAAAGTGATCTATAGCGACGCTTTTTGCCGGCCCCCGCTAAAAGCTGGCCGCTAAAGGTATATTTTCTTGTAGTGAATTTGATGCATACATCCTATGTTACTTATATACTATGCCTTGCCAGATCTATGGATCTGACCCATCATTTGGGGCTTAGGTATTGACCCTGACCCTAAGGGCGATGCGCTCATCGAGGTCCCCTAGCGGATGAGTACGGATGCGCGCTGGCTGCCCAGGAGATCAAGGCAGAGACTGGAGTTCCTATACATGGGGATTGAGTGCACTTATTATGAGGTTTGAGTGACATATGTTGTGAGCAGGGGGTTATTCATTTAGTTTGTACACATTATATTCCTACCTTGAGATTAGTTAGACAGATGCCCTGCTACATTTGACTATGATTGGATTTGGTACCTTATATGCTTCCGCACTTAACCATTGATAATTATATTGTTTAAAAAGTTTTAAATTGGACATCACTGCGGACTATGATCTTGGAAGTTCTAGGATTTTCCGAGATGTAGCTCGCCAACTTTGGGTACCTTGGCGGTAAACTCGGTATTCAGAATTGGGGCGTTTCATTTTTTATACAATCACTGATCCTGCAGCCATGAGGAATCACTACCTAAGGTACTTCAAGGAAATCTAAAAAGACAAGGACCACATCCCATACCTGAAATTACCTGAATACCTACCTAAGGTCATCATTGAAGCGGATAATGCCACCTTAACCCGTTTTCCCTTTGAGGAAGAGATCCGCAAAGCTATACCGTCTCCATTGATTGGAGGAAGGCTTCGGGACCTAATGGTTACAATGCCAACTTCTTTCGTTCGTTCTGGCCAACAATCAAGAATGATGCGGTCGATCATGTGAGGAGGTATTTTTTGGGACTTTTGGAGACCATACCAAAAGGACTACCACAGTTCTTATCCCTAAAAGGGAGGATGCTAAAACCTTAAAGGACCATAGGCCCATAAGCCTTTGTAATGTACGGTACAAAATAATTATGAATATTCTTGTGATCAAATTATTAGAAATTGATATTTTATTTTTTATTATTGATTTTCTTTTCTTTTTTTAGAAATTGAGTTGGTGATCAAATTTGAGACAACTCAAATCTTGCATGAAAACACTTTCTAACACTTAGACAAGACAACATTGTAGGTCTCATTCAATCACTCTGGCCTTACTGTACTTGACCAGTCCTAAAATAGTGCTGCAAATATAAATTATTCCCCACTACTATCTCTGCTTGCAAAAGCAAAGATGTTAACCGAGTATCGTATCCACTGGGACAAAAAGGCTAAGTTGTGTTGTTTCCTAAATTCCTAAACTATTCCTATTTAGAAAACAAAGTTCTAATTATTAAACTAATCCTATTAGAAAACGAAGTGTTGGTTTGATGGGTTTTGATTTCTAAATTAAAAAATTAAAGACAACTTTGATTCAATTAGAGAAAAGATCTAAGGGTACGAATCCATTCTAACCTCGCACAATGGTAAGTATGGACCTAGGGTTTCACTATCAAAGCTAAAAAGACTCGTTCTGGTTACAAACCTTTAGAGTCAACAAATAAGGGATGTTGATGTAAATCGGGGCATAACCTATCTCTATGGCATAAATTCTCCTAGATCTAACAAACACATTCATTCAAGCATCGTTATATGACTTAATATTCAAATCTACAAGATTAAAATACCAAAGAAAGAGATATTGCATTAATAGAATCCAATCAATGGATTAACATCCTGTCATATAACCAAAAGCGTTTAAAGTAAAACCCTAAACCTATACATCACCATAAACAAGAGATTAGGGCTTCATCGCAACCCAAAGATAAAGATTTAGTTACGCATGGCAAGACGTTGACGAAGAATCTGTGATGAAATCCTCATGGATGCGCTTCCAAAAGCTCCAAAACCTTGCTTCAGACCTTCTCCCAAGATGTGTATATCTCTAAAACGAGATTAGGGCTTATGTTTATAGGCTTTGGGATGAAAAACCTCTTCAAAACGCGCATGAGGCAGACTCTTAGACAAATTTTTGTCCGGACGCCCGGTGCCAGAGAGCACCGGTCTTTTGAATTTTTGCTGGATTTTTGCCATTTTTTCCATCTTGCGCCAATTTCATTCCAATGAACTTAGAACACCTGTAAACATGAAAATAATATAATTAGACTAATTAATCGCATCAAAGTGTATATCAAAGTCTAAACTAAGGGGCCTAAATGGTACATTTTAGGCTCTTATCACACCCCCCAACTTATACTTTGCTAGACCTCGAGCAAAGCTAAACAAAAAGAAAGACTAACTAAGGCCACTTTCGTACGGAGCACAACAACACTTAGCATGTGCAGCAAGCCTTTAAACCTCTAAGTTCCCCCTAGAGGACGAGTTATAGTCTCGTGAGGGTTTGCAGTGAATCTACCCACAAAATTCCTGAAACATAAAAGAAAAACAGGGAGTATTTTCCACCAAGGTATCTACGAACACGGGATATTCCTGATTATGGGGTTTTCAATACACATCTCAAATGTGGTTCACAAATCCTATCTTTTGGTTAGAAATCCTCAAAATCATGCTGGAAAAATTGATCGTGCACGGTGAAAATTGTGTATATATAGAAGCATGAAAGCATAAAACGATCCACTAAAAATTTCCGTGAAAACACATCTTTTTCTTTCAAAATGCTGGGCCACCGAACCTCAGTAAAAGTTAACATGATTCCTCTCAAGGCATTTGTGGTGGCTTTCACACTATTGTTTTTCAAAGGACATGACAACACTATTTTGATTTTTTTTTGTTTACTAAAGAAATGATTGTGCAATGCCTAGGTCCCTTAAGCTTTCTAATTAACCCATGTAACAAGCATTCAGCCAATGACTCCCCAAACAGATGTCTTTAGGGCACTAGGTATGACAATACCCCTATGGGCTTACTGGCTCGGGTTAAAAAGGCTACGAACCCAAACTAGTCACAACTTTTTCTCTTTTTTTGTTTTTTTTATTAATATGGTCCCTAACAGTAGGTAGCCCTTTCCATATGCCCGACTTAAGTATGACGAGGGTCAGCTTCCATCATAATTGTTCTGAAGTTTTCACTAGTATGGAAATCATAGTTTCACATTTCAAATTTTCTATATAATACGTATTAAGTGAGAGATCAATAATTCAACAATTTCTCAAAAACTCTTGCCTCAAACAAGATAGTGAACCATTTTTCTCTTTTTCCTCAAAAAGTTCCAAAAATCTGGGTATCTTTGTTTCATAAGAACCCGGTTAGAATCTCCCGAAAGACTGACAAAACTCGCAAAACTCTTTTTTTTATTAAATTGAAACTAGAGGAAAAGACCACACGTAAAAAGAACTAAAAACTGCTAAAAACTACCCCTAGACTACTCCAAAGGTTAATACCCCACCCCCAACTGAAGTTAACAGTGTCCACAATGTTAAACACAAAATAAAAAATAAAGGACCAGGATGTAAGTCCATGGGGATCCGAACCCTAGAGGGGGGGTGAATAGGGTGAGCTTCTTTTATGACCAATTTTAACAATTTTAACTTCTTTAAAACAAACTAGTCATAAGTGATGATTATCAAACAATATGCGGAAGCTAATATAAACAATCACCACAAAGCAAGCACCATCACACAAGTATTTATAGTGGTTCGGCCTCAATGCCTACATCCACTACCGGCTTGTGATCCAACACCCCACCGGATTTCCACTATTTATGCTTTTCAATAGGCTAAGCAATAACCTTTACAATATGCTTTCCAAGGCTAAGCAATAACCTTTACAATGATGTTTTTCCAAGGCTTAACATCAACCTCTACACTATGCTTTTATAGGCTAAGCAATAACCTCTACATTGATGTTTTTCAAGGCTTAACATCAACCTATACACTATGCTTTTATAGGCTAAGCAATAACCTCTTCAACCACAAGGTTGGTTATCTCACTAAGATAGTGTCTATAAACACTTGATGGAGATTCAATTTAAGCTCATTACAATGCCTCTTAAATAGGCGGATATGGAAGTGAAATACAAATACACACTCACACTATGAATGCAAAGATGAAAACAAATGAAGTGTGTGTGTGTGGTCCTCAATCATTTTGAAAATGAAAGTTCATAAATGTATGCCTAAGGCTTTTGAAAGTTTTAGCTCATAAAACATTTATGATTGAGGATGTAATGCAATCACATGTTAAAAGTAACAACTTGTTAATGATATCAAAGTTACACAAGTTGTATGAAATGGATTAGCTCTAAACATGTGATGCATAGGGATGTCAATCAAATCAACATGAAGCTCAAAACATAAAAATAGATTTGATTGAAAAGAGGGGACAAATCATATGTAATTATAAGGACAACTTGAAAAAGATTTACCAATCAAAGTAAGGCAAGTTGTGAAGCATTAAAACAATAATACACATATGATTTGTAATGATGTTGGATCCAAAACATAAGATACATTTGAGAGAGATTTTCTTATGATGGAAAAACAACAACCAATGATTCAACAAAGTATATGAATCATGTTACATATTTCATTAACATGATCTACTTAGATTTACCAAAGATAAAGTACTACTTTGATGAATCAATGGTGATGTATCCAAAACAATAGATCTATTCAAAATATAACACATGCTAAGGATACAACACATCATAGGTTAACATGTTACAAGATTTACCAATGATAAAATAAAACATGAAAACATATGATTTGTAAAGAAGTTGAGTCCAAAACATAAGATACTTTTGAAAGTGATTTTCTTATGATGGGAAACAACAACCAAAGATTCAACCAAGTATAGGAATCATGTTACATAAGATTTACCAAGTTTCTTTCATTAACATGATCTACTTTGATTTACCAATTCAAGTACTACTTGGATTGAATCATGTGATGTTGTATCCAAAACAATAAATCAACTCAAAACATAAAATATGTTAAGGACACAACACAAACATAGTTTAACATGCTAGAAATGATTTACCAAAAATAAAACAAAAGCATGCAGACATATGATTAAGAAAGGAAGAGCCTACTTGGTGGTTTAACTTCATTAATCCAAGCTTTAGCTTTCCTAATCTTCCCCTTCATCCCTTGGTTCTTTTCCCTTTTGATATGCCTCAAATCCTCTCAAGGAGGGGTTAAAAATTCCCAACTTTTGGCAAGGGAAAGAACTCATATTTATAGCAAAAAGTTGCCAACGGCTAGTCCTCGGTCGACCGACAAAGAGGTCTCGGTCGACCGGGAAGGCACAACGGTCAGATTTCTGACCGTTGGAGGTTTCAGTTCAAAACTGCAGAAATTACCTCCAGTTGTCTCGGTCGACCGAGACCTGCCTCTCGGTCGACCGGCAACACTGCCGGGACTCCCCCCTTTGCAAAAAATGCAACTTTTGCATATATGAAGGTTTTGCTTGGGGGACCTTTTTGCCTACTAAATCAAGGTTTAAAAACATGTTTTAAAGATTCTAAAGGTTTTTAAAACATGACATAAAAAGCCTAAAAAGATTCAAAACTCATAGGCTAGCTTGATTTTCTAAAACTCTTTTCTAAAACAAATGCATCCAAGATTTAAAAACAAATCATGCATAAATAGAAACTTTTACTAATCTTAAAACCAATGCATGAATAAATCAAGATTTCAAGTTTAACTAAAACAATGCAAGTGTGTGTGAATCAAATGATGCTAGAATGAAATGCATCCATCAAATTGCAATCTAGAAAATTCCTAACAATCTCCCCCTTTGCAATTTGATGGCAAACACACTCACCACTGACAATACACACTTAGTCTTCAGCTCCCCCTTAGCTGGACAAGGCTTGAAATCTTCTTGGATGCTTCTTCTCAAAGCTTGGGCTCTTGGACTTCAATCTTCATGATGCTTGGAGCTTGATCAACCTTCAAGCTTTCTTTCTTCTTTCTTTCTTTATCCAAGCATCTTCTTTAGCTTCCAAGCTTTCTTTCTTCTATTAGCTCTCCCCCTTTGACCATGCCTCTTTCTCCCTTTGGCAAGGTGTGCATTCTCTCCCTTTGTAGAAGATCATACACAACTCTCCCCTTAGGAAGCTTGGACATTCTCTTCACCCTTTTGAGAACTTGCATAATTTCTCCCCCTTTGCCATTAAATTGCAAAGGTACCTACACACATGAAACAAAGAAAATACCTTTAGTAGCACCTGTTAATAAATGAAATCGAAAATGAAATACATAACAGGCTATCATGTGAGGTAGTAGTCTCTAAGGGCTCAAAGGCAATCCTAGGGTCAATTTGATCAAAACTAATACTTCTTATGAAGGTTTACACTCCCCCTCAATCCATTCTCTCCTTTTGTCAAACTTTTGACAAAGATTTAACTATTAGGTACAAGAAGAAGATGGTTTAACCAAGTGAGGGTCAACTTCAAAGAAAGGATTAGATTCATTTAACTATTAAGCACAATATGATCAAATTACCAAAAGAGAGCAAGGTCTAAAGAGAAAAGCAATCATGGATATCAATTGGAAAAACAAAGACTACCAATTGAGATTTAGGGTATGACTTAATAAATCAATCACTCTAAAATGGATTTAAAAGTATAACTATTATGAGAAATCCAAATTAGAGCTATCCATGATAAGGGGTTTACTCAAACATAGCATCAATCAATATTACTTATGAAAATCATATGCTATGTAAGATTTTGAAAATCATTTCATTCAATAAAAAAATATGACTTATTAAAGTGCAAATTGAGTGAAATGAAATTCAAACATGAAGCCAACCTCAACTAATAACCAACCAATATTATGAACACATAAACATGGTGGTCATGAGATATACCTCTATGAGCAAAAGAGGTGGCAACATGAGCATTATGATGCTAATGGTGTGTGACATGGAACAACCATATTACTTATCAAGTTCAATCCAATGCACACAAGTTTTATCACATTCACAAGAAATCAAATCAATCAAACAATATACCAATTGAATCCAATTGAATATGATAACATGATAAAGAGCAAGAATGTGACAAAATTCCATCAAGCATCATAAATGCATATTCATCACTTTTAAAGATATAACTATTGAGCATAGTGATGAACAAGGTAAATTGCAATGCAAAAAGATATGACTTGGTAAAGCATGCAATTTCCAAAGTGTCTAAATCATATGAATTCAACATCTAAGATATCCATCAAACATATAGAAATATGAGAAATGGGTTTCAAAGAGTTTCATATGATTAAGAGCACTACTTATGAAGTTGAAACATGTATAAAGATGACACCAAGAAAATCTACATGAATCAACATCATAACCATCCATAAAGATATGACTATAAGGCATAGAGGATGGATTTGAGTTCTAGTATGGTTTCTACAAATATAATAGATAACACAACCATACATAGAACAATTTGACATTTGCATAGAGAGGATCTATCAACACTCAAGATCTAACTCATACCAATCATCAATAAAGAATATAACTTTTGAAAGCACAAGAAGGTATGAAGTGAGAGAGACATCATGGATCACATAAAGATGAAGATGGACCACATAAATGGATATACCTATTAAGAATAATGGTTTAATTCCAATTCATCTAAAATGATCCATTAAGCTATCATGTAACATCTCCACTCTTAGCAAATGCACTAAGCTTACAATGCAATGGAAAAAGATATGGGGTTTACACCAAATGAACTTAGCACATTAAATCACAAATGTACTTAAAAAGCTCAAATACAAGATTTTACTATAAAGCACATAAACACTCATCAATTTGCATTAATGAAAACATATACCAAGTTAAGGCACAAACATGCAAATCAATGAAATCATATCCAACCATGCAATGTAAGACAACAAAATCAATTTGCATAAAGAATGTCACTAAATGAGCAAAGATGCAAATTGTTTGTAAAAATTATTTCCTTCCAAAAGATATAATCATAGTTAGGCACAAGGAAATAAATTCAAGGAAAATGCTTCTATAAGTATAACTAATAAAGCTTAGAACATTTTCCAAAGTTTCTCAAATCACTTCAATGTATGAAAGAATCATTTATAGAATTAAGAGCAAGTGATTTTGAAAAACAAGAAGTGTACTATTGTAAATTTTCAATTTGTAAAACAATAGACACTCACAAAGTTTCCATACCAAGAGATATAACTTGAAAATCAATGGAAAACTTAAATAGATTCAAATCATTTGATTCAAAAAGGATATAACTATGACAAACATCAAATGATTTTCCAACATCAATTGATCATGAAAAACTAGCTATGAAAGCATTTGTAATCACAATCAATTGATCATGAATAGATATGCACTACAAGAGATATAACTATATGATCAAAATGCAAATCCATCATGAAAAGGTTGCAATCAAAGGATTTTGAAAACCATGAGATATAACTTAAAAGTTCATGAAGACAAAATCAAATGATCACATAGAAACATTGCATTTTAAAAGATGTGACTATAAAGCAACAAAATGCAAATGTATCAAGACCAACAAATAGATATAACTAAAAAGCATAGGTTGGTCTAGGGGTATCAAGGCCTTAAGGTTACTCAAATAGTCTACCTTTGAAAATACACCTAAGGTCTTGAAAAGGTGTCCTTGAGAGATCACTATTAGGACTCACCAACTCTAGAAGATATAACTTGTAAAAGTCTTAGAGTGGTGCAAAGAGGCTAGGGAAAAAATCATTTTCAAACATAGTGGAAATCATCAAAAAGATATGCATTAAAAACACAACACTAGGGTTCAAATCTAGCAAGGATCAACTCCGGGTTGTTAAGCCCTAAAATGGAGTAACCCGCTCTGATACCACTTGTAAGTCCATGGGGATCCGAACCCTAGAGGGGGGGTGAATAGGGTGAGCTTCTTTTATGACCAATTTTAACAATTTTAACTTCTTTAAAACAAACTAGTCATAAGTGATGATTATCAAACAATATGCGGAAGCTAATATAAACAATCACCACAAAGCAAGCACCATCACACAAGTATTTATAGTGGTTCGGCCTCAATGCCTACATCCACTACCGGCTTGTGATCCAACACCCCACCGGATTTCCACTATTTATGCTTTTCAATAGGCTAAGCAATAACCTTTACAATATGCTTTCCAAGGCTAAGCAATAACCTTTACAATGATGTTTTTCCAAGGCTTAACATCAACCTCTACACTATGCTTTTATAGGCTAAGCAATAACCTCTACATTGATGTTTTTCAAGGCTTAACATCAACCTATACACTATGCTTTTATAGGCTAAGCAATAACCTCTTCAACCACAAGGTTGGTTATCTCACTAAGATAGTGTCTATAAACACTTGATGGAGATTCAATTTAAGCTCATTACAATGCCTCTTAAATAGGCGGATATGGAAGTGAAATACAAATACACACTCACACTATGAATGCAAAGATGAAAACAAATGAAGTGTGTGTGTGTGGTCCTCAATCATTTTGAAAATGAAAGTTCATAAATGTATGCCTAAGGCTTTTGAAAGTTTTAGCTCATAAAACATTTATGATTGAGGATGTAATGCAATCACATGTTAAAAGTAACAACTTGTTAATGATATCAAAGTTACACAAGTTGTATGAAATGGATTAGCTCTAAACATGTGATGCATAGGGATGTCAATCAAATCAACATGAAGCTCAAAACATAAAAATAGATTTGATTGAAAAGAGGGGACAAATCATATGTAATTATAAGGACAACTTGAAAAAGATTTACCAATCAAAGTAAGGCAAGTTGTGAAGCATTAAAACAATAATACACATATGATTTGTAATGATGTTGGATCCAAAACATAAGATACATTTGAGAGAGATTTTCTTATGATGGAAAAACAACAACCAATGATTCAACAAAGTATATGAATCATGTTACATATTTCATTAACATGATCTACTTAGATTTACCAAAGATAAAGTACTACTTTGATGAATCAATGGTGATGTATCCAAAACAATAGATCTATTCAAAATATAACACATGCTAAGGATACAACACATCATAGGTTAACATGTTACAAGATTTACCAATGATAAAATAAAACATGAAAACATATGATTTGTAAAGAAGTTGAGTCCAAAACATAAGATACTTTTGAAAGTGATTTTCTTATGATGGAAAACAACAACCAAAGATTCAACCAAGTATAGGAATCATGTTACATAAGATTTACCAAGTTTCTTTCATTAACATGATCTACTTTGATTTACCAATTCAAGTACTACTTGGATTGAATCATGTGATGTTGTATCCAAAACAATAAATCAACTCAAAACATAAAATATGTTAAGGACACAACACAAACATAGTTTAACATGCTAGAAATGATTTACCAAAAATAAAACAAAAGCATGCAGACATATGATTAAGAAAGGAAGAGCCTACTTGGTGGTTTAACTTCATTAATCCAAGCTTTAGCTTTCCTAATCTTCCCCTTCATCCCTTGGTTCTTTTCCCTTTTGATATGCCTCAAATCCTCTCAAGGAGGGGTTAAAAATTCCCAACTTTTGGCAAGGGAAAGAACTCATATTTATAGCAAAAAGTTGCCAACGGCTAGTCCTCGGTCGACCGACAAAGAGGTCTCGGTCGACCGGGAAGGCACAACGGTCAGATTTCTGACCGTTGGAGGTTTCAGTTCAAAACTGCAGAAATTACCTCCAGTTGTCTCGGTCGACCGAGACCTGCCTCTCGGTCGACCGGCAACACTGCCGGGACTCCCCCCTTTGCAAAAAATGCAACTTTTGCATATATGAAGGTTTTGCTTGGGGGACCTTTTTGCCTACTAAATCAAGCTTTAAAAACATGTTTTAAAGATTCTAAAGGTTTTTAAAACATGACATAAAAAGCCTAAAAAGATTCAAAACTCATAGGCTAGCTTGATTTTCTAAAACTCTTTTCTAAAACAAATGCATCCAAGATTTAAAAACAAATCATGCATAAATAGAAACTTTTACTAATCTTAAAACCAATGCATGAATAAATCAAGATTTCAAGTTTAACTAAAACAATGCAAGTGTGTGTGAATCAAATGATGCTAGAATGAAATGCATCCATCAAATTGCAATCTAGAAAATTCCTAACACAGGAAAGTAAAGGAAAAGGAGGGATATCACCTGGGTGTTGCTGAACAACAAGATGCATAGTAAAGAAAAGTCGGGTAGACCCCCCCAACTTACACTAAAGAACCTGCAAAATGTTAGCAATAATCGAGAAACACAAATAGAGAAACTAAAAAGAGAATGCTACCTAAAAAGAAAAAGAAATAGCCTCAATCCTCCTCCCCATCCCCGCCATGGCCAGCCCCTCCACCTCCATCGTGCATGTGATCATCTCTGTGAGGAGGGGATAGGCCATGCAGACCTCTCATTAAAGATCTCATTTCGAAAAGAGTGTCTGTCGTACGAGTGGCAAAGTCCTCAAAGCGGGACTCAAAAGCCACCTAACGGGAATGGAGGGCCTGCTGACCTTGGAGGATAGACTCGTATTGGGCATAGGTCATGTAAAATGGGTCAGCCTGCCCCGCAGGAGGGTGTACAATAGGAGGGGCTTGAGGTGGCACCAGTGGCTTAACCACAGGTGCGTCTACTCCCGGCATCATAGCAGGGTGAGCGTGCTGCATATTACGCAGAATGGTCTGGACACTCTGTGTCCATTGCACCTCACTGTATAGGTCAGAGCATGGGATAGACTCCTGATTAGGTGAAATGGGATAGGGGACAGCCAAGGGGCCGGAACGATTGAGAAGTAACATGGTGAGCAAATGTGGAAAAGGCAAAGGCCTCTTCTTCTCCGGATCTTTTTTAGACTCTTTAAAGAGCCTATAGACTTTGCACATTTCCTGAAAAATCATACGCGGGAGAGATACATCGTATCTGGCATGGATAGCGTACAAAGCCATGAGGAAGTCCCCCCTCCTCTCATCCTTGTGATGCGTGGGAAAAGCATTGACACGCAGCACTTGATCGATCAGCCACATCCTTTGGGGCAAGTAACTATGACGAGTGCTCGTGTAGTTTGCCTTGCTAAACCAACCCCCACACATCTCATTTGTGATACTAGCCACAGTGGGGGTGGCTGGGAAAAATGGAAAGTTACCTGCATCGGGGTTATAGCCGAGGGCATGAGCAATGTCCTCGTCAGTCACAGTAATGTCATGTCCATCAATGGTGGAGGACAAGACATTGCCATTCTACCCCGTTATTTCCAAATTTTGGTAGAAAAGACGTACCAAACGGGGGTACGGCGGGGGAAAAGGTCCACGTAGAGCCGTCAATTGACGTAAATGTAATTGCTGAACCACCCGACGTGTGGATTGGTCGGTTTCGAAAAAAATGCAAATCAAATGCGGTTTGCCTATCTAAGGGTCGACTGGCCCATTCTGCAACTGGTTGTGCAAGGGTGGGAGTGGTTGCACTCCGTTTGTGGGGCTGTGGATTGGAGGAGCCCTCATCCGCAGGGGCCTTGGACTTACTTCTCCCTCTTCGAAACATTGTGTTTTTATTTATTTATTTTGAAATGGAAGTGACAATGAATAAGGAAAAACAAACCTAAAACAACTTAACACGATTGCAAAATATATAAGAAAAAGAACAATAAAGAAAAACAATTAAAAAGAAATTTACCCATAAAGTGCTCGCTAGAGCTCCGGTGAAGAAGCCGGAGAAGATGACTAGAAAAGTTGGCCGGAGACAAACGGGCACCGCCGGCGCATAGAAGAGCTCGTGGGGAAGAGAACCCAAGTGCGTCAAATGGTTGGAGAGCCTCGAGCGCCGGTAGATCTAACCGGAAAGAGTGGACGTCTCCGGCGGGAATGTAGGTTCCGGTGGCACTTGTTTGATAGAAGAATGAGATAGAATGGAAGAGGGGAAGGAAAGGAATGCAATGGTGGTGGAGAAAAGTGGAGGAAGAGGGTGGTGGTTGTGTATGTGGTGGTGAGGGTGGGTTGTGGGAGAGAAAGAAAGAAAAAGGGGGGTTTGAAGAGGAGGAAAAGAGAATGGGGAAGGGGCTGCTCTTAAGATCTGTCCCACGATTTTTTTTTTTTGAATTTTCGGCGTCCAGACGCCCAGATCCGGGGGTCCAGATGCCCAGCTCTGGGCATCCGGAGACAGAGAGTAGGTCATTTAAAAAAAAATTTCAGGTGTCCCGATGCCCAAGTATGGCGTCCGGACGCCCCATTCCAGAGAGTAGGTCTGTTTAAAAAAATCCGGGCGTCCAGACGCCTAGCTCCGGCGTCCGGACGCCCCAGAAAATGGTGAGGGCTGACCACCTAAAGGTATCCCCCTCCTCCAACTTGGACGACTCAAAATGGACTCAAATTTTACGACAAAAAGGATGAAAAGACACTGACACCTACGCTACGACTCTATCTACACTCGGGTTTCCTCCCGCTAGAGCTTGGTCTAACGTCGTCAGCTAGACGTCGAGTACTTTCAGCCCATAACATAGGACGGGTCATTTAAAACAATGGACTCCACCACTTCACCTGCAGTAATACCCTCTATATAGGGTTTCAATCGTTGACCATTTACCTTAAGAAAACCCCCAGTGTTGGGGTTGCGAATTTCTACTGCACCATGATAAAAAACCTTGGTTACCACATATGGTCCATCCCACCTTGACCGCAATTTACCTGGAAAGAGTCGCAACCTGGAATTGAAAAGCCATACCTTTTGATTCGGCTCAAAGGGCTTTTGCAAAATGTGTTTGTCATGGAAAGCTTTAGTCCGAGCCTTGTAAATTTTGGAACTAATGTAGGCTTCGTTCCGAATCTCTTCTAACTCATTGAGTTGGAGTTTCCGAGTAGAATCGGCAGCGGCCATATCAAAATTGAATTTCTTGATGGCTCACATGGCACGGTGCTCGAGTTCCACTGGCAAGTGGCTAGCCTTGCCAAACACTAATCGGTAGGGGGACATACCAATTGGAGTCTTGTAAGCAGTACGGTAAGCCCACGAAGCATCATTTAACCGCAAAGACCAATCTTTGCGGTCGGGCTTCACCGTTTTTTCCAAAATACGCTTCACCTCCCTATTGGTCACTTCGACTTGGCCATTGGTTTGAGGATGATAAGCTGTAGCTACCTTGTGTGTGATGGAGTACTTCTTTACCAGCGCCTCAAAGTGTTTATTCATGAAATGAGTGCCCTCATTACTTATTATTGCTCGCAGACAGCCAAAGCGACTGAAAATATTGCTTTACAGGAATATGACCACAACTTTGTGGTCATTAGTCTTAGTAGCAGCCGCTTCCACCCACTTGGACACGTAATCAACCGCCACTAGAATGTATTGAAAACCATATGACGGCGGAAACGGTCCCATAAAATCGATGCCCCACACATCAAAAACTTCTACAATCAAAATCGGTTGTAGGGGCATCATGTCCCTCCTAGACATGTTACCTGTTTGCTGACAGCGCAAACAAGTTTTGCAAAACTGATGAGCATCTCGAAAAAGAGTGGGCCAATAGAAGCCACTCTGTAAAACTTTCGCAGCAGTTTTCTTCCCACTGAAATGCCCTCCACACGCAAGAGAGTGACATAAAGTAAGTAAACTGTTATATTCACTCTTGGGTACACATCGCCTGATCACTTGGTCTGGACATAACTTGAAAAGTTCAGGATCCTCTCAAAAATACATCTTTACTTGGGAGAAGAAACGATCCTTGTCCTGCTTGGACCATTTTGAAGGAATCGCCCCCACGACTAGATAGTTCACAATATGAGCATACCAGGGGGGATGATTTTGGGACACCGTAAACAGTCGCTCATCGGGAAATGAGTCATGCAAGGGTAAGGTGTCTTCTGTATTTTCCACCAAGATTTGGGATAGGTGGTCAGCTACACAGTTTTCAGAACCTTTCTTGTGCCGAATCTCAAAGTCGAATTCTTGAAGTAATAGAATCCACCTAATCAATCTTGGCTTAGTGTCCTTTTTTGACAGTAAGTACCGCAACACAGCATGGTCTGTGAACACTATGACCTTCGATCCCAAGAGATAAGACCGAAATTTATCCAAGGCAAACACAATAGCTAACAATTCCTTCTCCGTCGTGGTGTAATTCAGTTAGGCATCGGAGAGGGTTTTGTTAGCATAATAGACGACATGTGGAACCTTGTTCACCCGTTGGCCCAGGACTGCACCGACAACATAGTCGGAAGCCTCGCACATAATCTCAAACGGATGGGCCCAATCCGGTGACTGCATGATAGGGGCAGTGGACAGGGCCTCACGAAGATTCTTAAAAGCTTGCATGCAAGCCTCATTAAAGACAAAAGAGGCCTCCTTGGTGAGCAATGCACACAAGGGTCGAGAAATCTTACTAAAGTCTTTAATAAATATGCGGTAAAACCCTGCATGTCCTAAAAAGGAACGAACTTGCTTAACCGACGATGGAGGTGGAAGTTTGGATATAAGATCAACGTTGGCCTTATCCACCTCAATGCCTCTAGCTGAAACGATATGCCCCGAAACGATGCCCTCACGCACCATGAAATGACTTTTCTCCCAACTCAAGACCAAGTTTGTCTCTGTACAACGTTTCAGCACCTTTGCCAAATTATGTAGACATTCATTAAATGAAGGTCCAAAATTAGAGAAATCATCCATAAACACCTCTAAGAATTTCTCCACCATGTCAGAGAAAATAGACATCATGCACCGTTGAAAAGTCGCGGGTGCATTACAAAGTCTGAATGGCATCCGCCAGTAAGCGAATGTACCAAAATGACAAGTGAAAGTTGTTTTCTCCTGGTCATCGGGATAGACGACCACTTGGTTATATCCGGAATAACCATCTAGGAAATAATGAAAACTTGGGCCAGCTAACCTTTCTAAGATCTGGTCAATGAAAGGTAGGGGAAAGTGGTCCTTTCAGGTCATGGAATTTAACTTCCGATAATCAATGCACACGCACCACCCAGTAGTGGTTCGTGTGGGAATTAGCTCCTCGTTCTCATTTTCCACAACCGTGATGCCAGACTTCTTTGGCACCACTTGAGTAGGGCTCACCCACTTGCTGTAAAAAATTGGGTATATAATACCTGCATCAAGAAACTTCAGTACTTCTTTCATGACCACCTTTTTCATGTTAGGATTTAAACGACGCTGCATCTCGCGTGATGGTTTCGCGTCATCTTCTCAATGAATGCGGTGCATGTAGATGGAGGGGTCAATGCCTTTCAAATTGGCTACAGACCAGCCGATTGCACTTTTGTGCTCTTGTAACACATCCAAGAGCTGACCTTCTTGATCATCAGATAGATCAGAAGCAATGATGACTGGCAATGTATCCCTTGGGCCAAGATAAACATACTTGAGTGTAGTAGGAAGTTGTTTTAACTCAAGTCTGTGGGGAACTTCAATCGAGGGAGGGACTGGTGCTTTAGAAAGTGGAGGTAGGTGTTCGATCTTTGCCCTCCATGGGGGAAAGTCCAGCATAGCTACCTCATTCAAAAGGGCATTGACCTCGGTAATCGAATGGTCAACATCATACTCATCATAGCTAAAATGGGATAAGCAAGCCTCTAAGGGATCCTCAGTTAAAATATAAGGGAGGGCTTCATCAACTAGCTCGTCAACAACATCGATTGTGAAGCAGTCATCCTTTTCTAGAGGTTGATGAGAGGCCTTGAAAGCATTTAGCCTGACTTTCATATTGCCAAAAGAAACATCCATAACTCCGGTGCGACAGTTAATGGTTGCATTAGCTGTGGCCAAGAAGGGGCGGCCAAGGATGATTGGAGTTTGTTTACGCAGGTTTGGCACTGGTTCTGTGTCAAGGACAATCAAATCAGCGGGAAAAAGAAATTTGTCCACTTTGACAAGAACATCCTCAATTATACCTCGGGGCAACCTGGCGGCTCTGTCAGCAAGTTGCAAGGTGACCGTTTTGGGTTTCAACTCGCCCAACCCAATTTGCTCATACAGTGAGTAAGGCAAGAGATTGACACTAGCTCCAAGATCTAGCAAAGTATGATCAATGATGTGACTCCCGATTGTACAAGTTACAGTGGGGGTGCCAGGATCTTTCAGCTTGGGAGGAGTGTCATGCTGAATTAAGGAACTCACTTGCTCGGTAAGCAGGACCTTTTTGGACACATTAGGTTTGGATTTGCACTTCTGAGTGCACAAGTCTTTAAGAAATTTCACATATGAAGGCACTTGCTACAACAATTTTACTTTTTTACGATGCCAAAAAAGCGTTGCAAATAATATAAAAAGCATCGCAATAAGTTAATTGCGACGCAAAAAACTAAGCGTCGCAGAGAGGTCGCAAATAATGGGGTCACAAAAAGATTAGCTACGCTAAAGACTGCAGCGTGGCAATAAGAGAGTATTTGCAACGGTTTCAAAGCGTTGCTAATTACGTACCAATTGCGACATATTATAAACGTCGCAAATAATGATTTATTTGCAACGGTAAAATTGCGTCACCAATAATTTATATTTGCGACGTATTATAAACGTCGCAAATAATGATTTATTTGCAACGGTAAAATTGCGTCACCAATAATTTATATTTGCGACGATTCTAAAAGGCCGTTAATAAATTATTAAAGGCGACGCTCATATAAAGTTGCAAATAATTTTTTTTTGCGACGCTTATGTGGTGTGGTAAATAATATTTATCTTGTTACATTTAATTATTTGCAACGCAATAAAAGCGCCGCAAATAATAATTTCTCAAAAAAAATATTTTTTAATATTTTTAAAATAGATATATTTTTCCTGATTTTATACCCAATCAATACAAATATAATCTCATCATCCATTCACAAGTCATCCATTCACAAATCTTTAATGCAAAGTCACCATTAGGTCATCACAATCATATATCTCTAAGTTGCAATTCAGGTATGAAAATAACACTCCATCGATGTAAAAACATAAACTAAATTAATTCATTGAATTTGAGTGCAACGAATCAGTTGTCCTCATCACAAATTCTTACTGAATGATATTGATAAAATTCTGTTAAACATAAATCTATATAATAGTTGGTCTCAATATAACATAGAAACAATAACTGAAAGGCGGTCTTCGATATGTATAACGGAGAGACAACGAACAATTTCCACGATAAAATATAATATCCTCAAATTGATCTACGCCATCCAAACCGGTCCAAAAAATGTTGCTTGTTCTTATTTTCTCTTCATCTCCCATTTCGATCTGTAATAAATAAAACAAGATAGATGTTAAAATCTATAACACAAGATAGATGTTAAAACTGAAATTTGAGATCTCAGCGACGCTTTTTTGTACATATTATGTGTGTTTAGGAGATCAGAACCACTCGTGTAATAGCCCATAGGCCCATAGGCCAAGGCATGAAAGGATAGCCATTGAACAATCTCAAATGTTCCATCATAGGACTTTCAAGGAAATAAGACGGATGCTTATGTATGAAGTCAACTCAACCTCCATTGACTCTACCATTCTGGTCCTGAAAGATGCTGCTCAAAGGATTGGGAATTTCTGAACAATCTGATTTTTGGCTATGGTCCATCTTCATATATGGTTAACTGCATGAGTAGTTTATGCACCAACTGTATGCAAGAAGAGGCTATTTTTAAGAAGAAAAAAAATGTGAGAAGACCTCATTATATTTGGTAATAAGCCACATGAGGAAGACTACAGAAAAGGTAAGTAGTCCTTCCTTGAGGACTTCTTATCCATAAGAAAAAGTTATGTACCCTATAGTGACAAAAGGCTACCACCATGCACGGGACCCTCTAAAAAGATATGTTTACTCAGGACCATCTTCAAATTCCTCTTTCTCCTAACAGACATCTGTGAAAATAGTATGTGAAAGATATGTAGGTGCATAGCAAGCCATGAGGTATACAATACATTTATTCCTGTTTATGCTTGTGTATGTTAAATTTGTGCACCAGTTAATGAGCAAAAGTAAGTGTCCATAATAGTCCTGTTATGATGAAAGAGGTGCAGAGACTGCCAAAACTAGTTCTTTTGCTCCGTGATAACTGCTAACAGTAGAAATTTAGACTACACTAACTACAGTTAGTCATCTAAATTATAGTTTATATATAAGCATTTAACAGGGCCAGGCTCGACTAGGCCTCTGCTTTGGTCTGGATTGAAGCTGCCCTTCAATCTCCGGTCTGAATGATTAATTGAGGTAAGACTTCAGTTCCCTATAGAATATCCCATCTTGGCTTAATGAGATGGCCAGCTTGACACAACTTGACTATATAAATATCAAGTAGAGAACAAGCACTTCCACAGACCCTCAGCTAGTAGAGGTCCAATTCTCCAGTTCATGACCAGGGCCCAGACAAACTTCAGTCCATCCTGGACCATATATACCCTCTTTATAAACTACAGAAAAGCTGGAGTGGACAGACAGTATGGAACAAAAGGCATTTACTAGAATATAATAGAACCTAAAACTGAACTTCTACCATGCAAACACATCAACATCATCAGCTAATGTTAAGTTCAACTGAGTCTTCAAAAAAAAAAAAAAAATCAAAAGCAGCAACGATTTACCTCAGCCATGGCTGATGTTACAACGTCTGGTATGGGCTGGGTGGTATCACCAATCCCAAGGCTTATCACTTTGGCATCTGGGTACTTCTGCATATGTCCAAGCTGCCTCCTGCCAATCTGTTTAAAATCCATGAAGATTTAAAAAAAAAAGACATTTAGATAACTTATCTCATTATACTAAAATCCAGCTGAAGAATTTCTTGTTATCACAGTAGTAGATGTGAAAAAAGGCAGCATATTTATAGAGAAAATTGGCATGACAGCAAGAAATATATTTTGTGAGGCATATAAAATATTGGAGCAGTACCGAGTTAAACATTTAAAAATGCATTGGATACATAAACCATGGATAGTGGTACATCAGAGTAAACAGAGAAAGTATCACCAGAGCCATGTTTGTCCTGAAATTACTTGTTTCAATTATCATTATGATAAACTTAATTCAAACCAAATAATTCGCGTAAGACCCGATTTGACTCTCTCTCTCTCTCTCTCTCACACACACACAATCTATCTATCTATCTATCTATAAATCCCTCAGAGTTACTGGTAATATTAAACATTTAAAGCAGCTTTGTATTTAAATCCCTCTGTTATTACTTACATATAAATCTCAATCAAGAAGAATAAAAAGATAAATATTATTGCTCAGGGAAAAAAGAAGCAAACAGACAAATATATCTTATGTAAAGGAAGGAGAGAAAAAAGACAGAACCAGATAACCACATACAATTGCTTGAAAGAGACATGGCTATTATATTTTTGTCCAAAGAAAATTAACTTTTACCATTTCAGTATATACATGTGTGTGTGTGAAAGACAGAGAGAGAGATTGGTAACATGACTTGAACCCACAAAACCTTCCACTGTGCCATGGGCTCCTGTCATTTGTGCTTGTATATACAATAAGACTACTGGTAATAGCTCAAAAGAAAAGAAAATTAGAAGACCAAAGAGAACACCAGTATAAATTTATACAGACCTAGCGTAGCATCCAAAACAAGGTGTGGGCTTGGTGCCTGAGATGCTTTTGCAGTGTATGCCTTTAGAGCATCATCCCACCGCTGCAATTTTTCATACCTAAGAAATGTTCGTAGGACAAATACCTGTAGAGACACAAAAAAAACTGATTCTTATGCTCTGAAAGTACACAAGTCCTTATTTACACAGAATCATATGATGGGATAAGGCTACAACGACGATCAACAATTCAAGAATGGGCTTGCATCTGATTCACATGTCCAGGAAATAATTCTCCATTGTTCTCATGTCAAATGTGATAGAGACATATAATTAGTTCTCCATATTAATTCTCCATTGATCTATTCATGTTACCCAAATCTATCTCCAGAACATTACACTTCCAAACAATGCCTCATGAACATTATTTTTCTTGGTGTGGTATCCAAACACACCCAAACCATCATGAGTTTATTTACATGCTAATTGGATTCCGGGAGGTTTCTCTTATTCCATTCCAGTTTGACCTCAGAAATCAAATAATGATGATGACGGAATGGATTAATAGTACCTGAAAGTAGTCATGGGCAGCATTAACATTGCCTTGTTCGAGATTCTCCTTCGCCAAAGAAAGATTAGCTTCCCTCCTCCTAAGCCAAACATCAAAAACCAATTCAGAAAGATCAATTTAAAACAAAAAAAAAAAATCAGTTCTAGCTCAATGATTTATTTGCACACAGCCCACATTGTACCCCATTCAAATAGTACTACTATAAAAAAAAATGCATGGTATGATCAGCTGTGCATTTTTCGTCTAACAATAATCAGAAATCACTATAAATATGATTGTCCTTCATTTCAATTTCGACCAAACCAGATATAAACTGTAACCCAGAAAATATGGATTGCCAGTCACCAATATCCAGAACAAAACAAATTCCCATCCAAAGTCCAATACAGAACATCTAACAAGAAAATTAACATCACTTGCCGTTGGCGTTCGTTTGAGGTGGCAGATTTACAAGGGATGTCTCCACCATCGAAGACAACAACTGGGGTGACGTTGTAATGCCGAAGCATTTTGATCCGATGCATGAAATACTCCAAATAACGAGAGGCCTTTTCGCTCCCGGGATAAAGACATAGATTCATGCTACAAGAATAAGCTGCAAAAACACATTTCTGGGTCTGTGAATTTAACATTAAAGAAATCAAAACAAAGAACACAAAACAGAAAAAATGGGGGCTTTGGGTCCGATTGAAAGAGATGATTCTCACCGCCTTTGTGAAGCCATTCCCATTTTGTTTCAGAATATTCTCTTGTTTGAGTTATTAGTTTTTTTAAACACATGTCAGGCTTCCATGATTCTCAGGAATTGAGAAGAGAATGTCATTTTCCAAGCACAGAACATGTTTTATCCTTTAGAATTTCTTGACAGGGCAAGAATTCCCCTAGCAAATATGTTCGTCTTTGAGCATATGCTACAAGAAGCACATTGTGTGTACACTATAAAAAGCACAAACTGCACATATCCCCTACTTCTAAATTGATCCCCAAAAAAGCTCAATCATAATATGAGAAAGAAGACCAAAAACCCAGCTCTATTAAAAAACAAAGAAAAATATTACTTCAAGAAATTGATATGAAAAAAAAAGGAAGAAAATGAAACTAGGGTTTCTGAGGTCATTAGAAACTGCTATGTTATACCTTCTTCGATTCCTCTTTCCAGCTTCTCTCTGTTAGGGATTTTGTATTTGCAATTTGATGGATGCATTTGCACTTTAGCATCATTTGATATTTCACACTTGCATTGTTTTAGAAATCCTTGAAATCTGCTATTTTACATGCATAGCTTTTAAGATTTGGAAAAGCTTTTGTTTTATGCATGTTTTGGTTTTAAACTTGGATGCATTGGTTTTAGAACCCAAAACTCTTTTGAAAACCGAATTCCTTGTGCATTATAATTGGAAAATCATCTTGTGAATTTATGTTTGAGCTTTGCATACTTTCATCTCAAAAAGAATCATTTGTGTATGCAATTTCATTTGAAAAGAGTTTTATCAAATCAAGCTAGCCTATGGTTTAAAGTTTCAAATCATTTTAGGCTTTGGATGTTTCATGTTTTTATACATCTTTGGATGATTTAAAACATGTGAAAAAGCTTGATTTTAATGGCCCAAAAGATCCCTAAAGAAAATCTTCAAGAAACCCAAAAAATGGGAAATTCTGGGAAGGCTCGGTCAACCGGCCATGTGTGGCCGGTCAACCGGCCAAGAGGCCCGGTTAACCGGCCACACAGGGCAGGTCAACCGGGCTCCTGAGCACAACGGCTCTTTTTCTGACCGTTGGGCACCCGGTTAACCGGCCTGTCATGCGGTTAACCGGGTATACGCAGGAATCCCTCTTTTCAAGTATAAAAGCATTTCATTCCTTTGAAAAAGGGTGATCTTTTTAGTGGAACAAAAAAAGGGGATTTCCAAGCCTTCTTTGAAGAGGTTTTTGAGAAGGAAAGGGGGATGATCTAAGAGACATCAAAGGGGTCATTAAGTGAAGCTTAAGCTTGGATCAACTAAGTTAAATCTCCAAGTAAGTTTTACTTTTAATTAATCATTTGTTATGTGCTTTATTTGAATCTTTGGAAAATGATTTCAAGCATGATAACAATGATGTGTTGAATCCTTTCTTCCTTTCATCTTTGATATTCAAGATTGGATTCATCACTTTGATTTCAACCCAAGTTTTGTTTTAAACTTTCTTAATCATGCTTAGCCATAAATCTTTGATTTCTTTTATTGCATGATTATTTCACTTGGTTGAAACTTCCTTTGTTGTTTTCATACATTTAAACTTTAGTTAAACTAATTAGTTTTGAAAACAACATTGCACATGCATCACTTGATTAGGCTTAAACACTTTCATACAACTTGTGATGTTTAGATTTTCATATCATTCACAAGTGTGTAATTGTTCAAGTGATTTGCATAGAACTTCAATCATATCTTTTTGTGTCTTAAACTTTCAAATTGCATTAAGCATAAATTGATTGAGCTTACTTTTAAACTTGATTGAAGTTTTCACACACACACTTCATAAGCATACATCTTTGCATTCATTGAGTGTTTGTGTGAGTTAGGATTTTCATTTTCATATCCGCCTATTTAGAGGCAATTTATATGAGCTTAAATTGTATCTCTTAGAGTGATCTTTTGTAAAGACACCTTCTTAGAGAAATCTTTATTTGTAAAGGTTATTGCTTAGCCTAAGAAAAGCATCTTGTAAGGTTATTGCTTAGCCTAAGAAAAGCATATTGTAAGGTTATTGCTAAGCCTAGAAAAGCACATTGAGAGGTTGTTGTTTAGCCTAGAAAAACAACATTGTAAGGGTTATTGCTTAGCCTTTGAAAAAGCATAAATAGTGGAAATCCGGTGGGGCGTTGGATTCACAAGCCGGTAGTGGATGTAGGTATTGAGGCCGAACCACTATAAACCTTGGTGTTGTGGTGATTGCTTTGTGGTGATTGTATTGTTAGCTTCCGCATTTTGATTGTTTATCATCACTTGTGACTAGTTTAGTTTAAGAAATTAAAATTGGTCTAAATTGGTCATAGTTGTAGCTCACCCTATTCACCCCCCCCTCTAGGGTTAGGATCCTCAAGGACTTTCACTCTCGCCTTCAGTTCTTCCTGAATCACGCACGCATTTGGAACCTCCCTACGAAACCTCCGAAGCAGCGCCTCTTCAGGTTCGTCCTCATTGATGACAATATTCTTATCCCCTTGCTGTTCTTGAAGAACCTCTTTCTGAATCCGAGTTGTTGTTGTCGAAAACCCTTGAATAAGAAGAAGAACCTCAATGGGATCAGGTGACAGAATCGTTCCCGTTGGAGATACGGGAGCCGTTGAAGCAGAATGAGGAGGGGCAGAGGCGTCGTCGACGGGGCGTGAGCAACCAACAAATCGTCGTGGGAGTCGACCTTTTCCAAAGATGACTCGCAAATGGAGGGGCGTCGAGAGGGCTTCCAAGGAATGGCATGAGGGAAGGGGTTGTGCAGAACTAGCGCGAGGAGAAAAGGGATCAAGAATGGGAATGCTTTCTTGAGTTTCTTCATTTTTTCAGAAAATAGAGTTTAAGATCGAGACTGGGCCAATTGAAGGGGAAATTTGCCTTGAACTTTGCCCGCGAGAAATATAAAAGGCGAGAAAACCTTGACTTTTGCCGGTGAAAAAGGGAAAAGGCCGAAATAATTTTCATGTTTGTCGGTGAAAAAGATAAATCGTCGAGAAAAATCTAATATTTATCGGCGAAAATATATTACCAGGAAAACCTTATCTTTTTCCGGCGAAAGAAGCTTTTTCGCTGGTAAAAGTTATACTTTCTCCAGCGTTTAATGATTACGTTGGGAAAAAAACGCCGGTAAAAGTGAAAATTGTTATAGTGAACTTCTAGCGGGGGTCACTAATGGCCGCCGCAATAAATAACTTTTAGCAAAAAAAAAAACACCTTTTACCCTATAAAATACTTAATTTTTTTTGTAACACTATAAAATAATGTCGCCTAATAAAACTATTATCTACGACGCATTTAAATCCACGTTGCAAAAAAACTCATTATCTGCGACGTAGCAGGTATACTGTCACAACTAAATATTATTTGTGACGTATAAATTGCGTCCCAAATAAATAGTTATTTTTTTAGCTTAAATTTTTTGTGACACCATATGATGGAGGTCGCTAATAATAATTATTTGCGACCAAAAAACATCAGTGTCGCGAATAAGATATTATGTGCGACGCAAAAAAGAAACTGTTGAAAAAACCCTTAACTTTTTACGATATAGCTCAGACTAAAAGTTATTTGCGACGCGGGGATTGCGTCGCTAATAGAGACACTTATTTACGACAGATGATTGTGTCACAAATGTGTATCTAGCGTGGCGAATAATTTTACCGCCATTTGGCGCCAATGATTTTGTGACGCATTTTTTTGCAACGCACTATATTCATTGCTGAAAGTATCTATTTGCGACGCATGGAGTCGTGTGTCGCAAATACTTAACTTGTTGCGACGGGTCTAATTTTATGTTGCAAAAAAAATATTTTTTAAGACGCTTTGGGTTGCGTCGCAAATATTTTCGTCGCTGAAAATCCGATTTGTTGTAGTGATGCTTGATAGCATCCAGCAAAGGTAGATTGACCTTTACTTGCTTAAACACATCTAACATTTCATCCATGGTTGCTCCCTTTTTCCCGAAGGGAGAGGGTATGTCCAGACAAGTAGGGAAAGGGGCGTTAGGCACATAAGTGGGTGCCACAGCCGGAATAGATGAAGAAGTGGAAGGGCCGACCTCCTTTTCCTTAGGACTCTTTTCCACCCTAGAGCTTTTGGGGTTTGGGGCAGACTCTCTAACAATTTTCGTAGGCTCCTTAGGCCTAGTCTCGACCTCACGCCCATTCCTTAGCGTGACAACTACCTTAGCTTCCTCATGATAAGTGTCATGAGGTTGCGAGCTACTTCCCACCTCAAAAGTATTCTTAGGGTTGACAGTGGGTTGGCTAGGTAAACGACCCTCTTCTCTTCTATTAAGAGCAATAGCTTTTTGGCCCATCTGGGCCTCTAGCTTAGCTATGGACTGAGAATGAGAGTGGACCAGTTGATTACCTACCTTGAGCTCCTTTAGCTATTGCAGTACTGTCTCCTCAAATGATGGATTTCTTTGAGGTTGTTGAGGGTGGGGTGGCTGGTACGATTGTAATGAATGATAGGCCGCGGGATTGTATTGAAAATTCGGCCTATTTCCCATTTGAGAGAAAGAAGTGCCTTGACCGGGCGACTTCCATGAAAAATTGGGGTGACTGCGCCATCCCGGGTTGTACGGATTTGAATAAGGATCATTACCCGGTTTGGAGAACCTCTGAGCAACATTCACCTGCTCTTGCACAAATTCAGGGAATTGGGGTGCTACAGGACAATCACTGACAAAATGAGCGGGACTGTTGCATAAAGCACAAGCATCTTGATGAGCAAGAGGCTGGGGAGGTGAAGATTGAAGAGATTGTCCCCCAGAAATCAATTGATCTGTCTTTTGGGTCAAGGCAGCCTCTTGAGTTGTGAGTTCATTCGAGGGCTGAATTTCAAATACGCCTTTAGGTTTTTGTAAAATAGAGGCTGCCGGCCTCTCCAATCTAGCAGTGGAGGCATGATGTTGGAAGGTCTCGCTCATATTCTCAAAGAGCTCCCATGCCTCATCCTCATTTTTTAACATTATTGATCCCCCACTGGCGGTCACTACCATGTTTCGCCATTCAGGTGATAGCCCATCATAAAAGAATTGCACCAATTGCCATTTGACAATTTGGTGATGAGGACATTTTCTAATGAGATCCTTGAATCTATCCCACGCCTCATGATATTGTTCATTGTCAGTTTGGGCGAAGGATGTGATAGATCTCCTGTACTGATTTGTTTTGCCCACAGAGAAATACTTGTCTAAGAATTTTTGTTGTAATTAGGCCTAAGAATTGATAGAGTTTGCAGGTAAAGTACTAAGCCAATACTTGGCTTTGTCCTTCAATGAAAACGAAAAGAGAAACATTTTTAAGGCCTCACTACTGAAATTGTTTATTCGCACTGTGGAGCAAATAACCAAGAACTCATCAATATGGATGTACGGGTCCTCATTGTTCAAGCCATAGAAAGAAGGAATAAGATTGATTGTGCTAGGCTTGATTTCATATTGAGCTGCCTGTAGAATACACGATGGTGATGCGTATTCTGAAGGAGTATAGTGCTCCTTCAAGGGTCTGAGAAGTGGAGCCTCAGGAGCCTCCTCTTCTTTTCTTTCCTCAGCCATTAGTGAATTTGTGTGTGAGACAGCAGAAGGGTGTTTAGATGATCTAATTTTTCTAAGGACCCGCTCTAAATTTTGGTCTAGAGAAATCAAATTTGGATGACAAGAGCGACGACCAAGCATGCACACACAAAACTTACTGCAATTATATGAAAAGAATCAGGAAGTCTAGGCTTACCGCGCTCCAGGTATAAGTGACCTTTTAATTGAGTAGGACTTTCAAGTTGTCAACAATGCTCTAGGGTCCTGCATAAACCTTAGGATTCTCTGTGTTAGAATCAATATCCTGCAGTAAGAATAGTAGAGGTGTGAGAAAAGATGGTAAAGTAAAATAAAATAAAAAGAAATTGGAAAATCTAAACTAATGTTAGAATTAAAAGAAACAAACAACCGTGCTAATTGTCCCCGGCAACGGCGCAAAAAATTTGACAAGTTCTAAAATAGGGCTGCAAATATAAATTATTCCCCACTACTATCTCTGCTTGTAAAAGCAAAGATGTTAACCGAGTATCGTATCCACTGGGACAAAAAGGCTAAGTTGTGTTGTTTCCTAAATTCCTAAACTATTCCTACTAGAAAATGAAGTTCTGATTATTAAACTAATCCTATTAGAAAACGAAGTGTTGGTTTGATGGGTTTTGATTTCTAAATTAACAAATTAAAGACAACTTTGATTCAATCAGAGAAAAGATCTAAGGGTACGAATCCACTCTAACCTCGCACAATGGCAAGTATAGACCTAGGGTTTCACTATCAAAGCTAAAAAGACTCGTTCTGGTTACAAACCTTTAGAGTCAACAAATAAGGGATGTGGATGTAAATCGGGGCATAACCTATCTCTATGGCATAGATTATCCTAGATCTAACGAACACATTCATTCAAGCATCGTTATATGACTTAATATTCAAATCTACAAGATTAAAATACCAAAGAAAGAGATATTGCATTAATAGAATCCAATCAATGGATTGACATCCTGTCATATAACCAAAAGTGTTTAAAGTAAAACCCTAAACCTATACATCACCATAAACAAGAGATTAGGGCTTTATCGCAACCCAAAGATAAAGATTTAGTTACGCATGACAAGACGTTGACGAAGAATCTCTGATGAAATCCCCATGGACGAGCTTCCAAAAGCTCCAAAACCTTGCTTCAGACCTTTTCCCAAGATGTGTATATCTCTAAAACGAGATTAGGGCTTATATTTATAGGCTTTGGGATGAAAAACCTCTTCAAAACGCGCATGAGGTGGACTCTTAGACGGTTCGGGCGTTTGGATGCCAGGAACTGGGCGTCCGGACGATAGGACAAATTTTTGCCCTGGACGCCTCTGTGACCGGGCGTCCGGACGCCAGGCCAGAGAGCACCGGTCTTTTGAATTTTTGCTGGATTTTTGCCATTTTTTCCATCTTGCGCCAATTTCTTTCCAATGCACTTAGAACACCTGTAAACATGAAAATAATATAATTAGACTAATTAATCGCATCAAAGTGTATATCAAAGTCTAAACTAAGGGGCCTAAATGGTACATTTTAGGCTCTTATCAGTACTGTTCAACAAAAAGGATGTCTCAGATACACTGATGCCGGATCTAAGTAAAACTATAGAAGATAGGCACTACAAGTACCAAGAACTCTCTGGAACATAGATAGAACTACTACTGCTTCTCACTTAAACAGGAAATGATATAACCATCACAACCCTACCAGTTATAGTTTAAGAAGACCTGAACATGTTTGCAATTTTTTTAGTGTCTCATGCGGCACCCCACAAATAAATTGGAAGACATCCCAAAAAAATAAAAATCAAAGGGAGAATGATCTTCCAACATTCCATATGATCATTCTTCATAGTTTAACATTTTCAAATGAAGAAGTATTTTCCATGATTTTCGAAGAAGAATATTCAGACCCTGAGAGATAGAAGGCCATTTTCTAAATTCTCATCCTAGAAGCAAAACACATTTCAGTACATAAAATGTTTTACCACACCAAACGACAGAAACTGAAAACCCTGGAAAATGAAAACTTTCCATAAGCAGTGAAATCACCTTGGTAATAAAAAGCTGCAGAACCTGCTGTGCACAAACATGCCATCGGAGCCCTCAAATTGTTAGAGAAACAGCTGATGCTCCAAGTTTCATCTCTAATCCATTAAGCATAATGAATGACATGAAAACACAACTGTATTGAATGAAATACAATTCTTTCTGCCCTCCACATATGATATGAGTAACACAGTGAGAGAGATAAGCATCCCGTTAGCCCTTCTCACTTGGGTCTCCCAAAAAACCCTTAAATGGCATTTTCTACCGTATGAACGATTAATCCATCACTCCCCACTACTTGGGGTTTGTTCAGATCATAAGAATTTATCTTGATAACTATAGATTCACTCGATCAAACAGTCGATTTGAGCAGAAAAGCATCACAATTAGATAGAGATTTCGAAGACAAGCCAAACACAAACAATAACATGTTTTCAAGACCAATCTAGAGAGAGAAATCGCATAGAAACAGAGAAATCGCGAGGAAAAGTTACAGATTACTAATGAGAACCTAAAATATACATTTAAGGCCCATCAATGTTGACTTTGTTACACTTTGGGACGGTAATATATGACCTTATTTGTGTTATTTTAATGTTTTTAGGTGTTTTAGGTGAAGAGAAGGAATTCAGAGCTAATTGGAGAAAGATAAAGCCATCGCACAAAGAACTGGAGCATACTGCCTCCTGGCATTCGGACGCTAGCCTCTTCTGCCTCCTGGGGTCTGGACACCAGAACCTGCGCAACCCCCTTTTAGACTCTGCTTTCTGGCATCCGGACGCTAGACACGAGTGAAATCCGTCTCCTTGTGCGATTTGAAGAGAAAATTGATTCAAAAGCTATAAAAAGCAAGCCAAACTTATTTTTAGGTCATTCAAGTCTGGATAGAAGAACTGGAGGTGGTTTTGGAGCATTAGAAGGAGCATTAATGGGGATTTTGTCAAGGATTCTTCGTCAATCTCCCTGCATGACTAACTAAATCTCTATCTTAGGGTTGTGATGAAGCCCTAGTTTTGTGTTTATGGTGATGCATAGGTTCTAGGGTTTTATTTTGGATGCTTTGATTATATGACATGAATGTTATCCATGTATTGGATTTATTTTTAATGCAAGATCTAGTTTTGGTATTTTATTCTTGCAGTTTGGAATACCAATCATATAATGGTGCCTAAATGTGCGTGGAGTTAAATCTAAAGATAGGTTATACCAAGATCTAAACCCGCACAATTTATTTGGTGACTCTGTGGAGGTTTGTCACCAAAATGAGTCTTTAAAGCATTATAGTGAAACCCTAGGTCTATATTCGCCATTGCATGAGGCTGGGGTGGATTCGTACCCTAAGATCTTTCTTTGATTGAGTCAAACATTATCTTTAATTTGCTAATGTAGGAATCAAATCCATCAAATCAACACTTCGTTTTCTAATAGGATTAATTTAGGAATTTGGGAACCAACACAACTTAGCCTTTTTGTCCCAGTGGATACGACACTCGGTTAACATCTTTACTTTCACGAGTAGAAATAGTAGCTAATATAAATTATATTTGCAAACCTTGTTTTGGGACGATCAATTACACATAGAAACCCGAAGCTGAAGAAATCATAATGCGATAAGAGATCTGAAATCGATGAAATGCGTACAATTTCTTGCCTGGAACCTCTCCCCCAATCGGCACTCCAAAACCCTAGGCACTCTCAAGAAGCAAAAAGATGCTTATATAGAAATGACACGGAAACTCGAGCTCCTGATAACAATTGAGGTAAATGACCATAAAGCCCTTGGATTTTGAGAACTTGGTTGGGTCGGGTTAGAACCCGTCCACATGGAAATGTGATTTGGGTCGGGTCTGGATTTTGAAGATGGAAAAATTTGAACCGGGCTTAGGCTCTAGATTATCCATATCCAATTTGAACCTGGCTTGGGGTAGGTTAGGACCAGAGCCGTGCTTCTGCTAGGGAAATGAGGATGCTTATGGTGGTGGGCCCACAATTCTCATTTGAAGGGAGTAGACTCAAACAAATAGTTAGGTTTTGGAACCAAACTACAAATTTTCATGTGGGTTTCGGGGAGGACTAAGGATTTTTGTGTGAATTTTGGAAGCGAATCCATCCTTTTTATATGCATTCTAGAAGTGGACGACCCAGTTCCGAGTGACCGCCCCCAAAAGCATATATATAGGTTTGCTCCTAGATATGTAGCTGAAAGGGAAGATTACTCTCAATAGATGTGACTGGAGTTGAGTTGGGCCTAATATCTAGTTAGGGTCCAGTCAAGTCCATCGTGATTGGAGGCAAATCCTACGTAATATAGTTGTGTTAATCCAGTCCAAGGGTTAAAAATCCTTTGAGTTCAAGCTTACCTTTACCCAACTTATATCTGACAAAGGTTGGCCTACTAGCAAGGAGTGACGCTGTCAACTTGAAGACCCAAGATTCAATCCCTATGTATGTTTATGATACCGAGGTGTGTTTTCTTGATAAGATCAATATTATTTACATATTAATGTTGGATTTAAATTTTTTCTAGAGAAAATCAAGTTAAACAGACAAGCACATCAAGGGACAATCGGCCAAATGCAAGTCAAAATATGGGTTAACTCCCAAAGTCAAAACGTGGGTCAAAGCCCTAGAAAGGTAAAAAACGTGGTCACCATAGTCTCTTCAAAATCTCAAGACAAACAGAGGCCAAAATCATAAGAAACAAGGCCAAAATCTTTCACTGCATTGGACAAATAGATGGATTGTTCCATACAACCAACCAAGTAGCAGCTAAGGATGACCGAGTGCATAGCCCAAACAGCCGACGTTGACTGACTCAAACAACCAGACAACCATTCCAGATAGTTTTCACACGTTGAGTGGTTTTAGCCCACGATCTCCCACGATGACTAATTAAAACTGTCGAATAGAATTCCAATTCACCCAGCGGTCGATGATAGTGCACAATTTGGTGCCCATTTCGCTCCACTTTCTCCATTTTTTCCACTTCCTCCACTCCCCCACATCCTGCAACTGCTCCCACTCTGGGAAGGACTATTAATAGAAGACCTTTGGGCAAGACCTGGCTATCAGAAGTAGGTGGACCTCGTGGATAGGTTTCAAAAACTTTTGACCCACTTGACGCAGGGATCAACTATCCATAAGGCAACAAAACCCAATCCAGGTTCCAAGTCCTCAAACTCATCAACCAAGATCAGTAGAAAAACTATCTCTAAGATAGAATATAGCGTCACCATGAAACCATAATAAATCCACAATATACAATAACTTCGGAGCTTGGTAGTGCTCTTAATGGAGAAGTTGATCTCTTTTTTTTGATAAAGAACTCTTTCACAAATCAAATCAGAACCTCCAAGACCCAATAGTCTTCCACGCTTTGTCCCTTATAAGATCTCTTTTTCAAGGAGAAGGGTGGGCTCTCCAAAAGAAAACAACTAGAAACTCTAAGGATACCAGAAGAGAAACTAGAAGAGGGAGGAGATGAGAGAGGGACGTGCAACTCTTGCACTAGGGCTGGACGTCCAACTCTTGGGAGTGCAACTACTTGGTCGTGGATTCCAATGGGGAAATTAGCATAGGGACGTCCAAGCCTCCTCTCCTCCATTTATAACACTTAAGCAACCTCCTCTTACTAATTAAAATAGAAGTCTCACTTCCATAATATTTAATAACTTACTATATCACAATTAGAAGTCTCACTTCAAATAGGATTAGTAACTTTCTATTTCCTTTCCTTTTAGAGTTCAAGTAGAATTAGTAACTATCTAATAACTTGGGCTAGCATGGGGACCACTAGGGATTCCATAGAAAGCTGCTTCTAACTGGAATACCCTGACTCCACATCTCATGTGCAATCCGGGCTTACAGCTAATTGCAAATAACTCCAATCTTATGAATAAATTACATAAAGACCCTAAACTTCCCTATGACCACAAGTAGGCCCCGCCATCCATATCCATGAATCAATTGGACCTGTCCACCAATTGATCCATATCTTATTATCCTTGAGACCACATTAATTATTGTGATCATCGGTACCTATCCAATTAACTCTTAATTGGAATGAGTGGAACTTACCAATGATAAATCCATTAATTGGCACAAGGGGATAATGAGGATAGATTCCATCTTGACTATTGAATGTTCCCATAGTCCTACTATCACGTACCCAAGACACCAAGGTGTTGACCTACAATTAGCATTACTCATTGGTGACTTAAAGGAAATGAATAGACAGAAACTTGAGTTCATTAATGTCTTAGGATTATGAGCCTATTGTTAGGGAATTATGAGAGTAGACCTTAAAGTAAAGACAGTTTTTCATAAGGTGCTTCTCATGGTCCTTCAATACATCTAATGTACCGGCATGATGATCCTCGAGTCTTACACTCTGATGATTGAGACAAATCACACTATCTCATAGTGATCATAATGCTGCAACCTTCTTAGATGAGATGCCCAATCTCATCACTGGTTGTGAAGCTATTTAAGTATAATATTTGCGACACATGTCTCTCGTATGTGGATCTCATCCATACACATGTATTATATCTAATATACTTATGGACTCCGGTTCATCTCATGAACCATCATGTCATTCGTATTGGTTATGTGTAAGTAAGTAATAAAACACCATTCATCTCATGAAAGGAAAGCTCGATTATATTGATAACTAATGGATTCAGACCATATAATCCATCAATCTCCCACTTGGGCTCAATGCTAGTTAGAGTTGCATCTCATTGCCATCCCATTTACATGCTGCTTAAAGACTTTGGTGGTCAAAAACTTAGTAAAGGGATCTGTCAGATTATCTGCAGAGGCTATTTTGGTGATGACAATATCACCTCTCTACACAATCTCTCTGACCAAGTGGAAATTCTTTCAAACTTTTTCCAGCACCCTCAAGCTTTCAAACACAAGGTACTTAACTTCTGGGAACACAACCGGAGGACCCAAAACAATACCCTAAACTGTGACCAGCCCTTAATACACCCCAAAAACTCCTACTCTTCTAGGACTTTTTTTTTTTTTTTGGTCTCATTCACTTATGAGGGATGAGGTCCTTGTTTCTGTTGTGTTTATCGTTCCGGCTTACCATACAACGGCTTCAAAGTGGTGCAAGTTTGGATTCTTTCGTTGGTACAAAAAACCAACAACTCCCCTAGAATTTGCACTTTGCATCCTTGAGAAAGCAAGTGATGGGCTTTAAAGATTGTCTAAAGGACATGCAAACCTACCCACCCCCCTCACTCTTAGTTTGACAGCCCCGGGCTTGTTTGGTTGCAGGCATTTGGTTGCAAGCATTTGGGGAATTAGGAATTCTGGAATTCAGAATGCTGCTAAACATCGCCTGAATTCCAATTCCTTGTTTGATTTGTCCTGTGGTTTCATGCAAGAGAATTCAATTCACCATGAATTCTCTAAATGCATTGTTTGGTTACTTGTTAAGATTCATTGTTAAATCTTTACTTAAAAAATTTGTGAAACTACAAATTTAATCAAATGTATTTATTGATAATAGTAAAAAAAAAATCACCTGCTTTATGAATACCTAAATAAAATTTCTCCATTCATCAAGTCATCTACATAAATAGCAATTAATGGCATACAAATGATGTTTTGATAGAATGACATCCACAACCATATGTCTAGACAGGAAAAGATTCATCCATCCATAAAATGTATTTTTCATTCATCCATTCTTCATCCACAACCGCCTTATTGATGCACCTTGTTTCATTCTCAACCGTCTAGTTCCAAGGCCATCAAAGAAAGAGTTCCCACTTGGTCAAAAATTCTGTGCATGGCCCATCCACAGAGAATAGACCACCCACCATATGGATAACTAATACTCAACGGACCATCTGGATAACTAATACCCAACGGATTTCTCTAATTGGAGAATGCACACAGAAGAAAAGGGAGAATTACAATCCATTCAAGTGGACTCATCTTCCTGTGTAAAAGAACTTTCATCTGTTGGACCCTGATGTTGATAGCCTATGCAAAAATTGTTCATCTCTTGGACACAAATTAGATGGGATATGCAACGAAATTCTCCTAAACAATCTGTACTCAATTCAACACACCATACCAAAACAATGAAAGAGACGCTTTGCACATAAGCATTTATGAATCCCGATGCATGCATCCAATCTACAAAGTGGGTTCATGTAGAAGTGCATACACAGTGGCTAACGAAACCTTATTATTCCCAGATAGGGAAGGCCCTAATTTATCTATCCATTCAATGCATTCTTCATCCACAACCATATCCTATAATTCAAAAAAAGAAACATCCACCATATTAAACCTGTTAGAATGTATGGTCTCAATCCATCAATTGATGTATTAAATTGATTAATTTCTTCATTTATCAATAAAATCAAGCTTTCTTTTCATGAGATGAATGGTGTCTTATTACCTAATGCACATGACCAATACATATGACATAATGGTTCATGAGATGAACATGGTCCCATTAATATATTAGATGTGATATATGTATATGGATGAGATCCCCATACAAGAGACATGTGTCACAAATCTTATTCTTAAAAATATCTTCACAACCAGTGATGAGACTGGGCGTCTCATCCGATAAAGTCGCAGCATTTTGATCACTATGAGATAGTGTGATTTGTCTCGATCATCATAATTAAGATTCTGGATCACAGTGCTGGTACATTGGATGTACTGAAGGACCATGAGAAGCTTCTTATGAATACTGTCTCGATTTTAAGGCCTGCTCTCATAATTCCCTAGCAATAGACTCTCAATCCCGAGACATTGATGAACTCAAGTTTCTATCTATTCATTTGCTTTGAGTCACCACTGAGTGATGCCAATTGTAGGTCAACACCTCGGTGTCTTGGGTACATGGTAGTAGGACTGTGGGAACATCAAATAATCAAGATGGAATTTATCTATATTATCCCCTTGTGCCAATTAATGGATTTGTCATTAGTTTGTGCGCACCCATCTCGATTAAGAGTTAATTGGATGATACTGATGATCACTGTGATTAATTGAGGCTCAAGGATAATAAGATGTGAGTCTAAGATTGGATGAGACTGATTTATTCCAATTGATCCATGGATATTGATAGAGAGGCCTACTTGTGGTAATTGGAGGTTTAGGGTCTTCATTATAATTTATTCCTAAGACTGGAGTGCAATTGCATTTATATAGTGGTATTATTTGCAATTAACTGTGGGCCCGGATTGCACATGAGATGTGGGGTCGCGATGTCCCGGTTGGAGCCAGCTTTCTTTGGAATCCCTAGTGGTCCCCACTTAAGCCCAAGTTATTAGAAAGATACTAATCCTACTTGAACTTTAAAAGGAAGGAATTAGAAAGTTACTATTTCTATTTGAAGTAAGACTTCTAATAGTGGTAATAGTTAAGTTACTAATTTGTGTGGAAGTGAGACTTCTAATGCAATTAGTAAGAGAAAGAAAAGGAGGTTTGTGGGCTATAAATAAGGGAAAAATCCCCTCTTGGACGTACACCATATTGTTGCACGCCCAACCCTCTTTCTTGTGCAAGTCTTGCATAATTTTCTCCTCTTCTTTCTCTTCTAGTTCTCTTCTAGTTCCTTGGAGTTTCTAGTAGGGTTTTCTCTTGGAGATCCCAAGCGGGTCATAGTGTGGAAGACAACAAGGTCTTGGAGATCTTTAATTGCTTCAAGAAGAGTTCTTGATCAAGTTAATTGTCTTCTCCTCCATTAGAGCACTACTGGGCTCCAAAGGTATAATCTACTTCTCTATTTGTTGTTGATTTTTTTGGTTGCATGGTGCTGCTTTTTTCTATATTTTAGATAGTTTATATTGCTGTACATGATTGATGAGACGGAGGGATTGCATCCTGGATATGGTTTATGGCCTTATGGGTACTTGATCCCTGAGTCAAGTGGGTCACAAGTTTTGAAAATTTGTCCATGAGGCTCACCAGTTCCAACAAAACCACTATTTAGAAAAGCACCTCAATATTCATACATCCATACTATTGCATTTAATCAATAGATTTTGTCCATCATTAAAGTTCATTAATCCATAGGTCTAAGCTAGAAGCTTAGAGGTTCAAGGGTGAAAACATTTTAATATCCCACAAAAGCAAAAGTTCACCACCAATTACACATCCCATTTAGAAACTTAATGACCACCACTAGATGAACCAAGTGTTAGGGTTTTCATTAGTTTGCAATTAGATTGGATACATTCATTTTCATAAGCTTGATCTCTCATACTTCTTTATTGGAATCTTCTTGCATTATATTTAGCTTAGCATCAAAGGTTTTTGCTCAAACATGTTTTGATTTGCATTTTTAAATTAAAAGAAAACTCTTTTCATCAAACATGTTAGTCTTTAGTCTAACCTAGTTCTCCAAGACCAAACTTCCCTTTTAAAATCATTTTTCGAGTCTTTAAAAAATAGGGCAAGTTCGGTCAGCTGTCGGTTCTGGATCCAGAATGTAAAATCTGTATATCAGGGAATGTCGGTCTGTTGTCGGTCGATCGAACTACAGTTCGGTGAACCGACAACTTTACAACGGTCAGCAAATTTTAAAAATTATAGTGTAAGTTTTATGGTCTCAATACCAAGTATATGATGTAATAAATTGATTCATTTCTTTATTTATCAATACAATCATGCTTTCCTTTCATGAGATGAATGGTGTTTAATTATATACTTGCACATAACCAATACGAATGACATAATGGTTCATGAGATGAACCGGAGTCCACAAGTATACTAGATGTAATACATGTGTATGGATGAGATCCACATACATGTGACATTTATTGCAAATCTTATACTTAAATATCTTCACAACCAGTGATGAGATTGGGCATCTCATCTGACAAGGTTGCAGCACTTTGATCACTATGAGATAGTGTGATTTGTCTCGATCATCAGAATGTAAGATTCTGGATCATGGTGCTGGTACATTGGATGTATTGAAGGACCATGAGAAGCAACTTATATACACTGTCTTCACTATAAGGTCTGCTCTCATAATTCCCTAGCAATAGGCTCATAATCCTGAGACATTAATGAACTCAAGTCTCTATCTATTCATTTGCTTTGAGTCACCAATGAGTGAGGCCAATTGTAGGTCAACACCTCGGTGATTTTGGTACGTGGTAGTAGAGCTGTGGGAACATTCAATGGTTAAGATGGAATCTATCTTTAATATCCCTTTGTGCCAATTAATGGATTTATCATTGGTAAGTGCGCACCCATTCCAATTAAGAGTTAATTGGATCGGTACCAAATGATCACTATAATTAATTGGGGCTCAAGGATAATAAGATATGGATCTACTTTGGTGGACAGGTCCAATTGATCCATGGATATAGATGGAGGGGCCTACTTGTGGTACTGAGAAAGTTTAGGGTCTTCATTGTAATATATTCCTAAGACTGGAGTGCAATTGCATTTATATAGTGGAGTTATTTGCAATTAACTGTGGGCCCGGATTGCACATGAGATGTGGGGTCGCGTGTCCCAGTTGGAGCCAGCTTTCTAAGGAATCCCTAGTGGTCCCCACGCTAGCCCAAGTTATTAAAAAGATATTAATTCTACTTGAACTCTAAAAGGAAGGTTACTATTTCTATTTGAAGTGAGACTTCTAATAGTGGTAATGGTAAGCTACTAATTATTAATGGAAGTAGGACTTCTATTTTAATTAGAAAGGAGAAAGCTACTAATTGTTGTGGAAGTGAGACTTCTATGACAACTAGCAAGGGAGAAGTTTACTATTTTGTAATAGGAGTTAAACTTCTATTTCAAATAGGAAAAGAGGTGGAATGGAGGGATATATAAAGAGGAACAAACCCCTCTTGGACGTTAATAATACATAGAGCAATTCCAGCCTCTTTGTGCAAGTGTTGCACAAGTTCTCTTCCTCTCTAAGTTCTCTTCTCTTTCTCCTCTAGTTCCTTAGAGTTACTAGTTGGGTTTTCTCTTGAAGATTCCACCATCTTCTTGAGAAAAGAGATCTAATACGGGTCATAGCGTGGAAGATCAAAAGGTGTTGGAGATTCTGATTTGGTTAGTGAAGGTGTTCATCATCAAAGAAAGAATTCAAATTCTCCATTAGAGCACAACTAAGCTCCAAAGGTATATCTATATCCTTGTATGCTGTCGATTTCATGGTTGCATGTTTAGGTGCTGTTTTCTATTTTCTAGATAGGATATATTGCTGTACATGATTTATGAGTTTGAGGGATTGCATCCTTGATTGAGTTTGTTGCTTTCTAGATAGATGATCCCTGCATCAAGTGGGTCAAAAGTTTTTGAAACTTGTCTGGAAGGCCCACCTATATTCCAACAATTGGTATCAGAGCCATACCTCATCTCTAATCATGTTAGATCAGTAAGCTTGCTCTAATCTTTGCATGAGATGCGAAGAAGATGAAGCAAGGGCTATGTAAGGTTCGGTTTTGATGAATTTACTTGGTTTGATAGTAGATTCATGTTTGGATAGTCACAAAAGGGTTTAATAATGATGGAAGGATGGTAGGAAGCCATTGGAACACTTTGGATGTGATTTGGTGAAGAATGGACACGAAACAGGAAACCCAGGTTGCAGGTTTTCGTCAGTCCGATTGACCTGGCTCGTGCTCGGTCGACCAGGTGACTTGCAGGTCGGTCGACCGAGCCCTCTGGCCGGTTGACCGAGCCTACTGCACAGCATGTTGTAGAAACTATTTTTTCAGTTTCGGGTCTTCTCTTACATCCTATTTTTCCAGCATTATTTGGCAGCCTAATTTTGTGATTTGTATGGTTGTATGAGATACTAACTTGCAAATGATAATGTCCTCTCCATATGGCCCACAAGTCTTTTGCTTTCTATTTATGGTGATTGGTTTATTTAAGGCTAAATGTAAAGGGCGTTATGGTTTCCTTGGTTTCCCGTGAAAGGGCAAGGCATGATGAATTTCCCTATAGCCCTTTTATTTCCATGTTTAGATTACCATGTAAGTCTCATAATCGAGGCATAGGAATTTATGTAATTTTTCTAAATTTGTAAATTCTGACGATGTCCGAGACGAAGAGGGAAAGAAATATTGGACTCCTAATCAAAGAGTTTGAAGATTACCAAAAGTGTTTTGGAGTTGCACAAAGAGTTTGATGAATTCTAAAGTTTTGGAAAGTCTATTCCGCTAGGGCCATGTGGAGGAGAGGACTAGTTTCTATTTTTAGCACTTTCTATTTATGGATGCATGCTTAATTTAGAATATTTCCAAATCTGATCCAAACATAGCAAGTTACTAAAATTGGTCAAATCAAATTAATTTTTGGAAAGAGTTCTAATTAGGGTTGATGACCCATGAGATGGACACATTGGTAACACTAATTTAGAAACTAGACTTTCCTTAAAATAACTTGACTTGGAACCAATCTTTGACATATCATGAGATGATTTGATGTTCATATGTATACATGTGGGCCCTAATACCTTACAAGGAAATCCTCAATTCTAAAATATTAAGTGGGAGCGGGGCATTTATATTTAGAAATCCCCATGGTTTTCCACCATAGGTCCATTGTAAGGAAAGTATTAGCCTCGCGCCATCTTGAGAATGACCATTCCCCACGGAGGGCTTTTACTTGTCTGGTTACTAGATATGGATCTCCTATGGATAGTGTTGGTGAGATGGGGTGGGGGCCCACTCCCCAAGGAGGAGCTGCTCGCAACGGTTGTCATGCAATGCCAGTTGGTGGGTCACACTTAACTAAAATAATGATGTAGTATCCCCAAGGATTTGCCTCATTTATTTTAGAAACCAAAGCCTATCGGGAGTCATTGATTATTTGGTATGAGATACCTAGATAATAATGAATGAAGGGGATCATGGATAGTTAGTCTTAATCCCAATTTTGACCAACTTTGATCCGCACCAATCTAGGTGGTATTCGCACTCCCAAAGGAGGCATACCCCGGGGATTGGGATTCTGATGTATTCTGAATTTAGTGGTTATGAGGATTCCATATAAATTTGGTAGAATACTAAACCCTAATGTCATTTAAATTCATTAATTGAATGTATGGTTATGTGCTACAGTATTTCAAGCATGAATTCAAATACTTTCAATCCACTTGCGACCATCCTCAACTAGAATAAGTTGGTGGGATCCAATTATGTAGACTGGAAACGGAACCTGGATATAGTCCTGACAGCTTCAGGATATAAATGTCCTTACCAAACCCCCCCCTTGATGAGCCATTGCCGGAATCATCACAGGAAGAAAAGGAACTTTACATTAAGTGGGCCAAAGACGATGAGATGGCCAGATGTTATATACAGGCATCCATGTCTAGTGTTTTGCAACACCAACATCAATCCTTTAAGACTGCATATGATATTATATCAAACTTAAAGGAGATGTTTGCAGAACAGGGCAGGCTTGCTAGACAAGCTGCTATGAGGGTGCTTATAAGGACCAAGATGACTGAAGGCACACCAGTACAGGACCACATGTTGAAAATGATGGACTCATTGAATGAGTTAGATGTACTGGGGGCTGCGATTGATGCAGAATCGCAGATTGACATAATCCTTGAATCACTACCAGAGTCATTCAACAATTTCAAAGTCAACTATAATATGAATAAGATGAATTTGACTCTAGCTGAGCTTTCTAGCCAACTGGTGGTGACTGAAGGGATTATGAAGAAGAAGCCAACTGCCCTGATGACAGAAAAGTCATTTGCCAAGTCCAAACCGAAAGGCAAAGGGCGGAAAGGCAAGAAGAAATCAGTTTCGAAGGGTCCTAAGGTGGAGAATGGTTCTAATGGTGGTGTTGTCAAGGCTAAGGGGTCAGGGACAAAAGGAAAGTGTTTCCATTGTGGTATGACAGAACACTGGAAAAGGAATTGTCCAGATTCTCTGTCTAAGAAGAAGACCTCAGGTATGATTGAGTCACTTGTTTCTGAAGTTAGTTTTGTAACTGGTACTTCAGAATCTTGGTGTGTGGACTCCGGGGCAACTAATCACATATGTAATTCGTTGCAAGGGTTCAGGGAAACCAGGAAACTTAGTGACAGCGAAATCATTGTCAACCTAGGATCTGATGCTAAGGCGGATGCGGTCTCAGTAGGAGTTATTACTTTATGTTTTCAAGATAATAAGTTGGTTTTGTCAGATACTCTATATGTACCGTCTTTAAGGCGGAATTTAATTTCAGTTTCTAGTTTGGTGAATAAAAGTTATTCTATTACTTTTGGTACTGAAGTTGTCATAAAGAGGAACGGTACTTTTATATGTTCTGGCAAGGTAACCAATGGACTTTATCTGTTAACTCCCACAATGTATGAGATACATGATACCGAAATAATTAATAGGCCATCATTAAAGAGAAGGTCACCTTCATCTAATCCAACAAAACTTTGGCACTTGAGGCTAGGTCATATAAACCTAAATAAGATTGACAGGCTAGTGAAAGATGGTATCTTGCCTTCATTGGTTATAGAACCAATGCCTGTCTGGAAGGCAAAATGACCAAAAGACCCTTTTCATCCAAGGGCAATAAGGCCAAAGATTTATTGGAATTAGTGCATACTGATGTGTGTGGACCCATTAATGTCAGAGCCAGAGGAGGATATGAGTACTTCATCACTTTCACAGATGAGTACTCAAGATATTGATACATATACCTTATGCACCACAAGTCCGAGGCTTTTGAAAAGTTCAAAGAGTTTTGAGCGGAAACGGAAAAGCAATTAGGTAAAAGTATTAAGATCTTCGATCAGATCGAGGAGGGGAATATCTTTCTGGTGATTTTATGGGATACTTTTCAGAAAATGGGATTCTATCCCAGTTGTCTGCTCCTGGTATGCCTCAACAGAATGGAGAAGCAGAAAGAAGGAACTAGACTCTTTTAGATATGATTAGGTCTATGTTGAGTTTCTCAGGATTACCTATATCCTTTTGGGGATATGCCTTGGATACTGCGATGTACATACTAAACCTCGTACCATCTAAGTCTGTACCTAAGACTCCTCGAGAGTTATGGTCTGGGCGAAAGCCTAGTCTACAACATTTATACATTTGGGGTTGTCCGGCACACGTGCTGAAGGTAAAGACGGATAAGTTGGAAACGAAGTCGGAAGTATGCACGTTTGTAAGATATCCTAAAGGAACTAAAGGTTGGTTATTCTATAATCCCAGAGAGCGGAAAGTGCTGGTAAGCACCAATGCGGTTTTTCTGGAGGAAGATTATATGATGGACCAGAAATCTTTAGAAAATGTGATCTTGGAAGAGATTCAAGAACAATCAATTCCAAATCCAAGTATGACCGAACTTGAGGAAGAACCGCCCCTACCAGACCCAGTAGTTACACCAGTGCCTCGTCGTAGTGGGAGAATAATCAGGCCCCCTGATAGGTTCTCGTTCTTGGGAGAGTCTTACGAGGCAATCCCGGAAGAACTGGAACAGGATCCCTGTAACTATGATGAAGCAATTAATGACATAGATTCGGGACATTGGCAAGATGCTATGAAAGCTGAAATGGAGTCTATGTACTCTAATCAGGTCTGGACACTTGTGGACTTGCCTGCCAATATCAAACCTATTGGGTGCAAGTGGGTCTACAAGAGAAAGAGAGGACCAGATGGAAGAGTTGAGATTTTTAAGGCCAGGCTTGTTGCGAAAGGGTATACTCAGTGTAAGACCCCGACCCGAGAGAACCCAATTAGTACTAATTAAGTGGTGTATTAGTTCTAAGCTTGATTAGTGATTCTGGCTAAGTTGGGTTTGGAATAGATTTTGATATAGTTTTGGGGAATTTTGATTGCTTTGGGTTAGTAGGGTCCTTTGGGGGTTCCTTTTCATGACATTGCATATGTTTGAGGATTTATCGGAGATTTTTGCATTCATTGTTTTAATCTCGTTTTATTCATATTGATAAGCTCTATAACTTTCATGTTGATCCCGTCCCCGTTTGAGATCCCGAAACCCGATTTCATAGCCTTGAGGGCAAAACAGTCATTGCACACAAAAATCTGTACCCAAAACATTCCCGAAACCAGTGAAACATATACTTTTTGGAAACTAGATATTTCGGCGATCATTTCTTTCTTCTTCGTCGAATTCATTAGAAGCCCTGAAAGACAAGATTTCAGCCCTTGAATGTCTTTAGTAGTGGGACCCATTCCCATTTGCCATATAAGGAGAACCCATCTTCCCATTCCCTTTTTCCAGCACAAAAAGAACCTAGGGTTTGCTTTTGAAAACTTTTCTTCTTCCTCTTGCTCTCTCCACCTCCAATCCACACCAAACTTGCATCAATCAAGAAATGGAGATCATCTTCTTCTTCCTCTTCACCATGGCTCTCTATTGATACCATTTGTGAAGAAAACCCTCCATTCCAAGACCTTCATTGAGCTTACTCTTGCCATTAGAGGACCTTAAAAGTAAGTAATCCTTCCCTTCTTCTAGATTTGCATTCTTCTAGCCTTAGAGAAGCTTCATTTCCATTATTGTAAGGTTTCCCTTCCTATTTCTTGTTTTGACCCATTTTAGGGTTTGTTTTGGGGATTTTATTCATAGCTTGGATCTTTGGCTTGGAAGAGTATTAAAGCTTGATTTCATTGACTAGAGACCAAGGCAAGTGGATGTTTTGATTTTTATAAGCTTTCAATGATTTTGGTATTTTCCACTCATGCCTATTTATTGCATTGGTTTGAAATAAATGTTCATGCTAGAGTTTGGTAGTGCATTTATGGCTTATAAGTGCATTGGTGAATGACATTTAATTCTATTATTGTTTGTACCAAATGTACTCTATTGTGAAATGGTTTCCTTCTTTCTTTGTATTGGATTTGATGTTGATAGAGGAAGTGATGGAATGAACACATAATGGGGTTTTGGGGAGAAGTGTAGATAGAGGCATTGGAGGAGCTCTTAGCTCAATTTTATTGCAGGAACTAAGTGGAAGTGGGGAGAATGGTTTTGAGGAGGAGAAATGGCTCAAAATCTGAACACAGTGGGTGTTTCCCGCACCTGGCGGTCAGCCAGCGGTCACCTGGAGGCTAGCCGCCTGGTGACTGGCGGCTAACCGCCAGCTAGCCGAAATGTCACGGTTGCTTTTCCAGAGAGCACACTTCTCCACCTGAAAACTCAGTTAGCTCCACAGTTAGCCAGCGGCTAACCGCCGAACCCATCGGCGGCTAACCGCCAGCTAACCGCACCTTGGCGGTAAGCTTTCCAGTAAGCTGCATTTTTGCAGCCCAGCCGCGGTCAGCCAGTGGCTAGCTGCCCATCCCAGCGGCGGCTAACCGCCAGGTGACCGAAATTTCCCAGGTTTCGGAGAGCTCCTCGCTCGAGCGAACTCTCCGGTTCGCTCGAGCGCTGAGCTTTGTCGGTCAAAGGAGATTCACTAGGCATTGTATGAGGCCATTCGAGAAAGAAACCATATCACGAAGATGTCATTCGAAGTTTTGAAAATTCAAAGTGTATAAGGAACCCGGAATGTCCCCAAACTCAAAGAGTACCAAATTTTTATCAGATCGACATACGGGTCCCTATTCACCTTGAACTAGTTTTGAACCCCGATACTTGTCTTGAGATTTCAAAAGCTCTATAGTATTTCATTGTTCCCTAGATTTATACTACATGCCTTGTTTTCCCGAAAGTATTGAATTACACTTGAAATAGTTACTTGTCTTGAAGTGCATTGCACCACTTGATATGACAGTGTGCCCTTGAGCACCCCCGTCTTGCCCGTTTGTTTATGTATTTGTACTCGATTTACTTGCATATGTCTCGATTGTATTTGACCTATGAGTCGGCACCACTAAGCTTGGATAACCATGTTGGTCTGATCCACCGACTTGGAAATCCCCCTCTTGTCCCGCCAGCTGCAGTTTGGATCCCGCTACCCGGTCATTACCGTGGTCTTGTCCCGATGCCGCAGATTGCTACTGTGGTCCCCGATGCCCGGCTCGCTACCGTGGTCATGTATAGTATATGTATATGTATATGTATTTATATGAGATCCACTATTTCTCCTCACCTCGAGTGACTGAGATCAGTGCCTAGTTATTGCTCTATCACCTTAGTGATAGAGGACTTAGCTTCGTGTGGTTGCCATCTTGCTTGTTTCCCGTTTCCTCGGTCACCTTACATGTTTTACATTGCATCCTTGTAATTGAATAAATGTTTTATCTCGTTCATAGAAATTGTTATTTAAACAGGTTTACATGTTTTGAAGGTAAATTCATTTATTTTCATATTGGTATTGTGTTTTCCTCCATTTGCCAAACCGTCGTGTTTGATCTACTCTTTGGTACTCAGGTCCCGTTGTCGGTTATCCCGAGGAGGAGCTCGAGGAGGCGGTCGTAGAACCGCAGCAGTTAGTTGAGTGGCGTGCTGATGACGTCATATAGACGTTCGGTTGCTATGAGAGACTTATCTTTTTGGGGAAACTGTCTAACCATTCTTGGATTGGTATTTTGGTTATATTGGCCTGGTGGGCCTTTATTTTTGGGAAATGTAATTAAATGATAATTGTATAAACTTTAACTTACTTTGGGTAAACATGCTATAGATCATTGCTCATTCTGATACAGTATCTTTATACTTGTGATATTGTTTTATGACTAAGGATGGTTGACTATTTGATTTGCTACACGCTTCCGCACTTAATAGAAATGTTCATTTATGGTTGTGATATCCTCACTGCGGACACCTGTGGGAAATTAAATAAATGTATGTTATTATTAAACAGATGTAATGTCCCGATCCCGGATCCGTCCTTCGGATTCCCGGTCCGGGGTCGCGACACTCAGAAAGAGGGTATCGATTATGGGGAAACCTTCTCGCCGGTAGCCATGCTCAAGTCCATCCGAATACTCTTATCCATAGCGGCTCATCTTGATTACGAGATTTGGCAAATGGATGTCAAGACGGCGTTTCTCAACGGCCATATTGAGGAAGACATCTATATGATGCAGCCAGACGGTTTTATAGCGAGTAACCAAAAGCAAAGAGTTTGCAAGCTGCAGAAGTCCATTTATGGACTGAAGCAGGCATCCTGAAGCTGGAACATCCGTTTTGACCGGGCAATCAAATCATTTGGTTTTAGTCAAAATCCAGATGAGTCATGTGTGTACATGAAAAATGAAGGTGACAGGGTAGTTTTTCTAGTTTTATATGTCGACGACATTCTTCTCCTTGGAAAAGATATAGGAATGTTGTCAACGGTAAAAGTTTGGTTAGCAAAGACTTTTGATATGAAGGACTTGGGAGAAGCTAGTTACATCCTAGGGATCAAACTCCACCAAGACCAGAAAAATAGGATGATTGGCTTATCTCAAGCTGCTTACATAGATAAGGTACTGGTACAGTTTGCTATGCAGGACTCCAAGAAGGGTATCACACCTTTTAGGCATGGAGTGCACCTTTCCAAGGATCAGGGTCCCAAGACCCCAGAGGAAAAGGATAAAATGAGAGCAATTCCATACGCTTCGGCTGTTGGTAGCCTCATGATGCTATGCTATGTACTAGACCGGATATCTGTCATGCAATGGGCTTAGTCAGCAGATATCAGTCTAACCCAGATCCTGACCATTGGACTGCTGTAAAATGTATCCTCAAGTACTTGAGAAGGACTAGAGATTACATGTTAATTTACGGCAGTGATGAGCTGATTCCAGTCGGATACACAGATTCTGACTTCATGTCAGATAAGGATTCCAGGAAATCCACCTCTGGTTATGTGTTTATGCTTGGCGGAGGAGTTATCAGCTGGAGGAGTATTAAACAGGAATGTACTGCTGATTCCACTTTTGAGGTTGAATATGTAGCGGCTTGTGAAGCAGCTAAGGAAGCAGTATGGCTCAAAAGATTCCTTTTGGAACTTGGAGTGGGTACCTTTGGCGCGACAGCCGCTCACAGTTTACTGTGACAGCAGCGGGGCGGTCGCTCAGTCCAAGGAACCCAGGAGCCATAAAAGCCAAAAGCACGTACAGAGGAAGTATCACTTGGTCAGAGAGATTGTGCAGAGAGGTGATATTGTAATCACCAAGATAGCCTCTACAGACAATCTGGCAGATCCTTTTACTAAGCCTTTGACCACCAAGTCTTTGAGCAGCATGTAGACGGGATAAGCTGAGATCCAATCCTGATTGGCATTGAGCCCAAGTGGGAGATTGTTAGTTTTATGGTCTCAATACCAAGTATATGATGTAATAAATTGATTCATTTCTTTATTTATCAATACAATCATGCTTTCCTTTCATGAGATGAATGGTGTTTAATTATATACTTGCACATAACCAATACGAATGACATAATGGTTCATGAGATGAACCGGAGTCCACAAGTATACTAGATGTAATACATGTGTATGGATGAGATTCATATACAGGAGACATGTATTGCAAATCTTATACTTAAATATCTTCACAACCAGTGATGAGATTGGGCATCTCATCTGACAAGGTTGCAGCACTTTGATCACTATGAGATAGTGTGATTTGTCTCGATCATCAGAATGTAAGATTCTGGATCATGGTGCTGGTACATTGGATGTATTGAAGGACCATGAGAAGCACCTTATATACACTGTCTTCACTATAAGGTCTGCTCTCATAATTCCCTAGCAATAGGCTCATAATCCTGAGACATTAATGAACTCAAGTCTCTATCTATTCATTTGCTTTGAGTCACCAATGAGTGAGGCCAATTATAGGTCAACACCTCGGTGATTTGGGTACGTGGTAGTAGAGCTGTGGGAACATTCAATGGTCAAGATGAAATCTATCTTTAATATCCCTTTGTGCCAATTAATGGATTTATCATTGGTAAGTACGCACCCATTCCAATTAAGAGTTAATTGGATCGGTACCAAATGATCACTATAATTAATTGGGGCTCAAGGATAATAAGATATGGATCTACTTTGGTGGACAGGTCCAATTGATCCATGGATATAGATGGAGGGGCCTACTTGTGGTACTGAGGAAGTTTAGGGTCTTCATTGTAATATATTCCTAAGACTGGAGTGCAATTGCATTTATATAGTGGAGTTATTTGCAATTAACTGTGGGCCCGGATTGCACATGAGATGTGGGGTCGCGTGTCCCAGTTGGAGCCAGTTTTCTAAGGAATCCCTAGTGGTCCCCACGCTAGCCCAAGTTATTAAAAAGATATTAATTCTACTTGAACTCTAAAAGGAAGGTTACTATTTCTATTTGAAGTGAGACTTCTAATAGTGGTAATGGTAAGCTACTAATTATTGATGGAAATAGGACTTCTATTTTAATTAGAAAGGAGAAAGCTACTAATTGTTGTGGAAGTGAGACTTCTATTGCAACTAGCAAGGGAGAAGTTTACTATTTTGTAATAGGAGTTAAACTTCTATTTCAAATAGGAAAAGAGGTGGAATGGAGGGCTATATAAAGAGGAACAAACCCCTCTTGGACGTTAATAATACATAGAGCAATTCCAGCCTCTTTGTGCAAGTGTTGCACAAGTTCTATTCCTCTCTAAGTTCTCTTCTCTTTCTCCTCTAGTTCCTTAGAGTTACTAGTTGGGTTTTCTCTTAGAGATTCCACCATCTTCTTGAGAAAAGAGATCTAATACGGGTCATAGCGTGGAAGATCAAAAGGTGTTGGAGATTCTGATTTGGTTAGTGAAGGTGTTCATCATCAAAGAAAGAATTCAAATTCTCCATTAGAGCACAACTAAGCTCCAAAGGTATATCTATATCCTTATATGCTGTCGATTTCATGGTTGCATGTTTAGGTTCTGTTTTCTATTTTCTAGATAGGATATATTGCTGTACATGATTTATGAGTTTGAGGGATTGCATCCTGGATTGAGTTTGTTGTTTTCTAGATAGATGATCCCTGCATCAAGTGGGTCAAAAGTTTTTGAAACCTGTCTGGAAGGCCCACATATATTCCAACATATAGCCGTTGGATTATGACCGTTGAGTTCGGTTGACCGAACTCCATTTTTCGGTCAATCGACAATAGATCCGTTGGAGATGAGTTTTGTTATAAAAAGAACCCTTCCTTGGTTTTGTGCTAACACTTTTGAGACTTTTGAGGGCCAAGGAAGATGGGACATCTATGCTAAGCTAGAGGGAAGCTAGGAGGGCAAATCATCATGACAAACCTTTGATTCTTCAATGAGTTTGCTCCTCTTATCTTATTTTATTCATGCTTGCTTTCAAATCTTTGATTTCTTCAAATGGCATGATTAAAGTGTCAAAGTGTTGAAATGTTGAGTGTTTAAACATGCTTTGATTTTAAATATATTTATCATTTTAACTTCATCATTTGTTTAGTAATCTCACATGTTTAGACACTTAATGTTTCTTTCAAACTTGCTAGTTTCATCTTAAAATTTCTAAAAACAAGTTTGTCATTATTTCAAAAGACATGTGTAGTTACTCTATCTCTCATTTACATCATTTATGAGCATTGAATTTCAAAAGAGATAGAAGTAGTTTTTAAGGCATAAGTATCATTTATTGATCTTTGCATTTGTCATGCATATGTCTTAGCTTAATTACAACTTTCATATTAGCCTATGTTAAGAGGCATTTAATTATATTCATTTGCATCTTATTGTATGCTTGTTTAGGCATAGTTTTTGAGATTAAAAATCTTGTTGTAAAGGTTTACGCTTAGCCTATTGAAATGCATATGAGATTGTATAGGTTAATGCTTAGCCTTGCGTAAAAAGCATTTGTGGTTATAAAGTTGGAGGTTAGCCTAAACCTTAAAATTGATAGTGGAACACCGGTAGGAATATCGGGAGTGGATGTAGGCATGTTTGGCCGAACCACTATAAATTTCCTTGTTATGGTGATTGTGTGGACGATGCACTTAAATTTATTCTTTTCTTATCAATGTCAACTTTGATTGTATTCATTGGTTCTTTACTTGGTATTAGATCTTTCATCGATAATCAAGTTAATGAACTTTCAAAACATAATTGATATTGGTTTAAAGAAGAATTGGGCATTGTAATTGAGTGTACCCTATTCACCCCCCTCTAGGGTTCGGTTCTGGACTTTCAATTGGTATCAGAGCCTAGGTGCTCTTGTCTAGGTCTAACTAACCTTGAGAGAATCCTAGAGAGTGTTTTCATTAGTTGCCATTATGAAAACTCATTTGGGAGAAGGCAATGCCACAAATAGACCACCCTTGTTTAAAGGAACACATTATTGCTACTGGAAAATTAGGATGCAAGTGTTGTTAGAATCCCAAAGCTTAGATGTGTGGAGTATCATATAAGAAGGCTATCATCCTCCTACTATCACTAAGTAAGACACGGAAGGATATGTCATCTTTAATAAACCAAAGCCTAAGAGAGAATGGACCCAAGGAGAAAAGGATAGGGCCAATTTAAATGCTAAGGCAAAGAACTCTTTGTATTGTGCCTTATCCTAAGAAGAGTTTAATAGAGTAGTCAATTGCAATACGGCTAAGGAATTTTGGGATACCTTAGAGACTACTCATGAAGGAATGAACCACGTTAAGATAGCTAAAATTCAAATGTTGACATCTAAATTTGAAGATATCAAGATGCTCGAGGAAGAAACATTTGATGAATTCTATTCTAAATTCATGGAGATTGTCAACTCTCTTATAGGTCTATGAGAGAAAATGGATGAGTCCAAGGCTGTGAGGAAAATCTTAAGATCTCTTCCTAAAAGGTTCAAACCCAAGATAGTAGTCATAGCGGAAAGCAAAAATGTTGACAAAATTAAACTAGAAGAGCTAAGAGGAAATCTTCTTACCAATGAACTAGATCTAGAAGTTCCCAGTAAAAAGAAAGGAATAGCCTTTTCCTCTCAATTGAAGGAAAATGAAAGTGATGATGAGAGTGATGATGGAAATGCCTTGTTTGTTAAAAAATTTAAAAAATTCTTTAGAAACAACAAGAGTAATAGAAACTCAGATGAAACTAAAAGTCCTAAATTCCAAATAAATTCCAAAGGATCTCTTAAGAAGGATGTTCAATGTTACAATTGCAAGGGGTTTGGACACATTGCTCAAAATTGCTCTACCCCCAAAAGAATCTGAAAAGGGAGATAGGAAAGGTAAGAAAGTTTTAAATATAACTTGGGATGAAGAAGATGAAGGTAGTGACCATAATGAATTCCAAAATGATGAAGATGAAAATTCCCCTAATTGGCTTCTTTTTATATCTATTGAAGAAGACAATGAGCATAATAGTCTAATAGATGAAACAATGGGGAAGGAGGAACCAAATGATGAAATTAATGAAATTCAACAAGCCTATGATGAACTATATGAAAATTGGAAAATCTTGATTAAGAAAAAAAAATGCTTGTGATTATTATGAAAGATGAAAGAAGAAATTTAGAATACAAGATGACTACATTAAATGAAAATCTAGCTCATGCTCAAAAGGAAATTCATAATTTACAATCCAAACTTGAATCTAGTCAACTTGAGACTAACTCCCTTCAAATGAAGCTCACTAAAGGTAAATTTGTTGTTGATAAATTCACATTAGGTAATGACAAATTTTACCAAATGTTGGGTATGCATAAAATTTTTGGAGACAAGAACGGGTTAGGTTTTGAGGGTTCCTCTAGCAAAAACAAAAATAACTTTCAAAATTTTACTAGGACCCTTTACAAACCTATGGATGAGAAAAACTATACCTCTAGATGGACTTGCCATTTTTGCAATCATAGTGAGCATTTAGTTCCTAACTGCCCATACAAAATTAGATTGTCCTTAGAAGATCCCACTAGAGTGCTTTTTAAGTTTATTCCCAAGATCATCCCTTCTAAATCTCCTTTGTCTAGTTGGACTATTAAAGATAGAACTTTTAAGAGCCTTTTAGTACAAACTGCCTTGAAAGCTAAAGAAAATCCTACTTGGTTCTTAGATAGTGGTTGTTCCAAACATATGACAGGAGACCGATCTAGATTCAGCTCTATTGTGGATTATGATGGAGGAAATGTATCTTTTGGAGATAACAGTAAAGCTCAAATCATTGGCAAAGGATGTGTGAAAGGAGATCAAATGCCCAACTTAAATGATGTCTTTTTAGTGGAAGGATTAAAGCATACTCTTCTTAGCATAAGTCAACTATGTGACAAGGGAAACAAAGTTATTTTTGACAGTCAATCTTGCAAAGTTGTTGATGATAAACCCAATCAAGTCATTCTCACTGGTTCTAGGACTGAAGGAAACATCTATATCATAGAAGAATGTAATGAAAATGAGTCTAGGTGCTTTATAACAAAAGATCAAGAAAATTACTTATGGCATCAAAGAATGGGTCACATAAACTTCAAATTAATGAGGATCCTAACAAAGAATGAAATTGTGAGAGGAATTCCTAAGTTGAGTGATGAAAAGTCTGATATCTGTAAAGCCTGTCAACTAGGGAAACAAATCAAGAAAAGCTTCAAAGGTTTAAAGAATATATGTCTTCGTGTCCTCTTGAATTAATCCATATGGACTTAATAGGGCCTGCACCTGTGTAGAGTATTCCAGGAAAGAAATTTATTCTAGTTATGGTAGACGATTTTTCTCGGTTTGGATGGATTATTTTTCTTCATGCTAAATCAGATGCCTTAGAAAATATCATAAGAATTTGCAACAAGATTCAAGTTGAAAAAGATTGCAAAATTCATAAGATTAGAAGTGATCATGGAGGTGAGTTTGAAAATGAAAAATTTGCCAAATTTTGTGATACTCATGGCATTGATCACCAATTCTCTGCTCCAAAAACACCTCAACAAAATGGAGTGGCTGAAAGGAGAAATAGAGTGATTCAAGAAATGGCTAGGACTATGCTCAATGAAAAGCATCTCTCTCGCAATCTATGGGTTGAAGCTGTTAATATTGCCTGTTATCTTATAAACAGAGTTTATTTAACAAAAAATACCAACAAAACCCCCTATGAACTTTACTTTGGAAGAAAGCCTAATTGGGGGTATTTAAAATTGTTTGGCAGTAAGTGTTATATCTTGAGAGATAGAGAGCAATTGGAGAGATTTGAGCCTAAGTTTGATGAAGGAATTTTTCTAGGATACTCTGATAGAAGTAAGGCATATAGATTATTCAATCATAAAACCATGACCATAATGGAATCAGCTCATGTTGTTATTGATGAATCAAATCAACTTGGGAAAGCTTTACAAGACGATGATGAAGCTGAAATTACCAATGAACTATCCATTCCAAAAGAAAAAGAAAATGTCCTTCCATTTACATCTATTATACCAACCAGATTAATGAAGAATCATCCATTGGATAATGTGATTGGAAACATCAGAAGTGGGGTTATGACTTGGAGACAAGTTCAAAATTTATGTGCTCATTACTCTTTTGTTTCTCAAATCGAGCCCAAGAATTTCTCTGAGGCTGAATCTAAATTCGAATGGATGGAGGCAATGCTGGAATAACTAAGTCAATTTAAGAAGAACGATGTTTGGGATCTTGTTCCCTTACCCAACGAGAAAAATCCAATAGGGACAAAGTGGATTTATAAGAACAAGTCAGATGAATCTGGAAATGTAATAAGGAACAAGGCAAGACTAGTTGCCAAAGGATATGCTCAAATAGAAGGAATTGACTTTGAAGAAACCTTTGCTCTAGTAGCTCGTTTGGAATCCATACGAATATTATTGGCATATGCTAGTAGTATGGGGATCAAATTATTTCAAATGGATGTTAAGAGTGCTTTCCTAAATGGTGACTTTGAGGAAGATATGTATGTAACACAACCAGAAGGCTTTGAAGATCCTCATCACCCTGAATATGTGTATGAACTCAAGAAAGCTCTTTATGGTTTAAAACAAGCACCAAGGGCGTGGTATGAAAAACTTACTAACCATTTGATTGAAAATGAGTTTAATTGTGGAAAGGTTGACAAGACTCTTTTTATTAAAAAGATTGATCAAGACATTCTTGTCGCTCAAATTTATGTTGATGATATAGTCTTTGGATCAACTTCAGATAAACGTGCTCAAGGACTTTCAGAGTTAATGCGTTCCACATTTGAGATGAGTCTGGTCGGTCCTTTGTAATTTTTTCTTGGACTTCAGGTTAATCAGACTAAAAGGGGTATTTTCCTTAGTCAGTCCAAATTTGCTCTAGAAATTGTCAAGAAGTTCGGCTTAAGAAACTCTAAAACCAGTTGTAACCCCGTGGGATATACTTCTAAACTTTCAAATGACCCACAAGGCAAAAAGGTAGACCAAAAACTCTACAGAAGCATGATAGGAAGCCTACTTTACCTTACTGCCAGCAGACCGGACCTTTCTTTTAGTGTTGGAATATGGGCTAGGTATCAATCTGATCCTCGTGAATCTCACCTCAAAGCTGTCAAACATACCATCAAATATATTCATGGGACTACTAATTATGGTATTTGGTATCCTAGTGATTTTACATTACAATTGATTGGATACAGTAATGCTGATTGGGTAGGATCCATAGATGATAGGAAGAGCACTAGTGGTTGCTACTATTTCTTAGGAAACTGTTTAGTTGCTTGGCACATCAAAAAACAAAATTCAGTATCCTGATCTACTGTAGAAGTTGAATACATAGCTGCAGGAAGTTGTTGTGCTCAACTATTGTGGATGAAACAAACTATTTTAGATTATAATGTTCCACAACAATGTATGCCTATCATGTGTGATAACTCTAGTGCCATTAGTATCTCCAAAAATCCTATCCAACATTCACGCACCAAGCATATTGACATTCAATATCATTATCTGCGTGACCATGCTGATCAAGGCACAATAGAGTTACTTTTTGTCCCCATTGATGCTCGATTGGCTGATTTCTTTACAAAACCCCTTGGAAATGAATGTTTAATCAATTTGAGACATCAATTGGGCATTGGCCCTTGTCATGATCACTAATTCCTTGTAGTTCAAAACACTTGTTCCTACATCTCATTTTTATCATGTATTATAAACAGGTACTACTAACAAGGTTTGTCTTTTTTTTTAGGGGCAAACTTCTTTGCAATTAGATGTCAAAGGGGGAGAGAAATAGACAAATTGACAAATATCATTTCATCTCTAGCTTTGATTGAGGGGGAGAAGAGCTACGGTCTTCTAACTGGTGGAGAGAAAGCTTCTTGGCACAAGTTGAGGGGGAGCAAAGATGTAGATGTTTGCTTCATTGCTCGCACAAAGAAAATCCAAATGCTCCCTAATATCCAAAGCTCCTTAAGGTCCAAAGAAGAAGATGTCCAAGTTTCATTGAAGGAAGAAGATAGAGTCAAGCTTCAAGAGTTGCCATCAAATTGCAAAGGGGGAGATTGTTAGGGTTTTCATTAGTTTGCAATTAGATTGGATACATTCATTTTCATAAGCTTGATCTCTCATACTTCTTTATTGGAATCTTCTTGCATTATATTTAGCTTAGCATTAAAGGTTTTTTGCTCAAACATGTTTTGATTTGCATTTTTAAATTAAAAGAAAACTCTTTTCATCAAACATGTTAGTCCTTAGTCTAACCTAGTTCTCCAAGACCAAACTTCCTTTTTAAAATAATTTTTCAAGTCTTTAAAAAATAAGGTAAGTTCGGTTAGCTATCGGTTCTGGATCCATAATGTAAAATCTGAATATCAGGGAATGTCGGTCAGCTTGTCGGTCTGTTGTCGTTCAGCTGTTGTTCGACCGAACTACAGTTCGGTAAACCGACAACTTTACAACGGTCCGCAAATTTTAAAAATTATAGCCGTTGGATTATGACCGTTGAGTTTGGTCGACCGAACTCCATTTTTCGGTCGACCAATAATAGATCCGTTGGAGACGAGTTTTCTTATAAAAAAATCCTTCCTCGGTTTTTGTGCCAACACTTTTGAGACTTTTGAGGGCCAAGGAAGATGGGACATCCATGCTAAGCTAGAGGGAAGTTAGGAGGGCAAATCATCATGACAAACCTTTGATTCTTCAATGGGTTTGATCCTCTTATCTTATTTTATTCATGCTTGCTTTCAAATCTTTGATTTCTTCAAATGGCATGATTAAAGTGTCAAAGTGTTGAAATGTTGAGTGTTTAAACATGCTTTGATTTTAAATATGTTTATCATTTTAACTTCATCATTTGATTAGTAATCTCACATGTTTAGACACTTAATGTTTCTTTCAAACTTGCTAGTTTCATCTTAAAATTTCTAAAAACAAGTTTGTCATTATTTCAAAAGACATGTGTAGTTACTCTATCTCTCATTTACATCATTTATGAGCATTGAATTTCAAAAGAGATAGAAGTAGTTTTTAAGGCATATGCCTCATTTATTGATCTTTGCACTTGTCATGCATATGTCTTAGCTTAATTACAAATTTCATATCAGCCTATGTTAAGAGGCATTTAATTGTATTCACTTGCATCTTATTGTATGCTTGTTTAGGCATAGTTTTTGAGATCAAAAATCTTGTTGTAAAGGTTTATGCTTAGCCTATTGAAATGCATATGAGATTGTATAGGTTAATGCTTAGCCTTGCGTAAAAAGCATTTGTGGTTGTAAGGTTGGAGGTTAGCCTAAACCTTAAAATTGATAGTGGAACACCGGTAGGAATACCGGGAGTGGATGTAGGCATGTTTGGCCGAACCACTATAAATTTCCTTGTTATGGTGATTGTGTGGACGATGCACTTAAATTTATTCTTTTCTTATCAATGTCAACTTTGATTGTATTCATTGGTTCTTTACTTGGTATTAGATCTTTCATCGATAATCAAGTTAATGAACTTTCCAAACATAATTGATATTGGTTTAAAGAAGAATTGGGCATTGTAATTGAGTGTACCCTATTCATCCCCCCTCTAGGGTTCGGTTCTGGACTTTCACCAAGATTAGTGAAATCCATCTCAAACCATTGTTGTTTCATTTCATCATTGTAAGTGAGAAATAAGTTAGCCTTTCGCTCATCCTGAGTAAGATATTCAGTTACGACAACATAAGCTTGTGGAGGTGTAAATGGACATGAAATCACACCATTTGTCACTTTGTTCATCAACATATGAACAAGCTCTAGTGTGTTTATCCTCTCTGCAAGATTATTAACCGCTACTACAACATTGGTCAACGTATTATTTATCCCTTCACCTACTTGTGTCCTTCGCTTTTTACCTCTATTCTTATTGCTATTATGGGTTGGTGTAGGCCTACTTGCCTCATGTGTTTGTACATTTGTTTCAGGCAAGTTATCATCATCCATATCATCTAACCCGATATAAGGTGTCCCAAAGGTAGCATTAATAAATTCTTCACCCGTCATCATAGCCTCAACATTTATAGTGCTACGTTCGTTGCCAGTCATGGCAATATTACCTTGAGTGACATCATCAACAACAAGTTCATGAATATCATCAAAGGATGAGACTTGAAGAGTCTTATACTTGCTCAATTTGTTGTTTGCCTATAGATAGCTAACTGTATTAGAAAATAAGTCATTTTATTATAAAAGAGTGAATCAATGTAGTAAAGTGACATACCTGCACCAAAGCTTTCCACACATCTTTCGAGTATCATCCCATCCGAATCTAGACATATTTAAAAGTTGTTTCACTTCTTTGTATCGATCCCTCCAATTCTTTAACTAATTTTTTGCATTATAGGTTGTCAGGTTATTGTCTCGTCTCTTCCTTGATTTTAGCAAGAACCTCATCTCAACATGCTTTCGTAAAGTTTTTTCAAGTCTTTTTGCCTCTTTGCTTCATCAGCAGAAGCATGTCGAGTAGGATCATTTCCTCTTTTGGGTCCCAATGGTAGTTTTCTCTCCCTATACATCCTATTTAAATTTGAGTGTATAAAATTTATACCACAACTACTTAATATAAAAATGCTAGTAAAAAAATCACAACATTAGAAAACAAGAAATCATAACAGGATTGAAATTGTAGCAAGGTAACATATATTAACGCCACATACCAAAAAATTTAAAGTGCAAAATAAAACTAGAAGTTTTCAACAAAACCAATTCATGTTCGATAAAAAAAAAAAAACCATATGCAAAAATTGCTCTTGAGAAAGATAGCATCATTAAGCAAAACACCATGATTTGTAGATGCCAAAAAATCGCACGATTGTTTTTATGTCATTTCCTCCTCGAGTTATAACTCATAGTCTGCCCACATTTGCTCAACTATGGTGTCTCGGAATGCAGTCCATGTATCTCTAGTCCACCTGGGAATTGCCACCCCATCTCTTGCAACTCTCCAGTGAGGATCAATCTCCGGAGCATTTGGAGCTGCCATTCTTATTTTTTGAAGCAATTTATCTCTAGCACCATACATAGCAATATGGTTATGTAGGATACAACATGCAATTACAATATCTCTTTGGGTAGTCAATGAATACCCATGTGGAAACCTCAAGATGGGAAATCAATTTTTTAAACTGCAAATACCTTCTCTATCGTGGTACGTAATGAGGAGTTACGCAAACTAAAAAGTTCTTGTGAATTCATCTGAAGGCAACTGATGTTAAACTCTTTAAGATGATAACAAACGCCTCTATATGGTGTCAAGAACCCTGGCTGATTACTGTACCAGCATCGACTAGATAAAATTTACCTACATTTACAAATCATATAGTCGTGATTAAATTCATGCTAGATTTGAAGAGGACGTAAGCAAACAAGTTTATTTAGATTACCTTCCGGTACTTTCAAACTATCCCCCCTATTCAACGCAGACCAAACCATAGTAGCGTTCGTCGCAGAACCTTCCCAGCCCGCAAGTACATAATGAAATTTCATGTCAAATCCACATGCCATGAGGCAATTTTGAGAAAGAAACCCTTTCCTATTTCGATACATTGCTTGCATTGAAAGTGAGACATGAACAAGTATATGAGTTCAATCAATGGCTCCTATGCAATCCTAATGAGCCAATGAATTTCTTGAACAAAGTGAGAACATGTTAATGAAAAGAATAGTTATTGAAATTAGAGAATTGAAAATAAGGTGTTAGCCTTAAAATACGGATAGAATCTGTTATTTGCCATAATTTGGTGTGGAATGGGATCATTTTCTGGAATGAAAATATAGTCCGGATAAATCTTGCAAATTGCATTTAGCACTTAATGAAAATAACGACTAACGGTTTCTCCTGAATGGTTAAATCGATTTGCAGTCACTCGATTAGTAACACTACGAGCCAATGTATGTAAAAACATTGCAATTTGCTCATCAATTGACAACAGACGTCTTGACTGAAGGAGATTATTGTTGGAATATAGGTGGGCCTTCCAGACATGTTTCAAAACTTTTGACCCACTTGATACAGGGATCAATTGTCTAGAATGCAACAAACCCAATCCAGGATGCAATTCCCTCAATCTCATAGCCATGTACAACAACATATACTATCTATAAGATAGAAAACAGCACATAAACAAGCTACCACGAAATCCACAACATACAAGGATGTAGATATACCTTTGGAGCTTTGTTGTGCTCTAATGGAGGATTTGATTTCTTTACTTTGGTGATGAACAACTTCACAATCCAAATCAGAATCTTCAACTCCTTTTGATCTTCCACGCTATGTCCCGTATTAGATCTCTTTTCTCAAGAAGATGGTGGAATCCTCAAGAGAAAACCCTACTATTAACTCTAAGGAACCAAAGGTGAAAGAGAGGGGAACTTTGAGAAGAAGAAGACTTGTACAACTCTTGCACAAGGGGGCTGAAAGTGCTCTTATTATTATGCACGAATTTGAAAGGATTATTCCTATATTTATAGCCCTCCATAAATCCTCTTTTCCTATTTGAAATGGAAGTTTAACTCCCATTACAAATTAGTAAACATCTCCCTTACTAATTGCCATAGAAGTCTCACTTCCACAACTATTAGTAACTTTCTCCTTTCTAATTAAAATAGAAGTCCTACTTCCATTAATAATTAGTAGCTTACCATTACCACTATTAGAAGTCTCACTTCAAATAGAAATAGTAACCTTCCTTTTAGAGTTCAAGTAGAATTAGTATCTTTCTAATATATTGGGCTAGCGTGGGGACCACTAGGGATTCCTTAGAAAGCTGGCTCCAACTGGGACACGTGACCCCACATCTCATGTGCAATCCGGGCCCACAGTTAATTGCAAATAACTCCACTATATAAATGCAATTGCACTCCAGTCTAAGGAATATATTTCAATGAAGACCCTAAACTTCCCAATTACCACAAGTAGGCCCCTCCATCATTGTCCATGGATCAATTGGAATAAATCTGTCTCATCCAATATTAGATCCACATCTTATTATCCTTGAGCCCCAATGAATTATAGTAATCATTTGGTACCGATCCAATTAACTCTTAATCGGAATGGGTGCGCACTTACCAATGATAAATCCATTAATTGGCACAAGGGGATAATGTAGATAGATTCCATCTTGATCATTGCATGTTCCCACAGTCCTACTACCATGTACCCAAGACACCGAGGTGTTGACCTACAGTTGGCCTCACTCATTGGTGACTCAAAGCAAATGAATAGACATAAACTTGAGTTCATCAATGTCTCAGGATTGAGAGCCTATTGCTAGGGAATTATGAGAGCAATCCTTAAATCGAGACAGTATTTGATAAGGTGCTTCTCATGGTCCTTCATTACATCCAATGTACCAGCACTATGATCTAGAATCTTACATTTTGATGATCGAGACAAATCATACTATTTCATAGTGATCAAAGTACTGCAGCCTTGTCAGATGAGATGCCCAATCTCATCACTGGTTGTGAAGATATTTTAAGTATAAGATTTGTGACACATATCTCCAGTATGTGGATCTCATCCATATACATATATCACATCTAATATACTAATGGGACCTGGTTCATCTCATGAACCATTATGTCATATATATTGGTCATGTGCATAAAGTAATAAATCACCATTCATCTCATGAAAGGAAAGCATGATTATATTGATAAATAAAGAAATTAATCAATCTATTCATCATATACTGGTATTGAGACCATAAAATCTAACAATCTCCCACTTGGGCTCAATGCCAGTCAGGGTTGCATCTCATGCCCATCCCATCTACATGTTGCTCAAAGACTTTGGTAGTCAAAGGCTTAGTAAAGGGATCTCCCAGATTGTTTGCAGAGTTTATCTAGGTGATAGCAGTATCACCTCTCTGCACAATCTTTCCGACCATGTGAAACTACCTCTGTACATGTTTTTGGCTTTTGGGTTCCTTGGACTTATCGACTGCCCTGCTGTTATCACAGTAAACTGTGAGCGACTGTCTTGCCAAAAGTACCACTCCAAGTTCCTTAAGGAATCTTTTGAGCCAATCTGCTTCTTTAGTTGCTTCTTAAGCAGCTATAGCATAAACACATACCCAGAAGTTGATATCTTGGAATCCTTATCTGACATGAAGTCAGAATATGTGTAACCGACTAGAATCAACTCATTATTGCCATAAATCAACATGTAATCTCTAGTCCTTCTCAAGGATTTGAGAACACATCTTACAGCAATCCAATGGTTAGGACCTGGGTTAGACTGATATCTGCTGACTAAGCCCAATGCATGACAGATATCCGGTATAGCATAGCATACATGAGGCTACCAACACCCGAAGCGTATGGTATCCACCTCATCTGCTCCTTTTCCTCGGGTGTCTTGGGACACTGATTCTTGGAAAGGTGCACTCCATGCCTAAAAGGTGTAATACCCTTCTTGGAGTCTTGCATAGCAAACTATACTAGTACCTTATCTATGTACGCATATTGGGATAAGCCTATCATCCTATTTATCTGGTCTCAATGGAGTTTGATCCCTAGGATGTGTCTGGCTTCTCCCAAGTCCTTTATATCAAAAGTCTTAGCCAACTAAACCTTTTACTGTTGACAACATCCATATACCACTCTCTAGGAGAAGGATGTCGTCGACTAGAAAAAAAATTACCCTGCCTCCCTTACTTTTCATGTACACTCATGACTCATCCGGATTTTGAAAAAAATCAATTGACTTGAGTTCATAGTCAAAACGAATGTTCTAGGTTCGGGATGCTTGCTTCAGTCCATAAATGGACATCTGCATGTTGCAAACTCTTTGCCTTTTGGTTACTGGCTATAAAACCGTCTGGATGCATCATATAGATGTCTTCCTCAAGATGGCCGTTGAGAAACGCCGTCTTGACATCCATTTGCCAAATCTCGTAATCGAGATGAGCCGCTATGGATAAGAGTATCCTGATGGACTTGAGCATGGCTACCAGCGAGAAGGTTTCCTCATAATCGATATCTTCTTTCTGAGTATATCCTTTCGCAACAAGCCTGACCTTTAAAGGTCACAACTCTTCCATCTGGTTCTCTGTTTCTCTTGTAGACTCACTTGCACCCAATAAGTTAGATATTGGCAGGCAAGTCCACAAGTGTCCAGACCTGATTAGAGTACATAGACTCCATCTCAGCTTTCATAGCATCTTGCCAATGTCCTGAATTAATGTCATTAATTGCTTCATCATAGTTACAGGGATCTTGTTCCGGTTCTTCCGGGACTGCCTTGTAAGACTCTCCCAAGAACGAGAACCTGTCAGGGGGCCTGACTATGCTCCCACTATGACAAGGCACTGGTGTAATTACTGGGTTAGGTAAGGGCGCTTTTTCCTCAAGTTCGGTCATGTTTGGATTTGGAATTGATTGTTCTTGAATCTCTTCCAAGATCACCTTTTCTAAAGATTTCCGGTCCGTCATATAATCTTCCTCCAGAAAAACCGCATTGGTGCTTACTAGCACTTTCTGCTCTCTGGGATTATAGAATAACCAACCTTTAGTTCCTTTGGGATATCCTATAAATGTGCATACTTCCGACTTCGTTTCCAACTTATCCGTCTTTACCTTCAGCACATGTGCCGGACAACCCCAAATGTATAAATGTTGTAGACTAGGCTTTCGCCCAGACCACAACTCCTGAGGAGTCTTAGGTACAGACTTAGATGGTACGAGGTTTAGTATGTACATCGCAGTTTCCAAGGCATGTCCCCAAAAGGATATAGGTAATCCTGAGAAACTCAACATAGACTTGATCATATCTAAAAGAGTCCGGTTCCTTCTTTCCGCTACTTCATTCTGTTGAGGCATACCGGGAGCAGACAACTGTGATAGAATCCCATTTTCTGATAAGTGTGCCATAAAATCTCCAGACAGATATTCTCCTCCTCGATCTGATCGAAGAGTCTTGATACTTTTACCTAATTTCTTTTCCGCTTCAGCTCGAAACTCTTTGAACTTTTCAAAAGCCTCGGACTTGCGGTGCATAAGGTATATGTATCCTGATCTTGAGTAATCATCTGTGAAAGTGATGAAGTACTCATATCCTCCTCTGGCTCTTACATTAATGGGCCCACACACATCAGTATGCACTAATTCCAATAAATCTTTGGCCCTATTGCCCTTGGATGAAAAGGGTCTTTTGGTCATTTTGCCTTCCAGACAGGACTCACAGACAGACATTGGTTCTACAACCAATGAAGGCAAGATACCATCTTTCACTAGCCTGGCAATCCTATTTAGGTTTATATGACCTAGCCTCAAGTGCCAAAGTTTTGTTGGATTAGATGAAGGTGACTTTCTCTTTAATGATGGTATATTAATTATTTCGGTATCATGTATCTCATACATTGTAGGAGTTAACAGATAAAGCCCATTGGTTACCTTGCCAGAACATATAAAAGTACCATTCCTCTTTATGACAACTTCAGTACCAAAAGTAATAGAATAACTTTTATTCACCAAACTAGAAACTGAAATTAAATTTCGCCTTAAAGACGGTACATATAGAGTATCTGACAAAACCAACTTATTATCTTGAAAATATAAAGTAATAACTCCTACTGAGACCGCATCCGCCTTAGCATCAGATCCTAGGTTGACAATGATTTCGCCGTCACTGAGTCTCCTGGTTTCCCTGAACCCCTGCAACGAATTACATATGTGATTAGTTGCCCTGGAGTCCACACACCAAGATTCTGAAGTACCAGTTGCAAAACTAACTTCAGTAACAAGTGACTCAATCATACCTGAGGTCTTCTTCTTAGACAGATATTCTGGACAATTCCTCTTCCAATGTCTTGTCATACCACAATGGAAACACTTTCCTTTTGTCCCTGCTCCCTTAGCCTTGCCAACACCACCATTAGGACCATTCTCCGCCTTAGGACCCTTCGGAACTGATTTCTTCTTGCCTTTCCGCCCTTTGCCTTTCGGTTTGGACTTGGCAAATGACTTTTCTGTCATCAGGGCAGTTGGCTTTTTCTTCATAATCTCTTCAGTCACCACCAGCTGGATAGATAGCTCAACCAGAGTCAGATTCATTTTATTCATGTTGTAATTGACCTTGAAATTGTTAAATGACTCTGGTAGTGACTCAAGGATTATATCAATCTGCGATTCTGCATCAATCGCAGCCCCCAGTACATCTAACTCATTCAATGAGTCCATCATTTTCAACATATGGTCCTGTACTGGTGTGCCTTCAGCCATCTTGGTGCTTATAAGCACCCTCATAGCAGCCTGTCTTGCAGGCCTGCCCTGTTCCGCAAACATCTCCTTTAAGTTTGATATAATATCACATGCAGTCTTAAAGGATTGATGTTGGTGTTGTAAAACACTAGACATAGATGCATGTATGTAACATCTGGCCATCTCATCGTCTTTGGCCCACTTGGTGTAAAGTTCATTTTCTTCCTGTGATGCTTCTGGCAATGGCTCATCAAGGGGGGGGGGGTTTGGTAAGGACATATTTGTATCCTGAAGCTGTCAGGACAATATCCAGGTTCCGTTTCCAGTCTACATAGTTGGATCCCACTAACTTATTTTGGTTGAGGATGGTCGCAAGTGGATTGAAAGTATTTGAATTCATGCTGGACATACTGTAGCACATAACCATAAATTCAATTAATGAATTTAAATGACATTAGGGTTTAGTATTCCACCAAATTTATATGGAATCCTCATAACCATGAAATTCAGAATACATCGGAATCCCAATCCCCGGGGTATGCCTCCTTGGGGAGTGCGAATACCACCTAGATTGGTGCGGATCAAAGTTGGTCAAAATTAGGATTAAGACTAACTTTCCATGATCCCCTTCATTCATTATTATCTAGGTATCTCATACCAAATAATCAATGACTCCCGATTAACTTTGGTTTCTAAAATAAATGAGGCAAATCCTTGGGGATACTACATCATTATTTTAGTTAAGTGTGACCCACCAACTAGCATTGCATGACAACCGTTGCGAGCAGCTCCTCCTTGGGGAGTGGGCCCCCGCCCCGTCTCACCAACACTATCCATAGGAGATCCATATCTAGTAGCCAGACAAGTAAAAGCCCTCCGTGGGGAACGGCCATACTCGAGATGGCGCGAGGCTAATACTTTCCTTACAATGGACCTATGGTGGAAAACCATGGGGATTTCTAAATATAAATGCCCCGCTCCCACTTAATATTTTAGAATTGAGGATTTCTTTGTAAGGTATTAGGGCCCACATGTATACATATGAACATCAAATCATCTTATGATATGATCTAAGATTGGTTCCAAGTCAAGTTATTTTAAGGAAAGTTCAGTTTCTAAATTAGTGTTACCAATGTGTCCATCTCATGGGCCATCAACACTAATTAGAACTCTTTCAAAAATTAATTTGATTTGACCAATTTTAGTAACTTGCTATGTTTGGATCAGATCTGGATTTTTTCTAATTTAAGCATGCATCCATAAATAGAAATTGCAAAAATAGAAACTAGTCCTCTCCTCCACATGGCCCAAGTGGAATAGACTTCTTAGACTTCTAGACTTTCCAAAAATTTGGAATTCCTCAAACTCTTTGGGAAACTCCAGAACTCTTTTGGTAATCTTCAAACTCTTTGATTAGGAGTCCAACATCGCTTTCCTTCTTCGTCTCGGACATCGCCAAAATTTACAAATTTAGGAAAAATTACATAAATTCCTTGAAAGTCCAGGGATCCGAACCCTAGAGGGGGGGGGGGGTGAATAGGGTGAGCTCCAATTATGACCAATTAAGACAAATTTTAACTTCTTTAAAACCAACTAGTCATAAGTGATGATTATCAAATAAAATGCGGAAGCTTAATAAAAACAATCACCACAAAGCAAGCACCATCACACAAGGATTTATAGTGGTTCGGCCTCAATGCCTACATCCACTACCGACTTGTGATCCAACACCCCACCGGATTTCCACTATTTATGCTTTTCAATAGGCTAAGCAATAACCTTTACAATATGCTTTTCAAGGCTAAGCAATAACCTTTACAATGATGTTTTTCAAGGCTTAACATCAACCTATACAATATGCTTTTATAGGCTAAGCAATAACCTCTTCAACCACATGGTTGGTTATCTCACTAAGTTAGTGTCTATAATACACTTGATGGAGATTCAATTAAGCTCATTACATTGCCTCTTAATTAGGCGGATATGGAAGTGTAAAACTAACTCACACAAACACTTAATGAATGCAAAGATGTATGCTCATGATGTGTGTATGTGATGTCCTCAATCATTTTGAAAATGAAAGCTCATAATTGTATGCCTAAGGCTTTTGAAAGTTTTAGCTCAAAAACATTTATGATTGAGGAAGGAATGCAAGTCACATGTTAAAAGTAACAACTTGTTAATGATGTCAAAGATTCACAAGTTGTATGAAATGAATTAGCTCTAAACATGTGATGCATAGGGATGTCAATCAAATCAACAATGTAGCTCAAAACATAAAAATAGATTTGATTGAAATAAGGGGACAAATCATATGTAATTATAAATACAACTTGAATATGATATACCAATCAATGCAAAGCAAGTTGTGAAACTTTAAAACAAAGTTACATATGATTTGTAAACATGTTGAATCCAAAACATAAGATATATTTGAAAAAGATTTTCTTATGATGGAAAACAACAACCAAAGATTCAACCAAGTAAATGGATCATGTTACATCTAATTTCAAAGATGTTTCCATTAACATGATCTACTTAGATTTACCAAGGATAAAGTACTACTTGGGTTGAATCAATGATGATGCATCCAAAACAATAGATCAATTCAAAATATAAGACATGCTAAGGATACAACACATCATAGGTTAACATGCTACTAAAGATTTATCAAGGATAAAACAAAACATGAAAACATATGATTTGTAAAGAAGTTGAATCCAAAACATAAGATAATTTTGAAAGTGATTTTCTTATGATGGAAAACAACAACCAAAAGATTCAACCAAGTATAGGAATCATGTTACATATAATTTCAAAGGTTCTTTCATTAACATGATCTACTTAGATTTACCAAAGATAAAGTACTACTTGGATTGAATCAATGGTGATGTATCCAAAACAATAAATCAATTCAAAACATAAAACATGTTAAGGATACAACACAACATAGTTTATCATGCTACAAATGATTTACCAAAAATAAAACAAAGCATGAAAACATATGATTAAGGAAAGTAGAGTTTACTTGGAGATTTAACTTCATTAATCCAAGATTTAGCTTTCCTAATGCTCCCCTTCATCCCTTAGTTCTTTTCCCTTCTATTTGCCTCAAAACCCCTCAAGGAGGGCCTTAAAATTCCCAACTTTTGGCAAAGGAAAGAACTCATATTTATAGCAAAAAGTGCCCAACGGCTAGTCCCCGGTCGACCTGGAAACAAGTCTCGGTCGACCTGGAACACACAACGGTCATATTTCTGATCGTTGGTGCACTGTGGCCCTGACGGCCTGCAGTGTTCCCGGTCGACCGGGACCTCTGGGCTGGTCGACCGGCCACACTGCAGGACCACCCCCTTTGGGACAAAAATTCCCAGATTTTGCATATTTGAAGGTTTCTCTTAGAGGGGATTTTTGGGCCACTCAACCAAGCTAGGAAACATGTTTTAAATCAAACCAAGATGTTTAAAAACATGAAACCCAAGAAGCCTAAAAAGATTAGAAAGATTTAAAACCAAAGGCTAGCTTGATTTCTAAAACTCTTTTAAAAAACAAATGCATCCAAGATTTAAAAGCAAATCATGCATAAATCAATACTTTTACAAATCTTAAAAACAATGCATGAATAAAACAAGATTTCAAGTTTTTCTAAATCAATGCATATGCGTAAATCAAATGATGCTAGAATGAAAATGCATCCATCAAATTGCAATCTACAAAATTCCTAACATTCCTATGCCTCAATTATGAGACTTACATGGTAATCTAAACATGAAAATAAAAGGGCTATAGGGAAATTCATCATGCCTTGCCCTTTCACGGGAAACCAAGGAAACTATGATGCCCTTTACATTTAGCCTTAAATAAACCAATCACCATAAAAGAAAGCAAAAGACTTGTGGGCCATATGGAGAGGACATTATCATCTGCAAGTTAGTATCTCATACAACCATACAAATCACAGAAATAGGCTGCCAAATAATGCTAGAAAAACAGGAAGTAAAAGAAGACCCGAAACTGAAAAAACAGTTTCTGCAGTATTCTTCACAGTTGGCTCGGTCGACCGGCCAGGGGGGCTCGGTCAACCGACCTGCAAGTCAGCCGGTCGACCGAGCACGGGCCGGTGGACAGGACTGACGAATTTCTGCACCTTGGGTTTTTTCATGGGTTATCTGTTTCGTGTCCATTCTTCTCCAAATCACTTCCAAAGTGTTCCAATGGCTTCCTACCATCCTTCCATCATTATTAAACCCTTTTGTGACTATCCAAACATGAATTTACTATCAAACCAAGCAAATCCATTAAAATTGATCTTTACATAGCCCTTGCTTCATCTTCTTCACATCTCATGCAAAGATCAGAGCAAGCTTGCTGGTCTAACATGATTAGAGATGAGGTTAGTCTCTGATACCAATTGTTGGAATATAGGTGGGCCTTCCAGAAAGGTTTCAAAACTTTTGACCCACTTGATACAGGGATCAATTGTCTAGAATGCAACAAACCCAATCCAGGATGCAATTCCCTCAATCTCATAGCCATGTACAGCAACATATACTATCTATAAGATAGAAAACAGCACATAAACAAGCTACCACGAAATCCACAACATACAAGGATGTAGATATACCTTTGGAGCTTTGTTGTGCTCTAATGGAGGATTTGATTTCTTTACTTTGGTGATGAACAACTTCACAATCCAAATCAGAATCTTCAACTCCTTTTGATCTTCCACGCTATGTCCCGTATTAGATCTCTTTTCTCAAGAAGATGGTGGAATCCTCAAGAGAAAACCCTACTATTAACTCTAAGGAACCAAAGGTGAAAGAGAGGGGAACTTTGAGAAGAAGAAGACTTGTACAACTCTTGCACAAGGGGGCTGAAAGTGCTCTTATTATTATGCACGAATTTGAGAGGATTATTCCTATATTTATAGCCCTCCATAAATCCTCTTTTCCTATTTGAAATGGAAGTTTAACTCCCATTACAAATTAGTAAACATCTCCCTTACTAATTGCCATAGAAGTCTCACTTCCACAACTATTAGTAACTTTCTCCTTTCTAATTAAAATAGAAGTCCTACTTCCATTAATAATTAGTAGCTTACCATTACCACTATTAGAAGTCTCACTTCAAATAGAAATAGTAACCTTCCTTTTAGAGTTCAAGTAGAATTAGTATCTTTCTAATATATTGGGCTAGCGTGGGGACCACTAGGGATTCCTTAGAAAGCTGGCTCCAACTGGGACACGTGACCCCACATCTCATGTGCAATCCGGGCCCACAGTTAATTGCAAATAACTCCACTATATAAATGCAATTGCACTCCAGTCTAAGGAATATATTTCAATGAAGACCCTAAACTTCCCAATTACCACAAGTAGGCCCCTCCATCATTGTCCATGGATCAATTGGAATAAATCTGTCTCATCCAATATTAGATCCACATCTTATTATCCTTGAGCCCCAATGAATTATAGTAATCATTTGGTACCGATCCAATTAACTCTTAATCGGAATGGGTGCGCACTTACCAATGATAAATCCATTAATTGGCACAAGGGGATAATGTAGATAGATTCCATCTTGATCATTGCATGTTCCCACAGTCCTACTACCATGTACCCAAGACACCGAGGTGTTGACCTACAGTTGGCCTCACTCATTGGTGACTCAAAGCAAATGAATAGACATAAACTTGAGTTCATCAATGTCTCAGGATTGAGAGCCTATTGCTAGGGAATTATGAGAGCAATCCTTAAATCGAGACAGTATTTGATAAGGTGCTTCTCATGGTCCTTCATTACATCCAATGTACCAGCACTATGATCTAGAATCTTACATTTTGATGATCGAGACAAATCATACTATTTCATAGTGATCAAAGTACTGCAGCCTTGTCAGATGAGATGCCCAATCTCATCACTGGTTGTGAAGATATTTTAAGTATAAGATTTGTGACACATATCTCCAGTATGTGGATCTCATCCATATACATATATCACATCTAATATACTAATGGGACCTGGTTCATCTCATGAACCATTATGTCATATATATTGGTCATGTGCATAAAGTAATAAATCACCATTCATCTCATGAAAGGAAAGCATGATTATATTGATAAATAAAGAAATTAATCAATCTATTCATCATATACTGGTATTGAGACCATAAAATCTAACAATCTCCCACTTGGGCTCAATGCCAGTCAGGGTTGCATCTCATGCCCATCCCATCTACATGTTGCTCAAAGACTTTGGTAGTCAAAGGCTTAGTAAAGGGATCTCCCAGATTGTTTGCAGAGTTTATCTAGGTGATAGCAGTATCACCTCTCTGCACAATCTTTCCGACCATGTGAAACTACCTCTGTACATGTTTTTGGCTTTTGGGTTCCTTGGACTTATCGACTGCCCTGCTGTTATCACAGTAAACTGTGAGCGGCTGTCTTGCCAAAAGTACCACTCCAAGTTCCTTAAGGAATCTTTTGAGCCAATCTGCTTCTTTAGTTGCTTCTCAAGCAGCTATAGCAGAACTTGTTCCAGAGAGTGGTTAGTTCGAGCAAACTAAATCTTCGCTCGAGCCAACCTGATACTGGATGAGTTCGCTCGAGCGACCTCAACTTCGCTCGAACAAACCCACCCGACAATCATTCCAGAGAGCTCACCGCTCGAGCGAACCTATAGTCCGCTCGAGTGATGGATACTGTTCACCTAGGGCTGTTTTAGGAGCATGAATGAAATGTTTAAATGATTGAGGAAGGTTTGTTAGGAGCCCTATTGTAATGAGAAGAACCGTTCTTATGATTGGACATCCGTTCGAGAAAGAAACCACATCATGAAGATTTCATTTGAAGTTTTGAGAATCCTAAGGTTAATAAGGAGTCCGTAATGTCCCCAAACTCAAAGAGTACCAAGTTGTTATTAAATCGACATACGGAACCCTTATTCACCTTAAACAAATCTTGAACCCTGATACTTGTTTTGAGATTTCGAAAGTTCATTTGTATTTCATTATTCCTGAATTTCTTATGCATTCCCGAAAATATTGAAATTGAAATTGTAGCATTTTGCTAGTCCCGATAAGCATGCCTGGATTGATATGACAGTTGTGCCTTGAGCACCCCCGTCTCGTTTATTTTTGTACTTACACTTGATGTATTTCATACATGTTTTAATCTTTTCATTTGACCTATGAGTCGGCACCACTAAGCTTGGATAACCCTGTTGGTCTGATCCACCGACTTGGAGATCCCCCTCTTGTCCCGCCAGCTGCAGTTTGGATCCCGCTACTTGGTTATTACCGTGGTCTTGTCCCGATACCCCGGATTGCTACCGTGGTTCCCAATGCCCTGCTCGCTTCCGTAGTCATGTCCCGTATATTATATGTATATGTATATATTCCGTTGTTTCTCCTCACCTCGTGTGACTGAGATCAACGCCTTGTTATTGCTCTGTCACTTCGGTGATGAGGACTTAGCTTCGTGTGGTTGCCATCTTGTTTGTTTCTCGTTTCCTTGGTTACCTTTACATGTTTTACAGCGCATAATTGTATTTGAATAAATGATTCATCTCTTTTATGGAAATTGTTATTTAAACAGGTTTAAATGCTTTTGGAGGTGAACTCATTTATTATGATATTGTCATGTCTTTTCACCCGTTTGCCAAGCCGTCATGTTTGACCCACTCTTTGGTACTCAGGTTCGGACATTGTTTATCCTGAGGCAGAGCTTAAGGACGCGGTCAGTGAACCGCAACGCCTAGTTGAGTGGCATGCTGATGATGTCGTTTAGACATTTGATTGCTTTGAGAGACATAACATTTTGGGAACATTTAACTATTCTTTTGGGGATTGGTATTTTGTTTATATTGGCCTTTGTTGGCCTCTATTTTTGGGAAATGTAATTAAATGATCTTTTGTATAAACTTTAACCTTTCTTTGGGAAAGCACTAATGATCATTGCTCATTCTGATACTTGGTTTATACAGGGATTATTATCTTGTGACTAGAATTGAATTATGAATGTTTGATTTGCTACACGCTTTCGCATTAAAAGAAATATTTATGTTGTTGTGATATCCTCACCGTAGAACCTGTGGGAAATTAAATAAGTGTTTACTCACATAATCAGTCCCGATCTCAGATTAGAACCTCAGTAACCCGGTCCGGGGTCGCGACATCAGGTCTCAGACATTCGGTCTTTCCCAAAGAATCTTAACAACAATATTACGATTTTCATACTCGCCTATTCAAGTCCGTAATATTTAGGCACTTACAATTGGCTCCATCTGTGGGAAAGATCAACACAAACACCATGCCTCCAAAGATCAGAAATGGCGAAGGATCATCAAGGGCCCAAAGAGCCCCGTCTCTCAACCACCAGTGTTTCCACCACCGGTATTGCCGCCACCCGAAGTGTTGCTAGGGCAGCTGCCACCAGTCCATCACCAGAGGAGGTCCAGGGGAAAATCTGATGCAGCAAGTGTGGAAGGGCTTGTACCTCAGTTGGGCTCATCGTTGAAGGGGGTGACAGCACCTCCTTAGCGAGATAACCCTCCAACGGCTCCTCCCCAGCAGAATGCTCCTTTACTAGAACGCCCCCAGCAGAGCGTTCCTCTACTAAAGCCTTTCCCGCGAGATAAAACTCAGTAGCAGCCAGATCTCATCAATCCCCCCACCAGGTGGATGGTGATGATGATAATGACTCCCTCCTCGAGGATATAAGGGCCCAAAATCTTATTATCCAAGAGCAAGACGAGTTGATTCGTCAACTCAAGCGGCAGCTCCGGGAGAAGGTGGAAGCCCTGGTTCCACCCCTCAGATGTGACCGGGCTCCTTCGGTTAAACAGGACTTGAGGCAAATCCTGAGCAGCAAAAGGTGCAACCAAGCCTATGATAAAGGCTCGAGCAGCAGCCACTTGAATGACAACTCAAAGAGGTCTCGCCAAAGACCGGAGGGTAATGACGACCTGAGGAAATGGCTTGACCGACAAGTCAAGCAAACCGTCCAGCGGAACATGAAGGTAGTCGGTTTCACCCGAGACCGACTAAACGCCTACGATACAGGGGACCTCGGTGTCGCGACCCCGGAACGGATCCCGGGCCCGCGACGAGTGTTGCATTGCATTCGGTGTTGTTAATTGCTTTCCCACAGGTTCCCGCGCTGAGGATTCCCAAAGACACGCGGAATCTGGCTCACACGTACAAGTATGCGGAAGCGTGTAGCAGAACACATCAAGATGAGCCCAACAAAACATTTGGGTGCCATAACAAAGGATCACAAGGCATGGTATCATAGAAAGAAGCTAACAAGCATTCCCATTAATATTCAAGTTATAGAACTAATACAAAAACAAGTTAAGTTTAGTACAACCCATAAGAGACCAATAAAGGTCAATACAATCTCAAAATAGTCAAAAGAAACCCCAAGACTAAGGGTGACGAAACTCGAGAACCAGACCGACATCTAAATGACATCGTCAGGCTGCCACTCTCTCACGGGAGTTGGCTCACAAGCCTCCTCCTGACGCTCCTCCTCAAAGGCAACGTCTCCTGCACCTGGGCACCAATAAACAAGGGTCAAACACGACGGTTTGGCAGGTAATCAATTTAGGCATGAACATGAACAATAACATTTAGAGAAAACATGTGAGCAAATCTTTGGTATGAAGTACTATCAAAGTTGAGATACATTTTCAAGAGTACGAACAAAGCTGAGATACAAAATAATCTAGCATGAGTACATAATATATCATGAATAGTTATCAACCACAAAGAGCCCATCCTTTCTCTATCATTTATATAATGAAAAGAGCAAGCACGCACGACAAGCACGATATACATAATATAAGCACGACACGATTTCCCACAAAGATGGGAATTCCGGCCGCGGAACCGGACACGCACGATGTGTAATAAATACACGACCAGTCTGCAGACAGTCCACATGTTTAAAGACCCCCAGACGGTGGATCAAACCGAAAGGGCAGTCTAAGCTCAGTGGTGTTTACTTAATTCATGAATGCACAAAACACGAGAAGCACGATCAAAACACGTCGAGATAAAAAAAGGGGGAAATCACTTATCAAAACACGACGAGCACGACTAGCAAGGGGCATAATAATTATGCATAACACGCTTAGGAAGTGATCCCCTTTTTCTGGAAACAAAACTTCAAAACAAGCTTATACTTGAAATCTAAAACAAGTGCACGTTTGTACTTATCGTACCAAGACGGAAGTTCCAAATACAAAATCTGACAAGCATGTGCTAAGGCTACTAATTGACCTTTGTGTAATTGTAACCCCAAACGTCAGAAGATACAAGAATTGGTGTCCCCGAAGTTGGGTCTCGTTTCGAAGTTCCATTTACACAATGTCAAGTCAAAACCCTTAACATAGTCTAGTTTTGAACCCTCAAGAAATACACAAAATGGAAAGAAATCATCTTCCTGAGTCTGGCAGGTTCGCTCGAGCGAACCTGTCACGTTGATGACACTTCGCTCGAGCGAGACACTTCGCTCGAGCGGACCTTACAAGGCGTAGACAGTTCGCTCGAGCGAATGTTGGCTCGAGCGAATAATAAAATGCGTTCGAACGAACGACTCACTGCCTTGCTCCGTAGGAGACAGTGGCTTGTTCGCTCGAGCGAACCCAGGGTCGCTCGAGCGAACAGGCTGCTGCCTGAGCTCGCTGAGTGCGGAAATCTACCTTTTTTTGCACATCTTTCACTACTTTCTTCTTCTTCTTCTCATCCTTCAATCACACAAAAACCCTTGAGCCTACATGCTCACCAAGGTGCATTTCCATCATTTCACACATTTAAATCCAATAAAAACCAAATCATGAAGCATGTAAACAATGTAAGCACAATTTCTAAAATACAATGGAAACCAAAATACAATGCACATGAAGCCTAAAAAGATCACTTGCCTTGACCAAAGCTAAACACTCCTCCTCAAGTACTTCCTCAAGCTAATCAACACTACAAGAAAATCCAAGAGAAAACCACACAACTCACTAAATCTTGAAAACAAGAAACCCATTTAGAAAAAGGGTTGAAACCAGGAAAATCATGATCTTAAAGGACTAAAAAGACTCCATGAAAGATGTGGGTTGAAGCTCTTACCTAGGAATGGTCACACAAGAGAGAAGAGAGGAAATGTAGATCTTGTCCCAAAAGAAACTCCAAGAAACTTGTACCAATAGAGAGCTTGCAATGAGATGGAGAAGATGATGAACTTGAAACTTTATTTGGAGCTCTCTACTAGATCATGCAAGGGGAAATGAGGAGGGAGAGAAAAAGGGTTTTCTTGCCCTAGGTTCAGAAGTTGCAGAGATTGGGGAAAGTGAATGAAAGAGAGGAAGAAAGGGTTTAAGTGAAGGAAAATGGGTCCCAACTAACTTGAACTTGAAATGGCTAAAACATGATCTTGTGGGCCTCGGATGACTTCGACGAAGAAGGATAAAACGATCGTCGAAATATCTAGTTTCCAAAAAGTATATTTTTGACATGGTTTTGAGATCTCGAAAATTGTGTCCAGATTTGTGCAAGAAAGACAATTTTACCCTCCTTGGGCCAAAACATGAGTTTTTGGGCTTCAAACATGAATGGGCTTAAAACGAAAGTTGTAACACATAAAAAGATCATTCAAATGAAATCAAAACCACACTCACACGGAACACGACACGACTTTCCAAGCTTACACGTGCACTCAGGCCTTCCTGAGTGTGTTTAATTAATACTAAATGTTCTCAAAATCTTCAAAGCTATGTCCAGGACTAAAGCTAATCACTTCTAACCCAACCACAACTAAACCCACTTAAGACTAAACACATACTAATCGCACACTAATCGAACTGGTCTGGGTCGGGGTCTAACACTCGGTGCATCTCCTTTCTCGCAAGAGATAAGAGATTTTTCTCTCCTTGAGAAGTTCAGCATTCCGAGGTTTGTTCTTTACGATGGGACCTCGGATCCAGCAACACATCTCCGGCATTTCATCCAGCGAATGTCGGTATGGGGCGACATTGGTCATCTGAACTGCAGAGTCTTCTCTTCCAGTTTAGGCGACCTTCCCCTAAGGTGGTTTTGTGCCCTTCCAGAGGGTTCAATTTTGAGCTGGCGGCAGCTTCGAAATTCCTTCATGGAAAAGTTCCATGGGCATAGGGTCATTCCGAAGACGGACGACCACCTCATGGCTATCAAAATGAGGTGGACCAAAAACATCACCCAGTTCGCCAAGAGATTCTAGACAATTTACAGCCAAGTGGAAGACGCCAGTGACAGAGTGGCCATCAGTTCCTTCAAGCAAGCTCTACTGCCAGGCAACGAACTTCTAAAGGACTTGGTTCGGTTCCTAGTGGTCATAGTGAAAGCATTGATGGCCGGGGTGAACCAGTTTGTTAGCAAGAAGAAGATGAGGCCCGAGCTCGGGAAAGCTTTGGCCTATGGCAGGAGGAAAGACCCTCCAAAAAAGACAAGGCATCTCAAAAAAAGGAGGTGGGTCGAAACAAGACATCGACGAGCTCAGCGATGGCCTCGGATCCCACCTCGGGGGGCAGCAAGAAGCCCCAGCCAGCTGTTGCCTCCTACAAGGCTATTAACACGATCTTCAAGGAGCCCATCTACAAGCTCCTTGGCAAGATCAAGTCATAGCCGTTCTTCAAGTGGCCATAGCCGATGAGGGGTGATCCTTCCACCTGTGATCAAAGCAAGTTTTGTGCCTATCACAAGCAAAATGGACACAAGACCGAAAACTGCAAGGCCTTCAAGTCTCACCTCGAAGAACTAATCAAGGACGGGCACTTGAGGGACTACATCAAAGAGGACCGAACTCCCCCGTAGTACCTGGTGAAGACTACATCAAGACAGGGATGAGCCGGAAGGCATTATTAACATCATTCACCTAGCTCCCCCATAGTACCCGATGACGCACCACCACCACAGGCACATATGGCCGAGCTCGTCAAGAAATCATGGTGGTTGTTACGGAACATCCACTTAAGGCCCTTGTTACGGTACCGAGCCGGCTCGATACCGAACCTGGGGGCAAATGGGTTGAGGACGAAGTCACCGTGACAGAAGAACAACAATCTTGGAAACAGTTCCTTGACTCATTATACAAGGCCTTCGTCGAAGGGGTCTCAGGCTAGCAATGACTTAGTTTTGGTTGCCTCTAGATGGTGAGCCGACACCGAACCCGTCCGGCCCGTTCGAGGTGGTCTCGGTCTACAGGCGATCGGCACACAAACTTGAGGACATGGATGATAAAGAGTTACCATGGCCATGGAATGCGGTGCACCTCAAGAAGTATTGTATTCAAATTTTCAGAATCAATAAAAGTAATTCTTGTGGAAGAATCCTACTTTGTTGCTTTCAATTAACGCCAAGTTACAGAACTCGGCAGTTATCTCAGTTCGGTTATGGCACCAACTATACAAAATGCCAAGTTATAGAACTCGGCAACTATCTCAGTTCGGTTATGGAACCAACTAAACAAAATGCCAAGTTACAGAACTCAGCAGCTATCTCAGTTCGGTTGTGGAACCAACTATATAAAACGCCAAGTTACAAAACTCGACAGCTATCTCAGTTCGGTTATGGAACTAACTATACAAAACGCCAAGTTACAGAACTCGGCAACTATCTCAGTTCGGTTGTGGAACCAACTATACAAAACACTAAGTTGCAGAACTCGACAGCCATCTCAGTTCGGTTATGGAACCAATTATACAAAACGCAAAGTTGCAGAACTCAACAGCCATCTCGGTTCGGTTATGGAACCAACTATACAAAATGCCAAGTTACAGAACTCGGCGGCTATCTCAGTTTGGTTGTGGAACCAACTATACGAAGCGCCAGGTTACAGAACCCGGCGGCTACCTCAGTTTGGTTATGGAACCAACTATACAAAGCACTAAGTTACAGAACTTGGTGGCTACCTCGATGATGTAAGTTTGGTTATGGAACCAGATATAAAGTTTTCTATCACTGAGGTAAAACTTGCAACACCTCGTACTCCTAGAGTTAAAGAACTTGATTTGGTTTGCCTCTGTTGAGTTCGGTTAGTGAACTAAGCTTGACAGTGCGAGTTCAGTATTGGGATACAAGTTTGATTTCTTGAGTTAAGGAACTTAAGAATGTATGGGATTCCGGTTATTGAACCAAATCACTTAAAGGAATTTGGAACAGCTTGGTTAAAGAGCCGAGGTGAAGCACACGTGATTCTAAAAGAGAAATGTTTGAAGGCAAGCATGAAAAAGGAAATTGTATTCATTTCATCATTACATTGTTACATTGTCATTACATTTTTTCTAAAAACAAGAAAGAAAAAAGATACATCAAAAACAAATTTCAAGCGGCGACCCAAGCATCCCCAGTGTCGACCTTAGCCACAGCACCATCTTCAGAAGGAACCTTAGACAAAGGAGGGACAACCGGAGTAGGTATAGGAGGAGCTTCGGAAGAGGGGGTGGAACTCGATTCTGGCTCCGAGATTTGGAACTTGGGTGGATTCTTGTGTGAGGGATGGTCTTCGGGGATCCCTGCCTCTCTCAGCGCGCCCATCCACTCGAGCTCCCACACCTTTTGGGTCATGTCAAGGACCTGGGCCTTGTACACCTTCGACGTTGCTTCCACCTCGTACAGCTTCGACGTTGCTTCGGCCCAAAGTTTGGTCTCAACCTCATCCTTCTACTTCTTGAGCTCGGCCACCAGTTTCTTTTGCTCCTCGGCCTCAGCCTTCGCCAATCAAGCTTCGACCTGAGGCCGCAGACCATCACCTCCCGCTCCTCCACCCTTCGGTTGCTCTCTTCCAAGGCTGCTTTGAGGGCCTTCTTCTTCGCCTCCACCTTCGCGATCCGGGCACTGGTTTGCCGGGTCCTCTCCAGTTGAACTTGGGATCTTTACAGTACCTGTGGAAGAAACAGATGTCAGAAAGCAATGACTGAGATCAAACACAAGAAATTTGTGAAAGGCTGAAGCTCACCAAGAGAGCCGCTTGCATCAACGCCACCGCCAGCGACACGTAATTGGTCTCCCTGTGCCTCGCCATGTCCTTTAGTAGGGCACAAGCATGAGCAAGCACAACGACCACAAGGGGGTTCCCGGCCACCTGGTCTTCCATCGTCAGGGGCCTCTTGGGTTCGATCTGGAGGCTCAGTCTCCATGCAGCCAGCCACGGAGACTGAGGTACAATGACGGTGCCGGGGACATCCTCAATTGGGCCCTCGATCCTAGCCCTTTTTTCCGCCTGAGCCTCCTCCTCTTGCGTGATTTCAGCAGGGCGCTACCGAACTTCCGAGCTCGTGGATGGAGAAGAGGCATCAGTAGCCATGAACGTCGAAGGAGCTGAAGGGGTTGAAGGAGCTCGGCCCCCAAAGACTAGGGCGCTCAAGTCCTTAACCACAGGAAGGCGGTGCGGCGACATCTCTTCTCTTTCTTCTTCCGAGCTGGGAGAAATGTACGATTCAATGACTTGCTGAAGGTTGGCCACCTTTGAGTCGGAAGGCGAAGCAGAGGCCTCGGCACTCGAAGCTTCTCAGTGCTCGACGCCGGTCAAAGCTAGCACCGGCTCCTCCCTCTCCAGAGGCTCACCGGTCCTCCTTTTGATAAAGGAGTGGCACCTCAGCTCGTACCTTAGCAGTGCTGAAGCAACTCAGCCTTTATGACCTCAGCAGCTGCGCACGACCTGAAGCCAAGTGTCGTTTCTCTTCCACCCAACCCGATTCGCCTCTTGTCTTCTCTGGCGGACGTCTGCGCAGCAAACAGAGTGTCAGCTTGGTGAAAAAGAAAAAGAAAAAAATAAAAACTCATAAGGAATTAGTGTTTACTCGGAGGAATCCCGAAGCGACGAGGGACCTTGTATGACCTCTCCAACTCGGTCTCGGCCTCTCTGACCTCCCAGTTGCCCGAGACGAACAAGCGATCATCTCCGACATACCTGTTGGAGTCCTCTAAGTTATGGACAAAGTGTTAGACCCCGATCCAGACCATTTCGATTAGTGTACGATTAGTGTGTGTTTAGTCCTAAGTGAGTTTAGTTGTCATTGGGTTAGAAATAATTAGTTTAGTCCTGGATATAGCTTTGGGAATTTTGAGAACGTTTAGTATTAGTCAGACACACTCAGGAAGGCCTAAGTGCACGTGTAAGCTTCGGAGGAACGTATTGGTTTCCGTGTATTTGTGATTTTGATTTCATTTGAATGATTTTTCTGTGTTACAACTTTTGTTTTCATCCCACTCATGTTTGAAGCCCAAAAACCCAAGTTCTGGCCCAAAGAGAGTAAAAATTGTCTTTTATACACAAATCTGGACACAAATTTCGAGATCCCAAAACCATGCCAAAAATATACTTTTTAGAAACTACATATTTCGAGGATCGTTTTATCCTTCTTCGTCGAGTTCATTCGAGGCCCGTAAGATCATGTTTCTGTTGATACAAGGTTCAAGTTCATTGGGTCCCACTCGCAAGTGTTCGAGCTGACCGAGCTCGGCGGTTCCCTTTCTAGAAGCTGACATTTCGACAGTGGGTTTCGGTCAGCTTGACGGTTAGCTAGCGGCTAGCCGCCATTCCCCATTTCGGCTAACCGCTGGCCAACCGAATATTTCGGCTAACCGCTGGCCAACCGAATATTTTGGCTCCTTTTCCTGAGAGCTAAGTTTCAAACCGAGGTCCCAACGGTCAGCTTACGGCTAGCCGCCGGGTTGCTTTTCGGCTAACCGTAAGCCGCTCAAAGTCAGTTCGGTTTCTTTTCCAGAGAGCTGCGTTTGGACCTAGATTTCCAGCGGTCAGCCTATCGGTCAGCTGGCGGCTAGCCGTCAGATCCTAGTTCGGCTAGCCGACACCTGACCGCGAGCTGACCGAAATTGACAATTTGCCTGTTTTGAAGAGTATTTGCAAGAATGAAAGCTAGAACATGTTAAGTGACCTTAAGCCTGATATTGTGCACTCGAAACTCGAGATGTCTTTGAACTTCCGAGGCACCAATTCTATTTTGATTCCAACATCTGGGCTTCGGTTACATAAAGACCATCCAAAGGTCCTTATATGTGCTTGATAGGCTTTGTGTTCGTACTTTGGTTGTGATATAATGAATATCATCATGTACTCGTTTTGAAGTTTAAGTAAAAGCTCGTTTTGAAGATGTGTTTCAAGAAAAAGAGGTCACTTCCTCAGCGTGTTATGCATATTAATTATGCCTTTTGCTAGTCGTGTTCGTTGTGTTTTGAAAAGTGACTTTCCCTTTTTTAACTCGACATGTTTTGATAGTGTTTCGCGTGTTTTGTGCATTCATGAATTTAGTGAACACCACTGAGCTTGGACTGCCCTTTCAGTTTGATCCACTGTCTGGGGGTCCTTAAACATGTGGACTGTCTGCAGACTGGTCGTGTATTTATTACACATCGTGCGTGTCCGGTTCCGCGGCCGGAAATCCCCGTATATGTGGGAATCGTGTCGTGATTATATTATGTATATCGTGCTTGTCGTGCGTGCTTGCTCTTTTCATTATAAATGGTAGAGAAAGGATGGGCTCTTTGTGGATTGTAACTATTCATGATATTATATGTATCCATGCTACTTTGCTTTAGTATCTCAGCTTTGTTATGTATTCTCGAAAATGTACGTCAGTCAAGTGAGTATTTCAAATCAGTGATTCGTATTTATAATTTTCTTAAAAATGTTTATGGTTCCATGCTTGTACCTAAATTGATTACCTGCCAAACCGTTGTGTTTGACCTTTGTATGTTGGTGCCCAGGTGCAGGTGACGTTGCCTTTGAGGAGGAGCGTCCGGAGGAGGCTCTTGAGCGACCCCCAGTTAGAGAGTGGCAGCCCGACGATGTCAACTAGACGTCGGGCGGGTTCTTGATTTTCGCCATTTTTGTCATGGGGTTCTTTTATTATTTTGAGGATTGTATTGGCCTCTGTTGGCCTCTTATGGGATGTAACTAAACTTAACTTACTTTTGTGTAGCCTCATAACTTGAATTCTGATGGGAATGCCATATTAACTCCTTCTTTTGATACTATGCCTTGTTATTATTTGTCATAGCACTTCAAAATTTATTAGTGCTCGTCGAGATGTGATTTGCTACACGCTTCAGCAAACTTGATCGTGTGAGACAGACTCCGCGTGTTTCGGGAATCCTCACCGTGGGAACCTGTGGGCCCGGGGTCAACCGTGGGAACCCCTAGAGTTTTTGTTTTGTTGCAATTTGATAGGATGCATTCAATTTCATAAAGCTTGTCCTCTCATTCATTCATGGTCTTATTCATAGGATCATCATGCATATTTCTCATTCTTGATCTTTGTATTTATCATTTGATATGCATGGTTTTCATTTCAGTTTTTCTCTTAAGATCATGGAGTTTTTGGTTTCAAAAATCATCCAAGCTTTCCAAAGTTTCTATCTTTAAAATCATTATTTTGATTTGGAGTTTTCATGGCTTTAAAAAATTCAGTTTTCATCTTCTTTCAGTTATGATTTTTTGCTTGGTATTTGTGTCTCAAAGTCCCCTGGAAGATGCCCTCAAAAGTTACAAGTTTCTCTCATTTTTCAAAAATCTGGGCATCTGCCAGTGTGGCCGGTCGACCGGGCCAAGGTTGCCGGTCGACCGGGATCACTGCAGCTCTTAACAGCAGTTTCTGAGCTGTAGCCTTCCAACGGTCAGAAATATGACCGTTGTGCTTTCCCGGTCGACCGAGACCTGTTTGCAGGTCGGCCGAGGACTAGCCGTTGGCAACTTTTTCTTTATAAAAAGTGGCTTTTTGGTTGAAGAAAGTTGCTGACATCGGAGGGACTTTTGAGGCCAAGGATTAGCAACTTCTCAAGAGCATTTTCAAAGGGATTATGAAGCCATTCCATTAAGTCAACCTTTGATCTTCAAATGGGTGTGCTTTCTTTAATCCTAGTCTTTTTAAAATCATGTTTTGTTTCAAATCTTTGATCTCTTTCATACATGATTAACAAGTTGCTTTCCTATTAAAATGTTGTCCCTCATAACATGCTTAATACTTTAGTAATCACATATGCTATGAATACAACATATTGTCATTGTTTCACATGAATTTGTCTTTCTTGTTTCAACATCAACTTGTTAGACTTTAATTTGTCTTCTTTGAAAACAAGATAGTTAACATTGTTAAACTCATGTGTTAGACAACCCACTCTTTCTCTATCATTTGATTATCATCTTTGCATCCTTCAAGATTGTATCTTTTCAAAAGGAGAAAGAGTAATTTCTAGTAAATGCATTTTTCATAAACTTTGTCATACATATGCATGTTTCTAGATCTTGAGGTTTTCATTTTCTATTTAGCCTATTAAGAGGCACTCTTTTGCACTCAAATAGTTCTCTTAATCCATGCATTCATAGGCATATTTTCTAAGAGAAAAGTTCTATGTTGTAAAGGTTTATGCTTAGCCTTGAAAAGCATAGTGTTGATTGTAAGGTTTGAGGTGATCCTAAACCTTAATTGAAGTTAGTGAATACCGATAAGTGTATCGGGAGTGGATGTAGGCAATTTGGCCGAACCACTATAAATGAGCTTGTCATGGTGATTGATCTTTTACTCTCTTTACTTGGATGATTTACTTTTGGTTGTATGAAGTTTGTAGTTGATGATTCCTTGTGTATGCTTATCTTAGAGATTCCTATCTATCACAAGATAATTAATCTTCATCAAATCTTAATTGACTTAAAAGTTAAAAGAATTCAAATTGGTCTAGGTTTTTAGAGCTCATCCTATTCACCCCCCCCCCCCCCCTTCTAGGATTCGGTCTTGGACTTTCAATTGGTATCAGAGAAAGGTTGCTCTTGTTTTGGTTTAACCACCTAGAGTTAGAATCCTAGTGAGTGTTTTTGTTTTGTTGCCACCATGCAATCTCAATTGGGTGAAGGAAATGCCACCAATAGACCTCCTCTGTTTAATGGAACACACTATCGCTATTGGAAAATTAGAATGCAAGTGTTCTTAGAATCCCAAAACTTAGATGTGTGGAACATCATTAAAGATGGCTATCATCCTCCCACTACCACAGAAAAAGACTCTGAAGGGAATGTTATATCCATAAAAACCAAACCCAAAAATACTTGGACTCAAGGAGAAAAGGATAGAGCTAACTTAAATGCTAAGGCTAAAAAATCTCTATATTCACTACAAGAAAAATGACTTTTCCCGGCGCACATTTTCGCCGCAAAAAACTACGAAATCGCTGCGAAAGCTCATTTCCAACGATTATACATCGCCGCTAAATCGACGCAGTTAACCCTTCACTTTTAGTTTTATGCGGCACAAACGGAAATTCGCCGCAAAAAACAAGACTTTTTCCAGCGTTTTTTTTCGTCGCTATTAGTGATTAAAAACGTCACAAACCAGCATTAAGCCTTCAGTTATAAGTTGTTGGCAAAGCTTATTTACCGCGAGCAAAATTTTTCTTGCAGCGATTATTTATTGTTGCAATTAATATTTCCCAGCAGTTATTTCATTCGACGCAAAAACAAATCTCGCTGGTAAAACTTAATCGCGACGAATACGTATCGCCGGAAAAACTATTTTAGCACTTACCACTATCTAGCGACCAAAAATTAAAAACGCTGCAAATAAGTTTTTCCAGCGTTTATCTAAACCGTCGCAAAAACTAATTTGCTGGTAAAACTCATTTGCAGCGATTCTGTATCGCCGAAAAAACTATTTTTACACATACCAACTCTAGCGACCAATATTTATAATCGCTGCGATTATGGTTTACCAGCGTTTATGGAATTCGTCACAAAATATATTTCGCTGGTAAAACTCATTTGCAGCGACTATGTATCGCCGGAAAAACTATTTAAACACATACTATCTCTAGCGACTAATATTGAAAATCGCTGCAATTATGTTTTACCAGCGCTTATTTAATTCGTCGCAAAATGTATTTCGCTTGTAAAACTCATTTGCAGCGACTATGTATCGACGGAAAAACTAGGATGTCTGCCAATCAAATTTTATAATCGCTGCATTTGAATTTTCCTAGCGTTTATAGAATTCGTCGGAAAAAAGAATTTCGCTGATAAAAAATCAATTGCAACGACTATGTATCACCAAAACAATTTTTTTGCAACATTTTGGCACTTCGCCGTCTATTTGATTTCGTGGGTAAAACTCAATTGCGTCAATTTCAACTCGACGCAATTACTCACTCCTGAATATCTGGCCTTTGATTTTTGGGTTTCAAAAATTCAATAGCAGCATAACTGTATCGCCGGAATTGATGTTTCTCCAGCGTTTTTGGAAATCGTCGCTCAGTTGCATCGACTTGTTTTTGCCGCTAATTCCCACTGTTTGACCCAAATTAAATCACCGTAATTGGTGTTTTCAGTGTCTGATTTTTCCCCACGTCACATTCATTGTCACATCTACCAAGTAAACACCATATAATTAATCTCTGTTTCTATTAACACATAGAAATTCATTAATCTCTTCAAACGCCAATTCATCCAAACTCATGTATTTATACAATGTGGCGGTGCATTATATTCATATCAAGTACAAACCGGGCTACTATTAAATAAGCCACACATCACTATTGTGTGGGCATAAAAAGATTTAAGGAGTCTATTATCATTAAAATGAAGGCAGTAAAATTTGGATCATGTACAAGTCACGCTACTGCTACTCAGCCCAATCTTGCATGCAGCCCAATCTTGAAGCTGCTACTCAGCTTCCCCTCACCTTCAAGAAAAGCACAACATAAATCCATGAATTTCCACACAAACACATCAAAAAGTAGAAAGCAACTCACACACACATACATAACTATACAGAAGCCACTCAGAGTAGGACGATCATAATAGATAGATAGATTTGCACCCTACCGACAAAGATAAAAAAACACTCCCAATCTACCCCACCCCACAAAACCCAAGCAATTGTCTCAATCACAAAGCCAAACAACAAAGTTACCATTCAAGGGAGAAAATAAAGTGCCCATGTACAGACTCCAGCAATGAAGCACAAATGTTCAACAAAAAATAGAAGAAAATTAAAGAACACAAATTGAGAAAAAAAAACTCACCCCAAACAAAACCAAATTTTTCACAGGAACAAAAGATAAAAAAAGTTACTCAACCAAGCGAAAACTTTTATTTAATCTTAAAGGTCTATTGTGATTCAATCATTTTGCCCATGACCCATTGTGTTTTTCATCATTGAATAAAGGGTGGTTTTTCCAGTATTGGTGGCAACTGAACTGATATGTACACATGGAAAGAACGAATGAACCCTCTAATACTGAAGACTAAACACATAAAACTTACATTCCTATCATATTTGGTCTCTCAGCTGATACATCCCATGCCAAACGAGTACCCTTTCTATCACCAAGAAAAATCCACTTCAAGGTTGGATGAAAAGAAAAGACACCAGCACCAATCGGCCTAATTGTATTATCAACTGCATCGGAGGATGAGAAAGAAAAATACATTAGAAAACAAAATAACTAGTTCAAATACTGATATTGACAAACATAAAAGAAAACAATATAAAATTAATTTCAATTAGTAAAAAAAAATTAAAATTATACTTGTAAATTGCAACTGTGATCTTACGTTGTAAAGTATAATGAACAGCATATGTCTGAATATTGTAAGCTCGAATCAGGATAAAACATGAAGTTTTTTCCAACCATCGTTCCAACAATATCATTTATTCTTCCCCAGTGACAGAGAGGCTATATATGACAACAAAAAAGGTAAATTGAAAGAGGATCTGAAACTGACCATCACCAAAGCCAAAACATGGGATAAGATTATCCTCATCAAAAGCAGACAACGTCCTTCCAAAAATAGATATTGCTTGCTCATATGGGTTTGGGCAATCAGAGATGTGACGTAAACTGCGATGGTGGAATGATCTAGCACCTAAGAGAAAGACAGATCTTCCATTAATATCTTGATAATCCAGATGGCTAAATAAACAGAAACAAGTACCGGTTATTGGCATGATCAATGATAGGGTTAGTAATGGGCATGGCCTCCCAGTTGAGCATACAGGCCTAACCTAATATGGTTAAGGATCGACTTTATTTTCAGAGTATACAAATAAATGTACTGGAACACATCAACTGTTTTTAACTTGTACAGAGTCCAATATAGACAATTTCCAAGATCATTTATAGATTTCAAGTACCTTAAGCCTACAAAGAAGATGTGATAGTTAGACTGCCAAAAGGCCAATTATGAACTTATTTACAAAACCTACAACCATGCTCTGAAAAATCATAGACCAGTAAGGTTTTTTATGTGATCATCCATGATTTATAAAGCCGATGTGTCCCAAAATAAACATTAGACTGAAAATGACTACCAAGATATGCATAATCCTTCAAAGGCTGAGGATTAGATCTCACCTACAATAGGAATGAGAAAAGAGAAGCTATTTATCATTTAATCTTTAAATACCCAAGCTAGCAGTCAATATTGTTAAAGAGGAACTATAGGATTGTGCATTAATTTTCTGAAGGACAGGCTTTTGTATAGGGTCCATAGTTCAGTTTTCAAAGCAGGAAATCTTATGGGCCATGGTACAGGAGGGACATGATCACAACCTTAAATTTTAAGATCCAAATCTTTATAGATGGACTACATTAAATGAGAACATAGAATGGCAATGATCAATACTAAATAGAAGATAGGGCAAACATTCAAGGGTGGGTTGAAATATCCAATGAGGGAGGATTTTTTTGGGAAACCCTGATCTGGAGTGGGACCCTATCATTTCATAAGATGTCAGGATCACCAAATCATGAGCCCTACTGGTAAGGAGTCCTAAGGCAAAAACTTGTTTATCAAAGCACAGAACTCATAAAATTCCAGCTAAATAACTGTAGTATGTTCCTGTAATGCAGCATTAAGAACAAACATGCTGTCTCAGCAAGATTCATAAGTGCACCTGTCCATTCATTGCTCTTTGTGAAATCAATACCGACAATGAGATTGGATGATTCAAGACCAGCTTTTGCAAGAGCTTCTGTCACCTGTAATGAATGGAAAAGGAAATAACAATAATCTAATGTCAAAATTATCTTTAAGCAACTTTCATGCGCCTAAAACAGAGACTTTCTTCTGTTACTTAAAGGTGTTTGCAGTTGAAGCATTTGATTTTGACCTCTTTGGGTTGTAACAATTAGCGTGAAGGCTTGAGCTGCATACATATGAAGTTATATTTTTTGCGCTTATGCATCAAAGATTCCGTGAAATCAAAATTCCCCTTCAACATGAATTGCTTCAAGAGGCCTTGAATTGGTAGCTGTACTTCCACACACAGGATATATACCCACCAATCAAACAAGCATGTGGCCCATGGGAAATTATAGATGGAGATATTCTCAATCATCCCATTTTTCCCATTAGATCCATAGAGTTTGAACAATCAACTTTATTTATTATTTATTAGCATTTCATTTGCTTTACAAAAAATGGATGATTAAGATTGATTAGTGTCCATGTTGGCTTAGGCCTACTGATGGGGTCGCAATAATGATAGGTTTGACTAACGACTAACCCTTCTAAATCAATTCAACAAGGAGAAATGTCTCATAAAATTTAACCCACAATAATCAATAATCTAAGCACACAATAGGGAAAAAGTACTACCAGAATACCTGATCAAGTGAGTGGTAGTTGTCATCAATCCTTGCATATCTTCTAGGCCTTTGAACCATCATATCAGATTCAAAATGGTTGCCAGAGAACGAAGGGCGAGGTGATGTACCACATGATGGTGGCGGCCCCCAGTTACACGAGTGAGGGTAGTGACATTGTGGCTTAGAACTTTTGCCTCCCATAACACCTGTTCAACTTTCGAAACAGACCTGACAGCTTAAAAATAGCTTTTTAGAACAGTTAATACTGCACAACTGGGAAAAAAAGGGAGAGAGAAAAGGAAGAAAAAATGCGTTGTCTTAAAATTTAATACAGAGCACATAAGATTAGATAGAGTAACCTCAATAACTCCACTATAAACAAACAACCCCAACTCCCACCCACTGACTTAACATGCTAGATTGATGAAAAGAGTCTCCTGGTAAGGAATCCTAGTATAACTACTAGGATTTTAGAGTTTGCTAATAGTACCCTTCAAACAGACCACAAATAGATGTAATAAGGCTGTGCTGTTCTTGTTGTTGATGATGATGGTATCGCATCATAAACATTCATTGTAGAAACACAATTTCTTGTAACTAAAGAAGAGCAAATTAATGAATCTCCCCATAGAATATAAACGCAACAATAAGAATATATCAACCTTATTTATATATTTCTATCAATAGAACTACAATCGCTAAAATTCTAACACTCATAATATGTATATATATTATTTTATCCATTCTAGAGAAAGACCTTCAGAAGTAGTAATAAATTTTACTTGAAAGTTGAAATCCACTCTCAATTTACTTAGTAAATTGAATATAGTAAAGCTGGAAAATATGAATACCCAATAATAATAATGGTAATAAAATGCACAATAAAAGGGAAAATCTATGTAGGATCTGAAAACTGCAACAATATACCTACAGTAGTAGTATCAGATATGAAACATTGTGAAGAAATTGGTTTGCATATGCATGTCTGCATAACAAGAGCAAATTTGTCTAGGTCAAAAGTTTCTTATATCAAAATTAACACATTTTCAGTCGATGTTTACTTCAAGAGTCAATTTGTTTTCCCCTAACAGAAAAAAATGTAGATATAGATCAAGTCAGTATGTACCTGATGCATCATAAAATCGGCAATCCCCTGTCATGGAGCCAACTTTTACTCCCTGCATGAATCACACAATATAGAAATTGTGTTCCTCAAGTGAGAACAAACTTTTCAATAACATCAAGTTTTATCAAAAAGAAAGTAAATCATCAAACCTGTCCATCAGGGCGTAGCAAACTGCAGTGGCTATGTCTGTTATATCAGTCCAATCAACAACATGACAGCCACAAATCACCCAAATGCAAACTTTCCCATCTATTGAGCCACTGATGAAGTAATCATCATCAATTGGATTAAACAGTTGACGTAACATGGTAGAATATGTACACATAAGTAAACATCCAATGCTAATTGTAGACAATTATATTAAACTAGAGATTTTGCTATTTTAAACTTAGTTAAAAAGTAAGCCAAGTTATAAGAGTGCTAAGATAAACTTGTTTGTGGAACTCATGAAGACTCTTCAAAGTCTTCACCTCATCGCATTGAGGCCCCACAAAGTCCACCGCACCATCTCAATGGATTTAGGACTCATGAAACATGGCCTCTCCCTTGTACACTGCTGGCAGCACCATGTGTTTGCAATACTCCAGATTGATAGAATGTGTTTGCTAATTGTGAAATAGAGATAAAAGAAAAATAAGCCATTGCCATCAGGTTCTTACTACTGAACCCAGAATGGTTTCCTTAGATCCATGAACCCAGATTAAAAGAAGAGAAGAAACAAATGAAAATTAATGGGGGCTAGAAAGACCCAAATCCCTTTTTTTCTTTTCTTGGATTTGTTGGTTTCAATTAGTGTAATAGGTGAATTCAGCAATACCCCCATATATGAAATTCAATTCTCATGTGGGCATATTGTCAAACACCTTAAACAAATTGTAACAAGCGTTCGAAACTCTCTTTCACAACTAATAGAACCGGAAAAAAAGAAGTCCCAGGCCTATATTCTGCAACATTATCTCAACTCTGTTCTTTGAAACCTCCATGTTAGCAAACTCACTTCAACACCCAAATATACCCAACAGAATAATAGGTTACAAAGCATAATATTTGAGATGAGCTAGTTATCATAAATGACACATTTTTAGAGAATGGCATTTTTCCCTGTGTGTAGGGCTCTGGGGAGCATCTGATGACAAAAGCAGCAATATGATAAGGTAAAATTCATTAAACAAAAGAATCGATCAATTAAAGAAGGTCAAGAATGAAGAAAGACTCCCACAGACAAGTTGGGTTGTGGTGGGCTTGACTTGGCTACCGACATTCAAATCCTCACAGCCAAACCACATTACATGTTGCTGCTCCCCACCAATGAAAAAAGGCCAAAACCCACACGCCTTTCATATTCATGTATCCCAGCCTTTTTAGGCCCTGACAAGGTCAAGATTGTGACCATTCAAATCCATCTCCTCCTGACATTCAACTCCCCTTCTTATCCCCTCTTCTACTTCCTATGACTTTCCTTTCCTTTCCTCTTACTTTTCATATCCACACAAACACCTCTCCTCTTCTACTTATACTCCGTGTCTGTCTCTTTTCCCTACTCAATTACAGCTTAAGAAAAGAGGGACCTCTATAACTTCTATTTAGGTGAAACTTGGGTGGAAACATTTCTAGGCCTCTTAATTTGTGCTCTCTCTAATCATCAGAATGGATTTGATTTGGGTTAGTGCCCCCATTTGCCTGGATCTCAACATGGATGTTCTCCCGGCTTCGAAAGATAGTGTTGAAGAGAGCTTACAAAGCAATTCAGTTGATATTGGAATGAAAATCTCTGTAAAAGATGAGGTGGGTGGTTGATGATCTGCTTTTCTAGATAGAATTTTCACTTTCCCTACAATCAAACAGCCCTAAATGCTTAACTCCTTCCAAAAAAAAAACCTCCAAATTCGTACAACTCCATCACATTTGATTCATCTTGTATTACCTGTGAATGTGAGTCCGGCTGCGAGAGAGGGACGGAGAGGATACGCTGGCGAGGGAGACCGTGAGAGTGAGAGAGAGATGCCGAGGGAGACGAGAGAGGCGCGAGGTGAGGGATGTGCAGCTTTCTGCGAGGGTGGTGTTTTGCGCATGGAGACGGAGGGATCGAGAGAGATGGGGATCGTGGATTCTCTGCGTTGCGTGTGATGAAGAGGATAGCGAGCGAGAGAGGCCGGGAAGGGTCAGAGAGATGAGGGATGGAAGCGAGATGGGAGCATGGTTGGGGCTGGACGAGACGGAGATGCAGAGGATGTGAGGACCGAGAGGAGATGCAGAAGGGGCTTTGAGGAGAGAAGTGGCTTTAACAGAATAACAAATTGAGAAAAAATTCCAAAATAAAGGCGGCATTCCCAAATGAAGGCGCGAAGGGAATAGTGGAGTTGGCGAGGAGGAATTTGGAGCCGAAAAATGTAATTCGTCGGCAAAGTATTATTAAAAGTTTTTTTTACGGCAACAACATTCGCTGCAACTATTTAACTTGATGTGCATTTGGCTATCACGGCGAAACAAAACGTCGCAACTATGAAATGGCTTTTGCGGCGAATTAAATCGTCGCAATAGTAACTAAAATCGCTGCAAAAATCTAGATGGTCACTTATATGTTATAACTTTGCAACGGTGTATATTTTGCCGTAAAAAAATTCCTTTAGCAGCGATTTCTTTTCCGGCGCTTATAAAATCGCCGGAAAAGCCCTCTTTTCTTGTAGTGATTGTGCTCTATCTCAAGAAGAGTTTAATAGAGTAGTTAATTTGCAACACTGCTAAGGAAATTTGGGATACCCTAGAGATCACCCATGAAGGCACAGATCAGGTCAAGATAGCCAAAATTCAAATGTTAACCTCTAAATTAGAAGACATTAAGATGCTTGAAGAAGAAACATTTGATGAATTCTACTCTAAATTCATGGAAATTGTCAATTCTCTTATAGGTCTAGGAGAAAAGATGGATGAATCTAAAGCTGTTAGAAAAATTTTAAGATCTCTCCCAAAAAGATTCAAACCTAAAATTGTTGCCATAACAGAAAGCAAGGATGTTGATAAAATCAAAATTGAAGAACTAAGAGGAAATCTCCTTACATATGAATTAGACTTTGGAGTTCAAGACAAAAAGAAAGGAGTAGCCTTTTCCTCTCATTCCAAAGAAAATGAAAGTGATGTTGATAGTGATGAGGACAATGCTTTATTTGTTAAGAAATTTAAAAGTTTCTTTAAGAACAACAATATCAATAGAAAGTTTGATGAAAGCAAAAGTCCTAGATTCCAAAGAAATCCCAAAGGATCATTTATTAAAAAGGATGTGCAATGTTACAATTGCAAGGGGTTTGGACACATTGCCCAAAATTGCTCCACCCCTAAAGAATTTGAAAAAGGAGACAATAAAGGAAAGAAGGCTCTAAACATAACTTGGGATGAGGAAGATGAAGAGTGTGACAAAAATGAATCCTCTAATGATGAAGATGAAAATTACCCTAATTGGCTTCTACTCTCTTCTATTGAAGATCCTAATGAGCATAATGCATTAATAGATGACACATTAAGGCAAGAAGAAACTAACGAAGAAGATGAGGATAATGGAATCCAACAAGCTTATAATGAACTATATGAAAATTGGGAAATCTTACTTAAGAGAAATAAATTTTTAAAAGAAGATTCCAAAAAGCTTGTAAATGAAGTGAGTATCATAAAAGATGAATTGAAATTAACAATCAATGAGAAAAACAACTTGGAATGTCAAGTCACCACTCTTAATGAAGATTTAACTCATGCTCAAAAACAAATTCATAATTTACAATCCAAACTTGAATCTAGTCAACTTGAAACAAGCTCTCTCCAAATAAAACTTAATAAAGGAAAATTCATTGTTGACAAATTCACCTTGGGAAATGACAAATTTTATCAAATGTTGGGCATGCATAAAATTTATGGTGACAAGAGTGGAATAGGTTTTGAAGGTTCCCCTATAGTAACATGAAGAATAGTTCTCAAACCTCTACTAAGAGTCCCCACAAACCTATAGTTGAGAGAAACTATACACCTAGATGGACTTGTCACTTTTGCAATCGTAGTGGACATTTGGTCCCTAATTGCCCATACAAAATTAGGTTGTCTCTCAAAAATCCCTCTAGAATACCTTTCAAATTTGTACCCAAGAACATTCCCTATAAATCCCCTTTATCCACTTGGATGGTAAAAGGAACAAACTTTGAGAGTCTCCTAGTTCAAACCGCTTTAAAAGCAAAGGAAAACCCTACTTGGTTCTTAGATAGTGGTTGTTCTAAACACATGACGGGAGACCGATCTAGATTCAGCTCTATAGTGGAATATGATGGAGGAAATGTTTCGTTTGGAGACAATAGTAAAGCTCAAATCATTGGCAAGGGAAGTGTGAAAGGAGATCAAATACCAACTTTAAATGATGTATTCCTTGTGGAAGGATTGAAACATAATCTTCTTAGCATTAGCCAATTATGTGACAAAGGAAACAAGGTTGTTTTTGATAGTCAATCTTGCAAAGTGGTAAATGATAAAACCCATCAAGTTATTCTTACTGGATCAAGAACTAAAGGAAACATTTACATTATAGAAGAATGTGATGAGAATGAATCTAGGTGCTTGATAACTAAAGATCAAGAGAATTACTTATGGCACCAAAGGATGGGTCACATAAATTTCAAATTGATGAAAACCTTGTCTAAGAATGAAATTGTGAAAGGGATTCCCAAGTTAAGTGATGAAAAATCTGAACTATGTAAGGCTTGTCAACTGGGAAAACAAATCAAGAAGAGCTTTAAAGGTTTAAAGGATATATCGTCTTCTCGTCCTCTTGAATTAATCCACATGGACTTAATTGGACCTGCACCAGTGCAAAGTATTGGAGGAAAGAAATTTATCCTGGTTATGGTCGATGATTATTCTCGTTTTGGATGGGTTGCCTTTCTTCATGCCAAATCGGATGCGGTGGACAATATCATAAGAATTTGCAATAAGATTCAGGTAGAAAAGGACTGCAAAATTCAGAAGATCAAAAGTGATCATGGGGGAGAATTTGAAAATGAAAAGTTTGCTAGATTTTGTGAGAGTCATGGAATTAATCATCAATACTCAGCTCCTAAAACTCCTCAACAGAATGGAGTAGCTGAAAGGAGAAATAGAGTTATTCAAGAAATGGCTAGGACCATGCTTAATGTAAAGAATCTTTCTCGTAATCTATGGGCTGAAGCTGTGAATACTGCTTGTTATCTCATCAATAGAGTCTATCTCACTAAGAATACCAACAAAACCCCTTACGAACTTTATTTTGAAAGAAAACCAAATTTGGGGTATTTGAAAGTGTTTGGAAGCAAATGTTACATTCTAAGAGATAGGGAGCAGTTAGAAAAATTTGAGCCTAAATCTGATGAAGGAATTTTCCTAGGCTATTCTGAAAGGAGCAAAGCTTATAGAGTTTTTAATCATAGAACCATGACCATAATGGAATCAGCTCATGTTGTCATATAGATGACACGAATCAAGTTGGAAGAATTCCCCAAGATGATGATGAAGTTGAAATTGATATTGACCAATCTATTCCTAAAGATAGTAGTGATATCATTCCTTCCAAAGCCATTGTTCCAATTAAATTGATGAAAAATCACACAATGGATAATGTTATTGGAGATATTAGCAGTGGGGTTATGACCCGGAGACAAGTCCAAAATCTATGTGCTCATTACTCCTTTGTCTCTCAAATCGAGCCTAAGAACTTTTCTGAAGCTGAATCAAAATCTGAATGGATGGAAGCTATGCAGGAAGAATTGACTCAATTTAAGAAAAATGATGTTTGGGATCTTGTCCCATTGCTTGCAGAGAAAAATCCCATAGGCACTAAATGGATTTTCAAGAACAAGTCAGATGAATCTGGAAATGTTGTGAGAAACAAAGCTAGACTTGTAGCAAAATGATATGCTCAAATAGAAGGAATTGATTTTGAAGAAACTTTTGCTCCTGTAGCCCGTTTGGAGTCCATAAGAATTCTATTGAGTTATGCTAGTAGCATGAGGATCAAACTATTTCAGATGGATGTTAAAAGTGTCTTCTTGAATGGAGAAATTGAAGAAGATGTTTATGTTACTCAACCTGAAGGCTTTGAAGACCCTCATCATCCTGAGTATGTTTATAAGCTCAAGAAAGCTCTCTATGGATTAAAACAAGCACCTCGGGCATGGTATGAAAAGCTTACGAATCATCTGATTGAAAATGATTTTGAATGTGGGAAAGTTGATAAGACTCTGTTTATCAAGAAGATTGATCAAAACATTCTTGTAGCTCAAATCTATGTTGATGATATCGTATTTGGATCTACTTCAGAGAAGTTAGCACAAGGATTTTCAGAATTAATGAGCTCCACTTTTGAGATGAGTCTGGTCGGTCCCCTGCAATTCTTTCTAGGATTACAAGTTAGTCAAACTGACCATGGTATCTTCCTTAGTCAATCCAAGTTTGCCCTAGAAATAGTGAAAAAGTTTGGCTTAGGAGAATCTAAGACTAGTTGCAATCCTATGGGCTCCACTACTAAAATATCTAGTGACCTTAAGGGTAAGAAAGCTGACCAAAAACTTTATAGGAGCATGATAGGAAGCCTTCTCTATCTCATTGCTAGCCGCCCTGATATCTCGTTTAGCGTTGGAATATGTGCTAGGTATCAATCTGACCCCCGAGATCTCACATTAAAGCTGTTAAACGTATCATAAAATATATTAATGGGACTTCTCACTATGGTATCTGGTATCCTCATGACTCAACTCTGCAATTAATTGGATATAGTGATGCAGATTGGGCAGGATCAATAGATGATAGGAAAAGCACTAGTGGTTGCTGCTATTTCTTATGGAACTGTTTAGTAGCCTGGCATAGCAAAAAGCAAAATTCTGTATCCTTGTCTACTGTAGAAGCTGAATATATTGCTGCAGGTAGCTGCTGTGCCCAGCTGTTGTGGATGAAACAAACTTTATTAGATTATAATGTTCCACAACAATGCATGCCTATCATGTGTGACAACTCTAGTGCCATCAGTATCTCAAAAAATCCTGTTCAGCACTCTTGCACTAAACACATTGACATTCGCTATCATTTCTTGTGTGATCATGCTGACCAAGGCACAATTGAGTTAATGTTTGTCCCGACAGATACCCAATTGGCTGACTTATTCACTAAACCCCCTGGAAATGATCGTTTCATAAAATTGAGACATCAATTGGGCATTGGCCCTTGCCCTGATTTTTAAATTCTTGTTGGCTAATCACCTGTTCCACATTTTATTTTTATATCTCTTATAAACAGGTGCTACTAACAAGGTTGTGTGTTTTATCTTTGGTGGGCATGCTCCTTTGCAATTAGAAGTCAAAGGGGGAGAGAATTCTCCATTTGAGGGGGAGAAGATTCAAGGGTTGCTTATGTTGAGGGGGAGTAGCTTTGGCTAGAGTGTTATCTTGTTTAGGTTGGTGTCTTTGTCGTCGCTCTCGCAAGGAAAATCCAAAGCTCCAAAATATCCAAATGCTCTCAAATATCCAAAGCACCTTAAATATCCAAAGCTCCTTAAATATCCAAAGTTGTTGCTGTTCAAGATTTAAAGGAGATTGAGAGAGAGTTCAAGCTCCAAGAGTTGCCATCAAATTGCAAAGGGGGAGATTGTTAGAGTTTTTGTTTTGTTGCAATTTGATAGGATGCATTCAATTTCATAAAGCTTGTCCTCTCATTCATTCATGGTCTTATTCATAGGATCATCATGCATATTTCTCATTCTTGATCTTTGTATTTATCATTTGATATGCATGGTTTTCATTTCAGTTTTTCTCTTAAGATCATGGAGTTTTTGGTTTCAAAAATCATCCAAGCTTTCCAAAGTTTCTATCTTTAAAATCATTATTTTGATTTGGAGTTTTCATGGCTTTAAAAAATTCAGTTTTCATCTTCTTTCAGTTATGATTTTTTGCTTGGTATTTGTGTCTCAAAGTTCCCTGGAAGATGCCCTCAAAAGTTACAAGTTTCTCTCATTTTTCAAAAATCTGGGCATCTGCCAGTGTGGCCGGTCGACCGGGCCAAGGTTGCCGGTCGACCGGGATCACTGCAGCTCTTAACAGCAGTTTCTGAGCTGTAGCCTTCCAACGGTCAGAAATATGACCGTTGTGCTTTCCCGGTCGACCGAGACCTGTTTGCAGGTCGACCGAGGACTAGCCGTTGGCAACTTTTTCTTTATAAAAAGTGGCTTTTTGGTTGAAGAAAGTTGCTGACATTGGAGGGACTTTTGAGGCCAAGGATTAGCAACTTCTCAAGAGCATTTTCAAAGGGATTATGAAGCCATTCCATTAAGTCAACCTTTGATCTTCAAATGGGTGTGCTTTCTTTAATCCTAGTCTTTTTAAAATCATGTTTTGTTTCAAATCTTTGATCTCTTTCATACATGATTAACAAGTTGCTTTCCTATTAAAATGTTGTCCCTCATAACATGCTTAATACTTTAGTAATCACATATGCTATGAATACAACATATTGTCATTGTTTCACATGAATTTGTCTTTCTTGTTTCAACATCAACTTGTTAGACTTTAATTTGTCTTCTTTGAAAACAAGATAGTTAACATTGTTAAACTCATGTGTTAGACAACCCACTCTTTCTCAATCATTTGATTATCATCTTTGCATCCTTCAAGATTGTATCTTTTCAAAAGGAGAAAGAGTAATTTCTAGTAAATGCATTTTTCATAAACTTTGTCATACATATGCATGTTTCTAGATCTTGAGGTTTTCATTTTCTATTTAGCCTATTAAGAGGCACTCTTTTGCACTCAAATAGTTCTCTTAATCCATGCATTCATAGGCATATTTTCTAAGAGAAAAGTTCTATGTTGTAAAGGTTTATGCTTAGCCTTGAAAAGCATAGTGTTGATTGTAAGGTTTGAGGTGATCCTAAACCTTAATTGAAGTTAGTGAATACCGATAAGTGTATCGGGAGTGGATGTAGGCAATTTGGCCGAACCACTATAAATGAGCTTGTCATGGTGATTGATCTTTTACTCTCTTTACTTGGATGATTTACTTTTGGTTGTATGAAGTTTGTAGTTGATGATTCCTTGTGTATGCTTATCTTAGAGATTCCTATCTATCACAAGATAATTAATCTTCATCAAATCTTAATTGACTTAAAAGTTAAAAGAATTCAAATTGGTCTAGGTTTTTAGAGCTCATCCTATTCACCCCCCCCTGTAGGATTCGGTCTTGGACTTTCAACCTCCTTGGTTTTCTCTTTGTTTCCTCTTTTGGTTTGCTCTCCTCTATAAAAGCAAAGGAGGTTGGATCTCTTGCCCTTATTGCTTTCTTTTTGCAAAAGTCTTCAAGAGTGCTCCAAGATCAAGAACTCCTCTTCTTTTTTAAGAATCTTCAAGTTTTCTTTCTTCTTCTCCATCCATGGCTTCAAGTAAGTTTTCTTCTTTTACAAGAAACTCCATGTAGAAGTAGAGATTTCTTTCTTTTTCTTTTCTTTTCTTTCCTTTTCTTCTTTTTTTTTCTTTTTCTTTTTTCTTTTTTTTTTTGTCTATGCCATCATTTGCTAAGACGTTGCTTGTTTTCTTTTCAGCTGACTTGCCACAGGATTCTGATGATTTTGAGCCATCCATGGACGCGACCTTTGACGATACTTCGGATGAACTCATGGAGGCAGAAACCCTGATGATAATGAGTTTTCAATAGGATCATGTTCATACCCTTTTTTTTGTTTGTTTTGCTGGCAGATTGTGAGGTAGCAGAAGAAGTTCCTCCATCTTTCTCAGTGCCAGAAAAGGGGATGCCTGCAGTTAACCAGAAGTAGGGACTTCTTCTTCCAGTTTCAATGTGGCAGAGATGAAATCTTCTGAGCAGATTTCTTCGCCAGTGTCTCCGATTAGAAAGAGTCTGATGATCACTCCTCCAACAGGGCATGACACTGGCAATCGACCAATGGAGAGGGGCGAGCCTTCATCCGGGCCATCTCTTGAGTATGCGAAGAAAGTGCTGAAGAGCGTTTTGAGCTCATGGGTCAAAACTCTTTCTTTTGGCCATTTGGAAGTCGGCTTTGGCATGATTAAGCATGTACAGGATATCCTTGCTGATAGCGAAGAGGTCGGTTTGGATATTGCAGGTGCGAAGGCTTTTGTTGACGAAGTCATAGCTCTAGGCAACAAGTGGAATGAGACCAAGAACTTCCCAAGTGGTGACTTCTTTAATTTGATGTTTTTGAAGCCTTCTGGCGAGGTCAAGTCTGAGCTGAACGAGATCTCGCGGACTCGGAAGCAATTCGTTCGGGAGATGAACGTCACCGAGTTGGCTATCATTAAGCTAACAGAAGACTTGCGCTGTGTTGATAGGGAGGTCATTGAGACCAGGCAGCGTCTTGAGCTTTTGGAGGACCAAGCTGCTGCAAAATGGGCCACCATTGTGGAAGCTCGTGCTAGAGAAGGGACTCTAATTCGCCAAGTCAAGGAGGCTGAGAGCAATCTCCGGAGGAAGACTCAAGAGTACGAGCAATGGCAGATTCTTTGGGAAGAGCTTCCCTGTGCTGCAGATGGGTCGCGACATTCTGCTGCTTTTTATGGAAAGATTTTGAAGAAGCGTGGCCTGGAAACTTTAGAGGCTAAGGCCAAGAATCTGCTTGAGGAGTTAAATCTTTGGTTGAATACCATGTTAGACTGAGCTCTTGACTTTTGTAACAAACTCATTTTTCTTCTTCTCTTTTTGGTACCTCCATGTAAAAATATTTTTGGTACTCTTTATACTTTTTACTCAAATTCTTTTTGATGAAAATAAGAAAAAGTAGGATGAGAATGTTTGTTTGGAAATTTGATCAAAAGGTTATCATTTTGTGAAAATCTTTTGTCAAAGGGTTGTTTTGGGCATGAAAGCCAGATTTTGTGGCGAAAGCCCGGTTTTTGATAGCTTGAAAGCTAGATTTTGAGATGGCATGGGAGCCGAATTTTGTGGTGTAAGAGCCAAAATTTGTTTGTGGCATGGAAGCCAAAGTTTTTGAGATGTCATGAAAGACGATTTTTTTTTTCGAAATGGCATGAGAGCCGAATTTTGTGGCTTAAGAGCCAAAATTTGTTTGTGGCATGGAAGCCAAGCTTTTTTTTTTTTTTAAGATGGCATGAAAGCCGAATTTTTGAGGTGGCATGAAAGCCGATTTTTGAATTCGCATGAGAGCCAGGTTTTGTGGCGTAGGAGCCGATTTTGTTTGCTGGCGTTAAAGCCGAAATTTGGGATGGCATGGAAGCAGAAATTTTTTTGTTGGCGTGAAATCCAGAATTTTGGGATGGCATGAGAGCCGAAATTTTTTTTTTGGCGTGAAAGTCGATTTTCGTTTTTGGCGTAGAAGCCGATTTTTGTTTTTGGCGTAGAAACCATGTTTTGGTTTTCAAAATGCAAGTATAAACTAAAAGTCGCCTCCCTGCTGAATTGTATTGCAAGTATCGATGGAATGTCGCCTCCTTGCTCATTCGGTTTGCGAGTATCGTTGGAATGCCGCTTCCTCGCGAATTGGGGTGCAAGTATCGATTGGATGTCGCTTCCTTGCTTATTCAGTTTATGAGTATCGATGGAATGTCGCTTCCTCACGAATTGAGGTGCAAGTATTGACTGAACGTCGCTTCCTTGCTTTTTCAAAAATTTTGGTTTTGCGGGTATTGACTGAATGCCGCTTCCCCAGGATTTTTGAGATTTGAGGTTTGAAAACTTGGGTTGTGGATATCAACTGGAATGTTGCGTCTCCACGATTTTTTTTGAAGTTTTGCAAGTATCGGCAAAGAATTGCTTCCTTGCGATTTTTTGGAAGTATCAAATGGGGTTCACATCCTTCCGATTTTTGGGTTTTCCGAGTATCGACTGAACGTCTCTTTCCCGCAGTTTCTTTAAAACCATTTTTTGTTTAAAGACACGAGGGTCGTAAATTTTGACTTAAAATCGTTTTTGTTTGTAAAAGTCGGGGTGGACTAGGGTGGAAATTCCTGAGTCCTGATTTTGTTTCAAACCATGAATTTTGGGTTCAAGGATCGAAAATTTGGTCAAGTCCGGGAAGACGCTCCTAAACTTGGATTTTTTGGATTTTTTTTGGAACAATGAAACTATGAAAGTAAGCATTATTTTAAGACTTTTTTTTTAGAAATTTCAACATAAGGATGAAGATTCCAAAAGGAGTGGGTTTGACGAGCAAGTACCTAGAAATAGGCTTTGACTGTGCAGGCATTGCTTTGACCCAGTGGCGTAAGTCTTCAAGGGTAGTACCACTTCAAGAACTTGCCATTGATGGGCAGCATACATCTGTCACCCTCCATGTTTAAAAGAGCGTATGCGCCGTTGAAGAAGACTTTGTCGATGACGAAGGGTCCTTCCCATTTTGGTTCGAATTTGCCTTTGGATTTGTGGGCGAAAACCATTGGTAAACCTGCAAGAACCAAGTAACCCTTTTCATAGGCGCGTTGCCTGACCTTCTTGTCGAAAGATCCTGCCATGCGTGCTTGGTACAGCTCAATGCTTTGTAGAGCTTCAAGTTGTCTTTCATCGAGATTATCCAGTTCTTGGAGTCTTAATTTGACATTGTTTTCTTGCGTCACGTCATTTTGCAAAGATACCCTTAAGGAAAGAATTTGTACTTCCAAAAGGACAATAGCTTCACATCCATAAATCAAAGAGAATGGTGTACTATGGGTTGGTCCTCGAACAGTGGTTCGATAAGCTAACAAAGCTTCAGGTAGTTTGTCTCCCCAGTCTCTTTTGTGACTAGAGACGATTTTCTTGAGAATTTTGCAGAGTGTCTTGTTAAAGGCTTCTGCTCGTCCGTTCACTGCCGGATTGTATAGAGTCGAAGGGCAACTTTGGGATTTGTATTTGTCATAGAACTTGTAGAATCTGTGATCCCGGAATTGTGGTCCGTTATCATGGATGAATCTTTTGGATATGCCGAAGCGACATATAATGTTGGTGCGCAAGAATTGAAGGACTGATGATGTCTTCATTTCGTTGAGCGTAAATGCTTCTGACCACTTGGAGAAATAATCCGTAGCGGCGAAGATGAAGGATGACCTTTGCTTGATGAGGGAGAGATAGGACCTATGATGTCCAGACCCCAGGCTTCAGAAGGCCATGAGATCGCTATGGGATGTAGCCATTCTAGAGGCATGTGGACATAATCTCCATGAACTTGGCATTATTGGTAGCGTTTAGTAAATTGCATAGCGTCTGCTACCATGGTAGGCCAATAATAACCTAACCTTTTTATCTAATCGTAGAGCTTAGGACCGGCCTGATGAGCTCCACAAAGACCAGCATGTACTTCTTTGAGAGTTTCCTCGGCTTCTTGTTGTGACAAGCAGCGTAGAAGTACTCCATTGAAGGATTTTCTGTAAAGCATTTTTGAAGGAATATCCAAATGAAAGTTTAGGGCTCGTCTTTGAAGGCTTACCCGTTCTTTTGGATCTTCAGGTAGGATTCCGAACATAATGTAATCAATGAACGGATCCCTCCAGTCGCCGATCGGAGGTTTGAGGATGGACATCCGACTTCTAAGCACTTCGTGGCATTCAGCGACTGCTTGGTGTGTGTTAAGAGGAGGGAGAACCCTTCTTTGACACACTGTGATTTGCAAGTTTTGCCCTTTTTGGATTGCCATAGATGCGGCGAGTCCAGCCAGGGCATCTGCATGGATGTTTTCACCTCTGGGGATGTGGGTGATGTGACAGATGTCAAACTTTTGTCGAAGCGAATGCGCCTTGTAGTAAGGCAACAAATCAGGCTTCCTGACTTCAAATTTGTGATTCATCTGGTTGACGATCAGTTGAGAGTCCCCAAAAGCTTCCAGCACGGTGATGCCAGATTCGAGGGCGAATTCCAATCCTATAATTAGGGCTTGGTACTCAGCTGCATTGTTTAAACATGGTTCCAATAGCGAAAAAGCGTGTGGAATCATGTATTTGTCGGGACCGACAAAGAGGATGCCAATTCCCGATATTTGCTTTCTTTTTTCATTTGTCCTGGTTGCGTCGTCAAAGTACGTGTCCCATGAAGCATTTGGTAAGGAAGTTTCCACATTGTAGACAGATTCGTCTGGAAGATCATCCCTTAGTGGAGAATCTTTAGGCAATGGGTGCTCTGCGAGAAAGTCTGCTAGATTGCTTTTTGTGGTACATATCTAATATCGAATTGCGAAAGAAGGATGGACCATTTTGCCAATTGGGCATTGAGAGAACCTGCTTTTGTGACAAGAACCTTTAAGAGATTGATCCTCGAAATCAGGTATACTGTGTTGGACATCAGATAGTGATGCAGCTTTTGTACAACGAACATCACTGCAAGACATTCTTTTTCGACTGGAGAGTAGCGATGCTCTGCACCTACCAACATGCGGCTGAGGTAATATAGAGTAGCTTCTTTTCCCTCATCGTTTTCTTGTGGTAGTAGAGCGCCCAAAGAGTAATCGAGAGCTCATGTGTACAAGATGAATGGTTTTCCAGTTGTGGGGGCAACCAACATTGGAGGTTTGGTCAGGTATGTCTTGATGTCTTGAAATGCGGCTTCACATTCAGCTTCTCAAACAAAGTCCACACCTTTCTTCATTAGGCGAGAGAATGGACGACATTTCCCTGACAGATTGGAGATGAACCGTCGAATGTATGCCAACCTCCCTTGAAACCCTTTTAGTTCTCTTAGGGTTCTTGGAGATGGCATTTCTAGGATAGCCTTGACTTTGGTGGGGTCAAGTTCTATTCCGCCTTTCCAAACTATGAATCCGAGAAACTTACCCGATGAGACACTGAAGAAGCACTTTAGTGGATTCATCTATAGTTTGTGTTTGCGAAGTCAGAGGAAGACTTCTCGAAGATCTTTGAGATGGTCTTCTTTTCTTCTGCTTTTGATGGCGAGGTCATCAACGTAATATTCGACCGTCTTGTGCTGCATATCTTGGAATATTCAGGGAGATCAATGTCTTCATGGACATGAGATGTTGAGGCTTGGTCGGCAAAACGACTTTGTAGCCTTTGTGTCAACTGTCTCATGGGAGCGTCAGGATCATACCCTAACCCATATGAAGACTTGTCTATGTGACGATGGAGTTTCCAATCCTCCAGTTGACTTTTGGTCAGGGTGGGTTCCAATGGTGTGAGAATACCACGGCCACGTCCCAAGCCGATTGGATTTTGAGCATCATAGCCCATTTTTTTCATGATAGCTTGTGCCATTGGACTATATAGGAATAGTTGAGGCATACCTTCATTTTGGAAAGGTTCAAGCGAAGATTTTGGTGAAGAGGCTTCCGATTTGTGGAGGAAGATCGTCTTTTCTTCTGCTGAAGTTGCCGGCACGACAAAGGAAGCAGACATAGGGTCATCTATGTCGGCAGGTGTCTCCAATGGAGTGAGAGCGGGCTGAACTTGCTGAGTATCAGCTTGGCTTGACGATGTGTCATCTTCTGGCTCTGAGTCCGAGTCCGTGTCTTGCATAATGGACACGAAGGAGACAGTGAACTTGCCCCCAGTCTTTTGTTTTGTCCTCTTTGCTTTGGTGGTGATTACCAAAGGCTTTGATGGTTTGAGGGAGACAATGAAAGGAGAATGAATGCTCTCTTCGGTTTTGTTGGAAGGTTTGTTTTCTTCCGATGATTGCTGAAGAGCCTTGCCTTTATCTTTCTGGAGATTTTTGGCAAAGGGCGTTGCTTCTTCCTCCTTTTCTTCTTCTTCATCCTTGTACATTGAGCATCTGCAAGATGAACGTCTTTCCCTTTGAAGGGCTTTTTATCTGCAAATACTCGATGTATTAAGCCGTCGTTGCAAACGAATTTGATGCACTAATGTAGAGTTGAAGGGACGACACCATTCTCGTGTATCCAGGGGCGTCCAAGAAGGATGTTGCAGCATGAAGGGGTCTTATTGCGTACACAGTGACTTCAGAGATAAGATCACAAATTTGCAACTTGAACCTGATTTTGCCAATAGGCCTTTGAGCGCTCCCATCGTACCCAAAGATGGATACAGATGTGTGACTTAGCTTGCTAGGTGTGATTGTTAGAGTTTTTGTTTTGTTGCAATTTGATAGGATGCATTCACTTTCATAAGCTTGTCCTCTCATTCATACATGGTTTTATTCATAGGATCATCATCCATATTTCAACTTCTTAAATCTTTGTTTTTATCAATTGTAATGCATGGTTTTCATATTCAGGTTGACTCTTCAGTTCTTGGAGTCTTTGATTTAAAAAATCCTTCCAAGCTTTCCAAAGTTTCTAACTTTAAATTCATTATTGTGTTTTGGAGTTTTCATGGCTTTAAAATCTCAGTTTTCATCTTCTTTCAGTCATGATTTAATGCTTGGTAGATGTGTTTAAAAGTCCCTTGGAAGGTGCCCTCAAAAGTTACAAGTTTCTCTAATTTGTCAAAAATCTGGGCTGTTCCCGGCAGTGTCGCCGGTCGACCGAGATACAGGTCTCGGTCGACCGAGACAACTGGAAGTCATTTTTCCAGAACCTGAACTGTAACATGCCAACGGTCAGAAATATGACCGTTGTGCTTTCTCGGTCGACCGAGGCCTGTTTCTAGGTCGACCGAGAACTAGCCGTTGGCAACTTTATCTTTATAAAAAGTGGCTTTTTGGTTGGAGAAAGTTGCTGAGATTTGAGAGACCTTTGAGGCCAAGGCTAAGCAACTTCTCAAGAGCATTTTCAAAGGGATTATGAAGCCATTCCACTAAATGAACCTTTGATCTTCAAATGGGTGTGCTTCCTTTAATCCATAGTCTTTTTACAATCATGTTTTGGTTCAAATCTTTGATTCTTCTCAATGCATGATTAACAAGTTGCTTTCTTATTAAAATGTTGTCTTTCATAACATGTCTAATACTTTAGTAATCTCATATGCCATGAATACAACATGTTGTCATTGTTTCACATGAAGTTTGTTTTCTTGTTTCAACATCAACCTTCTAGACTTTAATTTGTCTTCTTTCAAAACAAGATATTTCACATTGTCCAACTCATGTGTTAGACAACTCACTCTTTCTCAATCATATGTTTATCATCTTTGAAACATTTAAGATTGTATCTTTTCAAAAAGAGAAAGAGTAACTTTCTAGTAAATGCATTTCACATAAACTTTGTCATTCACATGCATTGTTCTAGAACTTGAGTTTTTTCACTTTCAAATTAGCCTATTAAGAGGCACTTCATTGCATTTCCTTGTTCTCTTTATCCATGCATTATTAGGCATATTTCTTAAGAGAAAAGTTCCTTGTTGTAAAGGTTCATGCTTAGCCTTGAAAAGCATATGTTGTAAAGGTTTATGCTTAGCCTTGAAAAGCATAGTTTGTAAGGTTTGAGGTGATCCTAAACCTTAATTGAAGTTAGTGAATACCGGTAGGTGTACCGGGAGTGGATGTAGGCAATTTGGCCGAACCACTATATGTGATTGTGTTATGGTGATTGTCTTTATGCTTTCTTTTTATGGATTATGCTCCCTTGGTTGATTTCTTTATTCTCCTTCAAAGCATAAGAGACTTAAAAGCTAAAAGAATTAAAATTGGTCTAGGACTTTGAGCTCACCCTATTCCCCCCCCCCTCTAGGATTCGATCTTGGACTTTCAGTGATGCCAAGCTCTTCGAGTGCCGAAGTAGAGATGAGATTGAGTGTAGAACCTGGGTCGATCTAGACTCTATGTATTGGGATTTCTTTGATGTACCCTGTGAGGTACATGGGTCGGTTGTGCTTTCTCTCGCCTAACAGGAGGTCATCCTTATCAAAGGAAATTGTTGCACTTGCTGCTTTTTGAATTGAGAGGCATTCGATGCCTGATCCCTCAGTTTTCTTCTTTTCTCCCTTTGAGGAAGTATTTGATTTTTTGACCCTATAGTCCATTTCAATTTGTAGGACTTATAGGGCATGTTTGTCTACATCTGCATTCAGCCTTTGCAGTTCTGAAATGAGACTATCACGAGTTTGTGGGGACATTAGTAATAAGTCAAGGATGTGCAGTCGTGCAGGTATGTGTTTGAAGTGCTCAATCAAGTCGTACTTGAAAGCCTCCTTTGGGCCTGCATTTTCATTTTTGTTGCCACTTGAGGCGTTTTCAATTTGTTTTTCTGAAGGATTTACATAGGAATAAGAAGGTTGGTTGTAGTTTTTGTGGTAATCCCGGCCAGAGCAGGTACCTCTACCAACTTTAAGAGCATCTGGAGAAAGGTCTTCTTTCGGAAGATCAATCTTGGGATCAAGGGGTCGATCCTTATCATTTGCTAAAGACATCTCTGCAGCAGTATTGCCGTCTTCAGTGATTGCGTTGCACGGAGCATTTTCCGGGAACAAGTCCTGAACAGCGTCCAGCAACCTCTCTTCTTCGTTGAGTAGTGTAAGTCCTGGGGATCCAAACCCTAGAAAGGGGGGGGGGGTGAATAGGGTGAGCTACAAATGTGACCAATTTAAATCAATTTTAACTTCTTAACAAAAACTAGTCACATGTGATGATTAATCAAACAATATGCGGAAGCTAATATAAACAATCACCACAAAAGCAAGCACCACAACACCAAGGTTTATAGTGGTTCGGCCTCAATGCCTACGTCCACTACCGGCTTGTGATCTAATCACCCCACCGGATTTCCACTATTTATGCTTTTCAATAGGCTAAGCAATAACCTTTACAATATGCTTTCCAAGGCTAAGCAATAACCTTTACATTGATGTTTTTCAAGGCTTAACATCAACCTATACATTATGCTTTTATAGGCTAAGCAATAACCTCTTCAACCACAAGGTTGGTTATCTCTCTAATTTAGTGTCTATAATACACTTGATGGAGATTCAATTAAGCTCATTACTATGCCTCTTAAATAGGCGGATATGGAAGTGAAAATCTAATACACACACACTATGAATGCAAAGATGAAAGTACATGAGGTGTGTGTGTGTGATGTACTCAATCATTTTGAAAAAGAAGGCTCATAAATGTATGCCTAAGGTTTTTGAAAGTTTTAGCTCATAAAAACATTTATGATTGAGGAAATGCTAATCACATGTTAAAAGTAACAACTTGTTAATGAGATCAAAGATTTACAAGTTGTATGAAATTAATTAGCTCTAAACATGTGAAGCATAGGGATGTCAATCAAATCAACAATGAAGCTCAAAACATAAAAATAGATTTGATTGAAAAGAGGGGACAAATCATATGTAATTATAAATACAACTTGAAAGTGATATACCTATCAAAGTAAGGCAAGTTGTGAAACTTTAAAACAATAATACACATATGATTTGTAAAGATGTTGAATCCAAAACATAAGATACATTTGAAAGAGATTTTCTTATGATGGAAAAACAACAACCAAAGATTCAACCAAGTATATGAATCATGTTACATATTTCATTAACATGATCTACTTAGATTTACCAAAGATAAAGTACTACTTGGATTGAATCAAATGGTGATGCATCCAAAACAATAGATCTATTCAAAGTATAAAACATGCTAAGGATACAACACATCATAGTTTATCATGTTACTAAAGATTTACCAATGATAAAACAAAACATGAAAACATATGATTTGTAAAGAAGTTGAATCCAAAACATAAGATAGTTTTGAAAGTGATTTTCTTATGATGGAAAACAACAACCAAAGATTCAACCAAGTATAGGAATCATGTTACATATAATTTCAAAGGTTCTTTCATTAACATGATCTACTTAGATTTACCAAATAAAGTACTACTTGGATTGAATCAAATGGTGATGTATCCAAAACAATAAATCAACTCAAAACATAAAACATGTTAAGGATACAACACAACATAGTTTATCATGCTACAAATGATTTACCAAAAATAAAACAAAGCATGAAAACATATGATTAAGGAAAGTAGAGCCTACTTGGAGATTTAACTTCATTAATCCAAGCTTTAGCTTTCCTAATGCTCCCCTTCATCCCTTAGTTCTTTTCCCTTCTATTTGCCTCAAACCCCCTCAAGGAGGGCCTTAAAATTCCCAACCTTTGGCAAAGGAAAGAACTCATATTTATAGCAAAAAGTGCCCAACGGCTAGTCCTCGATCGACCTGCAAACAGGTCTCGGTCGACCGGGATCACACAACGGTAAAAAAAATGACCGTTGGGGCGCCAGGCCACTTTCTGCCTGCAGTGTTCCCGGTCGACCAGGACCTCTGCGCCGGTCGACCGGCGACACTGCCGGGACCCCAAATTCCAACATTTGCATATTCAAAGAATTTCTTTGTGGAACTAATTGGGCCACTAAATCAAGCTTAAAAACATGTTTTAAATCATTCTTAGGGTTTTAAAACATGGAACATAAAAAGCCTAAAACATTTTGAAAGATTTAAAACTCATAGGCTAGCTTGATTTTCTAAAACTCTTTTCAAAACAAATGCATCAAAGATTTAAAAACAAAACATGCATAAATCAAAACTTTTACAAATCTTAAAAGCAATGCATGAATAAAACAAGATTTCAAGTTTATAAAACCAATGCATAAGTGTGTGAATCAAATGATGCTAGAATGATTATGCATCCATCAAATTGCAATCTATAAAATCCCTAACAAGTAGTTTGTCGGTCCAGACATCGCCTATGAGGTCGGGTATTTGGGACCAGTTGACTGGATTTTCATTGAAGAAGACTTCATTGGTAGGAGCTTCTAAAAAGATGATCCATCGGAAGAGGTTTGAGTTCCGACATCACAGTTTCAAGGGATGAAGGCTGAGAAGATGATATCTCTATGGAAGTTACCTGAGGAGATGTAGCTCCAGAAGATATGCTATCGGACGTAGTCTGAGAATCTGAGGCTTTGGCAGACGAAGCTTCTGAGGCATGATCATCCCAAACTATCGCATTGCAAGCAATGCACTGCTGAGATTTAGACTCATTTTCAGATGTGAGGGGATTATCTATCCAGTCGTTTTCTTCATTTTCCGAGGTTGCCGGAGATGTCTGTGAATTTTCCGGGATTTCCGGTTCTGGATTTCGATTTTGACGAAGCCCATTGATGCGATCCTGCTCCTGCTCTATGGCAAGACGTTGCAAGATTCTCGCATATTCTTTAAGATCGGGCATAGGGGCTAAATCTTCTTCGTCATTTGCTCCTTGTGTTTCATCATTGTAGGGTTCCATTGGAGCGCTTGCTTGTGCTAGATCATCAGCACTTTCCTGAACAACGTCTTGGTCTTCTTCATCATCAGACCAGGATCCTTGTGGTTGATATGGGTTATACCAGATTACTGGCATAAGATGAGATTCGGGAATCCATTCCTCATCGGAGAGGTATTCTCCTGTTTCAAGGGATTCTTCCCACTCATCGGTATCACTGGCAGTATCACTGGACTTGTATCCATCCATGGAGAATCCAATTACTGAGTTGTAAGAGTATGATGCCCCCTGCATAGTTTTATTTCTGTAATGAGGTGGCATGAAGTCGCCAAGGGTGAATTTTCTTACCACCTTTGAAGTTTTGGATTCTTCCGTTGCCCTCAGCGAAGCAGTGGAAGAGGTCTTTACTTTTTCAGGAACTTCTTACTTTGATTGAGCTTTCTCCTGCTGTTTGAGCTTGATGAGTTCTCTCTTAGCTTACCTTCGCTATTGAGCGGTAGACTTTGTTTTGACGATCTCCCAATTTTCATCTTTTAGGAGATAGGGATGTACCCATATGGGTTGTCCGATTGATGTTGGATAAGGAACCAACTCTTGGGACGTCTAAGTCATTTTTATCACCTTAAAGGAAGTAGTGATATTTTCCTTTGGTGACTTGGAAGTTTGTCCATATGATACCATGTTGACGGAGGCAAACCCATAGTTTTTGTCAAAGGTGATGATTCCGTTTTTCCACATCTCGTTTATCTTCTCTCTCATAACAAAGCATTGATTGAGAGGATAGGAGACCATCTGGTGATATGTTCAATATTGGGGATCATTGGTTTTGCCAACATCTCCAGGTCTTTTGGGCTCAGGTAAGGTGAGTTTACCATTTGCTACAAGAGTCTCAAAAATTTCTTCAACATCTTCATTGAACGGGTATTTCTTCTCTACTCGTTCTTTGAAGGCTTCAGAGAGTTCAGGTTTCTTACCTGCAGTTTTCTTTTCAGCTTTCTTTGGTGTTAGGGATTTTGTGTTATTGCAATTTGATGGATGCATTATCATTTTAGCATCAATTGAATTTTCACACATGCATTGATTTAGAAAATCTTGAAATCTTGATTTACACATGCATTGGTTTTTAAGACTTGTAGAAATATTGATTTATGCATGTTTTGATTTTAACCTTAGATGCAATTAGTTTTAAAAAGATATTTTATGAATCAAGCAAGCCTATGAGTTTTAAATCTTTCAAATCATTTTAGGCTTTTTATGTTTCATGTTTTTAAACCTCTTAGTTTGGTTTAAATCATGATTCCAAGCTTGATTCATTGGCCCAAAAGTCCTCACAAAGAAAAACCTTGAAATATGCATTTTTGGGAATTTTGGTCTCTGGGCCCGAGTCGATCCGCAGCGTGCTCAATCGACCGAGCCCATGGACCCGGTCGGCCGAGCACACAGCAAGTTGACCGGGTAAAGAGCCGTTGGAGCTCTTTTCAAATGGTCAGATTTATGACCATTGAAGCCCAGGTCGACCGGGGAAGGTGCAGGTCAACCAGGGACTCGAAGAAACTCACTTTTTGAGTATAAATAAAAGTTCATTCCTTTGAAAATTTTTGAGGATCCAAGGGATACTCCTTGAGGTGTTTTGAGGCCAATCAAAGGGGAATGAGCTAAGGGATGAAAGGGGTCATTTGGAAAGCTAAAGCTTGGTTCCATTGAGTTAAATTACTAAGTAAGCATTACTTTTCTTAATCATATGTTTTCATGCTTTGGTTTAATTATTGGTAAATCTTTTCTAGCATGATAAACTATGATTTGTTGTGTCCTTAACATGTATATGTTTTGAATTGATTTATTGTTTTGGATGCATTACCTTGAATCAAACCAAGTAGTACTCATATTGGTATATCTAAGTAAATCATGTAAATGAAAACATCTTTGAAATTATATGTAACATGATTTCTATACTTGGTTGAATCTTTGGTTGTTGTTTTAGAAAATCACTTTCAAATCTATCTTATGTTTTGGATTCAACATCTTCACAAATCACATGTACTTTTGTTTTAAAGTCTCACAACTTGTTTAGCTTTGATAGGTATATCACTTTCAAGTTGAATGTTTAATTACATATGATTTGTCCCCTAACTTCAATCAAATCTATTTTTGTGTTTTACACTTTCAAATGCTTTTAGCATACATATAATGAGCTACATTGTTAATTTGATTGAAATCCCTATGCATCACATGTTTTGTTCTTAGAATTTCACAACTTGTTTAGAATACATAGGTATATCTTTTACAAGTTATTTTTAACATGTGATTAGCATTCTTTCCTCAATCATAAATGTTTTTATGAGGTAAAACTTTTAAAAGCCTTTGGCATACATTTATGAGCTTTTATTTTTAAATTGATTGAGGACATCATACATACACATTGTGCATTCATCTTTGCATTCATAGTGTGTGTGTGTGAATTAGGTTTTCACTTTCTATCCGCCTAATTAAGAGGCATTGTAATGAGCTAAAAATTGTTTCTCCATCAAGTGTATTCTAGACACTACTTAGAGAGATAACCAACCTTTTGGTTGTAGAGGTTATTGCTTAGCCTAAGAAAAGCATAGTGTAGAGGTTATTGCTTAGCCTTGAAAAGCATATTGTAAAGGTTATTGCTTAGCCTATTGAAAAGCATAAATAGTGAAAATCCGGTGGGGTGTTGGATCACAAGCCGGTAGTGGATGTAGGCATTGAGGTCGAACCACTATAAATCCTTGTGTGACGGTGTATGTTTTATGGTGATTGTTTTTGTTAGTTTCCGCATTTAGTTTGATAATCATCACTAGGGGCTAATTTAATTTAAAGAAGTTAAAATTGGTCATAATTGGTCACTAATTTGAAGGTCACCCTATTCACCCCCCCCCCCCCTCTAGGGTTCAGATCATGGACTTTCATTTGGCTGCTGAGGAGCTTACTTGGTTTACACATTAAGAACCTCCTTTTTCTTCGGTTTCGAGGTTGTAATGCCAGTCGGCTCTTTCTTTGATGATTTTGATTGTTGAGGTTTTTAATCATCGTTTCAGCCTCCATTGTTGCTTCTAGGAGTTCTCCCTGGTCTTTTGATTTGTTGCTGATAATCATGGAGCGGATCCTTGCTCTCATGTTGTTACGACAGATGTCGACCAGCGACGCTTGTGGCAGTACATCTGAGCACTTGTATGCCATTGCCTTCCAGTTGTGAATGAAGTCGTATGTTGACTCATTCTCTCCCTGTTTTAGGATGCATAGTTGTGCCATAGTAACAAGGTGATCTTCACCTTTGAAGTGGGTGACGAAGCGTGTCTCTAGCATGACCCAGTTTTGGATGGAGTCCTCCAGCAGAGTGGAGTACTAATCGAAGGCCGTACCTTTTAGGGTACTTGCAAAGAGACGGATCTTGAGGGCGTCTTGATCCGCAATGGCTCTCGTCAAGATCTTGAAGTGGATGACATGCTGTTTGACTGAACCTTTCCCCGAATATGTTTGGAGAGTAGGTTGTTTGAATTTTGCAGGGAACGGAATCGAGTCCATCCATAAGGGATGTGGTGGCTTGATCCCGTGTTCTTTTAGTGTATCCTCTTCTTTTGCTTTGGCGAGGGTATCGTCGACGTCCTTCTTGGTAAGGGCGCGTGACTCATTGTTTTCCTCGTCATCTTGATGACTCGGAGGAGCTTCATTGTTTGGTGGACGCTGGAAAGTGAGGAGGAGGTTTTCCATCAGGGCCTCAATTCTCTGTTGTCTTTGCTCCAACTGCTGGATGCATGCTGTTACGTCATCATGCTGTGGAGGCTGCTCAGCATTTGTAACCAGGACGTTCATCCTTCGAGAGTCGAATGAGGATATCGTCTTGGTAACTGAGCTGGAGCTCATTATTTTGGATGAAGAGTCGGAGGAATGGTTCCTCAAATGTCCTTGGCTTGAAGGAGCGGGAGAATCCTCCTGATGTCTTCGTATCCGGGAGACGCTACGAGTCACCGGTCGTCTGACATGAATTTTGGTTGCTGACTTCTGGCGTCTTCTGGCTTTGCCAACCATATAGACAACAACAACTTGGTCGAGTTTTTCTTTTTCAACCCATTTTTTCGAGACTTGAAGGGTAGAATGTTGGGTTCTTTGCTTCTCTAGTCTCTTTTGTCGATATGTCGCGCGGCGACGTACACGAAGAGCAATTTGAGCTGCAGTTAGCTCTGGCTGTGCTCTGGCGATGAAGGATGTAGTCCCCTGTGCGCAGCAACCGAGCTTGTCTTCTTTGAAGCCGGGCATGGACAGGATCTAGACACGGTCCTTGGCCTGTCGCAGCGAGGCTTTGGATTTTGCAAGTTTGACCCTATTGAGATGAAGGGTCGACTCGCAGGAGTATAGGCTTTAGCAGGTTCTTGCGGTGGCCTGGTGATGCATGACTTGATTCTGGGCTTGTAGGAGCAAGCCGGCTCATGCTGAGTTGATTTTTTTGTTTGGTGGAGGGTAGGTTTTGTTAGGGATTTTGTGTTATTGCAATTTGATGGATGCATTATCATTTTAGCATCATTCGAATTTTCACACATGCATTGATTTAGAATATCTTGAAATCTTGATTTTCACATGCATTGGTTTTAAAACTTTTAGAAATCATGTTTCATCCATATTTGGTTTTAGATATTGGATGCATTTAAATTTGAAAAGAATTTTTTAATCAAGCAAGCCATTGGTTTTAAAGTTTCAAATCATTTTTGGCTTTTTATGTTTCATGTTTTAAAACCCTTAGAATGATTTAAAACATGTTTCCAAGCTTGATTTAATGGCCCAAGAATTCCCAACCAAAATTACTTTAAAAAACACATTTTTGGGAAAACAAGACTTATACTGGCGGCCAAAACCACTTTTACCGGCGGTCTCTAGCCCCCGCTAAAAGCAATTTTTCAAACAGCTATATTTATGACCGTTGAGTACCCGGTCGACCGGGCAAGGGTCCAGGTCGACCGGGGACTAGCCCTTTTTTGCTATAAAATGAAGTTCATTCCTTTGCCAAAGTTAGAGATTTTTAAGCTATCCTTGAGGTGTTTGGAGACAAGAAAAAGGGGAATGAACTAAGAGAGACCAAGGGGTCATTTGGAAAGCTAAAGCTTGGATTAATGAAGTTAAATCTCTAAGTAAGCTTTATCTTTCTTAGTCATATGTTAGATGCTTTGTTTAAATCTTTGGTAAATGATTTTTAACATGTTAACTATGATGTGTTGAATCCATTCTTCATTTAATTTTTTATTTAAGTTGGATTGGATTCTTCACCCTTGATTTCAAACCAAGTTTTTTTAAAATCTTCTTTAATCATGCTTAGCCAAAATCTTTGATTTCTTTTATAGCATGATTCATTTACTTGGTTAAATCTTTATTTGTTGTTTCCATTCATTTAAACCTTAGTCAAATTTGTTTAGTTTTGAAAACAACATTGCACATGCATCACATGTCTCAAGTTAATTAATTTCATACAACTTGTGAAGCTTTGATTTTCATTTCATTAACAAGTTTGTATTTATACATGTGATTTGCATTTCACTTCAATCAAATCTTTTTATGTGCCTTAAACTTTTAAATGCTTTGAGCATATATTAATTGAGCTTTGATTTTAACTTGATTGAAGTTATCACACACACACACACACACATCATGAGCATACACCTTTGCATTCATTTAGTGTTTGTGTGAGTTAGCTTTTCACTTTCATATCCGCCTATTTAAAAGGCATTGTATTTGAGCTTTAATTGTATCTTTTTGAGTGTTTGTGTAGACACTTCTTTAAGAGAAATCTTTTCTATTGTAAAGGTTATTGCTTAGCCTTAGAAAAGCATATTGTAGAGGTTATTGCTTAGCCTTAGAAAAGCATATTGTAGAGGTTATTGCTTAGCCTTAGAAAAGCATCTTGTAAAGGTTATTGCTTAGCCTAGAAAAACACATTGATAGGTTGTTGTTTAGCTTAGAAAAACAATGTTGTAAAGGTTATTGCTTAGCCTATTGAAAAGCATAGACAGTGAAAATCCGGTGGGGTGTTAGATCACAAGCCTGTAGTGGATGTAGGCATTGAGGCCGAACCACTATAAATCCTTGTGTGATGGTGCATGTGTTGTGGTAATTCTTTTTGTTAGCTTCCACATTTTGTTTGTTTATCATCACTTGTGACTAGTTTATTTTAAAGAAGTTAAAATTGGTCTTAATTGGTCACATATTGTAGCTCACCCTATTCACCCCCCCTCTAGGGTTAGGATCCAGGACTTTCAGGTTTCTCCTCTTTCATGTGAGAGAGAGGGTATAATCGGTTCTCTTTGAGAGGGGCCAGGTGCGCTGGCTTTGCAGATGTTCGGGACCTCCTTTGTTTTGGGAAAGGTCTCGGGGACCGAGTCTTGGGGTAGACTTGGTTTCTTGCAGGTTGAAGCTTCGTGGGAGTGCCACTGGCTTCAGGCTTCTTGATTGTTGCCCTTGGTGTCGGAGCAGAGACATGTCTAGGGGTGGTTTTTTGCTTCTTGGCAGGTGCAGTTTCTTCTGCGGGGAGTGGGAATGGTCCCAACGACCCGAAGACGATGGTCTGGGGAGTAGAGGTTGACTCCGTCTGAGAGTTACCGAGGGAGGTGTCGCTTCGGCAGCTGCTAGGGCGCTTGTGAGTGCGCTTGTTTTGCTTTTCTTAAAGCAGGAGTTGGTACTTGTTCTCACCGAAAGTGATGGTCAATGAAGCTACCATTGTTAGTTTGGAAAACTTCTGAAACAAGACTAGATCCATTAGTAATCACAAGAATGTAGTGATCATAAATGGAAAATAACTATAGTTTTTTCTTTTCAAATCGCTCGAGGGGACATGGCCCAGCCCAAGCAAGATGAAAGAGACAAAAAGCCATAGAGGGTACAATTGTTCTAAATGCAAGTATGGTAGGCTCAGGGCGAACATTCCAGTGACTGCTAGAAGCAATTGTGAACCTTAATTCAAATTACCAAGAAGCAAGGCTCGATCGAGGTAAGATGATATAAGGTTGGAGATACAAATGTGTCGGTCGCGAATACAGTAGACCAGAAAGGGCATACTAGCACCGCTAGGCACAAATGTTGTAAATTGCATCCTTGGAAAGGACACGAGATGGGATTTTTTTTGAAAGGTCAAGATTGGATTCATAAAGGAGAGCAAATGGTATTCAAATCCGAACAAGGCTCAAACATTTCTGCGAGCACTTAGTCCGAAAGGGAAAGAACCAGAATTTCTCAAGTCTGAATCCAAAAGTGACGGAAGTTTTTTTTGAAAGGTCAAGATTGAATTCATCAAAGAGAGCAAGTGGTGTTCCAATCCGAACATAGGCTTAAACATTTCTGCGAGCGCTAAATCCAAAAAGGAGAGAACCAAGATTTTTCAAATCTGAAATCAAAATGACGGAGGTTTTTTTTTATCAAAATTGAATTCATCAAAGAGAGCAAATGGTGTTCCAATCCGAATAAAGGCTCAAACATTTCTGCGAGCACTAAATCCGAAAAGGAGAGAACCAAGATTTCTCAAATTTGAACTCAAATGTTACATTTGCATTTTGTTTCTTTATTGTCACATCTCTTAAAATGCAATGTTTCTTTGTGTTCATTTGATTTTGTCTTCATGAACTTTTAAGTTATATCTCATGGTTTTCAAAATCCTTTGATTGCATTATTATCATGATAGATTTGCATCTTTGCTCATTTAGTTACATTCTTTTTATGCAAATTGATTTTGATGTCTTACATTGCGTGGTTGGATATGGTGTCATTGATTTGCATGTTTGTGCCTAACTTGGTATATATTTTCATTAATTCAAATTGATGATTGTTTATGTGCTTTATAGTAAAATATTTTATTTGAGCTTTATAAGTACATATGTGATTTAGTATTCTAAGCTCATTTGGTATAATCCTCAATCCATTTTCCATTGCATTGCAAGCTTAGTACATTTGCTAAGAGTGGAGATGTTGCGTGATAGATTAATGGATCATTTTAAATGAATTGGAATTGAACCATTGTTCGTAATAGGTATACCTATTTATGAGATCCATTTTTCATCTATATGCGATCCATGATATCATTCTAACTCCATACCTTCTTGTGCATGCATAGTTATATTCTTTTTTGATGATATGGTATGAGTTAGATCTTGAGTGTTGATTGATCATCTCTATGCAAATGTCAAATCATTCCATGTATGGTTGTGATATTAGTTATATTTGTAGAAACCATACTAGAACTCAAATCCATCCTTTATGCTTTCTAGTCATTTTTTTAATGGATGGTTATGATGTTGATTTATGTATATTCTCTAAGTGATGTCATCCTTATACATGTTTCAACTTCATAGTAGTGATCTTGATCATATGAAACTCTTTGAAATCCATTCCTCGTATTGTTAGTTTTATGGTCTCAATACCAAGTATATGATGTAATAAATTGATTAATTTCTTTATTTATCTATACAATCATGCTTTCCTTTCATGAGATGAATGGTGTTTAATTATATACTTGCACATAACCAATACGAATGACATAATGGTTCATAAGATGAACCGGAGTCCACAAGTATACTACATGTAATACATGTGTATGGATGTGATCCACATACAGGAGACATGTATTGCAAATCTTATACTTAAATATCTTCACAACTAGTGATGAGATTGGGCATCTCATCTGACAAGGTTCCAGCACTTTGATCACTATGAGATAGTGTGATTTGTCTCGATCATCAGAATGTAAGATTCTGGATCATGGTGCTGGTACATTGGATGTATTAAAGGACAATAAGAAGTACCTTATATACATTGTCTTTACTTTAAGGTTTGCTCTCATAATTCCCTATCAATAGGCTCATAATCCTGAGACATTAATGAACTCAAGTTTCTATCTATGCATTTGCTTTGAGTCACCAATGAGTGAGGCCAATTGTACGTCAACACCTCGGTGATTTGGGTACGTGGTAGTAGAGCTGTGGGAACATTCAATGGTCAAGATGGAATCTATCTTTAATATCCCCTTGTGCCAATTAATGGATTTATCATTGGTAAGTGCGCACCCATTCCAATTAAGAGTTAATTGGATCGGTATCAAATGAAGACTATAATTAATTGGGGCTCAAGGATAATAAGATATGGATCTAATTTGGTGGATAGGTCCAATTGATCCATGGATATAGATGGAGGGGCCTACTTGTGGTAATTGGGAAGTTTAGGGTCTTCATTGTAATATATTCCTAAGACTGGAGTGTAATTGCATTTAGATAGTGGAGTTAAATATGACCTGTCGGCCTGGATTGCACATGAGATATGGGGTCGTGTGTCCCAGTTGGAGCCAGCTTTCTAAGGAATCCCTAGTGGGGACCACACTAGCCCAAATTATTAGAAAGATACTAATTCTACTTGAACTCTAATAGGAAGGAATTGGAAGGTTACTATTTCTATTTGAAGTGAGACTTCTAATAGTGGTAATAGTAAGTTACTAATTATTAATGGAAGTAGGACTTCTATTTTAATTAGAAAGGAGAAAGTTACTAATTATTGTGGAAGTGAGACTTCTATAGCAACTAGTAACGGAGAAAGTTACTATTTTGTAATAGGAGTTAAACTTCTATTTCAAATAGGTAAAGAGGTGGCTTGAAGGACTATATATAGGGGATATATCCCCTCTTGGATGTCCGCTATTGTGTTCCATACTCAGCCCTCCTCATAGTGTAAGTGTTGCACAATTTTCTCTTCTCTCTTCCTCCTCTAGTTCCTTGGAGTTTCTAGTTGGGTTTTCTCTTGAAGTTTCCACCAACCTTCTTGAGAAAAGAGATCTAATATGGGTCATAGCGTGGAAGATCAAAAGGTCTTGGAGATTCTGATTTGATTAGTGAAAGAGTTTCATTATCAAAGAAAGACACAACTTCTCCATTAGAGCACTACTAAGCTCCAAAGGTATAATATACTTCCTTATATGTTGTAGATTTCATGGTTGCATGTTTAGGTGTTGTTTCTATCTTCTAGATATGTTATATTGCTGTACATGATTTATGAGTTTGAGGGATTGCGTCCTGGATTAGGTTTTGTTGCCTTCTAGATAGTTGATCCCTGCATTAAGTGGGTCAAAAGTTTTTGAAACCTATTTGAAAGGCCTACCTACTTCCAACAATTGCAAAAATAGGCTGCCAAATAATGCTGGAACTCAAATATTAGTTATATTTGTAGAAACCATACTAGAACTCAAATCCATCCGTTATGCTTTCTAGTCATTTTTTTAATGGATGGTTATGATGTTGATTCATGTATATTCTCTAAGTGATGTCATCCTTATACATGTTTCAACTTCATAGTAGTGATCTTGATCATATGAAACTCTTTGAAATCCATTCCTCGTATATCTATATGTTTGATGGATATCTTAGTTGTTGAATTCATATGATTTTGTCACTTTGAAAATTGCATGCATTACCAAGTTATACCCTTTTGCACTGCAATTTATCTTGTTCATTACTATGCTCATTAATTATATCATTAAAAGTGATGAATATCCATTTATGATGCTTGATGGAATTTTGTGTTTGTCACATCCTTGCTATTAATCATGTTGTCAAACTCAATTGGTTTCAATTGGTATAATTTTCGATTGATTTCATATCCATTTGATGTCATTTCTTGTGAATGTGATAGACCTTGTGTACATTGGATTGAACTTGATAGTAATATATTTTTGTTCAATGTTACATTCCATTAGCATCATAATTTTCATGTTTGCCATCTCTCTTGCTCATATAGGTAAATCTCATGACCGCCATGTTTATGTATTCATAATCTTGGTTGGTTAATGGTTGAGGTAGGCTTCATGTTTGAATTTCATTTCACTCAGCTTGCACATGATAGTCATATTTAATGATTGAATGAAATGATTTCAAAACTTTCATAGCATATGTTTTTCATAGTTAAATTGATTGATGCTATGTTTAGTAAACCCCTTATCATGATGGATAACTCTTATTTGGTTTTATCCTAATAGTTATATTATTTTTAAATCCATTTTAAAGTGATTGTTTTAATAGAATTATCCTTGAATCTCAATTGGTATTTTTTTTCCAATTGGTATCCATGATCATTTTTCTCCTTGACCTTGCTCTTTATATTGGTAATTTGATCATATTGAGCTCTATAGTTAAACATGTCTAATCCTTTCCTTAAGTTTACCCTAAATTGGTAAAACCATCTTCTTCTTGCTCTTAATAGTTAAATCTTTATCAAAAGTTTGACAAAAGGAGAGAATGGATTAAGGGGGAGTGTAAACCTTCATAGGAAGTATTAGTTTTGATCAAATTGACCTTTATATTGGCTTTGAACCCTTTTAGCTTGCTAACCATACATGTTAACCTGTAATGTATTTCATTTTTTATTTCTTTTGTTAACAGGTGCTACCAAGTGAAAGTCCTGAGGATCCTTACCCAAAAGAAGGGAGGGGGGGGGGGGGGGGGGGGGGGGGGGGGGAATAGGGTGTGCTACAAAAATGACCAATTTAGACCAATTTTAAATTCTTAACATAAACTAGTCACAAGTGATGATTAATCAAACAATATGCGGAAGATAAAATAAACAATCACCACAAAAGCAAGCACCACAACACAAAGGTTTATAGTGGTTCGGCCTCAATGCCTACGTCCACTACCGGCTTGTGATCCAATCACCCCACCGGATTTCCACTATTTATGCTTTTTACTAGGCTAAGCAATAACCCTTACAATGTTGTTTTTCTAGGCTAAACAACAACCTCTCAATGTGCTTTTCTAGGCTGAGCAATAACCTTTACAAGATGCTTTTCTTAGGCTAAGCAATAACCTTTACACAATGCTTTTCTTAGGCTAAGCAATAACCTTTACAAATAAAGATTTCTCTAAGATGGTGTCTTCACAAAAGATCACTCTAAGAGATACAATTTAAGCACAATTGTATTGCCTCTAAATAGGCTCATATGAAAGTGTAAAACAAATTACAAACATACACTAAAACAAGCTAAAGTGTGTGCACAAGTGTATGAATGCTTTACTTCAATCAATTTCTACAATGAAGCTCCTAAATGAATGCTTGATGCATTTTAAAATCAAAGCTTAGAAAATGATGATTGAAGATAAAATCTAATCACATAAAAGATTCAAACAACTTTGAAGAAATGAACTAAACAAGTTGTATGAATGTTAAAGTCTAAGAACACATGTGATTAGGATAAGAGAGTTTGCAAACCATTCTTAATATTCCAAAGATGATAATGAGTTTGCAAAACATCTCTAGAAATCATGCATAAGTGAAAATAAAAAGATTTAAGCATGCATGGATTTCATTTTAATGGAAATCAAAATACTAGTAAAATGTACCTTATAAAAAGTCAAGCATTTGATTTCCAAAAAGCCCTCTAGCCTTTCCAACTTCTTCCCCTTTCTTTGGCTCCAAAATGGTCTCAAAAGTTCATGGTTCAAGCCTCTAAAAAGGTTGGAAATGAATGGACTTTATAATGAAAAACAGTCCAACGGCTAGTCGCAGGTCGACTTAGCAAAGGGGGGGTCGACCTGCTACACACAACGGTCAGAAAAATGACCGTTGGAGCTTTAGGAGCCCAGTCAACCTGCATTGTGGCAGGTCGACCTGGGTCCCTGGGCAGGTCGACCTGGGTCCCTGGGCAGGTCGACCTACCACACTGCAGGTCGACTGCCTGGGACCAAAAATCCTATTTTTTTCATATTAGAAGGTTTTTCTTGGAGGGGATTTTTGGGCCACTAAACCAAGCTTGGAAACATGTTTTAAATCTATCTAAGATGTTTAAAAAACATGAAACACAAAAAGCCTAAAATGATTCGAAACTTTAAAACCAAAGGCTTGCTTGATTTCGAAAAACTCTTTTCACAAATAAATGCATACAAAAATGATTCTGAAAGAGATGAATGTATGCAAGACACAAACCTAAATCCTCAATATGATTTCTCAAAAGTAAAGCACAAAGAATTAGGTTTTCAAAAGAGTTTGGATTCTAAAACCAATGCATCCAAGTTTAGAAACAAAACATGCATAAATGATTAATTCCACAAGACTAAAAACCAATGCATGTATAAAATCAGATTTCAAGATTTTCTAAAACAATGCATGTGTGAAAACTCAAATGATGCTAAAGTGAACATGCATCCATCAAATTGCAAATACAAAATCCCTAATAATCTCCCCCTTTGCAATTTGATGGAAACTTACTCATCATTGAAATTACACACAAAGTCTTCAGCTCCCCCTAAGCTGGACAAGTCTTGAAATCTTCTTGGATGCTCCTCCTCTTAGCTTGGGCTCTTTGGCTCTTTTCTTCATCTTCTTGATGCTTGGAGCTTGATCATTCTTCAAGCTTTCTTTTCATCTTCCTCTCTTTGGCCAAGCATCTTCTTTAGCTCCAAGCTTTCTTTCTTCTATTTGCTCTCCCCCTTTGACCATGCCTCTCTCTCCCTTTGGCAAGATATGCATTCTCTCCCCTTGTAGAAGATCATACAAAATCTCCCCTTAGGAAGCTTGGACATTCTCTTCACCCTTTTGAGAACTTGAATGCTCTCTCCCCCTTTGACATTAAATTGCAAAGGTACCTACATACATGAAATAAGGAAAATACCTTTAGTAGCACCTGTTAACAAAAGAAATCGAAAATGAAATACATAACAGGTTTTCATGTATGGAAGTTATCTCTAAGGGTTCAAAGGCAATCCAAGGGTCAATTTGATCAAAACTAATACTTCCTATGAAGGTTTACACTCCCCCTCAATCCATTCTCTCCTTTTGTCAAACTTTTGACAAAGATTTAACTATTAGATGCAAGAAGAAGATGGTTTAACCAAATGAGGGTCAACTTCAAGGAAAGGATTAGATTCATTTAACAATAGAGTACAATATGATCAAATTACCAAAAGAAAGCAAGGTCAATGAGAAAAGCAATCATGGATATCAATTGGAAAAACAAAGAATACCAATTGAGATTTAAGGATAAGACTATTAAATCAACCACTCTAAAATGGAGTTATAAAGAATATAACTATTAAGATAAATCCAAATTAGAGCTATCCATGATGCAATGGGGTTTACTAAACATAGCATCAATCAATTTAACTATGAAAATCATATGCTATGTAAGTTTTGAAATCATTTCATTCAATCAATAAATATGACTATCATGAGCAAGAAGAGTGAAATGAATTTCAAGCATGAAGCCAACCTCAACAATTAACAAACCAATATTATGAACACATAAACATGGTGGTCATGAGATTTACCTATAAGAGCAAGTGAGGTGGCAAACGTGAACATTAAGATGCTAATGGAATGTGACATGGAATGTAAACATATTACTATCAAGTTCAATCCAATGTACACAAGGTCTATTACATACACAAGATAAGATATCAATTGGAGATGTAACAAATGGAAGGTTATACCAAATGAAACCAATTGAATATGACAACATGATAAATAGCAAGGATGTGACAAACACAAAATTCCATCAAGCAACATAAATGGATATTGATGAACAAGAGAAATTGCAATGCAAAAAGATATGACTTGGCAAAGCATGCAATTTCCAAAGTGTCAAAATCATATGAATTCAACATCTAAGATATCCATCAAACATATAGAACTACGAGGAATGAATTTCAAAGAGTTTCATATGATTAAGATCACTACTTATGAAGTTGAAACATGTATAAGGATGACACCAAGAGAATCTACATGAATCAACATCATAACCATCCAAAAAGAAATGACTAGAAGGCATAGAGGATGGATTTGGGTTCTAGTATGGTTTCTACAAATATTACTAAGATCACAACCATACATGGAACCAATTGTCATTTGCATATAAAAAGAATAACTAAATAAGCAAAGATGCAAACAACATACATTTCCATTTCTAAGATAATGAAACCAAAAGAAAAGGAAATTGAGAATCATGGAACATGCTTTGATGATTATGACTAATGAAGTTTTAGAGCATTTCCATTCAACCAATCTTCAAATCATTTTGATAAACAAAAGCCAACAATGAGCATAAAAAGAATGATTTTGAAGATCAATTTTCAACATTGTATTTTAAAAGATATAACTTAAATGAAACACATACAAGTTGATTTTTCAAAACAATGATTTTCCATATAAAAGTATAACTTAGAAAACCATGGAAAAACTTGAATTGATTCAAATCATTTGTTAAAAAAAAATCTTACCAAGACATCTACACAAATGATTCAACAACAATTGATCATGAATAATCTAGCTATGAAAGCTTTTGAACTCACAATCAATTGATCATGTAGAAATGCAATGCAAAACATAAAACTAAATGTGAGCAAAAAGCAAATCTAATCATGATGAAATTATAATCAAAAGATTTTGAAAACCATGACATGTAACTTAGAATGGTGCATGAAAACAAAATCAAATGATCATAAAGAAACAATGCATTTTAATAAATGTAACTATATAGAAACAAAATGCAAATGCAACATGACCAACAAAATGATTTAACTATAAAGAAGTGTTGAGTAAGTTGCCATCAAATTGCAAAGGGGGAGATTGTTAGGGATTTTGTGTATTGCAATTTGATGGATGCATTATCATATTAGCATCATTTGAATTTTCACACATGCATTGATTTAAAAAATCTTGAAATCTGGATTTATACAAGCATTGTTTTTAAGTCTTGTAGAAATCACTACGCCAAAACAAGGTTTTTACGGCGTGCAAATTACGGCTTGCATCAGGTGCACGCCGTAAATGATATAAAATTACGGCGTGCCTGAAATGCGGGCCGTAAAAATTCTTTTTTTACTCTTTTTAACGGCGTGCGTGTCTCGCGTCGTAAATGAGTGTTAATTACAGCACCAGATGCGGGTCGTAAATGATTACCTTTTTACGGCTTTCATCGCACACCGTAATATATACTTGCACGCCGTAAGATATTTTATACCCGTTACAACTTTCCCGGCATTTTTTTTTTCACCGCAAAAGGTCATATGGATTTTACTCCCCTCTCCCGCCAACGAAAATTTCCTTTCCCGCGTTTTCGTTCTCTCCTCAAGAAATTCCCATTTCCCTCTCCTCTCTCATTTCTTTCTCCTCTCTCATTTCTTTCTCTCCCGCCTCCATCGCCCTCTCCCTCTGCTCACTCATTTCTCTCTCCCGCCTCCATCGCCCTCTCCAGAGCCCATCTCCTCTATCTCTCCATCCCTCTCCACTGCACGACGACCACAGCAGCATCGCCAAGAGTTCGCAACAGCCCCGGACGCCTTCATCTTCCTCCTTGCGCCGCGGACCTGTCCCCTGCACCAGGTACACCCCTCCCTCTTCCCACACTCACGCACCATTCCCCCTCTCCTCTCTCTTTCTTCTCTGTTCTCTCTCTCCCTCGTTCCCCATCACTCTATTTCCTCTCTGTCTGCTCTTCTCCCTCCCTTCCTCTCATCTTCCTCCCCTGTCTCCCCTCGCCTGCGCTTGCTGCAGCGCCCACCTGCACACCACTCCCTCGGTTCTCTCTCTCTCTCTCTCTCCCTCCCTCTCTTCTCTTCTTCCTCCCCTATTCCTCTCCCTCTCCCCTGCTTCCTCCTCTATTCCGCCCTGCGCCCACCTGCGCACCACTCCCTCTCTCCCTCTGTTCTCTCTCTCTTCCTCTCTTCTTTTCTTCCTCCCCTGTTCCTCTCCTCTCCTCTGCCCTGTGCAGCCGCCTTTTCTCCTCCTCCTCTTCTTTCTTTATTCCTTGTCCTTATCCCTTATCTCCCTTTCCCCTTTCTCATTCCACGCTCTCAGCAGCCCTCTCCCTTCTCCACTCATTCATCTCATCTCCTATCTGATTTTCTATTCTCTCTTTCTTCCTTTCTTTATTTCCTCCTCATTCACTCTTACTAGCAACGTGACTGGGCACCCATCCATTTCACTCTTTCTCTGTTTCTTTCTGATTTCTCTCCTCCCCCTCTTTGCCCAGTGGACCACCGACCCCCTCATTGCCTTTTTTTTTACTTTTTTCTTTCTTTTGTTCACTTTGAATCTGAAAAGAGAAAGATAGGGTGATAATCTCATACATTTTATTTTAGTTTGGGTTAAAGGTGATCATCACTTCAGTTCAACCACTAATATATCACTGTGATCTGAGTGGTAGTTAGGCTGGTTGCAATTTGTATTCTAACAGTCAACACTCGGCAAAGTGCCAAAAAGTGCCTCCCACATTGTAGTTCTGCTTATCTGTATCATGGCCTGCTGTTGTTCCACCATCACTAAATCATTTCTTTAAAACACAAGGATTAAAGAGGGTTTGCAAGTCCACCTCCTCTCTTGAACTAATCTCCTACATGTGCCAATCCTGACCACTATCAGGTGTGCCTCACTGTTGATGTAACCGATCTTGAAATATAGTCAGTTGGATAATCCTAATAGCTGGAAATGAGGTGAAAGGTTGATAATTAATAAAATCTTACCAAAGCATCTATGACATTTTCCTAATTTTTCAAACAATTCTCTTTTAGAAGAAGGGATTTTGAAAATCTCTTAATATATTCATGGCATCTTCTTTTTAGTTACAATCTTACAGAAATATTTGAATATTTTGGAAGGAGTGGCAATATATATGACACTAGTTATTACTATTTTCTTCTGAGAAGTTTATGACCCTAGTTATAAGGTTGGCTTTATTTTATTTTATTTTAATTTTGTGATTTTAATTCTGCTCTATGTGTATTTATTGTATTTGTCTATGCTCCTTTTTGCGGTCTGTAGTGAATTTCTTAACAAGGCATTTTGAACATCTTTTAACATACTTATCACATCTTCTTTTAGTTACAATCTTGAAGAAATATTGCAATATTTTGGAAGCCCAGCCAATATATATGATACTAGTTATACCTGTTTTCTTATGAGAAGTATACTGCACTAGTTATACAGACTGTTTTATCTTATTTATTTATGTGTTTTTTGTAATTTCATGATTTAATTCTTTTGGCATGTGTTTTTATTTTATTTGTCTATTTTCCTTTTTGCAGTCAGAGGTGAATCTCTTGGGGAGGTTTTCTCATCCGAACCTCGTGAAGCTTTTGGGATACTGTTAGGAAGACAAAGAACTACTACTTGTATATGAATTCATGCCCAGAGGGAGTTTGGAAAACCACCTCTTCAGAAGTAAGTAGTAAACAATATCTTTGTTGTAATTAACTGTAGTTGGTGGGAAAGCTCTCTTTGCAACAACGCTCTCAAATGCATGCTTTACGATACCCTTTGAGTCTAATTCCATGTTTCTGAAATTGATAGATTGCAGCTCCATAGTTTCACAGCATTGTCAATGTAAGACAATCATCCATTATGGATAAAGAATGGATTCATCTACCAAGGTGAATTCCAAAGCCCTTCACTATAAAATATTTGATGTCCCATACCTATTTAGGATCTAATTAGTAAAAAACTTGGGTTTTCTTTATTTTAGACCATCAGAAGCATATCGAGAGGGAGCACGAAAGTTTGCAAATAAGGTTCAAGAAAAGAAAGGGTATCCAGAGAAGATTCAATGTCCTTGCATCATATGTTTAAACTTGAAATACCATAATTACAATGTAGTATACGACCATCTAGTATATTATGGAATTGATCCTACTTACACCACATGGATTTGTCATGGAGAAAAACCAACCGCAGTAGGGGAAACTGAAAATGCTGAAATTCCAGCATCATATAAAATGTTTAGAGATGCATGTTTCGAAGATGATGATGTGGATCATATAGATGAAAGAGGCTACCAAGATTTTCAAAAGCTTGTCGAGGAGGCAGAGCTTCCTTTATATTCAGGATCGACACACACTAAGATGTCAGCAACACTTATGTTATTCAAGGCAAAGGCTCGACACAGTCTGTCTGACAAAGCATTTGATGATGTTCTCAAGATTGTTCATGAATTGCTACCACTCAATAACATACTTCCGGATAGTTTTTACTCATCCAAAAAGCTATTTAATGCTTTTGATCTAGGGTATGAGAAGATACATGCACGTGAGAATGACTGTTGCTTGTTTCGAAAAGATCTAGAGCATCTTGAGACATGTCCAAAGTGTGGTTCTTCACGGTGGAAAGTCAATGCACGAACCAAATTGATAAGGAAAGGAGTTCCAGCAAAGGTTTTGAGGTATTTTCCAATTATTCCAAGATTTAGGAGATTGTTTAAGTCAGCAGAAAAGAGTGAACAATTGACTTGGCACTACACAAACAAAAGTCAGGATGGCATTATGCGACATCCAGTGGACTCATTGGCATGGAATAGAATAGATGATAAGTGGCCCTCATTTGCATCTGATCCTCGTAATCTTAGACTTGGCCTTTCTTCGGATGGATTCAATCCTTTTGGTGATCTTAGCTCTAGACATAGTTGTTGGCCTGTAATTCTGGTCACATACAATCTTTCTCCCTTGTTATGCATGTCAAAAGAAAATTTAATCTTGACATTACTCATTCCTGGGCCTAAGCAACCAGGAAATGACATTGATGTGTACTTAGCACCTCTTATAGATGATTTGAAAGAGCTGTGGGTGAATGGAGTAAGTGTTTACGATGCGTTTACTCAATCCACATTCAATTTGAGAGCCATTTTGATGTGGACAATAAATGATTTTCCAGCATATGAAAATCTGTCTGGGTATGCTGTTAAATCCAGTAAAGGATGTCCGACATGTGGACTTGAGACATGCTCAAAATGGTTGACAAACAGCCACAAGCACGTATTCATGGGTCACCGGAGATTTCTAGCTTACAATCATCCATTTCGGGTAAAGAAATCTTGGTTTGATGGGACAGAAGAACATGGACGAAAACCTCGTATTTTGACTGGTTCAGAAGTATTTGAAGTGATCAGTACTATCGAAAATGACTGGGGGAAGGCTAATAAAAAAAAGACAAAGAAAAGGAAGAGAGGGGATGAAAACGAAGAGCAAATTGTCGTGGAGCCTCAATCAGTGTGGAAAAAGAAATCAATGTTTTTCAAACTACCATATTGGGAGGTAAGTCAATGTGCTTGTAATCTTTATAAATTTATTTATTGAATTTAACATCTTTTTGTTTGGTTATTTTGTAGTCATTATTGTTGCGGCACAATTTGAATGTCATGCATGTTGAAAAAAATATTTGCGAGAGTCTAATAGGCACTCTATTGAATATTAAAGGCAAAACAAAGGATGGTTTAAAGTCTCGTGAAGATCTGAAAGATATGGGAATCAGAAAATCATTGCATTTGAAGGAAAATGGTGTCGGCTCTAGCTGCAAAAGAGCACCTTATGTGTTGTCAAACAAAGAGAAAAAAGTATTTTGTAAAAGACTTTTTGAGTTGAGGTTGCCAGATGGTTATAGCTCCAATATTGCAAGTCATGTGTCACTAAAAGACTGTAAAATTTATGGGCTCAAGTCCCATGATTGTCATGTGCTAATGCAACAAGTTTTGGCAGTTGCATTAAGGGGACTATTAGACAAGGGGCCTAGGGTTGCAATTTTTAGATTATGTGCTTTTTTCAACTGCTTATGTCAAAGAGAGATTGACAAAAATAAGTTGGAATTACTTGAAGACCAAATTGCTGAGACTTTGTGTATGCTTGAGAGGTTTTTTCCCCCTTCATTTTTTGACATTATGGTGCACCTTACTGTTCACTTGGCTCGAGAAGCATTGATAGGTGGACCAGTGCAGTTTCGTTGGATGTACCCATTTGAAAGGTAACTCCAATGTCTTATATAGTCAATTCTTTGGTTTAGTTACTGCTTGAGTTAGCTATTAATAATTTGTCTTACATTTTGAGTTAGGTTTATGAAAGTACTGAAAGGTTTTGTGTAAAACCGTTCCAATCCCGAAGGTTGTATGGTTGAAAAGTATAACGCAGAAGAGTGCACAAGTTTTTGCGCTCCTTACATAAAGGAAGCAGCTCAAGTAGGTGTTCAACAAAGCCGATATGAAGAATATGAAGAACGTAATATATTAGAAGGGAGACCAATTGGTAAGGCTAAATTGAAGGAATTGTCTCCTAACATGTTCGAAGTTGCCCATTTATATGTCCTAGAGAATACTGCCGAAGTAGAACCGTATAGAGAGTAAGTTTCTCATGAAAGATATACAACTTTGGTATTTTTAGTTTGTTTCTATTTATGCACTTTTAATTTCTAAATATACCTTTGTCTTTTTCATATTACACTTAGAGGAACTTCGACATTCTGATATACGTCTTCATGGGAATGAAAGCCTCTTAAGAAAGAGGCATAGGGACACATTTAGTGCATGGTTAGCAAATAAAGTCAAGGTTGGAGATGGCAGTAACATGTCAGAACTTGTGAGGTGGATAGGGTGTCGACCCAAACCATATGGGGAATCTTATTCAGGTTATATCATCAATGGTAATCGATTCCACACAAGATATGTTAAAAATTGCACACATAATTCTGGTGTTTCTCTTGAAGCAGAGACAATGTGTCGATCAAGCGCAAGAGATACCTCACATGTTAGCGGGAATATTGTGTTCTATGGTGTTATAAGAGATATAATTTTGTTAGACTATCACAAGTTTAAACTCCCGATCTTTCATTGTGATTGGGCAAATATAGGAAGTGGTGTCAAAGTTGAAGAGTGTTTCACATTAGTTAACCTTCATCAAGGCCAGCATCAATTTGAGAACGATCCGTTTATATTTGCCTCACAAGCAAACCAAGTCTTTTATTCTAGACATGATGATACTTCAAATTGGTATGTGGTGCTAAAAGCACCACGAATAGGAGTTTCTGAGTCTGACACTAATGGGAATGATTGTATACCATTTGCTCCATTAGATGTCTCCAATCTTACTCTTGAGGACAAAGATTATGAAAGACATGACTATGAGGTCATGGATGAGTTGGTACTGTTATTAACATTAATTTGATATTTTTGTTATGTCTTGAGTTAGATACTGATATTAAACACTAAATTGGCTATGCAGGTTCAACCATCTTAAATCATGGGTGTTGTTGGTGAGGTAAGCATCATTTGTAGATTTGGATTTATTTGAATTTAATTATACAGCCTAGGAGGAGTGTGAGAGAGACAAAGTTTAAGTCTTTTTCTTTCAAAATATATATAAGATATTGACATATATGTTTATTTTACTTTGACAATTTAGAGTGCAATTTGCATGTAATTTTCCTTGGTGTTATTTTTAATTTATTGATATAATATTTTATACATTCTTCTGAAACCTATGGATAGTCCAATAGCAATTTCACCTTTATTCTATGTTCTTCTGAAATGCAATCTGAGCCAACAGCTTTCCAAACATCCCGCTCAAATTCAGCCATTCGCAAGCATTTCAGTTTTCGTATCATCTCCATCGATAGTACATCTTCAAGCCTCTTCCTGGAGAGAGAGAGCAAGGGGAAGAAGAAAATTTAGCAAACTCTATCCCTATCATGTGCTTCTTTGTACAAATAGCACTTGAACAGAACCAACATACCTCACTTCCCAAGGTAGCTTAATATTAGAAATAACTTTCTAAATTCAAATTCTCCCAATGCAAGCATTTGTGGACTTGCTATCTGTGTTTGGGGCTTTTTAGGACTTGATCTAGATGAGCCAGATTCATCTGTATCATGGAAAACACTGAATGATCAACACTTGGACAGCAAAGGAAATTTCAGAAACTTCATACAGTACTAAAACTCAAAACTTAGACCACCCACTCTGAATTAGTTAACTGCACATCTTAAAAGCCTTTATTTCTCTCTCTCAAGGAATTAATTGAAACGTGTGAGGAGTGAAATTGATCAATAATGTGGCATTTTTGCTAATCTCTTTTGTTTGCTTTGCATGGCCTTTTGATGTAAAGAGATTAATAATTATAATGGAGGTCCAGCACTTTTCTCTTTCATGGGAGCAGGACCCAATACTCTCTTTCTTGATTTTTGAAAAAGAAAAAACAGGGCACAGTCTGATATCAGATGACCAAAAGCAGGTACCAGGAGAGACAAAGGAAAAAAGCCATGTAAAATTCTAGCAAAACTAAAAATGGAATTTCATAATAACAGCAAACCATAATGGTGAAGAAGTGTGAAAGGACGTATGCAACTAGATAGAAAGGAACAGAGAATGGGATAAAAGTATAAATTATAATAAGTGTTGTGGGCCAGATATCTGATTAAGAAAGGTCCCTCTCTACAATTTCTCTCTCTTTCTCTGCATGAATAGGTGGGTTTAGTGCATATCCATTTACAGTGATATGTCAAGGAAAAAAGTTATTTTAGACAAAAACAAGGTTGATTAGTTTATTGAGATATAATTTATTGTGAAATATTTTCAGCATCTCTAGTACAGCAACATAGTTGATTATACTGTAACATAATTTATGGACAGTAAATGGGATGATAAGGTCTGCATTGTCAGAGATATATAACTTGGTTTGTTGATTAGTTTGTTTCTAAAGTTAATTCCTTAATGTGAAGTGTTCGAAGAAGAGAGCAAAGCGTGGAAACAAGCAAAACAAACATGCAGCAGCTGTAGCCATTCAAGCTGAGAATCAACCTTTTCGGATGTCGGATGGAGATTTTAATTCTCTAACTGCTGAAGTTCCTAATGTCCCAGATGTTCAAGGTGAGAATAATCCTAATGCTACAAATAGAAAACCCAGAGGAAAGGCACAAGTTTTGTGTTTTACCAAAGGAAAAGGAAAGGGAGCTCGTCTTGAAGTTGAGTTCAATGAAATGGGCCAGCCGATTAGAAAGAATGCAGCAATTTTTTCTTCTTTTCTTGGAATCACAGCAAGAGAGTTAATACCAGTGACACTTGAGAAATGGAGCGACCTTACAGTTGAGTTTATCGCACAAATATGGGAGCACATAATGGTATATTTCTACAAGTATGGGAGCACATAATGGTATATTTCTACATAATGGTTTAAATCTATTTCTAATGCAATTTTTAATTTTCTTTTGTAGCAAAAGTTCAGTTTTGCTGAATGTTATAAAAAGTATACATTTGCAAAGCTACAAAGGCATTGGAGAGATCATCGAAATTTGCTGATAAAGGAAGTGTTGGACCAAGCGAAGTTGGTGGGCATCAAACGCGCTGCTACCCTCTTGAAACCTGATAGTGTAGAATCCATGGAAGATTGGCTATCTTTTATCAAAACACGGACTAGTCCAACCCAATTGGTAAGCACTCTATATTATTATATTTTGTCGCACATTGGTGATCATCTCACAATGTCCCTAAATTGTCATTGTGCTCTAGGCGATAAATAAGAAGTTCAAAGAGATGCGAGCACAACAAACTCTACTTCATCGAACGAGTCGCAAAGGATTTGCACGGCTAGAGGATGAAATGGTAAGTAAATCATTGAATCTATACTATAAGTGAATTTGTGGACATGACAAATATATTTTTTCTTTTCTAGAGACAAGAAAGTGAAACACTAGATTCAATATCAAGGTCTGATGTATGGATTCGTGGCTATGAAGCAAGAAAGAAGAAGAATAATGAGGATGATGAGGTAGAGGATCCCGAGATAGTGGTAAGTAGTTAAAAATGTGATATTTTTTAGTAAAGATTTTAAAATGTGATATTTGCAATACAAATCATTGACTATTTTAAATAGGACTACATATCTTGTTTCTTGTATGAATGGAGAAAGGATGAGAGTGAAAACATCAAACCAAATCCAGATATTAACCTTTGTGAGTCTAGTTAGATTGAAAGTAGAAGCACTAGTTAAAAAAGTCCCAATTTGATTAAATCATACAGCTAATTGGTTAAAAATCAGTGCAAACTTGGAGTAAATCAGTTTGAGCCATCGTCAATCCCTTCAAATTCACCTAAAATGTCACAAATAATCTTTATAATTTTCATAATTCTAGCATTTCAAATACTGCCTGATCCACGAGGATTTAGAGTCCCATGTGGGGGACAACATTTTGAGAATTTGGAATTCTTCATACAAATTCATATGGCATGTGATCTGTTGCTATGGAATCCCATCTTTTGTTTTGCTGCAGCTCAAGACTAACTAAGCTAGTTGGTTTTAATTATTTTTCCTTCTCTTAATCATGTAAAGTGGTCTGGGTTTCTGTTCATTTTGGTCATCTGCCATATCAGTCTGGTTTCAATCAATGAATCATAGGAAGTGGGAACAGCGAGAACATTGTACAAAAAGGGCATCTCGAAATTTCTCTTATTTTTACCAAGGCCCCAGTGTCGCCTTCTCTTGTACTACCTGTTTGGAAAAGTAAAAACACTACAAGTTACTACATGGAGAAATTATTAGGGAGGACCTCAGTTCAGGCTCTGTCCATGTGCCACGTCCCACTTCCTAGAGTAAATACATCAAGAAAATGCACACCAAAAAGAGTTGTGAGCAGTTCTGTTGGTGTTTAATGCATATGGGCAGTAGTGTTGTCATGTGATGGATCTTTTAGAGATGAAGGCTTCCCAATGGATCAAGCTGTCATCTGGTCCCTGAAGGCCCATTTTGACATGCCTACCTTGTCTCCACATCCATGGCTTCTTGTAAATAAAGTGTAATAAACAACCACATGACATGAGGTTCACTCATAGCAAAAGTCACAATTGTTGGGTATGCACCCATCTATCCTCTTTTTCCTTCTTGTTTGTATAGAAACCGTGTGAATATGTACTAATAAGGAAACCCAGTAGGCAAATCCAATTCTAGCTAATGGTCAACAATTCCATTGAGATAATATCTCACTCACTGATTCTGTACAACTGGCATACAGCCTGACATGATGTGTAAATACCGTGTAAATCTTTGCCTACATACTTTATAAATTGAATGAGAAACCACCATGGATTTATGGTGGAATAGTCTTCATCAATTAGTTTCTATTATCATAGTTTGGACCATACACATCACTTCGTTTGGGCAAGGGAAGTTCCAACCCATAACAGGCATCCTCCTTTTCTATGGCATGATTAAATGTCATGTTCCATGGTATATTTTCGGTTGCCTCATAAATTTAGTTCAATAAATTCCATGTTTGTGTTTCATGGTGATGGCTTTAAGTCCTCTTTCTCCCTCAAATTATTTGCCATAAAGGACATGCCAGTGGCTTCATTATGTTGCCTTTGGTATTCTACTACTTTTGCCCTCATTATGTTTGTGTTTCTTTCTTTTAATTTGATGTACACTTATGGTTTTACAAATGCAGCAACAAGTCAAGAAATACAAAGCAGAAGAAAATGGTTCTTCTTTTAGAGATGATGCTGTTGCGAAGGTACTTGGTCCTGATCCACGAGGACGAGTAAGAGGGCTTGGATATGAAGCAACACCTTCAAAGGTGGCGGGTCAAACACAAATGAGGGACAAAGTTAATAAATTAGAAAATGAACTTTTATCCTTGAAAAACCAAATGAACAGTTTCATTGCAATGGTCGGGAAAGGTGGAAATACTACAGTAAGCACTCAAATATATTGCTTTTAATTATTATGAGACTTTTTTATTTATTCGTTGAGCTGACTATAAGTTGATTACAGCAAAAAGATAATGGAAGTGTTCAACATTCTGCCAACGACTACATGTCACAAAGCAACAGAATTGAACCTCCAAGTGCAATGCAGAATTCTGTTCATGGGACACCACAAAGTAAGCAAAAAGAACAGACAGGTGTTTGCAATTCCAATCAGGGGAGCTCAAGATGCAAATTGCTAAGTTGGCTCGACGCAACTAAAGTTGTTGCAACCGGTGAAATTCTATCAAGGGATTCTACATCACTTGTTCATCATGTTCCTCTTGGTGCTGAATGTTGGAAAGTTTCTGTGCAACATGTAGTAGAGGGTAATGAGAGTTTGATTCTCTATCGACCAACTCGGGAAGCTTTTCTTCTGAATGAAGTACTGGGAAGCACAATTGCATGGCCGATCAAGTACATCGTACCTTGTTAGAAGATGAGAGGTAAAAAATCTTCGATTGAGTTTTTGGGTTTCAAATCTTCAAGTCTATATTATCTTGAACCTGCTTGTGGGAATTAGGATTGGACTTTTAAACCTTTCTCATGCTACCTGCAACTTAGTTTAAAGTTTGAATAATGAGTTTTCATGAACTTGTCTATTGCCTAATTTGCAACAATACAAGTAGGGGAAAAATAAGAGGAGAAATTCCAAGACTTACTGGTTACAATCCTTGTATCTGAGTTAGTAGCTCAAACCTCGATTCATTTAGATCCTGCAAAAAAAAAAAACCCGAAAAAAAGAAAAATACATAAATGAAATGGTATGAAGGGGACCTGTGCAGTTTCCACAGAAGTGAAATGGGAAGTTTCATTTGGTATGAAGGAGACCTGTGCAGTGTAAAGCAGATCCCTGCAAAAAATGCCCGAAATCACCCCTGGCTCTCCCCCTCCAAAAAACACACACACGTGAAAGAGAGAAATTCCACAATTCAAAACAGGAGAATATCACCCAAAAGAAATTATTAGGAATTGGAAAGCTATCAGGACTGCTTTGGCCTGCGTGGGAGCTTTGTCGTACATGCAGGGGTGGCAATACAGCATGGGAAATAAATCTTTTCTATGTTTATGTCTGTCTTTGGTGATTGATTGATTTTCTTTTTTAGAGCTCCTTTGAAGCCGATCTAGAGGGATGGGCCTGACTGACTGTAGCCTAATTTATAATGATTCCTCCATGAACAATATGGAAGTTGTTAGAATTTACTGGAACTCTTTATTGGAGCATTACTATGCATGTAAATTACTCTAAAGTAACTCTAAACTGTACACCAGTTCCTGGGAAGGGATTGATGTCGTCCACAGTGACTCTTAAATGATCTTTGTGAACCCTTTAATTTGCTTGATCACTTCAAAAAGCAAGTCTTCAAATTCTCATGATTCTTTTATCCATGGGGCTATAGGCATACACCATAAGATTCAATCTTTTGTGTTCTTTCGAAGTCTTTTGGATGTCTCTAGAGTTTCTTTCCTTGTTAAATAAACGACCAATATTGCTCCATTGGGTTGCTTTTTTTTATTATTATTTGGGTTTTCCCCACTTCAAGCCTTGAAAATCGCCTTGAAGTTAAAGCACTTTGAACTTCTCCACCCCTTCTTAGACATAGAGATTTTCAACATTTACAGCTTCATCTTTCAATGACCCGGAACAATTTTCTCTTCTTGCAATTTGATGTGGAAACTCCTCTACACAGGATAGGACCTGGCAGTGTTCTGTTCTCCTCTGATCCGAGATCATCTGCCTTCCTCTAGGCCATCTATGAGTAGCAGCATTGGCCTTCAGCTATGAAATTTCTTATAGTTTGTTCGGGGATTGAATTTTATTTATTTATTTATTTTTTGTTGTGTAATATTTTCACTATCACAAAAAACAAAAAAAAGCTACAAAATTTTACAGCATATTCCTTCATAACAGAGACATGCTTTCTTTTTTTTCATTGGCAGGTAATGTCTTCAAATGGAATCTTGAAGTGTGCTTAGCTGGTCCTGCAAAGATATCATGCATATAGGTTATGTAACCATTGTTGCTACAACATAAAGAAAAATATTCTCTTCTTCCATTATGCTGCTTTCCAAAAATTCAAAATGGTATTGTTGAAAATGGAGACCCCTCACAGTCAAAGAACAAGCTCACGACAATTGATGATGTTTTGAAAGGTTTGGTGGAGTGGCTGTGTGCTCAGGTTAGCAATCTGCACAAAACTGTATGGTTCTGTTGGTGCCATATAGCTTCGTTTTTTTTTTTTTCTGAGTTTGGTATATGATAGTTGGAAGCATCAATTTCTAATGGTAGGAAAAAGAACATTTGCAGTCTGTCCACTATTTTTTTTACTTCAAAGTACACAAATTTCTCATGGGGCAAACTGCTGGCCAAATTGCAATCACTTGATTCACTTGCCCTTCTATTCTACAGAGTCATTCATTTTGCAGTTTGCACAGACTGTTCCTTTGTTGTGAGACATTGAATGCCTGAGGCTGTATAGCTTTTTATGTTATATGTGATCGTTGTCACACAAGGCATCCTTAAGCACATGGGGATAAGCACATGGCTCAATGAACTCATAAAGACTAGCATTCTACCAGAACAATCTTTTTAATATAATAAGCTATATGTTCTATTGTTTGCTGACCCATCTAAGATGGGACAAATCTATGGTGGTAAGGATGATGATTATGATTGTGATGATGAAGCCGTGCATTATTTTTTTTATTTTGTGCCCATTGTCAATGCACCTAAGATATATTTCCATTTGATTTTGTGGCAGTTACCTCCAGCTGATAAGTAGTTTGACAATGATGTACTTGTTTATGCAATACTGATGACTTGATGAGTTGATTTACATGTTACTTGGATTTTTAAACCTTGCTTTCACTTTTTCTTTAATTATTTGGGGTGGTGAAGTTATGTGCTACCTAATATTGGAGTAACGATTCTGTCAAATTTTGTTTGTTTGTACAGATTTTGCTGATAAGTATTGGAAGAATACAATTTTAGTTCCAGCTTCATGGGTATCTTTCTCAGGAGTTTTTTTTTTTTTTGTGGTTCACTTTTGTTGTATTAAGAACAAATACTAAGGCTTTTGTTTCTAAAATTGTATATTGGTAACGTTGATATGTTGAAATATTGATTTTGTTTCTTCACTTTAGGTTGAAAGAGAACTACAAAGTTTAATAGATTTCATTCATGTATGGGCACAGCTGTTTTGTATTGGTTGAATTTAGTTTCAATTTAACAGGATATTAATGGTTTACATTCAATTTCTAAAAAAAAAAAAAAAAAAAATCACGGCGCGCGATGCACGCCATATATTAGATCTTTCCAATCCTTTTGCGGCCCTCTTTGGACGCCGTAAATTCGTTCTAGAAACCCATTTACGGCCTACGCCCACACGCCGTAACAACGATTTACAAAATTAATTTACGGCGTGCGCGTGCACGTCATTATTACATATTCTAATACGTTTTTTACGGCGTGTCATGTACATCGGAAGCTAAAAGTAACCAACTCTTTAACGGCCCCCCCAACGCGTTGTAAAAGACCTTCATTAACGGCATTCGTCTAGCGCCGTGAATATGTTCGGAAAGTCATAGCAAACCTCACTTACGGCGTGCATTTGAGTATGTTACGGCCCGCAAATGCGCGTCGTTAATACACATACCCTTTTACGGCTGGAGCTTTTACGGCTCGCTAGTTTGCGCCGTGAAACTTGGTTTACAGCGCAAAATGCGCGCCGTAAAAGCCCTGTTTTGGTGTAGTGAATATTGATTTATGCATGTTTTGATTTTAAACTTGGATGCAATTAGTTTTGAAAAGAAATTTTATGAATCAAGCAAGCCTATGAGTTTTAAAATCTTTAAAATCATTTTAGGCTTTCTATGTTTCATGTTTTTAATCCTCTTGGTTTGATTTAAATCATGATTCCAAGCTTGATTCATTGGCCCAAAAGTGCCCACAAGAAATTACTTTGAAATATGATTTTTTTTGGATTTTGGTCCCTGGGCCTGGGTCGACCCGCAGTGTGCACAGTTGACCGAGCCCATGGACCCGGTCGATCGAGCACACAGCAGGTCGACCGGGTAAAGTGCTATTGGAGCTCTTTTCAAACGGTCAGATTTATGACCGTTAAAGGCCAGGTCGACCGGGAAGGGTGCAGGTCGACCAGATGTAAGACCCCGACCCGAGAGAACTCGATTAGTACTAATTAAGCTGTGTGTTAGTTCTAAGCTTGATTAGTGATTTTGGCTAAGTTGGGTTTGGAATACCTTTTGAATTAGTTTTGGGGAATTTTGACTGCTTTGTGTTAGTAGGGCCCTTTGGGGGTTCCTTTTTATGGCATTGCATATGTTTGAAGATTTATCAGAGATTTTTCATTCATGGTTTTAATCCCGTTTTATTCGTTTTGATAATCCCTACAACTTTCATGTTGATCTCGTCCCCATTCGAGATCCCGAAACCCGATTTTGTAGCCTTGAGGGCAAAACAGTCATTGTACACAAAATATGTACCCAAAACTTGATATTCCCGAGAGCCGCGAAACTTATACTTTTTGGAAACTAGATATTTCGACGATCACTTTTCTCTTCTTCGTCGAATTCATTAGAAGCCCCGAAAGCCATGATTTCAGCCCAATTAGATTATTGGCAGTGGAGCCCACTCCCCACTTGTTTATAAGGAGACCCTTCCCCTTCCATTCCCTTTTTCCAGCACAAGAGAGAAAACCTAGGGTTTCCATTGCCTTTCTTCTTGCTCTTGCCTTCTAACCCCAAATCCACCGCCAACCTTGCACAACTTGAGAAGTGGAGATCATCACCTTCTTCCTCACCTTACAAGCTTCATCTTGATACTATTTGTGGAGAAATCTTCCAACCTTGAGATCTTCTTTGAGCTAGCTCTCTTCATTTGAAGGTCATCCAAGTGAGTAATCCTTCCCACCTTCTAGATTTGTGTTCCTCTAGCCTTAGAGAAGCTTCACCTTCATTATTGTAAGGTTTTTTTTCGCATTTCATTGTTTGACCATTCTAGGGTTTGTTTGTTTTGGGGATTTTGTTCATAGCTTGGATTCCTTGCTTGGAAGAGTATTAGAGCTTGATTGCATTGACTAGGAGACCCAAGGCAAGTGGATGATATGATCTTTTAAGAGCTTTCAATGTTTTTATGAGGAATGTGGTTGGTTTTATTAAATTTCACTCATGCCTATTTATTGTTGTCTTGTTTTGAAATAAATGCTCATGAAGAGCCTTGTTAATGCATTTATGGTCATAAAGAAGTATTGGTTCATAGCATTTAATTCATCTTGTTTTGTCTCAAATATATATCTTAGGTGAAATGGTTTCCTTCTTCCTTTCCTTGTATTGAATGTGTTGTTAATGGAGGAGAATGGGATGGATGTTGTTGGAGATTTGAGGTTGTTTGAATGGAGATTTATACTCCTCACTTAGTGTAGAAAAGTGGCTAAAAAGGGGTTGTAAGAGGAAGAGTTATTGTGGAGCTGAACTGGTCCGGATTCAGTTTCTGGACAGTTCGCTCGAGCGACCATGACACTTCGCTCGAGCGACCTATCCAGAAAAGGGTTCGGAGCATTCCAGTAGCTTGGTCGCTCGAGCGGACATCCCAGAACTCATTCCAGAAAGTTGTTCGTTCGAACGCATTTAAATATTCGCTCGACCCAATGAGTTCGCTCAAGCGACTACAACTTCGCTCGAGCGAATCCACCCAGACAACCATTCCAGAGAGCCATTCGCTTGAGCGAACTCTCCAGTCCGCTCGAGCGATGGGCCCCGTTGGGCAAGGCTATGTTTGGGACAATGATTAACTATTCCAACGTATTGGGACTATTCTTTGGGAACCTCTTTATGTCCAGGAGATTTACTAAGCATTGTATGAGGCCATTTGAGAAAGAAACCATATCACGAAGATTTCATTCGAAGTTTTTGAAAATTCGAAGTGTATAAGGAGCCCGGAATGTCCCCAAACTCAAAGAGTACCAAATTGTTATTCGATCGACATACGGGGTCCCTATTCACTTCAAATAAACCTTGAGCCCAATACTTTACCCGAGATTCCAATTTTTTATCGTACCTTATCGATCCTGAGATTTATACTACATGTCTTGTTTTCCCGAAAGCATTAATGTACACTGGAAATGGTTACTTGACTTGAAGTGCATTGCACCACATGAAATGATAATGTGCCCTTGAGCACCCCCGTCTTGCTCGTTTATTTATCGTACTAGATTTGATTGCATATGTCTCGATTGTATTTGACCTATGAGTCGGCACCACTAAGCTTGGATAACCCTATTGGTCTGATCCACCGACTTGGAGATCCCCCTCTTGTCCCGCCAGCTGCAGTTTGGATCCCGCTACCCGGTTATTACCGTGGTTTTGTGCCGATGCCGCAGATTGCTACTGTGGTCCCCGATGCCCGGCTCGCTACCGTGGTCATGTATAGTATATGTATATGCATATGTATATGTATATGTATTTAAAAGATCCACTGTTTCTCCTCACCTCGAGTGACTGAGATCAGTGCCTAGTTATTGCTCTATCACCTTAGTGATATAGGACTTAGCTTCGTGTGGTTGCCATCTTGATTATCCCCGTTCCCTTGGTTACCCTTACATGTTTTATGATGCATACTCGAAATTGAATAAATGTTTTATCTTGTTTAGAGAAATTGTCATTTAAACAGGTTCCAATGTTTTTTTGGAGGTAAATGCATGTATTTTCCATATTGTCATTGTATTTCTTTTTATCCAAATTGCCAAACCGTCGTGTTTGACCTACTCTTTGGTACTCAGGTCCCGTTGTTGGATACCCCGAGGAGGAGCACGAGGAGGCGGTCGTAGAACCGCAACAGTTAGTTGAGTGGCGTGCTGATGACGTCATGTAGACGTTTGTTTGCTATGAGAGACCTTATATTTTGGGAAACTATTTAACCATTCTTTGGATTGGTATTTTGTTATATTGGCCCTATGGGCCTCTATTTTTGGGAAATGTAATTAAATGATCTTGTATAAACTTTAACTTACTTTGGGTAACATGCTAATGATCATTGCTCATTCTGATACTTGATTTTTACATGTGATTTAATTTGTTATTAGAAGTGAACTAATATTTGATTTGCTACACGCTTCCGCACTTAAAAGAAATATTCAACGATGGTTGTGATATCCTCACCACGGACACCTGTGGGAAATTAAATAAATGTATGTTGTTATTAGACCGATATGGATCATCATCTCATCATCAAACAGTCCCCCGATCCTGGATCAGTCCCGTGGGCCTGGTCCGGGGTCGCAAATCATATGTACTTTTATTTTAAAGTTTCACAATTTGTTTAGCATTGATAGGTATATCATTTTCAAGTTGAACTGATAATTACATATGATTTGTCCCCTAACGTCAATCAAATCTATTTTTGTGTTTTATGCTTATAACATACACATATTGAGCTACATTGTTAATTTGATTGAAATCCCTATACATCACATGTTTTGTTCGTAGAATTTCACAACTTGTTTAGAATACATAGGTATATCTTTTACAAGTTATTTTTAACATGTAATTAGCACATTTATGAGCTTTCATTTTCAAATTGATTGAGGACATCATACATACACATTGTGCATTCATCTTTGCATTCATAATGTGTGTGTGTGTGTGAATTAGATTTTCACTTTCATATCTGTTAGGGATTTTGTATTTGCAATTTGATGGATGCATTAACATTTGAGCATCATTTGATTCACACACTTGCATTGATTTAGAAAAACTTGAAATCTTGATTTATACATGCATTGCTTTTAAGATTTGTAAAAGTATTGATTTATGCATGTTTTGTTTTTAAACTTGGATGCATTTGTTTTAGAAAAAGAATTTCTTAGAAATCAAGCAAGCCATTGGTTTGAAAGTTTCGAATCATTTTAGGCTTTTTATGTTTCATGTTTTAAAACCCTTTAGAATGATTTAAAACATGTATTCAAGCTTGATTAATTGGCCCAAAAAGTTCCCTCAAGAAAAACTTTGAAATATGAAAATTTTGGGAATTTTGGTCCCAGGCTTGACCCGCAGAAGGCCAAGTCGACCGGGCCTGCAGTGTGCCAGATCGACCGGGTAGGGCCAGGTCAACCGAGCACACTGGAGGCAGGTCGACCGGGACTGAGCAGTAGGCTCCTGTCTAACGGATCTTTTTATAGCCGTTGTGAAGGCCAGGTCGACCGGGGACTAGCCGTTGGGCAGTTTTGAGCTATAAAATGTAGTTCTTTCCTTTGTCAAAGTTGGAGATTTTTAAGCCATCTTTTAGGAGTTTGGAGACAAGACAAAGGGGATGAACTAAGAGAGACCAAAGAGTCGTTTGGAGAGCTAAAGCTTGGATTAATGAAGTTAAATCTCTAAGTAAGCTCTACCTCTCTTAATCATATGTTATATGCTTTGTTTAAAATATTGGTAAATGATTTTTAGCATGATAACTATGATGTGTTGAATCCATTATTCTCTTAATCTTTGATCTAATTAAGATTGGATTCTTCACTTTGTTTTCAAACCAAGTTTTGATTTAAAATCTTCATTAATCATGCTTAGCCTAAATCTTTGATTTCTTTTAGCATGATTCATTTTCTTGGTTGAAACTCAATTTGTTGTTTTCATTCATTTAAACTTTAGTTAAATTAATTTGGTTTTGAAAACAACATTGCACATGCATCACATGTTCTAAGTTAGTCATTTTCATACAACTTGTGAGTCTTTGATTTTCATGTCATTAACAAGTTGTTTCTCATACATGTGATTTGCATTAAACTTCAATCAAATCTTTTATGTGCCTTAAACTTTGAATTGCTTTGAGCATATATTTGAATGAGCCTTCTTTTTAAACTTGATTGAAGTTATCACACACACACACACACACACACATCATGAGCATAGACATTTGCATTCATATAGTGTTTGTGTGAGTTGATTTACACTTTCATATTAGCCTATTTAAGAGGCAACATCATTGAGCTTAAATTGTATCTCTTAGAGTGATCTTTTGTGAAGACACCTTTTTAGAGAAATCTTTCTTTTGTAAAGGTTATTGCTTAGCCTAATAAAAGCATTGTGTAAAGGTTATTGCTTAGCCTAGAAAAGCATCTTGTAAAGGTTGTTGTTAAGCCTAGAAAAACAACATTGTAAAGGTTATTGATTAGCCTATTGAAAAGCATAGATAGTGAAAATCCGGTGGGGTGATTGGATCACAAGCCGGTAGTGGATGTAGGCATTGAGGCCGAACCACTATAAACCTTTGTGTTGTGGTGTATGCTTGTGGTGATTGTTTATATTAGCTTCCGCATCTTGTTTGATTAATCATCACTTGTGACTAGTTTATGTTAAGAAATTAAAATTGGTCTAAATTGGTCATATTTGTAGCACACCCTATTCACCCCCCCCCCCTCTAGGGTTAGGATCCCAGGACTTTCAATATCCTCCTAATTAAGAGGCATTGTATTGAGCTATAAATTGTATCTCCATCAAGTGTATTCTATACACTACTTAGAGAGATAACCAACCTTTTGGTTGTAGAGGTTATTGCTTAGCCTTGAAAGCATAATGTAAAGGTTATTGCTTAGCCTATTGAAAAGCATAAATAGTGAAAATTCGGTGGGGTGTTGGATCACAAGCCGGTAGTGGATGTAGGCATTGAGGCCGAACCATTATAAATCCTTGTGTGATGGTGTATGCTTTGTGGTGAATGTTTTTGTTAGTTTCTGCATTTAGTTTGATAATCATCACTAGTGGCTAATTTAATTTAAAGAAGTCAAAATTGGTCATAATTGGTCACTAATTTGAAGGTCACCCTATTCACCCCCCCTCTAGGGTTCGGATCACGGACTTTCAGCGAGCACTAAAACCGAAAAGGAAGAAACCAAAGTTTCTCAAATCTGAATCCAAAAAAAAGATTTTCTTTTTTGAAAGAATTTTTTTCTTTTTTTTGAAAGAGTTTCTATTTTTTTTTTTTGAAAAATCCCTATCGGACTCATCAAAGAGAGCGAATGGTGTTTCAATCCGAATAAAGGCTCAAACATTTCTGCGAGCACTAAACCCGAAAAGGAAGAAACCAAAGTTTCTCAAATCTGAATCCAAAAAGAGAAATCAGATTTTTTTTCGAAATGACAAAGAATGGAAATAAATTCAAAGGTAGAAATTTCCAAAAATCCCATCTCATGTTTTTTTTTTGGATGCAAGATCCAACATAGGCCACCAACTAGAAAGGAGCCTAAGAATTCAAGCATCGTGTTCTCAAATGAACAAGTCCCACCGGGTATGCCAACTTGATGGGAGCTCCGACCTTTCGTCTCTCCGTCCCACCCCTGGGGCTGCCAGGAGTATGGCGGAGGAGGAAAAGCGAGTCATCAACATTTTTTGTACGGGTATGCCAGATTTTCTATTCTACTTGGAATTTGAAGTGGTGATCCGGAGATTCACCTTCACAAGTAGAAAGGAAATCAATTCTTCTTACTAACTTTCCATTGCACATATATTTTAAGAAAGAGACACAATTTTTTAAATGCCATGAGTGGCGATTTCATTTTGTTTGCCATGAAAGGCGATTTTGTGCCGTGAAAGGCGATTTTGTGTGCCGTAGAAGGCGATTTATGCCGTGAAAGGCGATTTACAAATCTTATCAATGAAGAAAAACAAGAAATGTGATTTTTGGTCTCTTTACAAATAATACAAAATACAAAGAAAAGTAAGAAAAGGTATCTGACTTCTCAGGAGATTGTGGGGACTCGTTCAGATCGACGGTCGCAATGGACTTCACCATCGTCCTTCAGATGAGAATGCTTAATGCTTTGATTCTTTGGCTTAGCTTGGACCTCAGTTTTTTAAAGGATAAGGACCAAAGAGAGGTCCTATATCCAATGAAAATCCGAGTAAACGGGCTGAAGAGCCACGTTTCGGCCATGTTGGATAGAAGAAGAGAAGAGGTGGCCACCCCCCCCCCTCCCCCCCCAAGGGACTTTGATCACCTTATGGTATTTCAGCAGAGTAACGGGATTTCTTCAGAGTTCTTCTTCCTTGCTTGTGAGTATGGATCTCTCTTGGAATTACCCCCTTTTATAGGCTCTTGGTAGCCATGGGGTGATTTATGGGATTGATGACCCATGATGGGAGGAGTTACAATTTTTAATTCTTGATTTTGTAACTCCTTTTTTTGGCTTGTGATTGGCCAGTGGATAATGATGGGCATTTAATCACCCTTAATATCCATGATGAGGGGAGTTTCATGGTTTTAATGCCATGATTACTTGGATTTGTAACTCCCATTTGCTTGATTTTGATTGGACCGTCCAAAATAATGAGTTAATGACCGCATTAAGTTGTCATAAAATGGATCAATTAACGACATTAAGTGGTCACTAGGGCATTTGAAGAGTCGCGGGCCATGCCGCGTCTTTTGGAATTCTTCTTGTGATGATCGCCGATGGATCCGCATGTTGTTTGATGTCGGATGGCGATGCAACTTCAGACATTGGTTGATATCAGTGGGCCGGTGACATCTATCTTGTCGATTTCTCGATCGGTCGGACAGAAAGTGTACTTTCTTGGTCAGCTGGTTGGCGATCTTGGAGCGATCAAATGATGATTTCATGCTCTTGATAGCGGATCCGAGATGTTGATGAAGACCAGTCGATTTCAAGCATAAAAAATTAGATTTTCAGGGAACCACAGGGGTTGGAAATCCCGAAACGCGAAAAGGGCGGAAAACGGGCCACTCGGCGACAAATCCGTCGACCCAGATTTCCATGGTCGCCGGGCAACCATGCACCCATGGTCGCCGGCAGCGACCATGGGCCAAGGTCGCCGGCGACCATAGGCTTGTTCCCCTTTTCAGTCGCCGTTTCTCAACCGTTTTTCAGTCTTTTTTATACTTTTTCTCCTGTATTTTTCTTGACATTTTTCCTCATTTATTGGCTTGATTCTCCTTAAGAAAACCAGACGAGAAGCCATACAAATCAGAGCACAAAGTTTCCCATTTTTCTGGAAAAGCCGAAGACTTTGTAGCCGATTTTCCGAAAAGAGTTGAAACTAGGTCAAACGATGTCGGAATGACCTAAAATTTGAGGTGAAGCCTCCTGAGCAGTAGATAGGACCAGCCATGGGCTTTTTTTGAGTTTTGAAGCCGTTTGGGGTCCCGTCGCCAGTAGGTTTGATTTTACCGCGGGGGAGATGTCGCACGTTGATGTGCGGTCAACCGATGTCCGATTGACTTGAAATTTGACAGTGAGCCTATTGGAGTCATTTTGAGATGATCCGTTGGATCTGATTTGGATGTCCTAGTCCCGGGGTGCTCGTCCACTGGTAGCCTTGATTTTGTTTCGGAGCGTCAAAGTCGTGTCAAACGTTGTCAAAATGACCTGAAATTTGACGTGTAGCCCTTTGGAAGCATGTTGAAGCCATCTTTGTGCTCTGTTTGATGAGTTACAGCCTCAGTGATTCTCACCGCCGAGAGGCTTGATTTTACTGCTCGAGGGTTGATGGAGGGTCAAACGTTGTCGGTTTGACTTAAAATTTGGCATGGAGCGTTTTGGAGGTATTTTGAGACCATCCATATGTAGACACCTCATTTTGGCCCCCTATGATAGCCTTAAACACCTATCATAAATAATGATTCCCCCATTTCAACCATAATTGAATGGTTAATGGCATAATTCCGATTAATTAATGACGATGAAGATGCTTGTCGATAATTTTAGACTTAGTTCTACGATTCATAGAAACTGTGAGAGAAAAGGCCAAATCACATTGAGATCTCGAATTCAGCCCACTACTCATACAAGGAATGGACTACAACACCACCCAAGCCCCTTCCAGACTACATAGAACACACTCAAGTTGTTCCTAAAGAGATTACACTTAGTTTGCCTAAGTACAATATGATTAACATAATTAAGAGGTTAGAATCATTTATCCGAGTATCCCTTACTTCTCCTGACCTATGACCATTGGGATCTATGGACCAAAAGATTCTACGTTCCGAGAGCTTTCTGACGATATATAGAACGTCCAAATCAGACAAACGGACCAAAAGATATGGCCCTTGGAAGACTACATAAGCGGTCCCGCACCAGGGACACACTTGGGCGCCAATATAGGTGTGCCCAAGTCCCAAACTGCACTTGGGCGCACATACAAGTGCGTCCAGGTTCCAAGGTCACACTTGGCCGCACCTCCCTGGTTGCCCTAGAAAGCCCTCTAGTGCATGTTTAGGTTGGTTCCGCTCGACTCTTCATAGTTCCGACCCAATCTCAATCCGAAAACAATCCAAAACCAAACCCCAAGCCCATTCGACCCAAAAGATAAGATGGGCGCACCTGTGTGTGCGCCCAAATTCTAAAATCCACTTGGGCATCCCCACAAATGCGCCTAAGTCTAGTTTCCTTTGTTTCGGTCCGAACTTGATCCGAAAACAATCCAAACCGAACCCTAAGCCCACTTAGCCCTAAAACGGAACATGGGCGCACCTGTGTGTGCGCCCAAGTTCCCAGACCAACATGGGCGCACACATAGTTCCTTATAACCCTAGATCTGCCTTGGTCTGTGTGAAGCCTCTATAAACTCGTGCAAACAGCAGCCCTAACCCCTTATCCACGAGAAAACCCTTAAATAAGGATCTCTTATATCATTTACAAAGGAGGCTACCCAAAAAGAATAGAAAAACTAGAAGAAAAGAGAGAAGAAGAGAGTAGCCACCATAACCAAAAGAGAGAGCTTTAGATTCAGAAGGAAGGAGAAGAAGGAGCTTTCTGGTTTCCCAAGATTAGCAATGGAAAAAGCTTCCAAAAGCCACGGATCTGCTCGAAAGCTTCTACCTAGGACTTGAAGGATATGACTCAAACCGGTATTTCTAGACTAGGTTTTTATTCAATTGATATTCAGCATCATCAATGGCATAGAAACATGCTTAGGGTCATGCATGCATTGTAGATCTGCATTAATAGTAGTGTTTTTCCAGTAAATTTAATACTTAGTAGTCATCCATCATTAGTAACATGCTTAGGATCATTCCTACTCTGTAGATCCGCATCATTTTTAGCATTCTGAACTCGTGATTAGGGTAGACTTTGCATCCATCTCGTCTTCATTAAGGAAAATCCAAAAAAAATGCAACAGAACACTTGGGCACAACTATCTGTGCGCCCAAGTGTTTGGATTGGGTTCCAACCCCGATTTTCACATAAAGCGTATTTTATTTCTTGGATCTAAATTCATTTTCATACATATTGATATCGGGACCTTTAGATCTGTAATTTTGCATTCCAAATCACAGGAAAAGTATTGAGAAAAGAGACAAAAGAGAAAGAAAGGTGCAGGAAAACACTTGGGAGCAATTGTGTGTGCGCCCAAGTTTTTGGACAGGGCTTTGGCCCCGATTTCCCATTTCGCGCACATTCTGGTTCTTAGATCCGAGTTTATCTTCATATACATTAATTTTAAGGCCTTCGGATCCACAAAAAACGCTGAAAGAATCGAAGGAATATCAAAATACATTACCAAAAGGTAAAGAAAAAAAGACAATGAACTTGGGCGCCACTGTGGGTGCGCCCAAGTTCCTGCCAAAGAGACCTGCCTCTCGGATTTTGGTCCTCGTGTCATTACTTCTGAATCCGAAGGGTATTACATCAATAATTCATATTAGGACCTTATATTTAGTCACAAAGTGTCGAAAATTGAATTGGAATAGCGTAGAAAATTGCAAGTGCATCACAACCCGCAGGGGAGAGGCAACCCAAGTTGTGCAGAGGCACTTGGGCGCCCCTGTGTGCGCGCCCAAGTTCCCAATTCGTTTTCCAGCCCGCATTTTCATACCTTTGCATTCCATTTAACTTGTTGTTTTACCTTTGTGAGGATTTCAATTGACTACTGGACTTCTAGACTTCGAGTCATCAAATCATCATCATTTTAAGTTAGGTTACATTAATATTGCATAAAAAACCAAAAAAAATCACAAAATCATAAAATACTTCTCCTCTCATCTTACTCTCTAGTAATTAGAGAAGAGAACACAAAAAAGATAAGTAATTAAAAGAGGTAATAGAATTAGAACGATAAACACTAAGTAGAGGATCATAATTTGCTCTTTAGATTAGGTTGCATTGCTAATGCATAAACACCAAAAAAAATCATAAAACCATAAAACTCTTCCCTTCCCATCTTACTCTTTAGTAATTAGAGAAGAAAACAAAAAAAAAAAAAAGAGAATATCAGGACGTGTTCACATCGGATTATAAGGATATGCCCGGACTTGCACCCGATCTGGTGGAGCATCAGATCCCACTAGAAGAAAATGCTAAGCTTGTCAAGCAAAAATTAAGAAAGATGCTCCTCGATGTTGCCCTTAAAGTAAAAGAAGAGGTTAACAAACTCCACCAAGCTAAATTCATTATAGTCGTATTATTCCCTCAATGGGTAGCCAACATAGTCCCGGTAAAGAAGAAAGATGGACGCGTCCGAGTCTGTATTGATTTCTGAAACCTGAACAAGGCATCTCCCAAAGAAGATTTCCCCTTGCCTCACATCGACGTGCTTATTGATAATACTGCAGGGCACACTATGCTATCATTCATGGATGGTTACTCAAGGTACAATCAAGTCAAGCTGTCACTAGAGGATCAAGAGAAAACATCATTCACTACACCCTGGGGGACCTATTGCTACCTTGTGATGCCTTTCGGGTTAAAGAACGTCGGTGCCACTTATCAGAGAGCCATGATGGCAATATTCCACGATATGGTACACGATTGCATGGAAGTTTACGTAGATGACATTCTAATCAAATCCAAAACCCGTGAAGATCATGTCACGGCTCTCAAAAAGGTCTTTCAACGATCCAGAGACACCCAACTGAAAATGAATCCGAAGAAATGTGTTTTTGGAGTATCCTCCGGCAAACTCTTGGGTTTCATGGTAAGTAACCGGGGGATCGAGGTTGATCTATCTAAAGTAAAGGCCATCCTTGAAATGCCTCCCCCGAAGAATCTTAAAGAATTAAGAAGCCTCATAGGGCGATTACAGTTCATCAGGAGATTCATTTCATAGCATTCATAAAGGTGCTAACCATTCCACAAATTGCTAAAAGGAGGCGTGAAGTACCACTAGGACGACGACTGCCAAAAGGCATTTGAAGATCTGAAGAAATATCCGTTGAGTCCTCCCGTTCTGAAACCCGCTATAAAAAACAAGCCTCTCATCTTATACGTGTCAGCGATAGAATCTGCGATAGGTGTGGTGCTAGGTCAACATGATGAGACCGGCCGAAAGGAGAACGCTATTTATTACCTGAGCAAATCATTATTACCCTATGAAAGGAAATACTCCCTAATGGAAAAGACCTACTTAGCCGTAGTTTGGGCAGCCCAGAAATTGAGACACTACTTTCTAGTCCATTAAGTTAAACTCCTAGCGAGGATGGATCCCATAAAGTATATTTTCGAGAAGCCTGTCACTTCGGGAAGAGTTGCCCGATGGCAAATGCTCTTGGCCGAATTTGACATAACCTATGTTACACAAAAGTCCGTAAAAGGACATGCGATCGCTGACCACCTAGCACACCTCCTTCTGCCTCAATATGAGCCAGTCAAAACCGGTTTCCTCGATGAGGACATTTTATGTACGGACATTGAGGAGGTTAAGAATGATGATTTATGGACCATGTATTTCGATGGGGCTTTGAACCATAATGGAAAAGGAGTCGGGGTAGTATTGTTATCCCCTTAAGGTGTTGCCATACTGAAAGCCTACAAGATTGGGTTTCCAGCAACCAACAACGTGATGGAATACGAAGCTTTGCTAGCAGGACTGAGAGAAGCCCACACCCTAGGTATCGAGAAATTGAGGGTCTTCGGTGATTCCAAAGTTGTTATTTTCCAAATAGCTAGAGAATGGAAGGTCAGTGCCCCAAACCTTGCACATTACCATGCAAAAGCAAAAGAATTAATGTCTGGTTTCAAGAAGATTTCCTTCCTCTACATTCCTCGAGCCTTGAATCGACTGGCCGACTCATTAGCAATCCTAGCTTCGATCATAGAGATATCTGACAACAAAGATTTTGAAGGCTTCCTAATTAAAAGGCTAGCTTCTCCATCCGTCAAACCGATAGATTTAACCAAAGGGAACCCTGTCGAAGTTCTATCAAAAGTTTCGAAGGAAAAAAGTAAGAAAGCCAAGGCCAAAGAGGCTGATCGCGAGGAGAACACCAAGCCCGAAGGAGTCCTAGCCCGCATAAACATGACGATGACCTGGTAGACGACCACCCATGGTAATACGATATCTGAAATTACTTACATGATGGCTACATCCCTGAATATGCCACCCTATCTGATAAAAGAGCGTCAAAAGAATTGGTTCAGAGATATGTCATAGTCGCAGGGCTATTGTACCAGTGGAATTCTCCTATGATGTGTGACTACAGAAGAAGGGCAAGAGATAATTGAAGAAGCACATTCGGGAGAGTGTGGAGGACATGTCAACGGCCAGATGTTGGCTAAGAAGATCATCTGTTTAGGTTATTATTGGCCATCCCTAGAGACAAATTCAGTCCATTATGTTAAGAGGTGCAAAGAATGTCAGCTGCATGCCGACCTAATACATGCCCCCGCATCATCCCTTCACCCTACCATAGCTCCATGGCCTTTCTCAACGTGGGCCTTTGATATCATAGGACCCCTGGCCCCTACACTAGAAAACACACAAAATAAGGCATTCATATTGACAGCCACAGAATATTACACTAAATGGGCAGAAGCAGAGGCGTATGTAAATATTAAGGCAACCTCTGTAGTTAAATTCATCAAAAGGAATATAATAGCCAGGTTTGGCATCCCTAAGGTATTCATAACAGACAATGGCCCCCAATTTATATCTCAACAAATGAATGAGTTGTGCACGAAATATGATATAGAACTGCATCATTCAACCCCATATTATCCCCAAGCCAATGGTCAATCCGAAGCAACCAACAAGACCTTGCTGAAGATCATCAAGAAGACTGTGCAAACCGCCAAAGGTAATGATTGGCCAGACCGTTTGGTTGAAGCGTTTTGGGCGTATCGGACTTCTATAAGAACTCCTACAGGAGAAACCCCATACTCTTTAACCTACGGAACGGAAGTAGTCCTTCCTCTCGAAGTCCTTCACCCGTCACTGCGTGTCCAGTTAAATGAAGAAATAACAGAAGACCAGAGGAGAGAAGGATTACTACTTCAGCTAGACATGCTTGATGAGAAAAGAATGAAGACAGCAGAACATGCACAAGTATATCGGAAGCGAATCGCCAGAGCCTATGAGAAACATGTCAAAGAACGAAGATTCAAAGTTGGTGACTTCGTGTTAAAGCGCATCACTCCGTCCTAGCTCCCGCATCCTAGAGGTAAGTTGTGACCCAATTGGGAAGGCCCTTATGTAATTAAAGAAGTATATTCTGGAAATGCATACAGACTAGTAAATGCAGAAGGGGAAGACCTCCCCGGTCCATGGAATGCTATGTACCTGAAAAGGTACACAGTTTGACCCTTCCTTACTTCTTGCGGAGTATAACCCTCCTTACTCCTTAGTGTAGTTGTAGAAATCCCGTAGGAGGACCAAAGAGATGCACACTGATCAAACTTGGAACTCAAACACACACCAGCACCTAAAAACACACAAAATGGTGAGTCTACCACACACAAATTTTGCACGGTTAAAGTCACCCAATGTAAAGGTTTGAAGGTGAGATTGCCAGTGTCATGAAAGCTTTTTGATTCCCCAAAAAAAAAAAAAGAGAAAAAGAATTTGTTTAGTTAGGAGTCCCTAAAAAAAATTCATGACTAGTTTGGGTTTGTAGCCTTTTTAACCCGAGCCAGTAAGTCCGTAGGGGTATTTACATACCCAGTGCCCTAAAGCCACCTGGTTTGGAAGTCATTGGTTGAATGCTCGTTACATGGGTTAATTAGAAAGCTTAAGAGGCCTAGGCATTGCACAATCACATGTTAAAAAAAAACAGAGAAGAAAAAAATGTTTAGTTAGAAGTCTTGAAAAGAGTAAAAGTTTTTTCTAACTAGTCTGGGTTCGTAGCCTTTTTAACTCGAGTCAGTAAGTCCGTAGGGGTATTTACATGCCTAGTGCCCTAAAGCCACCTGATTTGGGAGTCATTGGCCCAATGCTCATTACATGGGTTGACTAGAAAGCTTAAGGGACCCAGGCATTGCATAGTCACGTGTCGAAAAAAAAATTCTATTAGAAATAGGCTCGCTGGAGTGACATGGGTACTCATCGGGCGAACTAAGCAGAAGGTGGTCTAAAACCACGACACTAAGGTAGCAAGGTGACTCACCACCCCACACACGAACATTACCCACAAATGAGCCTCGGAGGCAGTCAGGTGCTCTCCAAAGTTCAGCCGAAAAGACTAAGCAGCTACAAAAGGGGGCCCTTGAGGGCTCGACCTCCAAAGGAAAGTTAGGGAGGATCACATTACCACCAGAGTAAAATCATGCGTCGAGAAGCTAATCTACCTTTACGCCCTCACCTACGGCTAGAATAAACACTAGTCTTATGCTGGGACATTTTATATATATATATATACATATGAATATATTTTTATTTCACATGGCTTCCCAATCTGGGCCCTCATCGCATACACAATTGCCACGAGCACTCACTAGCCCACACACAGCACCTCATGCATGCTTCTACTACTAATGACTTTGATTGGATGCAGGAAAGACATATCCCCTAAGGTATGAATTCAATCTTGTTATTCTCAAAGCTTGAGTGCCGAAACGCCCCCCTGACATTTTTACAGAGAAAGAAAGTATTACCTTAGCCAAACTATGCAGGGGGCCTAAAATATTAAAGTAACAAGTTTGTTTTGAGACCTTACAGGGAACCCAACCCTGATCACGTCCAAAACATCCCACAAGCTAGGGCATTTTTATTTTACATGCATTATTTTGAGCACAACTCCTCATGATTTGAAAAGAATACAATGATGGTAATTAAATTTAAGAGATATAAATTATGTCTGTTACGATACTATAAGATGAATTTAATTATAGATGCCTACTGTTCATACCCTTTTCTATGATATCACATTTTATGCTATTTAAAGAATGCAGTTATCTTAAACCTCTGTCTTTACATTTATAGCTAGCAATGTGAATGCCTTAAAACGTAGAACTGCTTAGGCCACAAGCATCACACACCCAGGCACTCCCATTGTCTGAGAACCTTAAGTCTATGTTACATTTCTAGCTCAAAATTGGTACGAAAGTGCAGTCATTTGATCTATTATATAGGTTTCATTCCAGCTATCTCTGATTACTAATGGTATTTCATACGAGATCCATGCTAGAGCACGAGTTTCGAGAAATTCTAGAAAAATTTCAGCAGCATCTCCCTTTGTTTATTGGACCCCGGAAAATCTCCGGATACAAAAACCTGTTACCTGTGAAGAAAAACACTTCATATATTCCCCGACATCCCCACAAAAGCTCCTCAACAATCAACCACATCAGCCATAGCACTTCTAAGGCATTAGACATACTATCTCAACTACACACACATGGTATATACACACATATGATACATCTCAGACCAAATACATACGAGCCCATGCCATGAGCCAAGTACAACATGAAATAGCATAAATACATGGCTAGCACATATGAATACAATATAGAACAAGGATGCACAAGGGATGGATCCCTAGGAGATCAATCGAAGAACAATAACTCTACGGAGCAGCTCCATTATGACGAGCCGACGAAGCAAATGAAGACGAACCAGGGGCACGCTGAGAAGGAGCTCGTATCGAGTCCGAAAACGCGTAACCTCTCTCTTCCGCCCTTTGGCGATACCGATCGAGGCGCCTTCGGAAATCAGCAACGACTTCCTCGTGACATCGCACCATGCGATCCATGCGCTCATCATACTGATCATGGTTAATAGCCCTCTCCTCACTCAAGCTAAGGTGTGAAGGAATAGAAGCAACGATAGCACCACTCTACAAGACAATATTTTAAAGAAACATTACATTCAACACGAGGATTTGATTGGAGAGCGAGCTTCAGACACTGCGAGCTGAAGTGGACCGACAGCAGGTTAGTGAGGCTTAGACTTTTATTGCGTTGTCCTTTTGTATAACGACTGATCCTCAACCATTTGTCTCTTTGTGATTTTTAGGCGGAGGCTTGTAGCGACCGTGACAAGGCGCTTGCGGAGAGAGATGCTTCAGAGGCACATGTATGAGCCTTACTTATGTGACGTTTCAACCTTGATTCCTTCTCTATTGTTGATGTGGTTTGTAATCTTGTGATTTGCAGGTTAACGAGCTACGTGCCAAGATCATGAGCTATGAGGCCTCTACGCAAGTGAGGGCCTTTTCTCCCTTTTAAGTCCCATGTTTGTTGCAGCAAGGTGGCTTGGATGCAGCCAAATCCTTATCCCTCTGCACAAGCAATCAGATGACATGAATCTTAATTCGCGACAAAGATTGAGTTAATAACATTCTACCTCAGAGGCATCCGCCAGTGCAACAATGATGGTGTCGCGCAGCCGCAATTCCTCTCGTAGACCCCTCTGGACAAAGTAAAGAGAGTCAGTGAGTTCAAGGCATTACTTTTACAATAGACGACGGATCATGATTCCCGTGCCTCCTTAGCCCCAAAGGACGCATGTAATCCCATCGTCATGGCCTCCTAAGGTCGCAAGGTATACAATGCAGTAAATGAGTACTCTGACACACAACACCAAAGAATAGTACCCCTAATCCCCATGCTACAAATTGAACAAGTATTACCTTTTCACCAACTCGGACAGTCGAAGTACCTCCTCCCGAAGGGCTAACTCAACATCAGACACCGCTCTCGTAGAGGTCCCCTGCCACGAGGCACAATGATAACAATTAGAAAGGGAGGATACAAATATACATATATATATATGGTTCATGAACCTGGTGAAATTTACCTCGCCTGAATTATCACCTAATGGACGAGTCTCTTCACACCCCATCCCGGTTGGGGGAGCCGTCTGAAATGGGAAAACAACATGATGGATTAAATCAAGGATAAGGGACCATATCAAGTCAGATAAGTAGAAAATATTGAATGATTACCCAAAGTGATAGCAACGTCTCCATCGCCTCAGCACAATTTCGGATAGAATAGGAAAATCCGTTGGAATATGACTCAGGCAGTATGTACCAATGCATGATGTCTCTCCAGCGCCGCTCATAATCACCCGATGCCTCTTCATCCGCACTTAAAATAGACGTTTGTCCCCCTCTATCCCAATCATCTATCTCAAGCTGGTGCGGATGGGAACGACCGAATATCGCTTCGCGCCATCCCCTATATGAATGACTCATGGCAGGCTCAGGAGGTAGGACGACCTGACGACTACCGAACTGGCGAGCAACCCGACTCACAACAACCCTAGAAACAATCTGAGGAGCATGAAGCCATATGTCTCTTGCAAGTAAATGCACCCCCTCTCGCTCTGCCACCAACTCATCATCAGGACCGCCCTGGTAAGGACACCAAATGATCTGAAAAAAAGGGGAGAGAACATAGCCCCGAAGGATGTCATCCATTAGCAACCTAAAGAAGGGAGGTGGCCGGTTCCGACCTAATTCCAAAACAGGCTAACAGCTTAAAAGGAAAAGAAAGAGAGAAAGAATGACTTACCTCCCGGTCCATCAACTCGTTCAAAATGAAGCGGTAGCCCTGCTCATCAGGTCTCATCCTCAAATCTTTGGTTCGCTTCGCCAGCTCTGTAGGTCGGATGTCAGTGAAACCCCGCACAGTAGCATTCGTATACCACTGCGCCGCCCGGGGAGCAAGGCTCAACCGCACTGGCAAACGCTCGGGGCGACCCTGCAAGATATGCTCCCACATCAACACCTGTTTCAAAACAGTTAAATCATTAGTAAGGCAGAATGTTTAAAGCAGAAGATTAACAAATGTGGGAAGCTGATTTACCTGAAGAATTGGGACAAAGCCCCGAAGACTCCTGTGGCCCCTCTGGACCCGACACCTATCATCTAGGCTATGAAAAAGAAAGGCAAGAGCTGTCGTACCCTAGGGATAATCACCTACCCGGCACAAATCATCTACAAACCTGAGTAGGGTGCCGGACACTTTGTTGCCCGTGGCATTCACAAATAAACATTTCCCAAAGAAATAGAGGAGGAACGCACGAAGGCTCTCATCCTCGCCTTGCCTAGCCAACGATAGCCGAGGACACCTCAATGCAACATCGGGTCGGGCCCCCTTTTTCCCTGCCAAATTGACAAGGATCTACATTTAGTAATACTCATCCATTTACAGAAAGAAATATTAAGATCATGGCTTACTACTCACCCGTTACATAGAAGGTCTCGCAAGGGATCCCCACTCTCTTCCAACGATAGTACCCATCAACGGGCACCTCTCTACACTCATACTCTACAAATGAAAAAGGCGATTATAAACATTAGCTGCCAAAATAACAAGGGGTAAGAATAAACTTAAAAAATTTACCTGGAGGAGAGACAACATCATCACTGCCTTCATCATCTCCGGCCACCGCTCCATTGCCACCTCTCTCATCTCCGCTACCCCTGTCGTCCATCGGGTTATCACTATCATCGGACACAAGTAGCTCATCCAGAGGTGCTAGATACTCCTCATCATCGGGGTAGCTAACTGCGCCCTCGCTCTCATCCATTTCGGCATCCAGGCGAGTAGCATCCACCATGCCCATCCTTGCCCGCTCAGTAGGACTCGGGGTAGGTCCGCTGTCTCCACCCCTAACCGGTGAACCTCCGGCGACTGTCATCTGCACCTCATGACCAGCAAAGAACTCTGCCTGATCACAAGTCCAACCTAGATCGCATAAGAAACGATGATAAGTGAGTGAGCAAATGAATCAAAGATTACAAGAACAAAGGGAGAATACTCACTGTCTAGAATCTTCGTCCTCGCGGGGCCATAAGCCTCCCATAGCCACTCGATGTCAATCTGGCTAGAGCCAAGATAAGGTCGTACACCAAACAAGCGCTGAAGCAAGGGCCGAATGAGCTCGGGATTAGCGTCAACCGCACCAGTCAAAACAAGCAAACCACTCACCCTCAAACCCCAACATCTCGCTATGTCCTCAAGGGTGATGATCATCTCGCCAGTCGGGAAGTGGAAAGAATGAGTCTCATCCCTCCATCTCTCCGAAAGTGCGATGATCAGACAGCGGTCGACTCGGAAAGCTATAATCGACATGAAATCTCTGAAACCCATGGCTCGGAGACGATCCTTTTGAGTGTCCGGCAACTCTATCCACCACTCTTTCACCTTGAGCCACCCCACCCTCATCCGAGCAAGAGGTACAAGCTGAAATTGAGAGAAACATCATGATTGTTAGCCCAAAGATTTAAAGATGAGTAATGGCGAGACGCAATATAGAAAAGACTAGGTGTCATTACCTTGCCCGCTCTTATCTCGTCGGCAAGGTGGGGATCTTCTTTAGTTCGTTGCTTCTTGTGCCTCTTTCCGTGTCGGGCCATGTTCTGCCCCCCTCGGGCTCCCTGGTAAGTCCAACTCCGGGGTCCTCCCCGAGCCTATCTAAGGGAACGTCCCCATAATCTCCTGACGGGCCCTCTCCCGACTCAACCATAGTTGAGGTCCTCTTACTAGCGAGCCTCGTCTTAGCCATCCTGCAGATTTCAAAAAAAAAAAAAAGAGAGCATATATGAGAAACCATGGATTCAGAAATACATGAGCAGAAGGGGAAGTCTTAACTTTGAAGGTGTCACATTGAAGATTGTGCAAAACAACCAAGATGAATCTAGGAGAGACATCAAAGTGGAAAACATTGGCCAAACCAATCCTGAAGTAAATTAATCAAAGAACAAGAGTGAAACCAATAATAATGATAAAATAATAATAATAGTGTAATAAGAACAAGTAGGGTAAACCCCATCTAAGATGAAACAACCCCCCGGACTTTTGTCCATTGTCCCATCACGACCTGATCATCACACCCCTCCATTATCAAATTTACTCTTCTATGCAAACAAACAAAGAAACCAAAAGGAGAGGGAGAGTAAAAGAACAGAAGATCTTCAATACTGTCACAGATATAAAAGCCAGCATAAAATACATCATCGTTTTCTCAGAAACAAGACTAAACAAGCTCGCTCCACGAATTTGGCGAATCCCTGAATAACAATGATAGAAAAATAATGCATAACAAAAAGAATGTGCCCAAGCCGCCCCCTGCAATGGCCAAGATCTATGTCAGGAGTCCAAAATCGTATTCACCACATTCTCCTTTAAGGCCAACAGAAGAGTCCAATAAACTCGACAATCTTCACTGCACTCAATAGTCTCCATGGGTGACACCAAACTTCACTCCTCATCATCTCATCAATCCCAACTAGTTACAGGTAAACACCCATTTTCCACCCAGACTGATTTTGCCAAAGGATTCTCACTGTGCAATCTTTCAAATTGGAATCATGACGGCTGGGATTGCCAACCTCACAACAGAGACAACTCCACTCTTTTTTTTTTTCTCCTCATCAAAATCAACCAATCTCCTGGCTACTTGTGGCCAAAATTGAGCCCCAAAACCCCCATTCTGCAACTATAGTAAAAAAAAAAGAGAATGAATAGATGGAAGGGGCGGGACCCACACACCTGGACACTGCTGGACCCACGCTGCTTCTTCTCCTCCTGCTACCCTCACTCGTTCCTCACCTACAAACAACAGCAGCTGGATCAAAAAAAAAAAACAGAGAGAGAGAGAGAGAAAACAAGAGAGGAAATAGAGTATAAAAAATAGAAATGAATAAAATCGTACTTGACTCTCTCTCTCCTCCCTTTCCTTCCTCCTCTCTGTTTCCTTTACTCTTCCCCCACTCGGCCTCCACCTGTAGATAACAACAACGGATAATCAAAAAAAAAAAAAGAGAGAAAAAGAAGGGAAATAAAAAAGAATGGAGCACACTTACCTGGCTCCCTCTCTCCTCCCTTTCCTTCCTCTTTCCTCTCCTCTCTGTTTTCTTTCTCTTCCTCCAATCATTCTACACCTGCAGCAACAACAACAGGTTCACAAAAAAAAAAAGAGAATGGAAATGGAAATAAAGATGAAAAACATACATACCTGACCTCCCCTCTCCTCTCTTCTCTCTTTCCTTCTCGTTCTCCTCAGCCCACTCGTCCTTCACTTGAAATGGCAGCAGCAACATTAAAAAAAAAAGAGGGAAGAAAGAATGAATAGGTGGGAGGGACGACCCACCTACCTGGACACCAGCAAGCCTGCGCTGCACCTCCCTCGCTCCTTTCCTTTATCCACTCCACTCCCAGCTCCTCTGTCTCCACCTGAACTCACACCCAAAAGAGAAAGAAGAAGTGAATAACGAAAGATAAGAAAGAGAGGGAAACACAGAATGAAATGAAAAGAAGGAAAAGGGGGGCCACCCACCAGTGCCCTAAAGCACGCACGCCCAGCCCCATCACGCAGTGGGGTTCCTCTCTATGAAGGGCCCACCTAGAGCACAGCCCTGTGTCTCTTAAAAGGAAAGGAGACAAAAAGACAATAAAAAAGAAAAAAGAAAAATGGAGAGATGACCTTTGATTAAAAAAATATAAAAAAAACATAAAGAGAAGGATTAATTAAGGAACTTAAGCATTCCCCATAATCATGAACTCAATTATAATAAAAATCCATAACAGTGGTTGACCATCACCCACGCATCCTACATTAATAATTCATGATCAAATCTCATAACTCATCATCAATAATATCACAATAGTGAGATATCGCAGCTATCATTAAACACTGAACATCAACACATAACAAAAATAAAATAAACAAATAAAAAAGGAGAAAGGAATTATAAAATCTAAATTGACTTTTATTAAATTTTCATAAGAGTCACTTAACAATGGAATGATAAATTAAATCAACTACCCTAGGCACTGACTAAAAACGAAGAGAGGTAATCACTTTTGCCTCCAAATCCCTATTTGAGGCCTATAACTACTATTATTGGTCCTAACGACCCAACCTCTCAATCACGACCTAGCCTGAAATAAGGACGCCTAGTGAGTCATCTAGAATGGGTGAATCATGCCATTGAAGACTGGGAAGCGAGCCATCCGCGCCTCCATTCCCACGACATGAGCCTCGAACCGCCCTTGTATTTCTTTGAAATTATTTAGAGGATTCCGAAGAGCATCGCAAATCTCTCGGATCTGTCGGGAGTCTTCCTGAAGAGCCGTATACACTGGGTGAATGAACGTCGAGAGTGTAGTGTTCTGCATCTCGAAGTATTTTCTATAATGCCTTGGAATGCACGCCTTAGCCTCTAATCCATCCACCTTTGCAGTGTATTAAAATCATCGATTGGAGCCTTTTCACTAGCAGTCTTGGTGGCTTCCCAAACCTCAAGCATTGCCCTAAGGTACATCAAACTCCATAAGAGGGACTGAAGCACCTCGCTGACAAAACCCGGTAAGTCCTCCAAAAGCCCAGCGTAACCACACAACCTACCAAGGGCAGTCCTCCCGACAAGGCATAAGTCTCCATATAGCCCGCAAATTCTCTTACATTTCATAACTAACAGATCATACATTTCGCGCTTAACCTCAGCAAGATGTTGATCCATCATGTCCTCAAATTTGAACACGCAATCATAAGTAGCGGGAATGGACGACTCATGCTCGAGATAAAATTCCGCTCGATCCTCAGAGTCGTGGAAACCTATCCTCTTAGTCCCAGGGGACCAGTATTCCTCCCTTGGCACATAAGGCTTGCAAGCGCCAGGACCATCACCAGCATCGATGGTGAATGAAAAAACCGAGAAACCAGCCATTGAGCGAAGTCAAACCTGCAAACAAATACGCCCATCCTTAGAGACTGTCCACATGAATGGTAGTATATATATATATATATATATATAAGAGTGGAAGATCACTTGGGCGCACCAGGAGTGGCGCCCAAGTCTATCTCAGGGATTTCATCCCGTGTGGGTCCGGTTTAGCCCAAAATTATTCATCATCACCCTTGAAATTCATGAGGCAAGTCGCCCAAGGGTACTGACAGGTCACTTTAAGGTCTTTAGGAAACCAAAAACATGATTCCTTTGCTCAAACAAGTCTTAATCATGCAATGCAACATATTCACAACAAACAAAAAACATTAAGAATTACAAAAGAGAAATCTAAGAGACATGAGGAATAATATGACAGCAAATCAAAAACCTATTGGTGTTCAATCAAATAATAAAACTACAATCCAAGTTTATGTTGGAAAATAGGTGGGCCCTCCAGACAGGTTTCAAAAACTTTTGACCCTATTAATGCAGGGATCAATAATCTAGAAAGCATTAAACCCAATCCAGGATGCAATCCCTCAATCTCATAAACCATATACAGCAACATAACCTATCTAGAAGATAGAAAATAGCACATAAACATGCAACCACGAAATCTACAGCATACAAGGATGTCGATATACCTTTGGAGCTTTGTTGTGCTCTAATGGAGAATTTGAGTTCTTTACTTTGATGATGAACACCTTCACAATCCAATTCAGATTCTCCAACACCTTTTGATCTTCCACGCTATGACCCGTATTAGATCTCTTTTCTCAAGAAGATGGTGGAATCTTCAAGAGAAAACCCAACTAGTAACTCTAAGGAACTAAAGGTGAAAGAGAGGAGAACTTAGAGAGGAAGAGAACTTGTGCAACACTTGCACAAAGGGGCTGGACTTGCTCTATGTATTATGCACGACCAAGAGGAGTTTATAACTCTTTAGATAGCCCTCCAATCCACCTCTTTTCCTATTTGAAATAGAAGTTTAACTCCCATTACAAAATAGTAAACTTCTCACTTGCTAGTTGCCATAGAAGTCTCACTTCCACAACAATTAGTAGCTTTCTCCTTTCTAATTAAAATAGAAGTCCTACTTCCATTAATAATTAGTAGCTTACCATTACCACTATTAGAAGTCTCACTTCAAATAGAAATAGTAACCTTCCTTTTAGTGTTCAAGTAGAATTAATATCTTTCTAATAATTTGGGCTAGCGTGGGGACCACTAGGGATTCCTTAGAAAGCTGGCTCCAACTGGGACACGCTGTCGCGACCCCGGACCGGGAATCCCAATCCGGGATCGGGACATTTTAGTGTGTAATGATTATTCAAGAGGATTATCTACATCCACAAAATACAACTTACTTAATTTCCCACAGGTGTCCGCGGTGAGGATATCACAACCTTGCATGAACATTTCTTTTTAGTGCGGAAGCATGTAGCAAATCAAATAGTTGGACTATCTCTAGTCATGCAAGCATTAACATCAAATATCAAAACTGTATCAGAAAGAGCAATGATCTATAGCATGTTTCCCAAAAGTTGTTAAAGTTAGACAAAATATCATTTAGTTACATTCCCCAAAATTAGAGGCCAACAAAGGCCAATATTACAAAATAATAACCCAAAAGACTGGTTAACAAGTTCTCCCCAAAATGTTACGCCTCTTGTAGCAACCCGATGTCTACATGACATCGTCAGCGCGCCACTCAACTAGAGGATGCGGCTCACCTACCGCCTCCTCCGGCTCCTCCTTAAGGAAACCGGCAACGGGACCTGAGTACCAAAGCAAAGGATCAGACACGACGGTCTGGCAAGAGAGTGAGAAGATACAACAACATGTAATAGATGAAATATCTCGAAAAGCAAGGAAATCTGTTTAAGCAAGAACTCTCATAAAATATAAATCAATTGCTAGAAAACATGTAAACAAGATAAAACATATGAGGTAACCAAGGGGATCGGGAACTCACAAGATGGCAATCACATAAAGCTAAGTCCTCTGTCACTAAAGTGACAACAGTAATACGGGATGTTGTTCTCAGTCACACAAGGTGAGGAGAAACAACGCAAATCATATATACAATATAAATATACGGGAACGGGACGACGGTAGCGAACCGGGTATCGGGACGGGACCACGGTAATGACCGGGTATCGGGATCCAAACTGCAGCTGGCGGGACGGGAGAGGGATTTTCAAGTCGGTGGATCAAACCAACAAGGTATCCAAGCTTAGTGATGCCGACACATGGGTTAAATAACACATCGATACATATGCAAGTAAATCAAGTACAAGTAAAACAATGAACGGGCAAGAATATTCAATGTATAACTTTCATTTCATATTGGGCAGTACTCTTCGGGACAAGCCCATGTTACTAGTGTAACCATCAAGCTTTCGGGAAAACAGATCATGTAAAGTAAATCTTGGAAATGAAGAAATAAAGCAAACTATTACCATTCCGGGAAAATATTGATTTCAAGATCTATTTAAGTGAATAGGGGTCCCGTATGTCGATTATTGAAATGAATTGGTACTCTTTGAGTTTGAAGACATTCCGGGCTCCTTATGCACTTTTACTATTTTTAAAACTTAACATGAGCTTATGGATAGTACTAGATGCTATGATAGAAAAATCAAGACTATAAACGGTCCATCCTAAGTATGATGTCAACCCGGAACCATCGAGCAACCTACTCAGTCACCGAAAGGAATAGAATTCGCGATATCCAAGGAAGTAGACTTTGCATTTAGGTATGAAGAGGATATCGTGTCGTTCCATCCCATTCAAGATTGAATAGATTGAACTTCGATGCATTCCGAACCAACCGTGAAGAGCATCGGCTCAAGACGCTCTCACATATGGTCAAGTGAGTCCAAGGAGGGTAGCCAAGGTCCACAAAAAAATAAATCTCAAAACCCACTGTACCAGAAATGCACAGGGTCCGATCGATCGGCCCAAAAACCCTTACAGTTAAAAGACAGACCGATCGATCGGCCTGTAGGTCCGATCGATCGGACCTGGGCGTGAAGCATGCCCGGGAACTTGATTTTTCTCCTTTTTGTTTCCTTTCCTTCCAACACATGATCAACCACATAGAACCATAAACAAGATGACTTAAACACATGATTCCAAGACATTAAATGAGGCTATCAAGATGTGTAAAGATCATTTATTTCAACCATGGAAAAAATCAATGAAAGCAATCAATGAAAGCATGAAAACCATAAATGCTTCACCAAACCATTTCAAATTTAAAAACATCCAAACATTCACTTGCCTCAAGTCCAAGCTAGCTGAAAACAAGCCTCTATTCACTTCTATTGCTCAAAGCCAAGCTACAATCAAAAACCCCCAAAAACAACCCTAAAATGGGTTACACAAAGAATGAAAATGAAAGAACCAACAATAATGCAAACGTAGCTTCTCAAGGGCTAGATGAACACTAATCTAGGAGATGGGGATGATTACTTACCTTTAAGGTCCTCTAATGGCAAGAATAAGCTCAATGGAGGTCTTGGAATGAAGGGTTTTCTCCACAAATGGTATCAATAGGGAGCCATGGTGAAGAGGAAGAAGAAGATGATCTCCATTTCGAGTTTGGTGCAAGATTTGTGAGGATTTGAGATGGAGAAGCAAGAAGAAGAAGAGAAAGGCAAGGAAACCCTAGGCTCTCCTCTTGTGCTGGAATATGAAGAATGAGATGAATGGGAAATGGCTTCCCTTGTTAACAAGTGAGTTGGGTTGGGTTGGGTCCCACAACTAAAGGAGCTACAATGGCTGAAATCATCTCTCTCGGGTCCTCGGACGAATTCGACGAAGAAGGAAGAAATGTTCGTCGAAATATCTAGTTTCCAAAAAAGTGCATGTTTCGCGGGTTTCGAGAATATTAAGTTTTGGGTACAGATTTTGTGTGCAATGACTGTTTTGCCCTCGAGGCTATGAAATCGGGTTTCGGGATCTCAAACGAGGACGGGATCAACATGAAAGTTGTAGGATTCCTCAAGATGAATGCAACGGGCCAAAACACAATTCACAACAAATCGGGAAAATCTCGCAAGAAAATGCAAAGCCGAAAAAGGGAACCCCCAAAGGGCCCCACTAGCCAACAAAACACTCAAAGTAGCCCAAAGCTAAAATCAAGGTTATTCTAAACCCAACTTAACCAAAAAAACTAATCAAGCTTAGCACTAACACGCAACTTAATTAGCACTAATCGGGTTCACTCGGGTCGGGGTCTTACACACGCGACCCCACATCTCATGTGTAATCCAGGCCCACAGTTAATTGCAAATAACTCCACTATATAAATGCAATTGCACTCCAGTCTTAGGAATAAATTACAATGAAGACCCTAAACTTCCACATTACCACAAGTAGGCCCCTCCATCTATATCCATGGATCAAATGGACCTGTCCACCAAATTAGATCCATATCTTATTATCCTTGAGCCCTAATTAATTATAATGATCATTTGGTACCGATCCAATTAACTCTTAACTGGAATGGGTGCACACTTACCAATGATAAATCCATTAATTGGCACAAGGGGATATTAAAGATAGATTCCATCTTGACCATTGAATGTTCCCACAGCCCTACTACCACGTGCCCAAATCATCGAGGTGTTGACCTACAATTGGCCTCACTCATTGGTGACTCAAAGCAAATGCATAGATAGAAACTTGAGTTCATTAATGTCTCAGGATTATGAGCCTATTGCTAAGGAATTATGAGAGCAGACCTTAAAGTAAAAACAGTGTATATAAGGTGCTTCTCATGGTCCTTCAATACATCTAATGTACCTGCACCATGATCCAGAATCTTATTTTCCGATGATCGAGACAAATCACACTATCTCATAGGGATCAAAGTGCTGCAACCTTGTCAAATGAGATGCCAATCTCATCACTGGTTGTGAAGATATTTAAGTATAAGATTTGCAATACATGTCTCTTGTATGTGGATCTCATCCATACACATGTATTACTGTTAGGGTTTTTTTAGATTGCAATTTGATGGATGCATTATCATTCTAGCATCATTTGATTTAGACACATATGCATTGATTTAAGAAATCTTGAAATCTTGTTTTAAACATGCATTGTTTTTAAGAGTTGTAAAAGTATTGACTTATGCATGTTTTTGTTTTTAATCTTGGATGCATTTGTTTTTTAAAAGAGTTTTTAGAAATCAAGCAAGCCATTGGTTTTAAAGTTTTGAATTATTTTAGGCTTTTTGAGTTTCATGTTTTTAAACCACTTAGTTTGAGTTAAAACTTGTTTCCAAGCTTGATTTAATGGCCCAAAAATTCCCACTTGAAAAGACTTTGAAATATGCAAAAAATATGCAATTTTGGGAATTTTGGTCCCGGGCCAGAAACGCTGTGTACCAGGTTGACCCGGGTAAGGGGCCAAGTCGACCCGGTACACTACCGTTGGCCATTTTTTAAAACGGTCATTTTTTTTACCGTTGTAAAGGCCAGGTCGACCGGGGACTAGCCATTGAGCATTTTTTGGCTATAAAATGTAGTTCTTTCCTTTGTCAAAGTTGGAGATTTTTAAGCCATCTTTGAGGAGTTTGGAGACAAGACAAAGGGGATGAACTAAGAGAGACCAAAGAATCATTTGGAGAGCTAAAGCTCGGATTAATGAAGTTAAATCTCTAAGTAAACTCTACCTCTCTTAATCATAGTTTATATGCTTTGTTTAAGTAATTGGTAAATGATTTTGAGCATGATAACTATGATATGTCGAATCCATTCTTCTCTTAATCTTTGATCTAATTAAGATTGGATTCTTCACTTTGTTTTCAATCCAAGTTGTTTTTAAATCTTCCTTAATCATGCTTAGCCTAAATCTTTGATTTCTTTTATATAGCATGATTCATTTTTCTTGGTTGAAACTTTACTTGTTGTTTTCATTCATTTAAACTTTAGTAAAATTAATTTGGTTTTGAAAACAACATTGCACATGCATCACATGTTCTAAGTTAGTCATTTTCATACAACTTGTTAGTCTTTGATTTTCATATCATTAACAAGTTGATTTTCATACATGTGATTTGCATTAAACTTCAATCAAATCTTTTATGTGCATTAAACTTTGAAATGCTTTAAGCATATATTTGATTGAGCCTTCTTTTTAAACTTGATTGAAGTTATCACACACACATCATGAGCATACACATTTGCATTCATTTAGTGTTTGTGTGAGTTTGATATTCACTTTCATATCCCCCTATTTTAGAGGCAAATACATTGTGCTTAAATTGTATCTCTTAGAGTGTTCTTTTGTGAAGACACCTTCTTAGAGAAATCTTCATTTATAAAGGTTATTGCTTAGCCTAAGAAAAGCCTTGTGTAAAGGTTATTGCTTAGCCTTGAAAAGCATCTTGTAAAGGTTGTTGTTGAGCCTAGTAAAAATAACAATGTAAGGGTTATTGCTTAGCCTATTGAAAAGCATAAATAGTGGAAATCCGGTGGGGTGATTGGATCACAAGCCGGTAGTGGACGTAGGCATTGAGGCCGAACCACTATAAACCTTTGTGTTGTGGTGTTTGCTTATGGTGATTCTTTTGTTTAGCTTCCGCATCTTGTTTGGTAAATCATCACATGTGACTAGTTTATCTTAAAGAATTTAAAATTGGTCTAAATTGGTCATATTTGTAGCACACCCTATTCACCCCCCCCCCCTAGGGTTAGGATCCCAGGACTTTCAATTACATCTAGTATACTTGTGGACTCCGGTTCATCTCATGAACCATTATGTCATACGTATTGGTTATGTGCAAGTATATAGTTAAACACCATTTATCTCATGAAAGGAAAGCATGATTGTATTGATAAATAAAGAAATGAATCAAGTTATTACATCATATACCCTTGGTATTGAGACCATAAAACTAACAATTTAGACTAAAAAAAATCACCATTCAATGATGAGTAAAACAAAGAGCTACAAATCTGAAATAAAAGAAAGACATCATAAATCTTTTAGTAGTTCATAGGACATGACATAAACACCAAAAGAACATCATAACATCAGCATAAAAAAAAAAGAAAAAAAAGAAGAGTAGAGAAAGAGAAAAAAAAAGAATGAAGAAGATGATCTAATCTAAGAAAGAAACAAAAGCATAACGTGGCTACAATCAAAACCAATCTGAGATTGAAACATGAAAGAACATCCCATCATGTCTCAAAGAAGAGCAAAGCAACTAGAAAGCATGTTGCGTACTTCAAGACCAAAAGAGAGAAAAGAGTGCTTACTTCAAGACAAAAGGGAGACCAAAGACCCTGGAACTCAAAGTTTGAAGAGCAGAAAACGTGGAGAAACCCATAGGCAACCCTTCCTTATATAGGTTAGTGTCCTAGTTTCAAAAGAGGACGGAATGCCACTTGGGCGCACTCCTAGTGGCGCCCAAGTTCCCCACTTTTCAATTCCCTCCCGCAAAGGGCACTTCGCATAACTGCCTCATAAGAATTCTTAACCGAGTAGGAAAGACCGCGCCCAAGTGCATCGGAAGACATGGGCGCCCCTCCGTGTGCGTCCAACCCTATCTTTTAACCCGGAGAGCCCTGCAATGCATAGAACTAAAAAACCAAAATGGTTCTCTGATGATTAGTAATCAAATCAACAAAGGCAACAACAAATAACAACCAAAAGAGAGTAATGAAAGCAACTGAGTAGCCAAAAAAAAAAATGCTCACCGAACATCACCCCTTCACATGGGTACTCATTGCATACACTCTAGTCCTATCACGCATACAGTTAGCATTGTGCATTGCATCCCATGTCATCTCCATCAGCAAAAATTAGAATTGTTATTTCCACAAGTTATAAAACTGAATACTAACAGACAAGAATGCAGAATCTTTTAGTGTTTGTCCATTACAGATTTCCTACCTAAAAATGAGAACAACAAAGGTGATTCAAACACACTGATGGAGGCGAATGACGCAAACTTCTGCAAATGAACAATGGAAGAAAGCGGCAATGAGCCCTGTCGTCGAATTTATGAAAAGCTCTTGAGGTAAGTACACCTAACTATGGATTTTCATGATTTTACCTCACGTCGGGGAATTGAGTCGTCGTAGGCCTCCGTTAAGCGCTTATAATCGGTATGGCAACCATAATACCGTGTTATCATGAATTGTGGTGTTTGCCGACTCAAATCTTGATGTTGGAGAACGGAATCCATGTAACTCGAAACTCTCCATGATAAGCACAAAATGATGATCGAATCTATCCCAGGTTCTCATCCAAGCTTGGGTGAAGACCAAGATCCCTAGAGAGTGACGGTTATTCCGGTGGACATTTTTCATTGATTTAGCTTTTTCGATGCATACCCGAGTTTCAAAATAAAATCGCTTTTCAAAAGAATGCATCTCATTCTCACATGCACCTCACACCTAGAAAAGCGAACCTCACCTTTAGAACAAATTTGCAATTGCATACATCCGTAGGCGGCCACTCCCGCGAGCTCAAAAGCTCCCGTGAGTCATGGGTGGTGTGTCAACTTTCTTTGGAGCACAACTCTCCACGTGTTGTTCTCCAAAGAGGGGTATATTGTAGACACCTCATTTTAGCCCCCTATGATAGCCTTAAACACCTATCATATATAACGATGCCCCCATTTCAACCATAATTGAATGGTTAATGGCATAATTCAGATGAATTAATGACGATGAAGATGGTTGTTGATAATTTTAGACTTAGTTCGACGATTCATAGAAACTGTGAGAGAAAAGGCCAAATCACGTTGAGATCTCGAGTTCAGCTCACTACTCATACAAGGAATGGACTACAACACCACCCAAGCCCCTTCCAGACTACATAGAACACACTCAAGTTGTTCCTAAAGAGATTACACTTAGTTTGCCTAAGTACAACATGATTAACATAATTAAGAGGTTAGAATCATTTATCCGAGTATCCCTTACTTCTCCTGACCTATGACCATTAGGATCTATGGACCAAAAGATTCTACGTTCCGAGAGCTTTCCGCCGATATATAGAATGTCCAAATCAGACAAACGGACCAAAAGATATGGCCCTCGGAAGACTACATAAGCGGTCCCGCACCGGGGACACACTTGGGCGCCAATATAGGTGTGCCCAAGTCCCAAACTACATTGTAAGTGCGCCCAGGTTCCAAGGTCACACTTGGGCGCACACACAGGTGCGCTCAAGTCCCTGGTTGCCCTAGAAAGCCCTCTAGTGCATGTTTAGGTTGGTTCCGCTCCACTCTTCATAGTTCCGACCCAATCTCAATCTGAAAACAATCCAAAACCATACCCGAAGCCCATTCAACCCAAAAGATAACATGGGCGCACCTGTGTGTGCGCCCAAGTTCTAAAATCCACTTGGGCGCCCCCACAAATGCACCTAAGTTTAGTTTCCTCTGTTTTGGTCCGAACTTGATCCAAAAACAATCCGAACCGAACCCTAAGGCCACTTAGCCCTAAAACGGAACATGGGCGCACCTGTTTGTGCGCCCAAGTTCCCAGACCAACATGGGCGCACACCTTATAACCCTAGATCTGCCTTGGTTTGCGTGAAGCCTCTAGAAACTCATGCAAACAGCGGCCCTAACCCCTTCTCCAAGAGAAAACCCTTATATAAGGATCTCTTATATCATTTACAAAGGAGGCTACAAGAGGCTACCAAAAAAGAATAGAAAAACTAGAAGAAAAGAGAGAAGAAGGGAGTAGCCACCATAACCAATAGAGAGAGCTTTAGATTCAGAAGGAAGGAGCTTTCTGGTTTCCCAAGATTAGCAATGGAAAAAGCTTCCAAAAGCCACGAATCTGTTCGAAAGCTTCGACCTAGGACTTGAAGGATACGACTCAAACCGGTATTTCTAGACTATGTTTTTATTCAATTGATATTCAACATCATCAATGGCTTAGAAACATGCTTAGGGTCATGCATGCATTATAGATCTACATTAATAGATGTGTTTTTCCAGTAGATTTAATACTTAGTAGTCATCCATCATTAGTAACATGCTTAGGATCATTCCTACTTTGCAGATCCGCATCATTTTTAACATTCTGAACTCGTGATAAGGGTAGACTTTGCATCCATCTCGTCTTCATTAAGGAAAATCTGAAAAATAAAAAAAAGTGCAACAGAACACTTGGACGCAACTATCTATGCGCCCAAGTGTATGCATTGGGTTCCAACCCCAATTTTCACATAAAGCGTATTTTATTTCCTGGATCCGAATTCGTTTTCATACATATTGATATCGGGACCTTCGGATCTGTAATTTTGCATTCCAAATCACGCAAAAAGTATTGAGAAAAGAGACAAAAGAGGAAGAAAGGTGCATGAAAACACTTGGGAGTAACTATGTGTGCGCCCAAGTTTCTGGATTGGGCTTTGGCCCCGATTTCCCATTTCGCACGCATTCTGGTTCTTAGATCCGAGTTTATCTTCATATACATTAATATTAAGGCCTTCGGATCCACAAAAAACGTTGAAAGAATTGAAGGAATATCGAAATACATTACCAAAAGGTAAAGAAAAAAAGACAGTGAAATTGAGCGCCCTGCCAAAGAGACCTGCCTTTCGGATTTTGGTCCTTGTGTCATTACTTCCGAATCCGAAGGGTATTACATCAATAATTCATATTAGGACCTTATATTTAGTCACAAAGTATCGAAAATCGAACTGGAATATCGTAGAAAATTGCAAGTGCATCACAACCCGCAGTTGAGACACTTGGGCGCCACTATGTGTGCACCCAAGTTGTGCAGAGGCACTTGGGCGCCCCTGTGTGCGCACCCAAGTTCCCAATTCATTTTTCGGCCCGCATTTTCATACCTTTGCATTCCATTTAGCTTGTTGTTTTACCTTTGTGAGGATTTCAATTGACTACTGGACTTCTAGACTTCAAGTCATCGAATCATCATCATTTTAAGTTAGGTTACATTAAATTGCATAAAAAACCAAAAAAATCACAAAATCATAAAATACTTCTCCTCTCATCTTACTCTCTAGTAATTAGAGAAGAGAACACAAAAAAGATAAGTAATTAAAAGAGGTAATAGAATTAGAACGATAAACACTAAGTAGAGGATCATAATTTGCTCTTTAGATTAGGTTGCATTGCTATTGCATAAACACCAAAAAAAAAATCATAAAAGCATAAAACTCTTCCCTTCTCATCTTACTCTATAGTAATTAGAGAAGAGAACAAAAAAAAGTAAAAGAAATAGAAACATCCAAAAAGAGTAGTTAGTAAGTAGATAAACCTAGGTTACTGTATTTGCGCCCAAGCGAATTAATACGCTTAAAAATAACATTTAATCAAAAAACCTAATTTAACCTTAATTAAAACACCTAAATCAATTTTAATTAAAACTATTGACTTGAATCCTAATTTCCAATCTCTAATTAATTAAACCCAAATAAATCAACCCTAATAAAAACACCTTAACCAAAACCCCTAATTAATCAAACCCTACCAAACAAAGCCCTAGTCACCAATCCCTAATTAAGACCCCGAATCAAAACCTAATTAAAGACAATAAGACCAAACCATACCCAGAGAATAAAGACATTCTCTCAACCAAGGAACGAGTTAGAATACCCGAATCCGACTTAGAAACACCCTAGAATCGAACGAACTAGTAGCTCCACAACAGGTAGACACCTAGGCGCAACCATAAGTGCGCCCAAGTTACCCCAGGAACCTGGGCGCAATTCTTTTTGTTCCAATCCCGGAGCGCGGTTCGGTTGCACTTCAACTCCAGAACACAAACCACTGCCACATTTAAGGTTTATAAACTTAAAACCAGCCCGGGATATAATTATTGACATAGATCACCTGAAACTCCAAACCTAAGTGAAAAAAATCCCGTAAAGAACCAAAACACACGAACCAGACACTTGTGGTGGCGCCCAAGTTACTCAGGAAACATAGGCACAACTACAAGTGCGCCCAAGTCCGTCTCCATTCCCTAAGACCATCGAATCCCTATTCACTTCCAACCTTGACCTCAATCAACATCATAGAACCATCACAGAACCAATAACAACCTTACAATCAAAACCTCAATCAGCTTAGATCCACCCAGAACCTCAAACCAAAGCCGGATGGTCGAAGAACTTCAAGACATCACTTGGGCGCCCATACAGGTGTGCCCAAGTTCTCAGAAGCACCTAGGCGCACACACAGGTGTGCCCAGGTTCCTTGTCTGGCCCAAGTTGTAAACCTCGGTTGTATTTCGAATTCCAAAGTTAAATCATTAAGATAAAAATCAATCCAGAACCTAAAACAACATTAAAACAGAGACTTGCATCAAATAGAAACTCCCCGAATTCCAAAATCAACATCGATACCGTCGTCACCAACCTAAGCACACGGAACCTGGCGCTTGTGCGCCACTATCTGTGCTTCCAAGTCAACAGAGTAACCTAGGTGCAACCACAAGTGCGCCCAAGTTCTCTGTCAGTCCTATTTCACCGATTTTGACATCTTTCCATCATTTGAAACAAAACTTGAAACTATGGAACCTTCAACAACTAAAACAGAACCTCGATATATTTAAAAACACATTAATCAAAACCTTAATCCATCCCTAAATCACTCTTAACCAACCTTCAACATAAATCAAAACAAACCAAATCAATTAAGACCATGCTCAACCAAATTGTTTAGGCATAGTAATTATCAAACTTAGGCTATTAGCACCATAGGAATAAATCGGACTTCTCTCATTAGAAAAGTAAGAGCATTAGGCTTCGTCCCATCACTTTTCTTGTTCCGTTAGGGGACCGGGAGAGCTGATGTGGGCGGTCTAGGACTTTAGGTTAGGGTTAATCCGATGATCAATAATAAAGCACTAATCACATAAGTCCAAGTAAAAATCCCCTAGTTAGGCCATTCTAGCCCAATATTAAAAATCCATAAAAACTACAAAACCAACAAAATAAACCCAAAAGGATTTTCCTTTTATTTCTTCCTCCACCTCAAGTGCCAGATATTTAATTGAACTTAATGAAAAAAGGGAATGAAGAGCTAATTTCTAAAATTGAATAAATGAGAATAATAAGATGAGATGAGTGATTTCACACACTTTGCATTTTTTTATTTCGGCTCATCGGCCACCCTTAAACAATCACGGCCCATTGGCCTCTCTAAAACAAATACCGGCTCATTGGCCACCTTCAATCAATTACATCCCATCGACTTTTCACTTTATCACTCGTGTATCGCACACGAAAAATATAGAAATCACAAGTCAAAGTCTCATTTACATCATCATTTTGATTTAAAAAAGTCAGCCTTTAAACCCTATTTTGCCAAGGGATTAGAAGGGGGTACCCGGGAACGGGGCCGATCCTCTTCTTAAATATTTGGCACCTCCCCCCTTTCATTTTATTTATTTTAATTATTTTGTTTTACTTGGATACACCATGATTATGCTATGTGAGGATTAACCTTATTTGGATTCGGACTCATAACCCTGAATTGACCCAATATTAAAGAGACTCAAATTAATGTGACAGGAAAACTGTCGTGTGTTGCCAGCAGCACATTAGACGAGAGAAGAACCCACCCATTTATTTTCTCCCATTTTTTCTTCGGCTTTTGTCGAAGAACGGTGTTACGGCCGTTACCATAACTGGCGATCGTGATCCGTCGATTTTGAGGGTAGTCAGAATCCTCATTTTTGATGTAAAATTTAAATAGCACATATAAATGAATGGCGATTTCCCTCCCTGGGGGGATCAAAATTCACATCCGACACCATAGGTGATGATCGAAGTTTTGATGTCTTCGACGCCGTTGCCGCCAGGAGCGTCTGTTTGGCTACTGGAGGAGTGAAGTTAGGCCAAATGATGTTGGAATGACCCGAAACTTCATGTGAACCCCTCTTTTGTCTATCTTGAAGATCTTGAAGTTTTTGTTTGATTCTGACAAGATCTGATGCTTGAAGTAGCATTGCCTGTTTTGTAGAAGGATGCGGCTTCATGTGGCTTCTTGATGTCGAAGAGGCAAAGTGACTTTTTTGGTGTCAACAAAGGCAGATTGGCCTTCATCAGGAGATTCATCTCTAATTTATCTGGCAAATGCAAACCTTTCTATCCTCTCATGAAGAAGGGTGCCAAATGTTGGAAGTAGGTGGGCCTTATGGATAGATTTTCAAAACTTTTGACCCACTTGACTTAGGGATCAAGTACCCATAAGGCCATAAACCATATCCTGGATGCAATCCCTCCGTCTCATCAATCATGTACAACAATAAAACCTATCTAAAAGATAGAAATCAGCAACACCATGCAACCATTTAAAATTGGTCTAAATTGGTCATATTTGTAGCACACCCTATTCACCCCCCCCCCCCCCCCCCCCCCCCACCCCCCCTCTATGGTTAGGATCCCAGGACTTTCAATTGGTATCAGAGCCTCATGCTCTATCTTTTAGGATCAAGTGTTTGGAACTCTTGATTAGGTGTAAAAACCTAGAGTCAACACCCTAGAGTTGTGCTTACATGAAAATCATTAGAATGGATTCCACTATGATGGATTGTTTAGATTCTTTTGTAGATTCTTCTAGACCCCTCCTTTTTCCTTCTATTGGAGATTCAAACTCTCAATCTAATGAATCTCAAAATGACATAAAACAAGAAGATTATAAAGTTCATGATCTCTTTAAATAACTTATCCAATATCAAAGATGAACAAAATGAGATTAAGATAAGTTATGATGATCTTAAAAAGGAAAACTTAAACCTAAGAGATCAATTAAAAAGGCAAGACAAAGACTTTATCAATTTAGAATCCAAGGTGACAATTTCCATGGAAAACATGTCAAATGTTCAAAGTAAGTTAAAAACCTTAGAACTTGGATCTAATGTTGTTAATGAACTTAATTTCAAATTAAAACTTGCCAATGAAGAGCTAATCAAATATAAAGAAATTGAAAATGATCTTTTAATAGTCAAAAATGAAAATTCAATCCTTATAACCAAAGTCACTCAACTTGAAGTTTACAAACAAAAGTATGAGTGCAAGTTTACCCAAAGTGAAGAGAGACTTGAAAAATTATTTAAATTGGGTAAATCTCATGGAGATAGGACGGGTCTTGGTTTTGATAAGTATACTACACATGACCCTAAATTCACCAACACTTTTGTGAAAGGTGAGTCCTCTTTCTCTAGCACCCTTTCTCCTTTGCCCAAAACCAAATGTAATTATTGTGGCATTGAAGGGCATTTTAGGTTTGAGTGCAAACTAAGAAGAAGAAGTCATGTGTCTAAACCCATCTTTGAACTCAAGAAGGTAGAATCTAAATCTATGAAGGGTAAGACACTAAAAAACAAAGAAGACTCCAAAAAGATTAAACAAGTTAAATCATTTAAAATGGAGTCTCCTAAGATAGATTCTGAAAAGTTTAAACAAGTTAAACCAAGCTTAAAAGAATCTATGAACAAAAAGCTTCTCAACCTATCTCCCTTATATAAACCCATGAAAGAACTTTTGAATAAAGTAACAAAGTTAAATTTAAAATTCAAAAGTCAAGTAAAGGGAGAAAATAAGAAGAAAAGAAAAGTGAATCAATTCCCAAAGAAACAAACTCACCAACATCAAAAGACTAATCACCAATCTAAGCTAAATTTAGTAAAATCTAAATATCATGGTGATAAGTTTAAATTGAAAATTTATCAAGTCAAATCTCCTTTAGTTGGTGAGAATTCTAAACTAGACCTCAAAGTTCAACCCTCTCAAGACCTTAGGTGGATTCCTAAAGTTATCTACTTAGACAAACCTTAAGGCCTTGAACCTCCTTGACCAACCTATTCTTTAATAGTTAAATCATATTGTTGGTCATGTTGCATTTGCATTTTGTTTCTATATAGTTACATTTATTAAAATTCATTGTTTCTTTATGATCAATTGATTTTGTCTTCATGCACCATTTTAGTTACATATCATGGTTTTCAAAATCTTTTGATTATAATTTCATCATGTTAGATTTGCTTTTTGCACTCATTGAGTTACATGACTTGCATTGCATTTCTTTACATGATCAATTGATTGTGATTTCAAAAGCTTTCATAGCTAGATTATTCATGATCAACTGTTGTTGCAAAATCATTTGTGTAGATGTCATAGTAAGATTATTTGAACAAATGATTTGAATCAATTTAAGTTTTTCATGGATTCCTAAGTTATACTTTTATATGGAAAATCATTGTTTTGAAAAATCAACTTGTATGTGTTTCATTTAAGTTATATCTTTTAAAATACAATGTTGAAAATTGATCTTCAAAATCATTCTTTTTATGCTCATTGTTGGATTTTGTTTATCAAAATGATTTGAAGATTGTTTAACATAAACTAGTCACATGTGATGATTTAATCAAACAAAATGTGGAAGCTAATATAAACAATCACCACAACACAAAGGTTTATAGTGGTTCGGCCTCAATGCCTATGACCACTTACCCCACCGGATTTCCACTATTTATGCTTTTCAATAGGCTAAGCAATAACCCTTACAATGTTGTTTTTCTAGGCTAAACAACAACCTTTCAATGGGCTTTTATAGGCTAAGCAATAACCTTTACAAGATGCTTTTCTTAGGCTAAGCAATAACCTTTACACAATGCTTTTCTTAGGCTAAGCAATAACCTTTACAAATGAGAGATTTCTCAAAGAAGGTGTCTATGCAAGAACACTCTATGAGATACAATTAAAGCTCAATGTAATTGCCTCTAAAATAGGCTAATATGAAAGTTTAAAACAAATTACAAACATACACTAAAGAAGCTACAGGGTGTGCACAAGTGTATGAATGCTTTACTTCAATCAATTCCTACAAGGAAGCTCCTAAATGAATGCTTGATGCATTTTAAAATCAAAGCTTCGAAAATGATGATTGAAGATAAAACTAATCACATAAAAGATTCAAACAACTTTGAAGAAATGAACTAAACAAGTTGTATGAATATTTAAAGTCTATGAGCATGTGAATTAGTCAAGAGAGTTTGCAAACCATTCTTAATATTCCAAAGATGATAATGAGTTTGCAAAACAACTCTTTAAAAACTAGAAATCATGCATAAAAGAAAATATAAAGATTTAAACATGCATAGATTCTAATTTTAATGGAAATCAAAATGACAAGTAAGATCTACCTTTTTAAAACTCAAGCATTTGATTTCCAAAAAGCCCTCTAGCCTTTCCAACTTCTTCCCCTTTCTTTGGCTCCAAAATGGTCTCAAAAGTTCATCAATCAAGCCTTCAAAACGGATGGAATAGAATGGACTTTATAGGAAAAAACAGTCCAACGGCTAGTTTCTCCGGTCGACCCCATGACCCCCGGTCGACCTGACCTTCACAATAGTAAAAAAAGTGACCGTTTGAAAAATGGCCAACGGTAGTGTACCCGGTCGACCTGGCCTGGCTCGGTCGACCCGGTACACTGCGATTCTGGCCTGGGACCAAAATTCCCTAAAAACCATTTTTCAAAGTATTTTTGGTTGGGAATTTTTTGGGCCATTAAATCAAGCTTAAAAACATGTTTTAAATCATTCTAAAGGTTTTAAAACATGAAACATAAAAAGCCAAAAAAGATTCGAAATTATAAAACCAACGGCTTGCTTGATTTCTAAAAACTCTTTTCACATTTAAATGCATACAAAAATGATTCTGAAAATGATGAATGCATGCAAGGCACAAACCTAAATCCTCAATTTGATTTCTCAAAAGTAATGCACAAAGAATTAGGTTTTCAAAAGAGTTTGGATTCTAAAACAAATGCATCCAAGTTTAAAAACAAAACATGCATAAATCATTAATTCTACAAGTCTAAAATCCAATGCATGTATAAAACCAGATTTCAAGATTTTCTAAAACAATGCATGTGTAAAAATTCAAATGATGCTAAAGTGAAAATGCATCCATCAAATTGCAAATACAAAATCCCTAACAAAAGCAAGATATCCAATCTCCCATTGCTTTCATAGAGAAAAGCAGGCCAAAGAAGGAAACAAGGAGAAAAGCAAGGAGGTAAGTGCTACAAATTAGCAACCTTCCCAACAGAATGGTACGTTGAAAGATTCTTTCCCAGAAGATAGATATTTTGAGAGATTCTCTCTCACAAGAAGGGAATTGGAGAAATTTTCTCCCAAAAGAAAGGAAACTTGAGAGATTCTCTCCCAAACAAAGATACTTTGAGATATTCTCTCCAAAAAGAAAGGAAACTTGAGAGATTCTCTCCAAGTAAGGATATTTTTAGATATTCTCTATCCAAAGGAGATATTTTTAGATTTTTTTGACAAAATGACATCACGTGAGATCTAAGCCATCTTTAAAGCTTAAGGTCCCATGGGTTAGCCCACATGAGCTAGGTTTGACCACTTAGGCACTAAAAGGGGCTTCCTATCAAAAATCCCTCTTACCAGGAGCGTACAAAATAGTTCCATGCCTCTTTTGAGTTGATTGGACCACACAAAAGAAAATCCAAGCCTCATGAGCTTCCAAAATTCAAACCATCCAACCTCATATACCAAATTGAGCCGAAATCTTGAAACTGACATTCCACAAAAATCCAAACTGGACCACCTAGCTTGTCACATACAGCTTGTTAGGTCACAAGGTCCAAACCAAAACCAAATCTGACCCCCCCCCCCCAAACTTGCCACATACAGCTTTTTGGATCACAAGGTCAAAATAAAAAATCAAACCCCGACCCCCTAACCTACCACATACAGTTTGTTAGGTCACAAGGTCAAAAACCAAAAAAAAAAAAAAAAAAAACAAAACCTTTTTGACCGCCTGATGCACCACATAAAGCCCTTAGGTTCACAAGGTCAAAAGGAAAACTCAAAATCCAAAACCCAAATCCAAATCCCTCATGTCATTTTCAAAACTTTGCCTTGAGATGGTACGTGGTCCCTTTCACTACCATAAAATCCCCTTGGAAACTCAAAAAGCCACCTTACCAAAAAGAAAACTGCTCAAAGACTCTTGGTCAAGTCAGAAGCTCTCCTTTAAACTTCTCTTTGAGGCACATCGACTTCAAAAGTTATGCAACTCGTCGCTGTACCTCGAGGGGGCATTTGTTGACACCAAAAATGTCACTTTGCCTCTTTAACATCAAGAAGCTATATGAGGCCGCATCCTACCACAAACAGGCAATGCTACTTCAAGCGTCAAATCTTGTCAGAATCAAATAAAAACGACAAGATTATTCAAAACAACCAAAAGAAGAGTACATATGAAGTTTCGGGTCATTCCAACATCATTTGGCCTAACTTCACTCCTCTGGCAGTTGAACGACGCCCCTGGCAGCGACAGCGTCGAAGACATCACATCTTCAATCCGAGCCTATGGATGGTCTCAAAATACCTCCAAAAGGCTCCAGTTCAAGTTGCAAGTCGAACCGACAACGTTTGACCCGACATCAACCCTTGAACAGCAAAATCAAGCCTCTCAGTAGCAAGAACCACCGAGGGCATCACTCATCAGACAGAGTACATGGGTGACTTCAAAAGGCATCCTAAGGACTACATGTCAAATTTCAGGTCATTTCGATAACATTTGACCGGAGTTTGACTATCAGAAGCCAAATCAAGTCTACCGGCGGCGGAGCTCCTTGGGACCATGACTTCCAAATCAGAGCTAATGGATCATCTCAAAATGACTCCAGTAGGCTCCCTGTCAAATTTCAGGTCAATCGGACATGGTTGACCACACATCAAAGCGTGGCATCTCCCTCGCAACAAAATCACGTCTACTGGCGACGGGACCCCACAAGGCTTCAAAACTCAAACAAAAAGCTTATGGTTGGTCTTATTTATTGCTCAGGAAGCTTCACATTAAGTTTCAGGTCATTCCGACATCATTTGACCTAGTTTGGCTTCTGACGGCAAATCGGCAGCTCTACACGACAAAGTCTGCGGCTTTCCCAAAAAATCAGAAACTTTGCTCTCCGATATGCAAGGCTTCTCATCAAGTTTTCCGTAGGGAAATCAGGCCAAAACATGTACAGAAATGTCGGGAAAAATACCAAAGAAAAAAAGAATCAGAAAAATCGGAGAAGCGGCCGAAAGACGGCGACCAAAGGGGGAAAAATCCCCCATGGTTGCCGGATTTCCGCCGAATGACCATTTTTCCGTTCCTTTTTACATTTTGAGATGTCCGGCCCCTATGGTTTTCCAAAATTCTGACTTTTATGGCTTGCAATCCGTCGATCTTCGTCAACATCACGGATCCCCCGTCAAGAGCATCATATCATCATTGATCGCTTCGAAATTGCCAATCGGCCGACCAAGAAGGCACACTTTCTGCCTGATCGATCGAGAAATCGACAGGACATGCAGATGGCACCAGCCCATTGCTAGCAATCAATGTCTGAAGTTACATGGTCATCCAACATCGATTAGCATGAAGATCCATGGGCGACCATCGCAAGAAGAATCCCAAAGGAAGCAGCACAGCCCGCGACTCTTCAAGCATCTTAACGACCACTTAATGCAGTTAAATGACCCATTTTTTGACAAATAATTGTTGTAATTAACCAAGAGTTGATCCAACTCCGATCCTTCACCTAGAATGGTACCTTGCCCATAAAGATCAAAATCCAAGCACAACAACAGTGATCATTCCCAAACTAGAAAGCCAAATAGAGTTTGATCCAATTAGTTTCCATGAAAGAATTGAGAACACTCCCAGAGCACTAGGAAAGACTTTTGGAGACTTGACTGTACAAGAACTTTCAGGTACTTACCCAAATGTGCCACCCAAGATTCCAATAGTCTCAAAGAACAATGTAGAAATTCCCACGACTAAGTGAAATCTTATTGTTAGGGATTTTGTGTTATTGCAATTTGATTGATGCATTATCATTTTAGCATCTTTTGAATTTTCACACATGCATTGATTTATAAAATCTTAAAATCTTGATTTACACATGCATTGCTTTTAAGACTTGTAGAAATCTTGGTTCACGCATGTTTTGATTTTAAACTTGGATGCAATTAGTTTTGCAAAAGAAGTTTTATGAATCAAGCAAGCCTATGAGTTTTAAATCTTTCAAATCATTTTAGGCATTTTATGTTTCATGTTTTTAAACCTCTTAGGTTGATTTAAATCATGATTCTAAGCTTGATTGATTGGCCCAAAATTCCCTTCAAAGAAATACTTTGAATTATGTAATTTTAGGGGAAAATGGTCCCAGGCCCGGGTCGACCTGCAGTGTGGCCGGTCGACTGGCCCAAGGTGGCCGGTCGACCGGGAATAGAGCTGTTGAGCTCTTTTTCAAACGGTCAGATTTATGACCATTGAGCCCAGGTCGACCAGGGAAAGGTGCAGGTCGACCGGGGACTCGCAGAAACTCATTTTTTTAGTATAAAAGCAAGTTCATTCCTTTGAAAAATTAGAAGAACTAAGAGGCTCTCCTTTAGATGTTTTGAGGCCAATCAAAGGGGAATGAGCTAAGGGATGATAGGGGTTATTTGGAAAGCTAAAACTTGGTTCCATTGAGTTAAATAATCAAGTAAGCTTTACTTTTCTTAATCATATGTTTTCATGCTTTGCTTTAATTATTGGTAAATCTTTTCTAGCATGATAAACTATGATTTGTTGTGTCCTTAACATGTATATGTTTTGAATTGATTTATTGTTTTGGATGCATCACCTTGATTCAAACCAAGTAGTACTCAAATTGGTATATCTAAGTAAATCATGTTAATGAAAACATCTTTGAAATTATATGTAACATGATTCCTATATTTGGTTGAATCTTTGGTTGTTGTTTTTCATCATAAGAAAATCACTTTCAAATCTATCTTATGTTTTGGATTCAACAACTTCACAAATCATATGTACTTTTTTTTAAAAAGTTTCACAACTTACTTAGCATTGATAAGTATATCATTTTCAAGTTGAGTTTTTAATTACATATGATTTGTCCCTTAACTTCAATCAAATCTATTTTTGTGTTTTACACTTTCAAATGCTTTTAGCATACATATATTGAGCTACATTGTTAATTTGATTGAAATCCTTATGCATCACATGTTTTGTTCTTAGAATTTCACAACTTGTTTGGAATACATAGGTATATCTTTTACAAGTTATTTTTAACATGTGATTAGCATTCTTTCTCAATCATAAATATTTTTTATGAGCTAAAAATTTTATAAGCCTTTGGCATATATTTATGAGCTTTTATTTTCAAATTGATTGAGGACATCATACATACACATTGTGCATTCATATTTGCATTCAAGTGTGTGTGTGTGTGAATTAGATTTTCACTTTCATATCCGCCCTAATTAAGAGGCATTGTATTGAGCTAAAATTGTATCTCCATCAAGTGTATTCTAGACACTACTTAGAGAGATAACCAACCAAAAAAGGTTATTTTTAGCCTAAGAAAAGCATAGTATAAGAGGTTATTGCTTAGCATTGGAAAGCATAATGTGAAGGTTATTGCTTAGCCTATTAAAAAGCATAGATAGTGGAAATCCAGTGGGGTGTAGGAGCACAAGGCGGTAGTGGATGTAGGCATTGAGGCCAAACCACTATAAATCATTGTGTGATCGTGCATGCTTTGTGACTTCTGCATTTAGTTTGATAATCATCACTAGTGACTAATTTAATTTAAAGAAGTTAAAATTGGTCATAATTGGTCACTATTTTGTAGCTCACCCTATTCACCCTAAATTGGTCATAATCATGCTAGGCAAACCCTAGGCTTCATACCAATGAAGGGCTGCAAATTCAAGCAGCCCGAATGAATTAGTTATTACTTAGGATGATGAAAAAAAAAATAAACATAAAAATAAAAAAACCCTAAAATCCCAAAAAAAATCACAAACCAAAAAAAAGAAAAAAAAGAAGTATAAACAATTTACAAACACAATTGTCTGATCATCGTAATAGGCATAGGCGAGCCAAAGCGGTGGAAAATCCCTCTAGTAGAACAATCGCGACTAGAAGAGGTCACGAGTAGAATTGGTGAGATCGGTTGCAGATTTTACCTATTGCTTCAAAACTGGGACTACCGTAGGGACCACGATTATTAATGATGGATGGATGTCTCTAAATTAGTGGGTACTAAAGAGGGTAGCTTGGTTAACCACATTAGGAGATTTAAGAACTGCCCGAGGCATTCATATTAACAACAACGACCACTAAGGCATATGTCAACATTAAAGTTGCCTCCGTAGTCAAATTCATTAAAAAGAACATAATAGCTTGACTTGGCATCCCCAAGGTATTCATAACAGACAATGGTCCACAATTCATATCCCAACAAATGAATGAGTTGTGCACAAAATATGACATAGAACCGCATCGTTCAACCCCATATTACCCCCAAAGATAGTAACTGGCCAGACTATTTGGTCAAAGCATTGTGGGTGTACCAAACTTCTATAAAAAAACTCCTACGGGAGAAACCCCCATTCTCTTTGACCTACGGAATGGAAGCAGTCATTCCCCTCGAAGTCCTTAATTCATCCATCAATGTGCATCCAACTAAATGAAGATGTGATAAAAGACCAGAAGAGAGAAGTATTGCGACTTCAGCTAGAACTACTTGATGAGAAAAGAATGAAAGCAGCAGAGCATACACAAGTATACCAGAAGCGAATCGCCAGAGCCTACGACAAACATGTCAAAGAAAGAAAGTTCAAAGTTGGTGACTTCGTGCTAAAGCGCATCACTCCATCCCAGCTTCCTCATCCCAGAGGTAAGTTACGACCCAATTGGGAAGGCCCTTGTGTAATTAAAAAATATATATATTCTAGAAATACATATAGACTAGTAAATTCAGAAGGGGAAGAGCTCCCCGACCCATGGGAGAACGTTATGTAGCTGAAAAGGTATACAGTATGACCTTTCCCTACCTTTTGCTGAATATGACCCTCCTTGCTCCTTAGCGTAGTTATAGAAATCCCGTAGGAGGACCGAAGAGATGCACTCTTATCAGACTTGGAACTCAAACACACACCAACACTTAAAATTACACAAAAACGGCTAGTCTACCCCACACAAATTCCGCACAGTTAAAGCCATCCAATGTGAAGGTTTGTAGGTGAGTTCACCCATGTCATGAAAGCTTCTCGACCGTCTGATGTCAAAAAAAAATTGTTTAGTTAGAAGTCTTGAAAACAATAAAGGTCTTGTGACTAGTTTGGGTTCGTAGCTTTTTTAACCAGAGCCAGTAAGCCCGTAGGGGTATATACATATCTAGTGCCCTAAAGCCACTTGGTTTGGGAGTCATTGGCCGAATGCTCATTACATGGGTTGATTAGAAAGCTTAAGGGACCCAGGCATTGCACAGTCACATGTCAAAACAAAACAAAACAAAAAGTGAAGAAAAAATTCTATTAGAATTAGGCTCGCTGGAGTGACATGGGTACTCAACGGGCGAACTAAGTAGAAGGTGGTCGAAAACCACAACACTAAGGAAGCACGGTGACTCACCACCCCGCACACAAACACAACTCACAAATGAACCCCGGGGGTTGTCAAGTACTTTTTGGAGTTCAACCGAAAAGACTAAGCAGCTACAAAAGGGGGTCTATGAAGGCTCGACCTCCAAAGGATAATTAGGGAAGATTACGTTGCCACCAAGGTGACAATCATGGATCGAGAGGCTAATCCACTTTTACATTCTCGCCTACGGCCAGAATGAACCCTAGTCTTATGCTGGGGAATTTTTATATATATACATATGAATATATGTTTATCTCACACGGCTTCCCAATTTGGGTCCTCATCTCATATATATACACAGATGCCATAAGCACTCACTAGCCTACACACACTCACCTCATGCATGCTTCCCAAAGGTCCCATTCCCGATCTTGTTTTTCTCAAAGCTTGAATGCTAAAAAAAACACCCCTGACATTTTTACCAAGAAAGAAAAATGTTACCTTAGCCAGACTATGCAGGGAGCCTAAAAATATCAAACTAACAAGTTTGTTTTGAGACCTTACAGGGAACCCAACCCCGATCACATCCAAAACATCCCACAAGCTAGGGCATTTTTTTATGGGTATTGTTTTGTGCACAACTCCTTGTGACTTGAAATAAGATAATGATTGATGGAAATTATGGATCATGTCTATTCGATGCGTATATTGAATTTGACTACTATTATATACCATGGACAATGTCTGCCATGGGATTTCATGATAAAATATGATGATCGTTAGCATATGCCTTCATATCTATAGCTGATGTTATGAATGCCTCGAAACATAGAGTTGCATAGGTCACAAATGTCACACACTCAGGCACTCCCCATTGTTTGAGAACCTAATTCTATGTTGCTTACTAAGTTTAGATTGATGAGATATTGTGCTTATTCTCTTTTTATTATATGAAATCTCGCTTCATTAACTCTAAACTACTAATGCTCCCTCTGTGAGACTCGCATGTCTGCACACGAATTTTTTTAAAAAAAAAAAAGAAACTTCACCAAATTTTCCCTTATTTCTCAAACCCTAAGAAAATCATCGAGTACAAACCTGTCATCTATAAGGGAAAAACACACTTCACATGATCTCTCGGTGCCTCTCAGGGAGTCTATTCCATCATCATACACAACCATGGCACTCCTACATCAATCATCACAACCACTATCAAGTCATGTATCACATGTTCACATCATGGATGTCACATGCACCTATGCACATCATACACATCATCCTACGTATATCAAAGTGAAAAATGATCCTAGAAATAACATCCCTCCATCATATATACAACACCAATGATCAATAACTAATAATCAACATCAATAGATAACAAACACCAATCATAACTACAACAACAACATAGGGCCTCGATCGTCTCTACACAGTTTCCAATAGAATAGGAGGCCTCGCAAGAGTATGACTCCGAGAGTATGTACCGGTATGGAAAACCCCTCCAACATCTCATGTAATTCCCCAATGCTCCGAATTCGTTTTTAAGTCTTTAAGGGATCCATCCCAAATTCAATCGACTCATTATAGCCTCATCAACCGGAATGACCTTATAATGCCCTAGCTGTCAAACGGCCCTGATAACGACGTGCCTAATAGTAATCCAAGGTGCATGGAGCCATATATTCTCTCAAATAAATAATTTTCTCCTACACCACAATTAACTCGTCATTCGAGCCATCTTAATCGGGGCATCAAATGACCTGCCACATTAAATTTCAAAAGAGAAATCAACTCACCAAAATGAAGAACTAAAACCAAACTTGAACTTAAAACTAAAAGACTTAAAATTAAAATTAAAATTAAACATAAATTAAAGACTTAACCCAACAAAGCAGACAAAAAGGATGCGTACCTTGTGGTTCCTCAGCTCATTCAAGATGAAATGGTAGCTTCGTTGGACTCCTCCTTGCCTCTCCATGCCGAAATCAATCGAGGTTGTCGTAGAACATCCTTCACCCTCTTTTTGGTTTTTTATGCAAAAACAACAGATTAACCATCAATGAAATCCATCAACCAACCAATAACAACGAACTTAATTTAAAAACAAATAGACACAAAAAAAAAACATAATAAAAACCAACTCACCAATGATAAGAAAAAAAAACCAACTAAAACAAAAGCAACGAATAAACAAATGAACCAACCAACCAAGGCCACATAAAAAAATTAATTCACAACCAACCCAAAACAAAACAACCAACAAAAGCAAATTAAAACTAATCAAAACCAATTTTAAAATTCAATTAATCCACAACTAAGCTAAAAGACAAAAATAAAATACACCTCATAAACACAAACGGCAAGAAATGGTAATAAAACACACATATTTAATTGAACTCAACATAGCCACATTTAAGTTCAATTTCCAATGGTTTGCATGCATACATCATTCATAGGAAATAGAACTTTACCACTCCTTCACACATCACTTATTCCATACTCCTTCACGTCTTTACCACTACACCTCACTCCATTTCACTTCACCTCATTACACCATGACCAGATCTATAATACATCACTCATCCAGCACCACACATCACATATAAACGCAAAAAAATAAAAATAAAAAAGAATAAAAACTACCCCCTTAAATCCATAAAAAATAATAAAACATATAAAAAATTCACCAAAAACTGAATCTAAATTAACTAAAACACTCAACAAACCCAATCACACCAACTAATTTCATTAATTTCCACAAATTGCACAAAATCCCCTTTTCCCCCAAATTTTGCCTAAATCATGTTAGGCATTGATCTCCCCATCAACATGTCCAATTTTAATAAAATAAGAGGCTAAGACCTTCATCCCCGGATTGAAACGAACATGCCCCACCATTTTTATGTAGATCCATCACCTCTATGGCCATTCACGATCAATGGTCGAACCTCATTCCACATCTTAGAACTTCATTTAAGGAAAAAGAAAGGAGATGGAAACCTTGGAGGTCTATGACATAGAATTTGAACAAACCTAATCCATGGCCATAGAACACACTCAGGTTGTTCCTAGAGAGATTACACTTAGTTTGCCTAAGTACGATACGATTAGCATGAATTAGGAGACTAGGATCATTGATCCAAATATCCTTTAATTTTCCTTACCTTTGACCATTAGGATGTATGCGCCAACGGATTCTACATTTCGAGAGCTTTCCAACGATATGCAGAACGTCCAATTCCGACAAACGGATCAAAAGATTATGGCTCTCGGAAGATTACCCTAGTGCCCCCCCACCAAAAAAACACACCTAGGTGCCAACACAGGTGCGCCCAAGTCCCAAATTGCACTTGGGTGCACCTGTGGTCCCTAGTCACCTTAGAAATGCACTCGGGACCGTACTTAGGAGTGTTCCGCTCTACCTTTCGCAGTTCCGGCCCGATCTCAACCCAAAACCAACCTGAAACCAAACCCTAAACCCACTTGACCCCAAAAGAAGACATGGGTGCACCTGTGTGTACAAAACCCACTTGGGTGCCACCCTAGGTGTGCCCAAGTCCACAAAAACCCTAATTTTCCTTGGTTTCCATGAAGCTTCTAGAAGTTTGTGCAAACAGCAACCCTAACCGCTTTTGCACCCCAAAAACCTCTATATAAGGATCTCTTATACCATTAATATAAGGATCTCTCTTTCTCGTAGATCTGCATTAATAGTAGTATTTTGTGGTAGATCTGATATTTAGTAATCATCCATCATTAGAAATATGCTTAGGATCATTCGTAGTTTGTAGATCTACATCATTTCCATCATCCTGAACTCGTGATTAGAATAGATCTTGCATCCAACTCCTTTTTATTGGGAAAAATCCAAATCTGATAAAAAAATTGCATAAAAGCACTTGGGCGCACCTGTGGTCTGGATAGGGCTTTGGCCCTGATTTTCGTATCGCATGCACTTCTTTTCTCATATCCGAATTCATTCTCATATAAACTGATATCAAGGCCCTCGGATCTGTAAAGAGCATTGCAAGAATCGGAAGAGGATCAAACATATTGCTGAAAAGGAGAGAAAAATGCAGAAAAGCACTTGGGCACCACTATGGATGCGCCCAAGTCTTTGAAGTGGGCTTTCGGCCCCGATTTCCGTTTCTTGTGCATTTTGCTTCTTAGATCCAAGTTCATCCTCATACAAGTTGATATCAAAGCCTTCGAATCTGTAAAGAGCATTGAAAGAATCAAAAGAGGACCAAATATATTGCTAAAAAAGGAAGGAAAAGAAAAGAAGGAAGAACAGAGGTACTTGGGCGCCACTGTGGGTGCGCCCAAGTCCCTGCAAAGGGACTTGTCCCTCGAGTCTTGATCCTCGCGCCATCATTTTCAAATCCGAAAGCTTTGATATCAATCATTCATATAAGGACCCTGTATTTATTCGTGGAGTGTCGGAAATCATGTCGAGATATCGCTGGAAATCGAAAGTACATCACAACCCGCAGGGGAAACACTTGGGCGCACACACACTACAGAGACACTTGGGCGCCCCTATGGGTGCACCCAACTCCCTGGCTTGCTTTCTGGCCCACATTTGCAGCATTTTGCATCTCATTTAACATGTTGTTCCATGTTTGTGATGATTTTGGTTGACGGCTGAACTTCTAAACTTCGAACTATCAAGTCATCAACACTTTAGGTTAGGTTACATTGCATAAAATACCAAAAAAATCATAAAACCATAAAACTCTTCCCTTCTCATCTTACTCTTTAGTAATTAGAGAAGAGAACAAAAAAAAAAAAGATTATAAGAAATAGAAGAATCCACATATAAAAAATAGACATTAAGTAGATGATCCTAGGTTATTCTAGTCGCGCCTAAGTAAATTAATAAACTTAATCAACCTTAATCTTAAAAAATCATTGTTTAAGACACCTAATTAAAACATCTATTTCAACCTTAATAAATAAGAATCATCAATCTAAATCCTAATTTCCAAACCCTGATTAAAACTATAATTTGAACATTAATTCAAACCTTAATTAAAATCCCTAACTCCAACCCTGAATTAAAAACCTTTAAGCAATCCCAATTAATAAATTTAAACGACAAACCTTTAATTCAAACCCTAATTAACAAGGTCCAATTAACAAAATCATAGCTTGAACCTTAAACCCTAATCAACACAATTACAATTGGCAACCCTACCCAAATTCAAACTTAAAGACCATAGTCAAAACTTATTTAAAACGATAGACCAAGTCATAACCAGAGGATTAAAAACCTTCCTCAACCAAGATACGAGTCGGAATACTTGAAACCGAATTAGAAATACCCTGGAAACCATTGAACCAGTAGCCACCTAGTAGACGGACACTTGGGCGCCACTACAGGTGCGCCCTATAGCGGTGCCCAAGTCACCCTAGACACATGGGCGGCCACACAGGTGCGCCCAACTCCTAGGTCCGACCGCGGAACGCGTTTCGGCCGTGTTTCGTCTTACGAACTCCAACTACAACCACACTTAAAGAACAGAGACTTGAAACCAACCCGGGATCCAAGATTTATTGACATAGGTCATCTGAAATCCTAAATCCAAGTGAACTAATCCCGGAAAGAACCAAAACTCATGAACCAGCCACTTCACCTTGAGACTTAGGCGCCCACATAGGTGCGCCCAAGTCCCATTATAGCTCCTTAGACCCACCAATCCTTATTCACGTCCAATCTCAATCCAAATCAACACCCCAGAACCATCACAGAACCAATATCAGTCCTGAAATTACAAATTTAATCAATTTAAACCCATCCGGAACCTCGAATCAAGTCAGAAGACCAAAAGGCCATCAAATTACTACCTCGCCCCACACAGGTGCGCCCAAGTCCTTTATCCGGCCCAAGTTGTAAATTCTAGTTGTGTTTCGAATTTCGGATTTAAATCATTAAAATAAAATCAATCCAGGACCTAAAACAACATCATAATAGAGACTTACATCAAGTAGAAACCCTACGAAGTCCGAAAATCAAGCCGACCCCATCACCATTAGCCAAGCCACACAGGACCTAGTACTTGGGCGCCACTGTCTGTGCGCCCAAGTCACCAGAGTGACCTAGGCGCCACCACAGGTGCGCGCAAGTCCTCTGCTAGCCCCGTTTCGCTGATTTCGACATCTTTTTATCATTTGAAGTAAAACCCGAAACTCCAAAACCTTCAACAACTAAAATAGGACCTTAAGACACCCCTAATCCATCCCTAAATAACTCTTAACCAAACCACGACTCAAAACAAATCAAATCAACGGAACCAATTAAAACCTTGCCCAACAAACTGCTTAGGTGTAGGAATTATCAAACTTCGGTTGTTTACACCCGAGGATTAGATCAGAATATCTTGTTAGGTAGCTTGGAGCATTAGGCTTCATCCCATCACTTTTTATGTTCCGTTAGGGATTGGGAAAGCTGATGTGGGCGGTCTAGGACCTTAGGTTAGGGTTAATTCGATGATCAGTAATAGAGCACTAATCACGAAAATCCAAGTAAAATTCCCTAGTTAGGCCTTTCTAACCCCAATTTTCAAAAATCCATAAAAACTATAAAACCAAAAAAATCAACCCAAAAAGATTTTTCTTTTATTTCTTCCTCCCCCTCAAGTGTCAGATATTTAATCGAACCTAATGATAAAAGGGAATAAAGAACTGATTTCTAAAATTGAATAAATGAGAATGACGAGATGAGATGAGTGATTTCGCACACACTTGTACATAATCACGGCCTATCGGCCACCTCCAATCAATTACAGCCCATCGGCCTTTCACTTTTTATCACTCGTGTATCGTACATGAAAAACACAAAAATCACAAGTCAAAGTCTCATTTGCATCATCATTTTGGTTTGCAAAGTCAACCTTTAAACCCTATTTTGCCAAGGGATTTGAAGGGGGTACCCGGGAACGGGGCCGATCATCTTTTTAAATATTTGGCACCTCCCCCTTTTATTTTCTTTATTTTAATTATTTTGTTTTACTTGGATATACTATGATTTTGCTATGTGGGGATTAATCTTTATTTGGACTTTAACTCATAGCCTTGAATTGACCCTATATTAAAGAGACCCAAAGAGATGTGACAGGACAATCGTCGTTTGTTGCCGGCAGCACATTAGATGAGAGGAAGAACCCACCCACATATTTTCTCCTTATATTTCTTCGGCTTTCGTTGAAGAACGGTGTTACGACCGTTATCGTAGCTGGCAATCGTGATCCATCGATTTTGAGGATAGTCAGAACCCTCATTTTCAATGTAAAATTTAAATAGCATATATAGATCAATGGAGATTTCCCCGGGCCAAAAATGTCATTTCCTTTCACAGGGGTCAAAATCCATATCTGACAACCCCCTGTGGAGTTGCCAAGAATATGTGAACAAATAAAAGCTTAAAGTAAAAGAGAAATTTGTGTGCACATCACAATTCTATTTCAACATCCACAGACCCTGAGCTTTACACTAGGCATCTGGTCTGTCCATTCTAATGACTGCCAGTACCACTTGTACAGAGATATTACAAATGACGATCGGTTTTCCCTATGTCAAGAAAAGGAGTACGAGGTGTTCCTTGTTCCTTCTCTCCTTTCTCAAGACTATCTTCCTTTAGCGTATTCTTTCCTCTACCCTTTTTCGTTGTCTCTCTCGGGATCAACGCTTACATTTTATAGAGTCTCTTACACGTGCCAGCCCAGGCTTCCCTCTTGCCTCTGCATCCCTGCCTTCGTCGATCCTCTCACAGAGGCAAGTAACCATTTGGGGCTGGGTTTGTAGAGACTGGAGATTTACAAAACCCTGGATGGTCGTCCTTCTTCGTTCTACCTTTGGGCTTTATAAAGGTTCCCCGCAATCCGGGTCCAGCGATAGGCCATTGCATATTTGATGTGTCTATAGTGAGTCTCAAAACTCTTTCTTAGTTCCAGATGTTAGTCTACTTTGGGAGTCTTTTGTTGTTTTCTTATTATGCATATTCTTAGTATCATATATGGTGATTGTTTCATGTTGTTCATTATTTAAACTAAATGATCAATATAGTTGTATCAATCAAATTGAGTTAAGGTTTCAGCCATAGCCGTGAAGTACATTAGGTTGCTTGTGCCCTGGAATCCTGCAGTTCTTAGGTCTCTACAAATCTCAAAATCCTAGATTCTCTGATTCATAAATCATTACACACTTTTGAGACATGCAAAAGGCATGAATCTCTTTCCAAACCTTTTCAAAAAAAAAAAGAAGGCGGCATGAATCTACCTTTTGGTTTCCACTCCCACTTCCGGCAAATCTTGCAACTAGGAATGCATATCAACGACACAGGCAAAGCCTGGACTAGTTCAACATAATTAGCATAAAGTAATATGTATTATTGCAAAGGATGGGCCCAAACAGACTCTCAAGCCTTTCAACAGCATAGCCAGTTGAATATTAGGCATGTCGGTTTCAACTTATTTGATTTGATTGGAAGGCATTGCTTTGATGAAGTCCTTAAATTCAATCCAAATCTTCAAGAAATGGGGCCCTAAGAGCATCTCCGACGGATATATTATTTTGGAGACATCAAATTTCATTGGAAAGTTTAGGTGGCAATTTTGAAGGTTTGAAATTTGAAATTTCATAAAATAGGAACTCCATTCGATATGCTAAATTTATTAACTTATTTTATTTTTGTTTAAAATTTGAAGATTTTGTAACTCCACCCCATTTGCAGCGGTCAATTGTTTTACCGTTGCCACTGCCATGTGGCATTTGGCATAGCCGTTGGAGATGCTCTTAGATGCTAAAACATTAGGCCAGATCAATATGTTTTGCAATGGGATTTATACGAGTGGTCATTTATATAGTGAACAATTATACTTTTGACCATGGTTCGTGACCAATTATAAACCGTGGTTTGTTTCCTCCCCTTGTTACTTAAACAAAGTTCAAAAACATAATTAGAGAATAAACCTTTTTGGTAAATTATCATTTCTAATTGATTTTAAGGCGTTCTAGATGTAAATTGAATAACAAAACAGAATATAATGGCGGTGGACAAATACATTAAAAGTCAATTTCAATTGCAGCCAAAACCTTTAACGAATGTTTATCAGGATACTAGATGGATGGGCATGCTTGCAGCAATAGGTGGGCCTTCTAGATGAGTTTTCAAAACTTTTGACCCACTTAATGTAGGGATCAAACACCCGAAAGGCCAAGAACCCAATCCTAAGATCTATAACTCTAATCTCATGCATTTAGATAAAGCATATATTAAAAGAAGACAGATAAAGAACAAACAAGCATAAATAAAATCTACTAAATTAACATATTGTAGATTTATACCTTTGGAGCTTGGTTGTGCTCAAATTGAGAACTTGAAAAGTTGATTATACGAAACCCTTTCGCAGATTTGATCTCCTTAGCCTTTGTGTTCTTCCACGCTATTACCCTCTTATAGAAAACTTCCCAAAGACAATGATGGGATCTCTAAGGAGAAGAAACCAAAGGAGAAAGAGAAGGAAGGAGAGAAGGGGGCTTGGGCGTCCTTCATTGGGCGTGTGAGAGTATGGGACAAGCCCTTCTCCTCATATATATAGTTTTAAGAGCACCTACTCTTAGTCCATAATTAGAAGTCTTACTTTTATTTCTATTATGTGTTCTACTCCTTTCCTTAAGAGTTCCAATTTGAATAGTAATATTTTCTTTTTAGGGCTAGCATGGGGACCACTAGAGATTCCTTAGAATTCGACTTCAACTGAAAATGTGGACCCCACATTTCATGTGAACTCTGGACCCACGGTTAATTGCAAATAACTCCACTAAATAAATGCAGTTAAATTACAGCCTTGGGAATATTTACAAGAAGACTCTAAACTTCTCAATTGCTGCAAGCATGCCCATCCATCAATTATATTCATGGGTTTACTCGAATTAATCTGTCCAACCAAATTAGATCCATATCTTATTATCCTTTTGACCAAATTAATCACAGTAATCATCAATACTATATAATTAACTCTTAATTGAAATGGGTGCACACTTTCCAATGATAAAATCTATTCATTGGCACAAGAGGATATTTCCCTCTTAGATAATAGATTCTATCTTGAGAATTATATGCTCCCCTAGTTCCTTTACCACGTACCCGAGATACCGATGTGTTGACCTATAATTAACCTCACTCATTTGTAATTCAAAGTAAATGTATAGTACAAACTTGAGTCTAATAATTTTTTAGAATTAAGAGCATATTGCTTTGGAATTTATGAGAGCAGTCCTTAATTAAAAACAGATTTATACATGAGGTGATACTCATGGTCCTTCGTACATCTAATGTACTAGCATAACAACCCAAAGTCTTACACTACGATGGTTGAGACAAATCACACTATCTCATAGTGACTGCAATGCTACAACAATTTCAAATGAGATGCCCAGCCTCATTATTGGTTGTGAAAAAACTTCAAATATAAGATTTGTGATCCATGTCTCCTATAAGTGAATCTAATTCACACATGGATTACATGTAATACACTTGTGTGCTCCGATTCATCTCATTAACCATCGTGTCATTTTGTATTGCTTATGTGTAATCATAAAATAAAATATCATTCATCACATGAATAAATCATGAAAATATAAATCAATTAATGGAATAAATCAAGAGGATTTTACCAAAAAAAAAAAAAAAAAACACTTTAGTGGACCAGTGGGCCTAAAAGATCATTTTAACTGACCTTGCATCAGATCAGTCATTTTGCCTGAAAATGTGTTTTTTTAGCACTTTCAACTAGCGTCCATAGCGACCTTAGTTTTATGACGCTAAAGGTCCTTAGGGACCCTACCTGTTGGGAACGACGACTCTGACTCTTCTTCCTTCTGCTCCTTTCCTTTGGGTCGTGTCTCTTCTTATTCTTCTTTTGTAGAAGTTGTTGCCACCTCTTCATCGCGGAAGTATATCTACATCTCTCCAGCTCTCTACACTACTCTCAATCCCACACCCATCCCCAATTCCTCCCCTTCTCCCTACATCGTCCATCGAAAATGCCGCGGTGGCTCTAAAATCCCCCCTCCCCGTCCCAACCTTCAACTCCATGGATTTCATGTCAACAATAACAACTACTACAAGGAGGACGAGGAGAAGGAGGGCGAGGTGAAGCAGACGAGTTAGGGTCTGGGTTAAGGTCAAGAAGGAGGAGGACAAGAAAACACGCTTATTTTGTTCTAATTTGTATACACGCAGGGTCCATAAGGACCCTTAAGGTCATAAAACTAAGGTCGCTAGGGACGCTAGTTGAAAATGCTAAAAAAAAAAATACCTTTTCAGGCAAAATGACTGATCTGGTGTAAGGTCGGTTAAAATGATCTTTTCAGCTCACTAGTCACTTAAAGTGTGTTTTTTTTTTTTTTTTTTTGTAAAATCCTCATAAATCAATTTATTTACATTATCCACCCGATTGAGGATATACAATCTAACAAAACCAATATCACAAACTTGGTACTAGAGCATCAAAGATCCATACACTAACAACTACTGATACATGAAGATGCATATTGCCAGTTCCAGATGAGGTCGCTTCTGATTCTTGCTAGATGACTTTGTGCAGTTCAAACGATCGAGCGCATGAGAAACTCCTGTGAGCTTTGAAGATTTGCTGGATGATTTGAATTCCCATCTCCCTTAAATGGTAGTCTCAAGGAGTCCCCCTGTTGTAGCACATCACTCTGCCTGATACTCTAGTTCCTTGATTAAGAGTACAAGATTGGAATACTGCAGCCATTAAACGGAGTTGGATCTCATTCGAACTCTCCCAAGGATCAGGATCAAGACTTTGACCAAAAGGCTAACCATTAGTCATTGCTTAATCCAGATGTGGCTTGTACAAGTTGAGGACGAAAAATTTTTAAAAGAAAGGACCATAGACAGGCCTAAGACTGTTGTAACAATCAAAGCAATCTTCAAGTCTTTCAGACCCCTCACCTGTTATATGACACTCCTTTGAGAAATAAAAACTGAAAAAATTAAACATTGTTGAGCACTAGCAAATAGCAATACACGATATTTTGAGTAATGCTACTTGGACAAACTTTTTGGCCAGAATTTTGGCCAACCCATATGGTTTTCATTGAATATCACTATGATATTCAATGGAAACCATAGGGGTTGGCCAAAATTCTGGCCAAAAAGTTTGTCCAAGTAGACTTTTTGCGATATTTTATGGTAAGATAATATAACAGCCCTGCTAGTTGGCCTGACTGGGAGACCGACCCATGGCCCGGTCTCCCAGCCAGGCCGTTGGAGTCTCCTAGCCAGCCGTTGGGATCCAACGGCCTGGCTGGGAGACCGGGCCATGGGTCGATCTCCCAGTCAGGCCAGTTAGACTTTCTGATAATATAATACCTAGATACACAATCATGGACAAGTCCAATGGGAGAGCCTTCTTGGAGTAAAATCACAATTTTCAGTGGGTCCAAGCCATTTTTAAATCTTGACTCGGCCCATTGACAACCCTATCATTCATACAAGTTGGTCATTCCTGGAGATCAGGTTTTTATTTTATTGGTAAAATGACTCAAACCTCGCTATCTTCCGATTGAAATAATGAGCACCTTGTAGGATTTTACACCTCATTGAGCTACTACTAATTCCAAAATCAATTGGTGATGGAAAACGGCACAATGATGGTTTTATGGTGAGGGCAAAAGATCAGCCAAAATGATGACCGCTCAGGAGCGAGCATGGACGTTGACCTCAACACACCTTCCAATTTTCTAATTGCCTCGGGCGAGTTTCTGCAATTCTATTGCTGGTCCAAGGCACATACAGGAGTAATGCACGTCTATTGCATTTGGCCCTGAGATTTTAGGTTAGGTATATGGCCGTCTATTAATCATTATATTTGATTTAAAAATGGAATTACACCATTATAATCGATACTATTAATCATGTCATAAAAGCATAGGAGAAAGACATATAGAATCTGACTTTAAAAGGCATTAGATATGTTCAGCTGGGACTGGGATGCAGGCTGTGACCTATCTAACAAAAATAACTTGTAACTTTGTAACATACTAAAGAAATGGGCCTGGGTCTGGCTCTCAAGTGGTCAAGCCTGAGGCCTAGATCTGTGCCAAGCTTTCATTGCCAACAACTAAATGGGCTCAAGTTACATGTACGTAATATATCACATCAGACTATACATATACTGCTTTTTTCCCTGCAGAATCCTGTACAAGTTCTGTACAGTATTTTCAATCGGGGGAATCCATCTGTAAAACCCCAATCAAGTGCTGCCGGCAAATTATCTTACCATTGATTTAACACTATTTAATGGTGTCTAAACGGCAGATGTTTTTGAGACTCAATCCAACAATGATGAAGATTCAATGAGCGCAAAATTGAGCCTTATTCTGCATATGGGATGACAAAAGTATCAAAGGGCTACACTGTGATTGAAGTGGTCCTAAGCGGGCCCTGTAGAGCTACATTGAATATGCAATTCACACATAGGAAAATATTTTTCATGACACTTACATATATATATATATATGTATAGAAAGAGAGAGAGATAAAGAAGTGGAGCTCCCTTCAATCCAAGCAAGAAAAGAAGAAGGCAACCTCGTCTCCTGGGTCATGCCCACCCTTAAACTGCACACCTCCTACCTTACTTGTGCAGTTAGAGGTATTCATGAACCAGCAGCTGTGAACACCCTCTCTCTTCCCTCACTTGGATTCAAGGGAGCTCCAAAGACCCAAACCTCACAAACACTGCCCAAATAGCTTCCTCCCAAACAACCCCAGAAAGCCACCACCCATATCCATGTGTGCAAAATAGCACTCCATGAGGAATAGAGGAGAGAAGGGCTTCCTTATATAGAGTCCAGGATTCAATAGGGGCCGTTAGATGTCGTGGGGATTTGGAGAGAGAGAGAATCTGAAGGAGAGATTTTCTTTCTGGTCACATGCAATGTAAAGGGCCCAAAAACAGGATGTTGTTTAATGGGGGCGCAGGCTGGCATTGGTATTTGAAAAGTGTGGCCGATAATGACGACCACGAGAGCATCTCTTTCCTTTTTTTTAAAGGAAATGTGGTCATCTGTCTCTCTCTCACCCTCTCTCTGTCTCTCTCTCTCTCTTCTGTAACAAAAATTATATTATAGGTAGTAAAAAAATGAGATTTGGGTTCTACAGTAGGGTTTTATTAAATGAGTGATCTCGGTAACAAAAATTATATTATAGGTAGTAAAAAAATGAGATTTGGGTTCTACAGTAGGGTTTTATTAAATGAGTGATCTCGGTTGTGGGCTTTTATTTCTCAATACAAATTGATCTCTGTAGTGGGATCCTCCGGATAACATTTGCATACGAAGCCTCTGCTCCTAATGAACCTGCTCCACCTGCACCTGAGGGATGATGATTTGGGCTCTATGGGTCGCTTAGTGTTTTGATTAACATAATGTTTCCTCCTATATGGGCCACTAGGATACTTGAAAATCAATAGAGTCAAAATGATGATAGGTTATTCAATGTGGATTAGAGTGCACCCATTATCATGCTAATTAAAAAGATGTTAGCCCTTAATTCTGGATCTTCAAAGCTTAATGAATATATATAGTTCAAACGTATTGTGACGAAAGATAACACTTACTAGTGTTTGGATCAATTTTTCATTATGATGCTCTATATTGCTTTTGTAAATATAACGTAGAGCAAAGTTTATGGGGCCACTAGCTCAACATAATCGAGAGGATTTGGATCTAAGCATCTACAAAATAAGAAAAAAAAGTAAAAGTCATTAGACATTTTTAATTATTTGATTTAAGATTGTCAAGAGAATGATCAATAAATAAGAGATGAAGTCCATATCCGTTTTGATTGTCGATTTCATAACCTCGAATAGCACACCAAATACAACATGTTTTTTTCCTGATATCTAGATCCTCAACACTTCTTGTATTTGATAAGGCCGGAGAATCTTATAAAATCTACCTAAAAGCGGAAAGCATCATACTGTCGTTCTTTAGCATTGGATTGAATGCGGCTCGAGCATCATTTACTCATGCATCGTAAATTTCATTCTCCTTTCTAAATCCTCCGATGAATTAGCGCTAACATACATATGTTAATTGCCACATATAAATCAATTAACATATGTATGTTAGCGCTAATTCATCGGAGGATTTAGAAAGGAGAATGAAATTTACGATGCATGAGTAAATGATGCTCGAGCAGCATTCAATCCAATGCTAAAGGATTTAAATCCTCTATTGCTCCCTGCAGTATGATGCTTTCCGCTTTTAGGTAGATTTTATAAGATTCTCCGGCCTTATCAAATGCAAGAAGTGTTCGGGATCTAGATATAAGGAAAAAACATGTTGTATTTGGTGTGCTATCTGAGGTTATGAAATCGACAATCAAAACGGACATGGACTTCATCTCTTATTTATTGATCATTCTCTTGACAATCTTAAATCAAACAATTAAAAATTTCTAATGACTTTTTTTTTTTCTTATTTTGTAGATGGCTAGGTCCAAATCCTCTCGATTATGTTGAGCTAGTGGCCCCATAAACTTTGCTCTACGGTTTTTTTTTTTTTTTTTTTTTTTTTTTGACAAAAGCAATATAGAGCATCATAATGAAAAATAGTGAATAACCTAAATACAATGGTGAGTGTTGCTTTGATGAGCGTGATATATTTTTTTTAAAGCCCTTTACTAGGGAAAGTCTAATTTAATGTGGGGGTGTTTGGGACAAAGTTGGATTGTGCTAAAGCTTCTCCAAGCTTGGCCTATTTAGTTAAAGTCTTAATATTTAGGCTCGAACCCTGTCCATGGGCATGACAGTCGAGCCCAAGCGTAACCCATTTGGAAGATGTATATGCATATAGTGCTAAATATGCCGGGCAGGCTAGACCTTTAAGTAGACATAATTAAAACCAAACCTGGCCCTTATTATAAGTATTAAAGTTGAGCGTTCCTAACTTAATTTTGACCCAATTCCTTAAATTTTGACTTCTTTTTTAGAGCCTCGGTAAAAAGGCTAAAATAAATAACTCAAAAGTTTTAGCTCATGAACTTATTCATATGCCTTTAAAATACCTTACCTTACCTTACCTAACCACTATACTATATAACACTTTTACATAAGAAGTTATCAAAACAATGTCAAGAGTGATTAGATGGAGTCGTAAGTGGTGACCCTACTCATATGCATTCTTATAACTTTTTTTGAAGATTGACGCTAGTTAGACTTTATTTACAATATATTAAAAAAACTAATTATACTTTTATAATATTAACCCTATTAATATTATTGTTTCTATTTTTTTTTATGCTTATATATCCCTCTGATTGTCATTAACCAATTGTGTTTCAATATATGACAAATAATTGATTTTATTTATTTTGTAGTTGTCATTTACTTATAGTACAATAATAAAATTTTATTCTTTTAATGTATGAAAACTTAATTTAAATTAATATTTATTTATTTTTATTTTGTACAAACATTATTGGTAGGCAGGCCGGTGCTTAGCACGGGGTATAGTGCTTAGTATTTTATATTAACAATTGGTTCTCAAAATCAACTTTGACTTTTTATTAGTTCTCCTTTATCTAGTCTTATAATTTTGTTTCTTAGTCAAATTTCCTTTTGATTCTCCTCTAACCCTTATGATCTCCTTTCTTATTGGCAATGCCATTTGATGGAGAATAGTGATGACAATATCATTAATTCGGAATTTTTCTTTCTTAATTCTCTTTTAATTCCTTTCCAAATGAATCTTTGTAAGAGAAAGGGGTATAACAAATCATTCTGAGGTAGAATTCTCTATGGTCCATTTTTCATTTTTAGCGAAAAGAGTGATTCTGAAAGAGGGAGTTAAATGTTAAAAAAAACAAGGCCAAGGCTCCAGGGTGTGATGGCATGGTGGCAAAGGCGTCCTAGTGCAGTCGCGACACCCCATTTCACCGGGCCGGCTCTCTGGAAACTGAGCCTCCAGGTTGAGCCTGGAAGGCCGATGACAGTAGAGGACCGTGACGCCAGCAATACCCTCGTCATTGCCGCACTTGGTCAAACCCGTGCCTTGCCACAAGACATGGCAAGGCACAGGGAGCTTGACGATGCGAGGCTAGTGTTGTCATCGATGCAGTCGGCCATCTCGGTAAGCTTTCTACAAATTTTACCAAGTGTTTCATTTCGGTTATTGCTTTCTAACGCCTGTTTCTTCTACAGATGGTGCAAAAGTGTCAGGTCACCCTCGAGAGAATTCAGCAGAACAACGCCAAGGTCCCGAGGTTGGAGGCAGAGATCAAGTCCTCACTGTGAGGGATCAAGTGTGGGAGCTCAGGTGGTTAGCCGCACTAAAAGAAGTGGGAGTCCCTGAGGACCGCCCTGCTTTCAAGAATCCTCCCAAGTACCCGAGTTTGGAGCCAGGATCAAGCTCTGCCCCCACTCCGTCCACTGAGGCTAAGGTTCCTACTGAAACTGCCACGATTGAAGCCACCCTAACCGCGACTGAAGCTGTTCGAGCCGAGGCCGGTTCTGCCACCAAGACTGACTTTGTTGTTTCTCCTTCTTTTTATTTGGTTTTGATGTAATGATGAACAATGTATTTCCATTTTATAAATACAACTGCACTTTTCCTTTCTCACGCTTGCCTCCAAACGTTACTTCGAGAATTACATGTGTTTGATATCAGTTCCTTAACCGAGCCCTCTACATGTTTGGGAGATCGGTTTGCTTAAGTAATCGAGTTCGATTCAATAACCGAAATCCCGCATATTTTTTCTTAAGCTCCCTAACTCAAGAAAACAAACTTGTATTCAAATACCAAATGTGTCCGTACTGTTAAGCTTGGTTCATTAACCGGTCTTAACAAGAACGAAATGGATTAAGTTCTTTAACTTTAAGGAATACAAGGCATTGCAATTTTTACCTCGGTGGTTAAATACTTTAAGCTCGGTTCCGTAACCAAACATATTTCTATTCTTAACACCAAGGTACCCACCGAGTTCTCTAACTTGGTGTTTCATTTGTGCCTTAACTATTTAAGGTTTTTCCCTATTTTCCTAATGCTCCGTAGCAGTTAGGTAGGGAATTGCCGAGTTCTACAACTTGGCGAGAATTGGAAGCAACAAAGAGTGATTCTTCCAAAAGAATTACTTTTATTGATTTCAACAATTGACTACAATTCGAAAGAAATTTTTAAAAGTAATACTTCTTGAGGTGCATCGCATTCCATGGCTGTGGTAACTCTTTACCATCCATGTCCTCAAGTCTGTATGCTGATTGTCTGGCAACCGAAATCACCTTGAATGGACCGTGCCAGTTCAGTGCAAGCTTGCCTTCATTCGGGTTCTTATCCCTAGGAAGTGTATTCTTTAAGACCAATTCTCCAACTGAGAACTTCTTCTCTCTAACCTTTTGGTTGCACCCCTTAGCCAATTATTGCTGGTAGACAGCTAGGGGAATAGCTGCTGCATCCCTTCGCTCATCAGCCAGGTCTAGCTCTTAGGCTACATTTACTTTGTTTTGGCCTTGATCAAAGATCTCCGACCTTAGGGTTGGGAGACCGATCTCAAATGGGATCATGGCCTCCATCCCATAGGCCAAGGAGAAGGGAGTTTCCGAAGTGGAGCGTCTTGGAGTAGTTCTATATGACCAAATGACACTCGGAAGTTCCTCCACCCACATCCCCTTAGCTCGGTCAAGCCTCTTCGTGTGCCCATCAAGCACCATGCACCTTCTTTGAACTTTCAGCTTGACCATTGCTTTGTGGGTAAGCTAGAGTGGTTTTTTTTTTTTCTTTTTCTTTTTTTTTTTTTTTTTTTTTTTTTTGCTTAATGGTAAATTTGTATTAAGAAGGAAGGGCAAAGCCCCCAAAACAAAGGACAAGCAAGCAAGCCTCAAAACAGAGGAAGCCAAAAGAAAGGGAGAAGCCTAAAAAACTAAACATGGAAAAAAGAAACCTAAAGCTTTGCTGAAATAAAAATAAGGCAAAGAACAGTTAAGTGAAAATACCTAGAGGAACCAAAATGGGATGAGGATGCAGCTCTTTGACAGAAGAAGTCATTCCTTTTAAACTGTCCATGAAGATCACTTTTGCTCTCTCATGGGAGGGGATTTTGGAGTTGTGCTTGGAGTTGTTGCGAAGAAACCATAAGATGGAAATAGCGTGGAAGAAGATGGCAGCGGCGTGGAATAGTAATTTCTAATGTCGAGCTCCTGGCATAAGTTTCTGAAGAAGTTGGAGTCGAACTGAGTCCCGTTGTCCTAGACCAAAGTTCTTGGAATTTCAAACCTTGTGATAATGTTTTTCCACACAAAGTTTTTCGAGTCCTGTTCGGTAATGGAGGACAATGGTTAAACTTCTATCCATTTGGTGAGATAATCGGTGGCTAATAGTAGCCACCACTTGTTCCCTGGAGCTAGGTGAAGCGGCCCCACAATGTCCAAGCCCCACTAGGCAAAGGACCATGGACTGGAGAGTGGGCTCTGATCCTGTGCTGGCTGATGGATGGAGTATGAGAACTTTTGGCACTTCTCACATTTCCTGGCATATAGTTGAGCATCCTTCTACAAGTAAGGCCACCAATAGCCTTGACTGATAGGTCGGTAAGCCAGTGACCGACCGCCAATGTGGCTTCCGCACATTCCTTCGTGAATTTCATAAAGGAAGTCTTCAACCTTGCTTGGGTGAACACACTGGAGGTAAGGGCCGGTATAGGACTTCCTGTAAAGCTTGCCATCTAGAGACAACCAAACCCGAGCTGCTTTCAGCTTGATTTTGTGAGCCTCATTCTTGTCTTCAGGAAGTTGATCATCCCTAAGACAGGAGATTATTAAGTCCATCCAACTCCGTCCAAGATTAGCACACAAGACCTACCGAGGCGGCTGAAGCTCTATACTTGGTCTTTCCAATGTCTCCACCTTGACAGTTCTTTTTCTCCCAGCCTCAACAACAGAGGCCAGGTTGGCAAGAGCATCGGCATGAGAATTAGAATCTCTACCGACCTGTTTGACTTCAACTCTCTCGGACTGAGAAAGGAGCTGCTTTGCATGAGCTAGGTAGGCCGCCATCCTTTCGTCCCGAGCTTGGTAGTCTCGGTTCAACTGGCTCGTCACCAATTAGGAGTCACTGAAGACCACCAATTGTTGTGCCCACAGGATTTTAGCGCTGTTGAGCCCTGCAATCAATGTTTCGTACTCAGCTTCGTTATTGGACACCCTGAAGCCAAGTGTCAAGGCCTGCTCAATGACTAGGCCCTCTGGAGATTAGAGGACTATGCTGGCACCAGCCCTCTTGAAGGTTGAGGACCCGTTGACGAAGACCTTCCAGATGAACCAAGGAACTGCTTCGAAGATCGTTCTTCTGTTGTCTCAGTAACCTCATCCTTATCCTCCTAGCCCCCTAGTTCGGTATCGAGTTGGCTCGGTGCCGAACTTGGAGAAACAAACTCCACAATGAAGTCTGCTAAAACTTAGGCTTTGATTGTTGTTCGGGGCTGATACTGAATATCGTATTGCCCTAGCTCAACAGCCCATCTTGAGACTCTTCCGTGGAAATCTGCCTTTCTGAAAAGGGACTTAAGTGGATGTTTTGTAACAACCATTATAGTGTAAATATGAAAATAGTGAGAAAGTTTGCGAGAAGCACTGACACGCGCTAATGCAAGTTTCTCCAATGGTAAATACCTGGTCTCGGCATCAGGAAGGATCTTGCTTATGTAGTAAATAGGCTTTTGTTGTCGATCTTCTTCCCTGATGAGTACCGAGCTCACTGCGTGATCTGAGACGACCAGGTATAGATAGAGCACTTCTCCTTGTTTCGGTGTTGGCAACAAGGGTGGTGAAGCTAAGTAGATTTTGAGCTCTTACAAAGCTCGGACGCACTCTAGAGTCCACTGAAATTTCGAACTTTTCTTCAGAAGTTGGAAGAAAGGATGACATTTATCTGAAGCTCGGCTGATGAAGCGATTGAGTGTGGCAGCCATTCCAGTGAGCCTCTGAACTTGCTTCGCCGAAGTTGGACTCTGTATCCCCTAAATTGCCGAAATCTGGTCTGGATTTGCTTCAATTCCTCTTCTGGTGACCAAGTTTCCTAGAAATTTACCGGAGTCGATACCAAACACACACTTGGATGCATTTAGTTTAAGCTGAAATATTTTTAGAATGTCAAACGTTTGACTTAGGTATGCCAAGTGGTCTTGTGACCTTTTAGACTTGACAACCATGTCGTCAATGTAGACTTCCATTGTCTTTCCTAGCTGGGGCTGGAACATCTTAGTTACCAGCCTCTGGTAAATTGCCATTGCATTCTTTAACCAAAATGGCATCACTTTGTAGCAATAGATGCCTATAGGTGTTATGAATGCGGTCTTTTCTTCATTAAGCCCGTGCATTCAAATTTGATGGTAACCTCAGTAAACATCGAGGAAACTCATCCTATCATGCCCAGCAGTCGCATCAATCATCTGGTCGATCTTGGGAAGTGAAAAGTTGTCCTTAGGACAAGCTTTGTTGAGGTTGGTGAAATCAACACAGACCCTCCACTTCCCATTCTTTTTCCTGACAACAACTTTATAGGCCAGCCAATCTGGGTAGTGGACCTCCCTGATTGCATTAGCCTCTAGCAGCTTTTCAACCTCCTCGATCACGGCCTCGGTTTGTGGAAGCCCCGTTCTCCGAGCTTTTTGGACCACAGACTTGTGTTTTGGGTCCACATTCAATTTGTGGCACATGACCTCGGGGTTGACGCCGGGCATCTCTTAAGGTGTCTACGCAAAAACTTCCTTATTCTGTAACAAGAAGTTTAAGAGCTCGGACCTCTCAGCTTTAAGGAGTTGATTTCCAAGCAGAAAAACCAGATTTTGGGCCTCTTCTTCCGAGCTTTCTTCGCAGCTAGTTCTAGTTCGGTTGTCATCACATGTTTGTTGTGTGAAGCCTTCCTAGCCTCAACACCAGCCTGATTGCTCCCCTTTGGTGCGGGAGCTAGGTGAATGACATTAATGATGCCCTCTGGCTAATCGCTATGCTGATCATCATCATTTCGGCTCTAATGAGCTTGATTGTTATTCTTGCCTTCCTCCTTGATGTAATCCTTCAAGTGTCCATCATTGACGAGCTTTTCAAGATGGGACTTGAAGGCCATGCAATCTTCAATTCTATGCTCATTTTGCTTGTGATAAGCACAGAACTTATTCTGATCTCGGGTGGAAGGATCACCCTTCATTGGCTGCAGCCACTTGAAGTATGGCTGCGACTTGATCCTGCCAAGGAGTCTGTAGATTGGCTCCTTAAAGACCGTGTTCACAGCCTTATAAGAGGCAGCAGCTGGTTTGGTCTTCTTTCCACCCCCCGAGGTGGAAGTCGAGACCATTGCTGAGCTCACTGATGCCTTGTTTCGGTCTATTTCCTCCTTCTGAGATGATTTCTGGTCTTTCTTGGGGGGTTTATCCTCCTGCCAAAGGCCAAAGCTTTCTCGAGCTCGGGCCTCATCTTTTTCCTACTCGATTAATTGATTCACCCTGGCCATCAGTGCCTTCACCTTGACCATGGGGAACCGAACCAAGTCCTTCTTAAGATCATTGCCTAGTTGTAGAGCTTGTTTGAAGGACCTGATTGCCATACTATCTATGGCGTCTTCAACTTGGCTATATATAGTCCAAAACCTTATAGCGAACTGAGTGATGTTTTCGGTCCGCCTCATTCTGATGGCCATTAGGTCATCGTCCGTCTTGGGGATGACCCTATGAGCCTGGAATTTCTCCACTAAGGAATTCTGGAGCTACCACCAGCTCGAAATTGACCCCTACGGAAGTGCGCAAAACCACTTTAGGGGAAGGTCTCCTAAACTGGAAGAGAATATCCAACAGTTTAGGTGACCGATATCACCCCATACCGACATCCACTAAGTAAAATGTCGGAGATGTGCTGCCGGATTCGAGGTCCCATCATAAAGAACGAACCTCGGAACAGTAAACCTTTCAGGGAGAGAAAAGTTCCTTATCTCTTGAGAGAAGGGGGACGTGCCGAGATCCTCATTGTCGTAAGCGTTTAACCGATCTCAGGTGAAACTGATCACCTCCATGTTCTGTTGGACTGTTTGCTTGACTTGTCTGTCAAGCCACTCTCTCAAGTCATCATTGTCCTCCGGTCTTTGCTTCGGTCTATTTGAGTAATCATTCAAGTGGCTACTACTCGAGCCCTCGTCGTAAGCTCGGTCGCGCCTCTTGTTATTCAGGATTTGCCTCAAATCCTGTTCAACCGAAGGAACTCGGTCGCGTCTAGGGGGTGGAACCGGGACCGTCGTCGTCTTTTCCTGGAGCTGCTGCCAGAGTTGACGAATCAACTCATCTTGCTCTTAGATAACAAGGTTTTGGGCCCTGATATCCGCGAGGAGTGGGTAGTTATCATCATCGTCATCAATTCGGTGATGGGATAGATGTGACTTGGCCGAATTATCTCGTCGGGGACGCTCCAGTAGAAGATCATCTTGCCAGGGATGCTCCAGCAGAGGATTATCTTGCTGGGGACGTGCCGTCACCCCCCTTGAAGATGAACTTGACTGAGTCTCAGGCCCTTCCATGCTCACCGCACCAGATCTGCCCCAATTTTCCTCTGGCGAGGGACCGACGGCAATTGCCTTGGCAATACTGGTGGTGGTGACAGGGTCCTTGATGATCCTTCGCCCTTTCTAGTTTTTGGAGGCATATTGTTTGTGAATTTGATTTAATTCTTCCCCACAGACGGCGCCAATTATGCGTGCCTAAATTGTTACGGTCTTGCAGATCGTTGTAAAGCTACTTGGGAAAGGTTCAATGCCTGAAACCTGAAACAGGGAAGGAGAAAACGGAGGTCAGAGACCCTGGCCGAGCTAGGCGCAACACACTTCGATGCCTAAGTTAGTGCGGTCACTAGACAAAGGGTGAGTGAGTAGAGAGAAAAGCAGAATTTGGAGTATGTATGCGTGTATGTGCATACCTTTTCCAGATTAGCTTTTTGAATATATAGGCAAAGGATCCTATGACTCTCGTCCTGATCTCTCGGAAGTAGAGTCTTACTCGGACAATGCCCCGATCTTTCAGGGATTGTGGATGTAACCACCGGATAAGGATAATCCCTTATCTCTATCTGGTACTTATCCTTACCTCTTGACACATTCTGTAACATGGTCAAGCCTTTATAGGAGTACAGCTGTAACTGACTTAGTATCAGTACTCATCTCGGTTAACAGAACCGAACTGAAGATGATACCGAGGTCAGGTATGACCTTAACGTGGACACATTTTGGCACTATTGCCGAGATGCATAAAACCGAGACCAAGACATGCCTAGCTGGTACTTTTACCGAAACTAGTACAATCTCAGTATTATGAAAATGCCCCCACATAGTTCTGAAAGCCCAAAACTTCAATGGTGATCATATCTGCCCTCAATTCTTTTTCAGCTACTTTCCTTGGTGAATATGTAAATGTCTAACAACACGTTAGTGTAATCCATTTCCACATAAAATCAATTTTTCATGTGTTTGGTGAGGCAAAAGTCTGCAGAAACATTTTTTCTCCATTTCAGCGATTTCCTAGAGAAGCCTAGAAATCCAGTTCTTATGGGGTATATGGGATTTCCATTTCCATAGAAAATCCCCCTAGCTGCATTTTCTCAAGGAACCACATTCTTTTGAGTGTGAAACGAGAAAGGATTTTGAAACCACATTGAGAGTCTCGACTTGAGGGAAGCGAAGAAGACGAGGATGGGCAAGTATGCCGATACTATCCTCTCCTTTCTCTCTCAGCTCTCTCTCTCTCTCTCTTTTAGGGGTTGTGGGGTTGGATGCAACGGTCGAACCTATAATGTTTTTCTTATTTTGGTACTTAGCTATACGGGACTAGGACCCCACCCTTGGGTGAGGGTATTAGACTCTGGGTGAGGTGATAGAGTCCTCAGATGAGGGAAGTAGACCTCTCAGGTAAAGTGAGAGAGCCCTTGGGTGAGGAAAGGTGGCATGCTTAGAGTTCGAACCGTGGACAACTGGGTGAGAATTGATGCTTCTTACCATTGAGGTAAGAGGTTGTTCTGGTCGACCAATAATGTTAACAACAACTTTGTTGTATTTCATCTCCCATTAACAATGACAAAAGAAGAAGAAAATGTATTAATTTTTTTCATTAGTATGGTATCAATTGATTTTTATTAGGATGAGGAGATTAAAGATTTCAATAAATTATGTACAAAAGACAAATTGTATCAATATAAACACCTATATATAAATAAATCATCCATAACAGAAGATTCTCGCTGAAGTCACTTTTTACATGAATTTTGTTGTTATGACATTATGTATTTAGCTCATTTACCAAAAAACAAAATATTATGTATTTAGTTCCATGGTCTTCTTGTTATTTGATCCGGATCTATAATCAAACCACTCTGCCCCATTTATATCCTATTTACACATTTGTTAATAAAATATAAAAATAAATTAACTTAAAATAATTAGTATTGCTTAAATATTGAGTGGAAGACAATTTATATAAAGTTGATCCAAGCTACCCATGTCAAGGGCAGGATTGGTATCACACATCCTAAATGCTCACAGGTTGGGCCAGGTATGGGGTGGGGTAACACAAGTGTGAATAACAATAGGGTGGAGTTTACCATAATACATTGCCATGACATCTAGGTATGAATCAAATCATCAAAGTTAAGGACCAAGTGGTCATATTTACAGATATTTTACGCAAAAAAAGAATTTATGGATCTTTTAGAGTCATTAGATATGAGCGAAGGTGTTGTAAAATAAAGCACCAAGAGGGAGAGAGAGTAATAGGGAGGAAAGATGGATTCTTCAATTACCTCAACTGTGTACAAATATAAGGGAGGAGGCCTAATATAGGCAAAGTAATCTCTTCATTGAGGAACCCTAATTACAATAAGATTCTAACCCTAACTCATCTCATGTGCGCATCCACCCAAGATAATTATCTTATAATACTCTCCCTTGGATGACCACCCACTCAATGAGGCAAGTTGGAGGATGCTGTTAACTATAGCACTAAGGTACCCATGCTCTGCTCATCTAGATTAATGATACGCTTTATTGAGAAGTTCTATTTATTTTATTCTGTACTTTTAAAATTCTTATTCTTGCTACTTTCTATACTATGAAACTCAAAGGCACGATCGAAGCTCGTGGCAGTATGTGGTCTATATCATCGAATGATTGCAGCGGCATACAACCTTTTGGCTGTAGTTCTTTACCATACTGGCGATTTTAACCAGGTACGAGTTTTAGCATGCATACAGACATACATAGGTCATAACTATATGCGTAACACAATGTTATTGGTCTAATAAAGTGACGTGTCAATTAAAACCATGAGCATAATGGTGAGGATGTATCCAAGGAAAACCTGTTTATTAAAACCACATTGTGCTGCATTTGGCACTTAGTCATATTGGGAATGGAACTTGGTGAATTAATCTAATTTTTAGGAATTCTGGAGTTTTGGATTAACTGGTCCTTTTCTCCACAAAAAAAAATGAAAATTATTAAAAAGAATTTAGACTTGGTCTTGTGCTCACTGTAGATTAAAAACTTTAGAAATCTTGTTATTTGAAGAAACAGGATTTTGTGGATTGCAAATTGCCACCAAGCTGTCAGGATGTTGGTTGTCATTTTGCATTTTTTTTTCCTTACAAAGTCAAAACTTATGGAAAGGAAAAGGACACATAAAATGTCTGTACTACAGCTGTAAGGTGCTCATGATGGAACCACAAAGTTCACTTCGAGTCTACTCATCTTTGAATAAGAATACTTGCAAAATGGCAACTGACATGTTGATCCTTTGGCCTGATACTTATAGATCTTGTCAATGGTGGAGTGGGAATTTTAAAAAATTTCTATCTGAATAGAATACTAACGTTTGAACGTGTCTTTGTCCATTTTTATTTATTGTCCTTTATTGTGGCAAAAGCACCTCAAAGGCTTTTTTATGAGCTGATCCTTGTTTATTATGAGATTTTCCTCCTGATTGGTCCATAGTGTAGTAAATGATCGAACAGAGTTACAGGTTTACTTCTTCTCTCTATTTTTGTGCCTCCCTGAATCAGAATAATACATCTTCAGGTCATGGGGAGCAGGACAAAGATTTTTATCGTTCTTGAGTTTGTTACTGGGGGAGAGCTCTTTGACAAAATTGTAAGTTCTAGAAAATCTCTGCTTGACCTATTTTCAGCCTTGACATTGAGAAATGCTTTTCCTTGTGGGTTGAGACCATAGTGTCGCATAACCAAATGGATTCCATGATGAAGAGAAGTGTTGGCCTTTTGTGAAAGCATCTATAAATAGATGGTTAAAAAAAAATACAACCATCTAACTTTAATGAAGGATGGGATGGTAAAAATTTGTGCAGAAGTTTTATTTCCCGTAATCTCCATGCTCTTGAGGTTGTAATGGTGAATGCTTTATGTTGGAACTTGGAACTAGTAATTAATTGGCATCAGCTTGGATATATACAAGACTGCTGCTTTATCAATCATATGTTAGAAGATCATACCACTATGATACCTTATCAATCATATGTTAGAAAATCCTATTATTTTTTGCTGCAAGAGTTTTTATTTTTATTTTTGGGTAAAAACGTGTGGAAAAAAGACTCTACGAAAGTTGCCTTTTATATTCTTTGTTCACCATGTTCTCATATAAGTTGAATAGGATAAACGGTCGAGTGAATTTAGGTACAACACAAGTACTAGTGAGAAATCTCTGTTGTGGTTGTTTACTTCTTCACAATCAAATGATGCTTATTGGTGTAGATACTAGTCACATTGTTGTTTTAATTGTATTTTCTTTTTCAAAATTTCAGGTACTCAAGGGGTAGTAAAAATAGATTAAAGACGTGCAACTTATCTAAGGATTTGACTCAAGATAGATCGGAATGGAGAAACAAAATTCATGCAGCCGACCCTAACATAAGTGGGACAAGTCTTTGATGATGGTGATGATGAAGTAACTCTGAGGAAGCAGATCGTAGCTGCGTCATTGTAGCATGTAAAAGATTTTGGGCATAATTTTGGAACTATTATTATTGTTTTTATATTTTTAATTTGAATGGAATTTTGAAGTGAAGATTTTATAGTTTTCCTCTTAGGGATTACCTTGTTTATTTCGATCACAGACATTTGTGGATGTTAAAGATTTTTGAAAATGATCAAGTAATAATATTTGTGTATTTTAGAGATTTGTGGGTTTATTTTGGTTTATGGATGTAGGATATTTGGTTGTGGATGTTATTTTGGAATAGTTGGTGAACCTATTTTATTTTGGGTTGTGCATCAAGTTTTTGATTGAACAGGTATTCAGATTCCTATTTGTGGTATACAGGGAGAAATGAAAATTTAATTTAAAAATAATAATATGTATAACCGGCGCTGTGTATGCGTCGTCAAATATGTACATTGATGCTAGTATGTGCGTTGACAATTGTATAACCAACATTATTATGCGTCGCAGTGAGGTAAATCTATTTCCCGACGCACTCACTGCATCGCCAAAAGTAATTTTCCTGCATCGTTAAATACATTTCCCGACGCTTCAACACGTCGGGATATGTATTACCGGCATTGTATATGCGTCGTCAAATATGTGTTTCGACGTTAGTTTGTGCATTGGCAAATGTATAACCGATGTTAATATGCATCGGCAGTGGGTTAAATCTATTTCCCGACGCACTTTCTGACGTCGCCAAAAGTAATTTTCCTACATCGTTGAAGACATTTCCCGACGCTTCAACATGTCGGGATATGTATTACCGGCGTTGTATATGCATCGTCAAATATGTATTCCGACGTTAGTATGTGCGTTGGTGATTGTATAACCGACATTATTATGAGTCGGCAATGAGGTAAATCTATTTCCCGACGCACTCTCTGCGTCGCCAAAAGTAATTTTCCTTCGTCGTTGAAGACATTTCTCGACGCTTCAAACACGTCGGGATATGTATTACTGGCGTTGTATATGCGTCGTCAAATATGTATTCCGACGTTATTATGTGCGTTGACAAATGTATAACCGACGTTGTTATGTGTCGACAATGAGGTGAGATCGACAACTAAGTTTGATTTTTTCCCGACGCAGTTGACATTGCCGACGTTTGGGACGACACACCATTGTGTCGGTGAATGACCCTTTTTAGCCGACGCTAAACATTATTACGTCGGGAATGGTTTTCCAGGCATTAGGTTGCCGACGTGGTGCCGACGCATTGTACTACGTCGGTAAAGCCTGTCCCGACGCAATTCTGATTTTTCAAGACACGGTGACTGCATTGGCAAAACTGTATTTTGTTGTAGTGAAGTATTGGGTCTCGAAGTACTATACTTAAGTGTTGTTGGAGCCCTGATGTACTTGGCACATTGCACTAAGCTGGATATTTTATTTTCTGTGAATCTACTTGCCAGATATAGCTCCGCACAAATTGAAAGGCACTAGACTGGTATTAAACACATCCTACGAGATTGACGTGGAATAACTGATTTGAGAATATTTTATTCTTTTGATCAGAGAGATTCTTGTTCTGTAGGATATGCAGATTCGGGTTATCTCTTTGATCCTCATAAGGGTCGATAAAAGACAGGTTATGTGTTTATTAGTGGTGATACCATCATTTCTTGGCGTTCTACTAAACAGACTTTTGTAGCTACTTCTTCCAACCATGCTGCGGTTTTAACCCTTTATGAAGCCAGTAGGGAATCTGTATAACTGAAATCTTTGATTAAACATGTTTATAGTTCTTGTCAATTACCTTTTATTACAAGTATCCTGAATATTATCAATGAAGATAAAGAAACATTCATAAAATAAATATGAGAATGTTTCATTAAAGGAGACAAGACTAAGCATATAGCACCGAAGTTCTTCACTCAAGAATAAGAAAATGTCTTAAACAGCTGGTAGTATCCATTTCTTGGTATTTTGCAGCTCTTAACATTGTTTAATGTGCATTGGTATATACCTGAGCAAGCTGGCTCCTCCCAAAATATCCACCCAGGCATTAAGGAATGAAACAAGATAACAAACCATCCACTTAATAATTGAACCAGCCAAACAAATTCACATACCTGCAGATATGCCTAAACCTCCACTCCATGCCATGTAGATCTTTTGTAATTAGGTCTTGTGAAGGCCAAACAAGATTAGAGATGAAAACTTCTGAGCAAACCTCAACTTCACCTCTCTCTCTCTCTCTCTCACACACACACACACACAAACACACTGTAGAAAACCTGTGTGAATGCATCAGCAAATGGCGATTACCAAGGGAAGTAGTCCAAAATCCGAATCACTCACACATACACACTCACACTCAGACACACTATAGGAAACTCATATTCGAATGCATCTACAAATGGTGATTACCAGGGGAGGGAAGCAGTCCTCAGCAGCTCGCCGAGGTACAGAGAAACCTCCATGTGTGCTTGTGTCTGAGGCAGTAAGAGGCATGCAGAACATATGGGGTGTTGCCGTCTTACACAAACCATCAATTTCTTCCTCTTCCCCATCGCCTTCAGTCTTTACTTCCTGCAACTTCTTCTCAGCCTCTTGCCGATATGGTCCACATAAGAAGAAAAAAAATTCAGCAGAATGAAACTGGTCATCCCAAATAAGCAAACATCCCAAATAAGCAAACAAGCTTGAAACTTGGCCAAACTCAACGCAAATTGACGAAAGGAGAACATTTCAAAGACAATACAAATTGCAGCATAGAAGATCAGAGTAGCTCATATCTCCAACCTCATTTTCAGGAACCAGAGAGACCCGAGCATAAACCTCATTTGATGCTGCTTCCGCCTGAAAATGAAAAATAGACACATGTTTCCAATCAAACAGCAAAAAAAGTGACAGAATTGAAGACTACCCAGAGCCTACGAAGCAAAACTTATCACAGAAAAACACCAAGAAACCTAAACAGAAACAAAATACACTCACATTATAAGAGGAACCAAAGAAGGCTAGAAGAATCCACAACGGAAACACCTCTAAAGCTGAGTTTTATGTGATTTTAGTCACATCAGTTGAGAAAACAAGAAAACGAGAAACCCCACGTTGAGCTTAACATCAATTGTGAACAAAAAAAAATTTTGAAGTCCCAGAAGCCCATTGTAGAGGAAATCCAAGAAATCTAGACAAGACGAAAGCACCCTCGCATTTACAAAAATACTTGTATGAAAAAGGAACAACCAAAGAAAACCTAGAAGAACCCACCACAGTAATCCCCCAAATAGCTGCATTTTATTTGATTTCATTCAAATTCATAGAAGAAAACAAGAGAAGGGAGAAAACTACATATGGGAGAAAACCAACCACAGAACAACCCCCAACCCCCCCCCCCCCCACCACCAGAAGCTTCACATCAATTACACTCCAAAAACAACAAAAATTAACTAAGGCCCAGAGCACAAAATCTAAAACAAAACCCCAATAAACTTGGAAAAAAAAATACCCTGCCATTTTGCAACATTACCTACAATGACAAGAAACAACCATAGAAGAATCCACAACAGAAGCCCCCAAACAGCCACATTTTCTATCATTTTTTTTTATCAAAATCCATCTGAAAAAAGTGGCATTCTACCACCATAACTTCAATGAAAAATAACAACCAAAGAAAACCCATACAAGAAACCCCAAAAAGCTGGCTTTTATACGATTTAATTCACTTTCATGTGAGGAAACAAGAAAACAAGAAGAACCCACATGAATCATCGGAAAAATCAAACCCCATCTCTTCTTACACACATAATCCACTCCAAACAAGATCCCAAGAACAATCCCCCTCAAGCCCAATCTGAAAAACCTTGCAACATCAAGCAGCCCATCTCCATCTAAAACTGACACAACCGACAAGAACCGCGAGATCCCGGACAAGATCACGAAGGTGAGAAAGCTCGGGGATTTGGCAGCACGGCGACGGAAGTCAACAGAGCTGCGGGCAACACATTAAACCAACAGTTATCTATGGATCACAACACTTAAAATTGTGAGCCTCGTTGTCTATGGATCATTAAACCCACATCACATTCACATCACAACCAATAAGGTCTTCATGGGAACCGGTACAGGGGTTGAAATAGTTGGAAAACACCCTTCAACTTTGATAATAATGATAATATTTTTTGATGAAGAAGATGACAGTACCAATCCCTGATTTCAGATAATAAAGAGAACATATTCTAATCGCATACTTTTTTACAATATAGAAATCTGGTTTGAAAGCATCAATCAAATATAAGCATACAAGATCTCGAAATTTCAACAAATAAAGAAAAGAAGAGGAAGAGAACCTCAACAATCAGCGTTGCTTTGAAGAAGACATCGAATGAAGATTCCTCCACAAGTAGCAGCCGCCAGTGGTGGACCCACGATTTTTGTTTGGGTGGGGCTAACTTTGGTAGAATTTTTTTGTTATTTTGTTTTTATTATGATGATAAAATTGTATTCTTTAGAAAATTTACATGCACCTTTGGAAGGGTATGGTTATAAAAAAGAAATGAAAATTGAGACTAAATAAAAGAATGCATGAAGGCAACATTGTTTTTACTTGACTTCCTAATCAAAAAAAGCCCGCCATGCAAGGACTATTACCAAAAGCAGAGAGCCAAACATCCATGGATGGAAAGGATTGAAATTGGTCACAGTGGATCAATCAATGACTCCTAGTCATGTTATCTATCAAGAATCTATATGAAACTAATTACACAATGCAAAATCACTCATCTCCAAAATCCAAAACACAACACAAAGCCCCAAATAATCTAACCAGAAAAAAGAAACAAAAAGAGGAGTTATCGCCAACACACCTGTATATCTCGAGGGAGAGGATGCAATGTGACTACGTGAGGACACCGGAAGACGTTTTATCTGAGATTTGAAGAGAACCTTGCATCTATCACCATTCACCGCCTTTTTACTGGGATTTCAAGTTTTTCTAGCTTCTGTGATTTGGGGGTTTTCTGGCCATGAGAGAGAAAGAGAGATGGTCGTGGCATCACGATTTGGAGTTTTATTTTCCACGGAGAGGGAGATGGAGTTGGAGGGGAGCTTTGCCCTAGGGTTTTCGAAGGAGACCTCTGTATTTTGTTGTTGGCTTTCTGAGATGAGAAAAGAGTCTCGAATCGGGGAATGAGCCATGGGGCGAGTCCTCTCCAGGCATGGGGTGACATGTGAATTAAACCTGGTGAGTGGGCCATGCGGGCCATATCTACTTAAAGGATTTTCAATGACTTACCTGGGGCGACCGCACCACCATCCCATGATGTGGGCCCGCCACTGGCAGCCGCTAACCACGTCGAGATCTTGTAGAGGATCGTCGAGATCTTGGATTTCGGTTGGATTTAGGGCAGAGAGATAGAAAGAGAGAATGAACAGATAGATAGGGAGGCAAAGAGACTTCTCCGTTTAAAAGACTATCAAAGGCAGAAGAGAGTGGCGATGAAGTGCAAAGACATATATTGTAGGGCGCAGGAGATTCTTAACGAAGGCGTGCGGGTGATCGATTAAAAAAAAAAAAAACAAAAGGCGAGAGATGGAAATAATTGGGAGACTTTTTTTTTTTTTTGTAACGCTATAAAATAATTTCGCTAATAAAACTATTATCTACGACGCATTTAAAGGCACGTTGCAAAAAAACACATTATCTATAACGCAACATGTATACTGTCGCAATTAAATATTTTTTTGTGACGTCAAAATTGCGTCCCAAATAAATAGTTTTTTTTTTTGCTTAAAATTTTTATGACACCATATGATGGAGGTCGCTAATACTAATTATTTGCGACGCAAATGTATCAGCGTCGCGAATAAGATATTATGTGCGACGCAAAAAGGAAACTGTTGCAAAAAACCTTAACTTTTCTATGACATAGCTCAGACTAAAAATTATTTGTGACACGGGGATTGCGTTGCAAATAGAGACACTTATTTACGACAGATGATTGTGTCGCAAATGACTATCTGGCGTCGCGAATAATTTTACCGCCATTTGGCGCCAATGATTTTTTGACGCATTTGTTAGCGACGCACTATATTCATTGCTGAAAGTATCTATTTGCGACGCATGGAGTCTTGTGTCGCAAATACTTAACTTGTTGCGATGGGTCTAATTTTATGTTGCAAAAGATTTTTATTTTTTGCGACGCTTTGGTTTGCGTCACAAATATTTTTGTCACTAAAAATCCCATTTGTTGTAGTGTGCGTCGGAAAATAGTGTCGGAAAAAGTAAGTTTGTCATAGATGGGGCTTTGCGGATGCAACAACTGCGTTGGCAAGGGTGCGAACAAAAACTCAGAGTTTTCCCAACGCATAACTGTGCGTCGCCAGTAGGTAAGATAATTGTCAACGCATTATTGTGTCGCCATTAGAAAAACACGCATTAGCAAAACTTTCCCTCTCTTTTGAGGGGATTTTTTGTTAGCGCCAATGTGGTTTCCACAGATTTTGCCAACGCGGTCTTACTTGCGTTGGTAAAATTAGCAATTTCTGTGACTTTTGCCGACGCAGTCCAAATATGCGTTGGGAATAAAACTTTCACCAACGCAAATTTTCATTGCGTCGGCAAATAGTGTCGGGAAATGTGCAGTTTGTTGTAGTGCTTCTTCATTTTCCTCGATAGAACGATATAGATCTTTCTTTATATCTAGAGACTGGGCAACCATGGGGGTACTTAATGGATGTACCTTATTCATACCAAATCGTTTTAAAACCTTCTTGGTATAATTAGATTGATGGACCAACATCCCACTAGAATTTCTCTCAATTTGCAGATCGAGATAGAATTTTTCTTTTTCCAAGGTCTTTCATTTCAAGTTCTTTCTTTAAATAATCGGCAATTTTTTCGAGCTCTTTTGGAGTCCCTATCAAATTTATATCATCCATATAAACCGCTACTATTGTAAATCCATTAGAAAACTTCTTTATTAATAGACACGGGCAAATCTCTTCACTAAGACGATTATACCACAATCTTCAAGATTCCTTCAGGTCGTACAATGATCGTCTTAATTGGACTGAGTACGTACTTCTTGACTTTGATACATACAAAGCAAATCCTTCCCAGATTTTCATATAGACTTCTGTGTCTAAGTCCTCATACAAGCAATTACAACATCCATGAGTCTCATTTCTAGATTTTGAGAAACTGTTAAACTTATCAGATATCTTAATGTTGTTGTATCCATAAAAGGGGAGTAAGTTTCCTTATAATAAATCCCAAGTTTCTGCATGATACCTTGTGTCACTAATCATGCCTTATATCTGGTAATTTTATTCATATCATTCATTTTTCATACAAACACCCACTTATAACCTACAGGGTTAACACCGTTTAAGGTTTGTACTATAGGTCCGAACATACCACGTTTATTGAGAGACTCTAACTCTGCTTTGATGACACTTTCCCATTTTGGCCAATCTTTCCTTTGTCGACATTCATTTATAGTACGTGATTCTGTATCCCAATCATCTTTATCATTTTCTTTTGATATTTGTGTAGCTACCACACATGCAAATGCATCATCGATGATAATTTCCGTTTATTCCATCTCTCTCTTGAATAATTGTAAAGTATATATAGAGATCTCTTCAAGGGCTTCAAAAGTCTTATCAGGGACTTCCATTATTCTAGAAAGAACGGATTTCACCATAACCTCTTCAAAAGCGTTATGTGCCTCTTTGGAAGGAACCTGATTAGTCCACAAAATTGTAGTTTTCATTCATCATTTTATGTTACTTTATGGACTTAATTAGGATAATTTGTATTTAATCTCATAGAATTTCATAATTTCATGCATTTGAGCATTAAAGTTGGAATCTTAGTCAAAATCATTAATCTTGCATGAATTTTATGAAAATCAATAGTTTCCTTCATCTTAAGGTCACACCAATTTGTTCATCATAACATAGCTCATGAAAAATTATGCACATTGATACACTAATAAGCGTGTTTTCAAATTGATTTGGGTCCCATGCAGGACACTAATATTTCACAAAATTAAGTATAACTGAAGTATTCTTTTTATTGTTGTAGGAAATTGGGACCCACACCCTATTAGAGTGAATTATTAAGCATGGGGCAGCCATGGGGAGGGTCCCACATGTGTTGAGAGAGAGAGAGAGAAGAAGAAGCATTGAATTCCATGAAGCATCACACCACGCGTCCAAGTATTATTTTGCAAAGAGAATGGAGTCCACATGGCCTTACATGTCCATACATAGGGAAGCTTCAAAGATTTTGTAAATCTGAAATTTTTTTGGCAAGCTTATCAATGGTGTCATGGGAGATTTTGAAGGAGCCCGACTTGGAAAGACTTACATCAAGATCCTATCTTAGCAAGGAATCTTTTGAAATGCAAATCCTTACCAATGATAGGAGATTTGCTTTGACACTAAGTTAAGGAGAAGGAAGCCAAATCCAATTGGGAGACAAGTGTTCACAAAGAAGGAAGGAGCCAAGTCAAGAACGTCCTTACAAGTTGTTACAGTATGTTGTAAGTCCAAGGGTTGGAGCCCACTTTTATTCACATGGCCCACATGCATAGTAAAGATGGTTGGTTGAAAAGAAAAAAACTGCATAAAGGACACGTTGGAGCATCACCTAGACTTGGAAAGGAAATCAAAGCATGCGGCTCAAAGAAATCAAGTGTTTCATCATGGGCATGGCCCAAACATGGAAACATGGGAATAACAAACGTGAATGAGAAAAATTGGCTAGTTCTATTGTGAAACAAGGAGATAAAATTCTATATATCGGGACATTCGTAGCCATTGAGAAGCCATCTCTCCCTCACGTGCATTATCTCATGCCCAACCTTTTATTCCTCTCTGTTTCTTTTTTTTTTTTCATTAGTTTTATTTTTATTTTGGTAGCCTTGGGCTAGGTCCAAGGACTTGTTTTGAAGGAGAATTTTTGTGAAGGAGAAGTTGTAAAGATGCAATCTTTAATAACAAATCAAGAAGTATTCTTAGCAGTAGCAGGCTAATTCTGTTGATTAGAGCTATGTATGAAGATAAGTAATCGCCTCTTTATTTGTTTAGTAGTTCTAATTTGTGTTCCATGTTTATGTGCTTAATGATTAATAGGCTAGTCTTCATGCCCTAGGCAAATCACCATTTTTTATTTCTAAAAATAAGAATTAATTTTTGACTATTCATACTTAGGTTTGATAAGCTATGCTTAGGAATTAGATCTTCTGATAGTTTATGCTTACTTTTGATGGTTAATGCTTAAATTATTTTTATTCTTTTATGAGGTGAATGAAATCTTGAATTTTGGATTTTATAATTAAAAATGGATTTTAAAAGTTAGAATATTTTCAAAATTAAAAATATTGATTGGTCTTTGGTTTGAAATAAAAATTGGAACACATTAGAGTTACTTGATAAATAAATTGGTAGATTCTTATTGGATTCTTATGCTCTAATCACTTTCATTAATTGGTAGTTTTTTTTTTGTCTTTCTAAATTGGTTGCTTGTTTTATTTCTAAATTTATTCAAAACTTTCCTTAATTTCTAGTTAATTATTTTCCTTAATCTAAAAGTTTCTTAAATAAGCTCCCTATGAATTCGACCCGTTCTTGCCACTATCTCATCTAGACAGCCGTGCACTTGTGGTAAGATTAGTATCCTAAAGATCACATCAAAACCTCTTCAAGAGCATTACGTGCCTCTCTGAGAGGACATGATGTTAATTGCTCATTTCTCCTTTTCTGCGGAGCTGAATCCTTTGAACCTATAGGTCTGCGACGCTTCTGGCGTATTACAGATTCTTTTGTTGCCGTATTTTGACTATGTCCTATAGGGACATTATTCTTGGCAGGAGCATTCATAGCAAGCATATGTGACTTTGTCACCTTTGCTGCATCCCTAAATGCATTAGGTAATCCGTTTGTAATTTCTTGTAAATGCACAATTCTTCGTACTTCATTTTCACATTGTGAAGTATTTTGATCCAAATGTGACAAAGTGGAAGTATTCCATGTTAATTCCCGTCGTTCTTCAGGAACTATCTTATCTCTCTCTAACGACGAGAATATTGTCTCATCGAACTGAAAATCGACAAAACGAGCAGTGAAGACTGAAAGTCCAAGATCGAATCCTAGAGGGGGGGGGGCGGTGAAAAGGGTGAGTTCAAATAACTAGACCAATTTTAATTCTCTTTGCTTTTAAGTCTCTTATGCTTTGAGGAAGAATAGTAGAATCAAACAAGAGAGCAACATCCATGAAGAGTATGCAAAAAGACAATTACCATAACACAAGCATTTATAGTGGTTCGGCCAAATTGCCTACATTCACTCCCGGTACGCCTACCGGATTTCACTAACTCAAGTTAAGGTTTAGGATCACCTCAAACCTTACAAATTCATCACTATGTTTTTCAAGGCTAAGCATAAACCTTTACAACACTATGAATGCTTTTCAAGGCTAAGCACCAACCTTTACAACAAGAAGATTTTCTCTTAAGTAAAATGCCTATGAATGCATGGATTAAGAGAACAATGTAAGTGCAAATGAGTGCCTCTAAATAGGCTAAATATAAAGTGAAATCTTAACTTCTAGAAGCATGCATATGAATGACAAAATTTATGAATAATGCATATACTAGAAATCACTCTATCTCTTTTTAGAAAGATGTAACTTTAAATTGATGCAAAGATGATAATCATATGTATGAAAAAGAGTTGTTTGTCAAACACATGAATTTAATAAAGTGAACTAACTTGTTTTTAAAGAAGATAAACTTAAGTCTAACAAGTTAGTTTTGAAACAAGAAAACAATTTCATGTGAAACAAAAACTATATGTTGGATTCATAAAGCTATGAGTTTCTAAAGTTCTAAGCATGTTATGAAAGACAACATTTCAAAAGATAAGCATCTATTTAATCATGCATTGAAGAAAAACAAAGATAAAGAAACAAAACATGATTTTAAAAGACGCACACCCATTAGAAGATCAAATTAAGGTTGAATCAATGGAATGGCTTCATAATCCCTTCAATGATGCTCTAGAAAAGTTGTAAGTCCTTGGCCTCAAAAGTCCTTGAAAGTTCAGCAACTTTTTCCAAACAAAAAGCCACTTTTTATAAAGAAAAAGTTCCCAACGGCTAGTGCCCAGTTGACCTGGTACAGGGCCGGGTCGACCGGGTACACACAACGACTATAAAAATGGCCGTTGGAGAGCTAACCAGCTCAAAATCCCTGTCGACCCGCAGTGTGCCTGGTCGATCGGGTCCCTTGGCCCGGTCGACCGGCCACACAAGCAGGTCGACCTGAAGACTGCCCAGAAATCCTGAATAATTTGAAACTTGCAACTTAGAGGGCATCTATCCATGGGACTTTGAGGCACATCAACCAAGCTTGAATCATGATTTAAAATACGATGATAAAGTGAATTTTAAAAGCATGAAACATTTAAACCAAAGAAAGGATTTGAAAGATAAAGCATTTGGAAAGCTTGAATAGTTTTGAGCTTAAGGATAAAACATATGAAGGATAGAAAAACTGAACTCAAAACTTCATGAACTTATGAGACATAACTGATTTGAAAACCATGCATAACATATGATAAAAACAAATAATATGAATGAGAAATATGCATGAAGATCCTAAGAATAAGAACATGAAAGAATGAGAGGTCAAGCTATGAAAATGAATGCATCCTATCAAATTGCAACAAAACAAAAACTCTAACAAAGACACCTCTTGTCATTGGTTCTAGATATCGAATAATCGAGGGAGAGTCATAACCTATATAGATTCCCAATCTATATTGTGGTCTCATCTTAGTACCTTTAGGGGGTGGTATTGGGACTTGAACTGCACAACCAAACTTGCGCAAGTGTGAAATATTGGGTTGATGTCCTAATATAAATTGTGCAAGATAATATTGATGATAGGCTATGGGTCGAAGTCTAATTAATGTTGATGCATGCAGCACAAGATGTCCTCAAGCACTAACTGGTAATTTGGACATTATCAGTAGAGTCTTAGAAATGAGTTGGATGTGCTTAATCATGGATTCAGCTAAGTCATTTTGGGTGTAGACATGGGGGGACAGAATATTCGACTACAATTCCTAGAGATGAACAATAATAATAAAAAAACCTTTAATGTAAATTCGCTTGCATTATCAAGTCCTATAGACTTAATAGGATAATCAGGGAAGTGGGTCCTGAGCTTAATGATTTGAATTAATAGGCGGGCAAAGGCTATGTTCCTAGTTGAAAGTAGGCAAACATCCGACCAACGGGTGGAGGCATCAATCAGTGGCCCTGACTTCCTAATGTAGTCGGTTAACAAACATTGACTTCCCAATGTAGTCAGACCCATTACTAGCCTAATTATATGCTAATTATATCTATTTATACTAATTAATAGGGGCTAGTAAGGGTAGTTCAGTCTTTCCCTAGGAATTAGGCCTAGATTATAGAATTAGGGGTGTTTTTCAGATTTCTAGACTTGTTAGGGGTCTAATTGGACTCTATAGGATTAGTTAGTTAGTTAGAAGATCCTAGATGTAATTTCTAAGATTAGGAGGGTGTTCTCTTGGAGAATTTTGCAAGAAAACCCAATTTTCCAAAATACCCTTTAGTCCCTTCACAAACCAATCAACTAAAGGTGGGCAATTTGATCAATTCATCCCAAACCCAAGCCTCATCCCACTCCTTTCATCTCCCTTTCTCATTTTCCCTCTCATTTCTCTCTCCCTCTCTTCTCATTTCAATTTCCTTCCATCTCTCTCCTTCCTCCATCAAAGAAAATTCCTAGATCTAGGGTTTTCTCCACCAAGAGATCAAGAGGTCCTTTAAGCTCCAGCCATTTCCAAGCTAGAGGACTCCTTCCATTAACTAGATCACCTTCCCTTCTTCCAGACAAGGTGAATTTCTCTCCCTAGTTCCATTTCCTTGTAGATCTACCTCTTTCTCTCTTAGAATTCTCTATTCTTATGTATTTTCTCCATGGAAATTGGGTGTAGGAGGCTTAGATCTTTGTAGATCTGAGATTTGGGGGGTTGTGGTGTGGATTAAACACTCTAGAGCTTTGATCTTATGGAACTGAGTTTGGATCTAGAAGATCTAGCAAGAAGACCATCATTTGGACCAAAGGCAAGTACAATATACCTATTTAGCATAGAATGCATATTCTTGTCCGCTGAATTTTGTAAATTTTTATTCTATTGATGTCTTGATGCATGGATCTATCTCATTAAGCCTTTGTTTATGGATTTTTGGCCATTGATGGATGGCATTCCCCATTTGGAAGATCAATGGCCCATGGACGATAGATTTGTGTTGGATGATGGGGTTTTTATATGTGGAGATAGTTTTATGTTGATTTGGAACAGGATAGAAGGAATTATATGGGAAATTGGATGAAATGGGGAAGGTGCAGGAATTAGGATTTTTGGAATTCGTGTGTACTCGGCTGATCGCCCCTGTAGGATGTTGACCGGTGACACTACGAACATTAGAATAACTGAGAGTATGTATGTCAAACTTTCCTGAGAAACTCAGTGTAACTGGTCAACCGACCCTTTATGATGTCACCGAGTACATTGCATAACTAAATGCATTTGATAGACTTGTCCCCAGGCAGTTCAATATAGTCAGTCGACCACCCCTTTAAGATGTCGACCGGCCACACTACATAAATCCCAGAATCAAGTCCTAGTTATGGGGTTTGTACACTGAATCCCAAGTGTTGACCAGTCATGTACCTAGTCAACAGGGTACACTGCCTAACCGAGAGCAAACCTGATAGTCAGACCTTGACTTCCTAGTGTAGTCAGTTGACAAACCCTTTAGGATGTTGACCGGCCACATTGCAAACAATGCCTTTGAGATTCTATTTCACCTTGTTTGATCTATTATGGACCCCATTGACCTACCAGATGGACTCCTATTGATGTACTAAACATGAGTCAAGGGCCGGGCTTAACATTGTCCAATGTGGCAACCTAAAGTAGGGTCTAGGGCTATGAAATGGAATCTGGTTCGGTCCTTAAAAGTTGTTTTAGATGCCTTGTAACTTCAGAGCACCAAATACATTTCTCTTAGCTTCTAAGACTACTTTAATGATAGAATTGCATTGAATTGTGTGAAGTAGAACCTTGGACCTGAAAGGGGGCATTGGCTTAGGATTGGACTACTTGATACTACCTTTCTTTGATTGGTTCTTGATGTCACATGATTACATGCTCTTTCCTTCAATGCTTACTTCTATTATATTATTGTTAATCCTGATTAATAAATGGAAAATGGAGGACCTTGACCTAGGCTTGATCTAGAGGTGACCCTGACTATGGATGGAGAATACTTGACCCGTGTCTGTGGTTAGGCGGGCTATTTCATGGCCTAATGTAGGAGTGTAAAAAAAACCGGAAAACCGTCTAACCGAACCGCGGTTAATAACCGTATTTCACGGTTCGGTTACAGTTACGGTTAATGCAATCCAAAAACCGCACGGTTCGGTTCGGTTATGGTTTTCCATAATAATTCATGGTTATTAACCGAACCGAACTGTATAATACGGTTCGGTTAACCATATGCGGTTAACCGTACCATTTACAAATAAAAGAAAAAAATAAAGGGGCTAAATGAAATATTTCTTACCTTATTTAATTGCTCCTTATGTGTCATTTTACCTTCCATTATTCACGTTTATCCCCTTAAGTGAGGAAGGCATTCTACGGTTATTAACCGTAACCGAACCATTTAATACGGTTAACCGCGGTTACGGTTTTCCACGGTTTTTGTGGATACGGTTACGGTTGTAGTTTTGAAAGACAGAAAACCGCGGTTACGGTTCGGTTAACGGTTTTCCCAAATTTACCGGTTAACCGAACCGTTACACCCCTAGCCTAATGGATGAATGATGATATACCATGTAGTAGATGGATTGTATATGCGATTAGGCACCTAACATGAATATATTATATGCTAGTTGAATATGGAAATAGATATGCAAATGCATATGGATATGGATATGGATATGGATATGGATACGATGATGGGACTGTATGAGATACATGATGAGAATATGGATTGGACTTGTATACCGGACCTTGTATGGATGTGTGATACCTTGCTCACGCAAGGGTAGCCTAGCGAGACACTGACCTAATTATGTGGTTCCTTATAGTTGGCATAAAACATCCACTCGGTTAATATGAGCTTAGCCTTGGAACTGACCGCCCTTGGTGAGAGCTATTGTATATATGAGTAAAGCCATCATGATGAGCTGGTAAGGTGGATGTATTCCACTAGGGTATCACACGACACTAAACGATACCATTATATGGTCAGCAAACTCCGATAATACGATACGGCTGGGCTATGATCCCGTACATTTCCCTGCCGCAACTCGAATGTAGTACGGGAGGGCAGTGTCATAATTTCCCGCGATACTAGCTTGTGTGAGTGTGCCATATTGATTAGATGGATGGTTTAACATGTTCCTTTATATTGATCCATATTGCTCATGTTTTGCATGATTTCCCTAGAATTGCTACCTTTGTTACTCTTGATCTTAATATTGTCATTATTCCCATTTAATGCATCCATACTATGTTACTAGTATACTGTCCTACCGGGTACTTTTGGATTTGGCCTATTATTTGGTTCTTAGGTATCATTACCGACCCCATCCCTGATGGTGAGGCGCTGAATGAGGTGTCGTATGCGGACATGTACGGGTGGGCCACGGGTGATGTAGAGCCATTGCCCGGTGATGGAGAGCATAAGGCTAGGGTCGTGTGACTTTTGTTTGGGCTTTGAGTGTGATTTATGTGAGAATGGGTTCTTATTCTCTGGACTGTATAACATACCTTTATATTTCATACTATGAGATTTAGTTGAGAATTATGCTCCTTTTATTTGACATATGGATGATGATACCATGAGACATTACTACTTGTTTCCGCATTATTTGACATATTTCTTCTGCTATTCCTTATTTTCTTCCGCTTTTAACCGTTTCTTATGGATATTGATGGAAAGATTTAATGTGGATCGCACTATGAACCTATGATTCTAGAAAGTTCCCGGTTAATTCAGAAAGTTGCGTGCCAAATTCGGGGACCTTGGCGGTAAAATTTGGATGAGCGTGACAACCAATCAGACACTGACCGACCATAAGCTTATGGACAGTGGTCCTTAGGGCTAGTGTCCAATCAACAATTTGTCCACTGTCCAACTGGACAGTGTTGAGGGCTATGTGGCCCGATTTCTTTCCATATCTTCTCCACCATCATCTTTTGGGCCATTGTTTCCCCCAACAAATTGACCAAGAATTAAAGCCTTGGTTCTACACATGAAGACCATAGACCGTAGGGCTTGGAACTTGGACTTGTAATCTGAACTCACTTAAGGTTGGACTTTGGACCATCACGGGGTGATGTTTGAGCTAACATTCACTTTGAGAATTGTCCAAAGACGTGTGTGGCTACATTCAGTTGAGTGTGTGTATTCAGGGGTTTTTGGAATGTCGGACACCTTCCAAAGCACCAAGAACTAGTAACCTCTAACGTTTAGACCCTTACCCTATGTTTGGGAAGGGGGGATGGGAGGGGAGGGAAAATTTGAGGGGGGAGGAAAATGAAGGGGAGGGGAGGGGAGGGGAGGGAAAATTAATTTTACCTCCTCTTGTTTGGGAAGTCAAAAAGTAGGGGGAAGAAAAGTAAAAAAGTGTAATTTTGTTTGTTTGTGAGGTAGAGAGACAATTACCATTTTATCCCTACTTTTGCAAAACCTTCAAAATTATATTTTACAAATAAAAAAAAATTATTATATACTTACTTGTGCATATGTTGAGCATTAAAAATTTCCATTGACTCATTTTCCTTCTTACCAAATATTATCAAATTAAATTTGACTTGTTTCTCAATGAGAAGAAAACAATTGTTAAGCACTTGGCCACTATTTGTAACCAATTTCAGTTGCAGTATACACATGGCACTAATTACTTGGCACCTTCAATGGGTGGTCCCACCAGAAAGCCTCACGAATTCCCACTGAGTCTTGAATCTGGACCCATCACGAGGCCCCCATTCATACAGCTTTCTTTTATGGAAACTTATAAATGAATAAATGGAAATGACTCCACAAAAGGTCGGCCTTGCTGTCTCTCTAATCGAAACATATGTGTAGCAATCAGTCATTTCTGGTGTAAGATATCCCAGGAAAAAAAATAAGAGAGAGAACCCCAAAACAAATTTTTTGTGTCCCATTCGTGTATGTATGTGCATTAAAAACAGAGTGTGAACTTAGGAGTCATTCATTAACAACTCAATTACTGAAAGTACAAACTTCGTTAATCACATCAAAATTCATCCTCATGAGGATGTACAAACCGTTCACAAATTATGAAGGACCAAAGCATGTAAAACATCCTGATAAAATATGTAGGACCAATGTCAATAACTTCATATTAAAACATACACTTCAATGTTAGAAATAACAACACACCATGCAAAAGCCATTAAACTAGGATAACAAAAAATGGCCTTCAAAAGAAGATAGAAGAGAAAATGAAGTCTCCACAGAGAACAAAATAACCGATAATCATCCTGATCAAAGTAGGCTAACAAAAAAATTTTGCCTCCTCTACAGTAAGTTCATAATATTCATCAACACCTCAGCACGCATAGCAGGGGGAGTGCCAAAAAATGATCTAGCAGCAGTGTTGTTGTTGATAAGGAACAAATAAGCATCCAATTGCATATTACGATGCAATCCCAACTCATGAACTGCAGAATATATTTCTTCCTCATTATAAAACCATGGCCTCCCTTTCTCAACCACATCGACTGCCCTCTCCGCAATCATGTTACTATGTTTCATGATTGCATTTCCTTCTTGTAATACACTTGCAACTTTATTCATGCTCTCTGTCACATATTTAAACTGATTCTCCATTGCCTCAATCATTGACGCCTTACGTTTTTTTCCCTTTGAAGATTGACCTCCTTCGGAAGTAGGTGTTGGAGAATAATGAGTTGAAGGAGGACTCATATTATTAGTATCCATAGGTGAATCATTTGCCCAACTAAATTCATTATCCAACACAAAGCTGTCATCATTCAAACTAAGATTACCCTCCCTTTACCACCTTATTACCTTCTCTCTTGCACTCTCAGCTCCATCACCATTGGCTCGATCATCCCCATAAATATCATAGAGTTTCCCATAATTTCGCACAGGTTTATTCATCCACTTACTTGCTGATGATTTCGCCTATAATAAAAAAAAATTGAACTTCATGAAGTTGAATATGTAAAATTGAATTAATGACCTGAATGGTGAATTGATATACCTGAATAAGAGTCATCCACACCTCATGTGTTGCTTCAAACATGCAAGTTTCAACATTCCAAGCAAAGCCACTCAACCCATGGAATAAATCCTTACATTCAGCAAACTTTTTCTTCAAAGTCTTAACACGGTTTTTGACATGAGCTTTCTCTAACCTTGAACCCAAAACAGGAGTCAATACTTGCAGTATATTCTTATAGGCTTGTGTCGTGAAAGTCCCATCATGTCTATTCCCCTTCATTTTTTCATCCAATAATGCATCTACCGGCAAGTCATCAAACTCATCAGTCCATACAAAATTGTTGATGTTATCTTTCCTGTGATTCTTCGACATTGTACCCTACATATGTATCAATGGACCATATGCACCATAAGTAATAAATGAAATCTAATGACAAATATAGCAATTAAGAAAGATGCATTAACAATGTATAGCAATCACTAATTAGTAGAGCGAGTTACCTTGTCAAAAGTAACTAATCAAATATACTCGTCAATCCGAATATTGAGAATATATCTTCAGCCTGTAGAAACAATAAGAAAAGGACCCGTGAAGGCTGCAATGCAATCAAAAGTTATTTGAATAAAAAAAGGGAACAGATTTCATGTTGCTCAACCATGGGACAATAACAACTTGACAACAAAAAACACTCTAAAAATAATAAATATATTCACTATATGAACAATAACAATGAAATAGTTCAATCTTAAACAAGCACAAAAGTCTTAATTTAAAACAATTAAATAAGCATAGAAGTCTTAACTAAACACAATTAAATTGCAGGCCACTATTTATTATAGTCATTCCACATGTGGGTTGCAATGTCATCTCTCAATGATGCGCCTAGTCTTGAATCTTCATCAGCGACAGTTGGACCTTTCCTAGAGTTAACTACTGGACCATTTTGCAACTCATGATCAACTTCATGGATCAAATGTTCATCTGGATCTACACTCATCAGGAAGTTGTGTAATATGCAACATGCTAATATAATCTCTGAGGTGGTGTCTACTGAAAAATGTGATTCGTTCTCGCTAGAATTAATGATAGGAAATCTCGTCTTCAACACACCAAATGCCCTCTCAATGACATTGCGGAGTGATGCATGCCTCAAATTGAATAGTTCTTTTTCATTTTCAGGTTCGTGTGAAGAATATTCCTTCAAATGGTATCAGACACCTCTATATGGCGTGATCAATCCACTTTTCAGCATAAACCCCACATCAACCAAGAAGAATTTTCCTGACAAAGAATATAAGTTTATTGAGTTAACACTACAATTTTGACACGGACATTGGTGGATCGATGTATTGACACTAACCTTGAGGTATTATGAGTTTATCCTGTCTAACAAGAGCATTTCTCATTATTCTGGAGTCGGATGCAGTCCCTTTCCAGCCAGGTAAGACATAAGTAAATCTCATATCAAACGAACAAGCTACCAAGACATTTTGAGTTGGCCAATCCTTCCTACCGTGGAACCTAGGAGCATCTACTCGTGAAACCTTGACACGGACATGTGTCCCATCTATTGCTCCAATACAGTCCTATATATTTCAAAAAAAAATATAGTTATTGAGCCACCAAAAATATTAATAGAATAAGTGTAAATTAATATGAAGTGAACAAACGTTGAAATATGGGTCAAATCTCGTACTCTGTAGAATTTGAGAGGCAACATCAATCCCATAAGATTGTTTGAGAAATTGATTCTCCAAAGATATGATAGCTCTTAATACATTGTGAAAGTGACGACTTATTGTCTCACTCGAGCGACGAAAGTAGCATCCAATTGCACAATATTTCCAATTTTTTCCCAACACGTACATGAAGAAACTTAGCCACCTGCTCCTCTACAGTTGATCGAGAGAAATCTTTTAATAGTCCCGTCGAGCGTAGCTTATCGCATAGTTAGCAAAAGCATAAGGGTTCATCCGCAAGACATCTCGACATATTCTCTCATTTTCCATAATTTGCGACATTACTTGTTGTCGAACATTTGATCTCCCAACCATATCATTTCTTACAGGCATATCCCTAATTCGATTAAAAGAGTGCCATATAGCTAATAAATGTACCATATTGCATACAAGTTGGACAATTGCAGTACGACGCCTTTGCTCCCACCTTTCAACCACTCGACGATGTTCTCTCATCCGAACATATTAAAAGTCTAATAGTTCTTGAGATTTTGGATCCATCTTAGAATCTAAAAATATTTTACTACATGACAAATGCAAACAAAATTCAGACAAACAAAGAAGAACACATAAAAATGATCTCAAACAATTATGCTTCATTTATGCTTTTGCCCACACAAATAATACAAATAGAATACATACTATGTACTGGAGCTCAAATACAGTCCTGAACAAAACGCTTTATTTATGCTTTAGCACAAATTCTTGGCAGCAAATCGCATTAACACAATTTATGATATTAATCAAATTTTTTCCTTTACATTTTATAGCAATATGGACAACAACTCAAAGTATCCTAGAATGTATGTAAGCAACGGGTGATATATAAGCACTATTGATTAAGTATAAAAATAAAAATCACAACATAAATGCAAATCTAGTTATCAACAACATAAGTGAATCGAATTTCTTTTGGGTTTTTGAGACCTTTGTGGAATTTTGCAGTTGATCATGCACAAGGGAAGAAAATGAAATTGTACCCTACAGCATGCAAGTAATAGAATAAGGCTTTGACAGTGGTTAAGAAAAAACATAATGATCATGCACAAGGGAAGAAAATGAAGTTGTACACAGTATGCTGCAATCCTATGCCATACTATCGATTCAAATTTATGGTAGTACTTCAAACTTGATAAAAACAACAGCACTAATTTTCTATATTTCAAATGCTCTTGCTTCAGAATTTACTTAAAAGGGACGTACAGAGAAGTTCTAGCAAATGTAAAAATACATCATTTAACAAACAAAAGAATCCAGACGTGGTGTCTGAATCCTTGAAGTAGAAGACAGAAGAAGCACATAATAGCTACAGGGTTTCATTTTAGTGGTGAAACAAGGGGCCAAAAAATCTAATTAACTACAACAGTTGAGTGGAACATCTTCTTACATTGAATTTTGCTGCCATGGCACCATCCCTGAGGATTCTTTTTAATCATTCAATGAGAAGATTGTATATTCATAGAAACCAGGCAATTGCAAAATTCAAGGAAAAAAGAAAAATCATTCAAACCCCAAAAAACATAGAGTGCAGTAGAGTCCGATTTACACCATTAAGTTTCAAAAATAAGATTTCTCTGCAATGTTCTACTTCTACGTCTTGGATTTTGTGAAATCCCAATAATTTATTGTATAGTTTTCCCTTATTTTGTACATAGCCTATATATGTAGACTTTTGCCTATGAGGATTTTGAAAAAGAACCAATAGATAAACTGAGTAATCATTTCTCCTACATAGATATATAGAAAGAGGGAGAATACAAGTTTCCTTGTACTTGTAGCATATGAGATGAAAAAATCCTTCTCTTGCACAAAGAAAATAGGAGGAAATATGGGTACTTCAGAGAAATAGATAGATTGATAGAAAGAGATTGAGAGAGAGAGACATAGAGAGAGAGAGAGAGAGATATTACTGACATGTGCTACAGCTGAAATCCACAAAAGGGGCAGAGGTGAAGGTCGCTGGAGAAACCAATATCCCCACAAAGACAGCACTCTTTGATTGATTTTTCTGCCATGGATTCAATCACCACACCCTCTTGTAAACAAGGAATAAGGAGAAGAGGCTTTTGCTTTTGGAAAATGGGTTTTCTTCCTTGCTCGCTCTCCTCTCTCTCTTATAAAGTTTCAATTTTTATATTACTGAGAAGGAGGGAGGGAATGAGAAGATGATATATAGCTGGCAACAGAGAAAATGAGAAAGATAGGGTTTTTGGAAGAGGTGGTTGCAGGTTTTCTTTTCTTGCAGGAGGCAGAGGCCAAGGAAAGAACGATTGAAAAAAGATTAGCTTCAATAAGGGCATTTTAGTAATTTTAAGAAAATTCTCCTCTTTACCCTCATTTTCCCCTGTGTTTTGATGGGAAAAATTTTAAGTGGGGCCCACGCTCATTTTACCCTGTGTTTTGAAGGGAAAAATTTTAAGTGGGGCCCACGCTCATTTTACCCCCTCTTTTCCCTCCCCCCTTCCCGAACACCCTCCAAAATTATTTTCCCTCCATTTTCCCCCCTTCCCAAACATAGGGTTAATGCGCATAGAGTTGAATAACAATGTCTTAGCAGGTGAATGACAATCTTTGACCTAGGCTGGTACATTGTACTAGTTCCTTAAATGATCAGTCAATCTGATATTAGCTTATACCATGGTGCCTGTCTATTTGCATGCATGACGCATGCATTCTTTGTATATCTAGCTCATGTCGTCCGTCATACCGGCCCGACGACCTACTCAAACTTAGACCATTAGACAATGTAAGTTATGCTCTAGGGTATAGCACGCATTAAATTGTCTGTTTTCTCCCTTTAAGATGATATGTTCTTAGGTGAGGATGTACGGGGTTGGGAGGCATGCATTGATGCATTGCAACCTTCGTTGCTCTCCAGATCTGACTCAACTTCTTTCTATCTTTTTGGTTGGACCTTTCCATGCCGAATGGTATCCAACTGATTTGCGTCCTTAGGCTTTGTTCAGCCATTGTGTTCGTCCTATTTTGTTAGTTTTGTCAGGCTTTGTCCGTAAGTGAGCCAGTTTACTATTTTGCCTATTAGTGTGTCCAAGTTAGCTAGTTTGGAGATTTGTAAGGGGTACTCATGATGATAAGTATGCTTTTGCCTAACGTAGGCTGTTTTGGAGCAATTCCATATTATAGGTACCGTTTTCAAGGTAGAGTTTCATCAGATAGTTTTGCCTTGGATTCTTAAGTTGGCACCAACAGCTTTGATCATATATTGGCTGGACCCAACTGTCGTGGGGTTTGTATTGTTATTATCCATATCTACAGTATAGTTTTTACTTGGTCACACTATTATTTGGTACCGAACACGGTATCTTGATTTGATGACACTAATAAACTCCCTTATCGAGTTTGGCTTACTATTATTATATTTGTTACATTTGCATGATGGCTCTCTCCATAGTTATAACCATGCAGGTGAGAGAATATACCTACATGTGGACGTTGTCACTTTGGTAGGAGGTATTTGATGTTTATACTTTTCAATCATGATTCCTTGAGTTTATTACTATTGTTATTACTCATTCATTGTTTGCCTAATTGTAGACTTTATTTGAAACTCTATAAACTATCTGTCCTTATATTCATATTTGTTCCAATATATTATGCCATTATTTTAATCATCTGCTAGGTCTTGTCTGATTTACTTGGTGCCGTAGGTATCGACCCGATATCCCCAGAGGAGGCGTTTCAGAAAGTGGCTGAAAAGTTGTAAGCCATGAGAGAGTGGTGTGCTGATGATGTCATCTAGACATTGTGTCTTGCACTAGATCTGTCATTAACATTTTGGGAGTTTATGTATATGGGGTTGATTTTAGATGCATTGGCCACTGTTGGCCTTTATTTTTGGGAAATTATAATTAAACTCTATTTTGTATATTTTGAAACTTATATATCAATGAGAATACCTTTTGAGATTGTGTACGCTATGATATTTGTCTTCTTGTTATTGAAATGTCGCATGATTATTACAAGCTTTCCCTAAAATGTTATCTGGCTATGTATTTGGGGAAATCTAACTGTAATGACTCGGGCCCACTGTTCACATAATATTGTCCACAGATGGTATCATAGCTGAGGACAGCTTTGTTTTCCGGTGGGGGAGAGCATGTCACGCCTTTGGCCCCCCTGTAGAAGGGCATTGAGTTTGGTGAGCATCCACCTAGAGAGAGGGTAGAAGAAACTCTAAAGGACTGGGTATGTAGTGGTGCATAAGTCCCACATAAGAAATATGCAAGTCTTGATCTTGGGTATATAAATGCGGCTTGGTCGTTACTCCACATGAGCTCTTTTAAAACCATGTGGTAAGATTGGGTTGAAATCCCATGAGCCAAAGCAGACAATATCATGTGGATATTGGGCCTAAGTCGTTACACTTACCGTCCTCACATGTGGAAACCTTTGGAAAATCATTGTATATGGGCAAAATCTTATACTCGCCAATATCTTAATCCCCCGCACATAGCCATGGTCCCGCAACTCAAATTGTTTAGGAGTAATTCGGTCCAGTGGCGTGACAAGAGGTTTGTATGTGCTCGGACAATTATTAATGTCTCCCTGGCTTATACTTTTCATGAGAGGGATAATTTTCGTCGTAACCTACTAGAGACAAACTCATGCATCCTTACTCACTACATGATGTGCTTAACCAATATAGCTACAACCAAGACAATCTTATGTACTATTAATCGTACATATTAATTACATTGAAGATCAACTCCTATTGAAATAAAGTTTGGGGAGGTCCCATTGACAAGGAGGGCATTCATTTTTGAACAATTTAGATTTTTGATATGTGTGTCTCACTGTGTAGTTCTACTCTGCTCAGTCAATGTGAATGTGACACGGATTAGGGGACACAGTTGAATTGGGGGTCCACTACACTCCTTGTTGACTATACACAGATATAGGAACTGAGCAAATTGATTGAAAAAAGATAAAGAAACATCCTAGAAGATTAGTATCATCTGATAGTACTTTGGCTCTTGATAAAAATCATAGACTATAATGAAGGGTTTGCTATTGTTGTTGTAGACAAGATCATTGCAGGAAGAGCACAGATGATACAAACTAGATGAATGTTATAGGGGTTTCGGTCTTTTTATATAAAACTAAATGTTGAACAGTTGGGATTACAACAAATAACAAAAATGATGATCATGTTGATGCCTAAAGTATGTTTGAAACAGGACATGTTTGGCTTAAGCTTGTCCAATTAGTAACATGATCTAACCCATATGGCCCTACCCATGATATATATGGATCAATCATGGGTTAGGTAACCGGCCCACACTTGACCCGTATAGCCCTACCCATGATATATACATGTCAATCATGGGTTAGGAAAACCTCACGTGCAATTAAATGGTTGGGTTAGGGTAAACTACTCAACCCACATGACTCTCCTAACGTATTTGAAAGAGTTGGATTAGGATCGACCTGCATATCTTAACCCATTTAAACAATTTGATCGTTACTTATTTTGCTGTTTGGGATTAGTCTAACTCATATGGAAAGAGAAGATTTTGTACTAGCTTTTTTTTTCCCGACAATTTAACTCAAGTGCAACCTTAAAACTTATAAAAAATATTGGGTTTGGTTGAAGATTCTATATATTGGGTTAGGTTAAAAGGATTTGCCTGTATTGAAGCAGGTTTTGTTTTGATCTCAAAAGGAAATATTGTGTGTGCAGGAGCAATTCAAGGACTGAAGGTCTTCTCTTCCAACGAGGCTGACGCGATGGCGGTCCTCCTTGCTTTGATAAAGGGGAGAAAGAGGCTTCTCCAAGGCTTGCATTTCATCGGATGCCAGAGAGGTGGTTCAAGCTGTTGATGAAGCATATAATTGGACTATAAACTCAATTGTTTTGGACATTAAATCCATAGCTCCTAATTCTAATCATTTCAGCTTTAAATTTAGGAATAATTAGCCAGAGGTCCCTCCTCACGGTCTTGTAAAGCCTCTAGTCCACCAACTTTTTCTCTAAGGCCTGTAGTCCATACAACTTGACATATTTTTGCTAGAGGCCCACCTCAGGAATTTCCATGACTGATTTGCCCTTTGAATTGATTAGGCATAAAAATTTAAATTTTCAAAATTTCAAATCTTCCGTCCCCCTCTTTCAAAGATCGTCCAGTTGGGCTGGACTTTGCTGCAGAAACGAAAGAGGGTTGCTGCTGGAACCCATAGCCACACCCTTCGCCATCGCTCATCGCCACCTTGCCGTAGTTGGAGAGGAAGAAGGAGCACGAAGAGCTGGACTTCTATATTCTATTTTTGTTTGAAGAGACTTGCAAAACTCAGAATCTCTGCAAAAATCGGAACCATTGCAAAACAGAGGATTCTGGGATTTCCTTGTACTTGCCGAGGAAGATCCTCGTTGCATAGATCGACCGCCATCGTCGGAGAAGGAGATTCTCACTGTCCTGCATAGATTTTGCATAGATGTTGTTGAGCCATCGTCAAAGAAGGAAGGCAGCAAGGCTATTATCTCCACCCATTGTCGGTGGAGAGGACCACCACTACAAAGGTTGGGCTGGAATCCGTTGCAAAAACGAAAAAGGGTTGCCGTTGGAATCCATAGTCGCGCCCTTCTCCATCGCTCTGCGCCACCTTGCCTTGGCCGGAGAGGAAGAAGAAGCACAAGGATCTAGACTTCTGCCTTCTGTTGTTGTTTGAAGAGGCTTGCAGAACCCAGAATCTCTGCAGAAATTGGAACCATTGCAAAATAGAGGATTCCGGGATTTCCTTGCACTTGCCGAGGAAGATCCTCAGTTGCATAAATCAATCATCGTCGTCGGAGAAGGTGCTTCTTGTTGTCCTGCATAGAAGTTGATGTGCTATCACCAAAGACGGAAGGCAGCATGGCAGTTATATTGTTTTTGGCAAATCTATCTTAGTTCTGAGTTCTGAAACAAATTTATCTGAGTTTTGGATAAATCTATCTGAATTTTCGGCTATTTATCTGAGTTCTGGAAGAAATTTATTTAAGTTTTAAACAAATCTATCTGAGTTTTTGACAAATTTATTTGAGTGTTTGAAAAATATAGCTGAGTTTCTGACAAATTTATCTCCATTTTGAATATTTTAACTAATTTTTCGAATATTCTTTCTGTGTTTTTGGAAAATTTACTTGTATTTTCTTAAATCTATTTATATTTTTTTTTAATTTTATTTTTGTCTTTTGAAATTTATGTGTATTTTTTAAAGTAAATTTAACTGAGTTTTGACAAAAATACTTGAGTTTTTTTCATTTTATTTTTTTAAAATTTGGAAATTTGGTTTATCTTAGTTTTAAAAAGTGTATTTTCATTTTTTTAATATTTATTTGTGTTTTTAAATTTTATTTGTGTCTTTTGAAATTTATTTGCATCTTTTGAAATTTATTTACATTTTTTGAAATTTATTTGGATCTTTTGTAATTGATTTTCATCTTTTGAAATTTATTTATATTTTTTGAAATTTTTTTGCGTCTTTTTAAATTTCTTTGCGTTCTTTTGAAATTTATTACATTTTTTGAAATTATTGCATTTTTTTGAAAATTTTTTGCATTTTTTTGAATTTATTTGTATTTTTTGAAATTTGTTTGTTTTTTTTAGAATTTATTTGAAAATCTCATTAATGAGATTTCATTAATTGTGGCCAATTAAATGGTAATTGACCATTATTAATGGCATATCCCTCTAATCGTGTGATATGATTTTGAAGAAAGAGTAAATTAGACACTTTAGGTCTTCAAATTTGAAAAAATGACCGATCACACTATGAAAAGAGATTGTGGATCCAAGGCCATAAAGTGAAATGTTTAGGGACCCGTCGCCGAATTCCCCTTAAATTTATCCCTAAGTCTTTGAATGGTGCTGCTCATGTATTGGCAAAATTGAGCTACTCCTTTCACTAAAACTTTCACTACACCAAAAATCGGAAATTGGAACGGAAAAGCGTTCCTAATCCTCCCGTTCCTAATCCGTTAAACCGTTCCAATTTCCGTTCCAATTTGGATTAGGAACGGTTGGTACCAAATTGGAACGGAAATTGGAACGGTTTAACGAATTAGGAACGGGAGGATTAGGAACGCTTTTCCGTTCCAATTTTCGATTTTTGGTGTAGTGTTTTCTTGGGATAGGATTTTGAAGGGCTAAGGGGGAGGGGGTTTCTTTGATGTTATCGTTCGTGGGAAGTTTTTGGATTTTGTTTGTTGTCTTTGTTTTTTCTGTTAATGAATTCCCTTTTTACCAAAACAAAAAAAAAAAAACAAAAAAAAAAAAAAAAGAACAAACAAGAAGCAAGTTGTGTAGGTAGGGTCGGGTTGACCTTAATCATCTGCAACTTGAACTGTCTTGACCTATTGTTTTAAAAGCAGGTAGCATATATGGGTCTCACTACTTTAAATACCACTTGGCAACTATAGCATATGGGTTTAATAACTACTGTAAATACCACTTGGCAACTCGACCCATTTTGACCCAACCCCACCCGTTTAACACCCCTAATCCAAGCCCATATTCCAAGACAAGGAGTAAGGAACGAAGGCATTGAAAAAGGATTCTAACTCCACTCACAATATGATAATAATACTATCGCATACAAAAAAATAAATAAAATAAAGGAAGCAAGATAGTGACCATATATTCCTTTTTCTATAACTCCACATTTGTTTATTAACTAATCTACCTCTCAAACTAATGCTTAGTGATGCTGATTAATAACACTTCACAAGTGAAGTTATGTTTTGGTATCTCTATTTTTTATATTATAGTCTTGTTGCTTGATTTATGAAAAGTAGAACCCATTTTATATAGAAAGGTATGTCATCTTTACAAATCCTAATTCGATTATAGTATTAAAAGGAAAGTATGGTCAAAGCAACGATGATGCTAGGGTCTCTACATAAACAAATAAGAAAATGATCGCTTTCATCGTCACCACCACCATCGGCATCACCATCACCAACAATAATGGTGTCGATAGAGGGGGCCACCGTGAATGCAATGCCTGATGCTGATGCTGCATCTCTGAGGATATGTTTGCTATAACTGGCTGGTTAAACACTAAAATATCGTCATTTACTTTAATTATTTTAGTTGAAAGTTGAATCACCCGTTACGACATCATTAGTTTTTTTTATATTTAATTATGCATAAAAACCGACTAAATGATTTATTTTTTTTTATACCCCAACTCACAAGAGCCAACAGACCCGGCACGTGTGGGAAAGGTGGCATACGCCACCCAAGGTTCGAACCCTGGAAAAAGTAACAGGTTAGAACTTGATGTTCCTTATCACTTGGGGAAGGAGTCGTTCTCGACTAAATGACATTTTTAGGATGCCCATTCGACCTCACCAGAGTGGGAATTTTCTATATTAGGTAATCTTATCTTCCCAAAGTTTTATGCCATTTAGTGTAAGCTATGAAATTAGTGGTGAAAATCGACGGTTCTTCTTTATCTACTTGGGTCTCATGACCTAATATCCAAGGCTATAGATGTTAGATCTATTTAATTTTTGATAAATACCTGATCTACTTGATATCCAAGGCTATTGATCGATGGGCCCAAACATGTAACTCGACTCATTTTCGGATGCAACTGGAGTATCCGTACTGTACTGACGTCGAAGGGTTCGGCTTCTTGGAGCTGACCGGCTGTTCAGTGATCAACATCATAGTCTCCTCAGGTGCAACCCACGCACATGCTATGTGACTTCCTTTTTTCTCTTGGAAGTATTCCTTCACTCACACCAGAATATTTGTTTTCTTGGACTTGATTGATTGATCAAAATCATGGTCCCACAATTAATCTTTTATGCTGTTTATGACCTGTAAAAGTTGGTTTGAGCATAATTGTGCAATAATTGAAAATCTGTCATTAGTGGTTAGAGAAAAATAATTATAGCAAATCACACTAAACATTGATGCAGCTATTTGGTTTTAGTGTGATTGACTAACAAATTTAGTAATATGGTTATTTATTTTTCTTTTCTTTTTTTTTTCTTTTTTTTTTGGATACTAAGTAGGGTGGTTGGACCCTTGAAAGACTTGAGTGACATGGAAATGAACATCATCACAAGCTAAGGAGAAGACCACCTATAGATGCAGGGGAGAGGACATGGGGATCAAATTTTGGATAGTTAGGTGAGAGTACCCCATATTGGGTTTATGTCTCGTATTCCGTTTAATCAGATTGGTCGATTGGATTAGCTAGGAATCATATCAAAGGTCAAGGATATTTTGGTAATTGTATCTAGGCTTTCTTGGGGGCTAATATATATATATATATATATATATATATATATGATGTAATTTGTAACATTTAACTTTGTGAGAGAGATGAAGATGTGAGAGGCTAGGCTCTCTCTCCCGTCGTTGTTAACGACTGCTCAACTACATGGAACTCGATAAAAGAAAGATCAGAGATTTTTTTCCTTAGACATAAGCACTCTGGTTAAACCACGTAAATTTTTGTGTGATCGTTTCTCTTCTCATGTTACTTGTTTGTCGATCACAGATTTCACACTTAAGCACACACGCGCACAACACCCCAACCACTAGTATGTCCTTTTATTCTCACATTTAGCATTAGAGTGAAAATCATCAAAGAGCACAAGACCTGCATCAATTATAGAGATCTAGCTCAAATTGTGGATTCAGTCATAATAGATGGAATGTAAGAAATACTCCACACTTGTCATATCTTATCCTATTCATAAGCTGCGATCATATTCATGGAGAATATTTCTTCTGCATACGTCCGCATGCTCCTTAGTGAAATCAGTCCCAATCCATGAATAAAGAGTTGCCTCCTTGCATTAATGGCAGCCCCACAATTTTCGGTAGGGTGTTGAGTGCGGATGGCCGTAAGAGAAAATATTTCTCATCGTAATCTTTTTGTGCCAACGTCCACACCCTACCTACATGAAAATCAATCCCAACCCATGAGTGAAGAGTTGCCTCCCTGTATGAACGGCAGCTAGCAATTCTCCAACTGGGCATCCAATTTGAGTTAGGGTCTATTTAATGGACCTTATCAGGACCCTTAAAGATCCGGTTGATGTAGGAGTGAATCTCTACTCACGTTGACGAGATGACCACCTACACATATAGAGGAGAGGATCTAAGGATCAAATACCGGTGTAAGTACAAGTTAGAGTCTATGATTTGTACTCTCGATATAGGTAACCATCCTTTTAATTATCCCGGACCAGTCAGGTCCTGATCTTATTAACAATTATCCTAGTAGCAATTAAGAAGATTTTGTTTTTGTTTTCATTACAGAGCTGATATATTATATATGTGTCCAGAGTAAACAACAGAAACTGAAAGAAGGTATAAAGTAAGCAAGTTTTTTAGGTGTTTATGGTGCCCATGGGGCAGCATGGTACTACTAGGGTTTAGATCCTACTACTAGGGTTTAAGGGTGTCGGTCATGATAACTGACATCAATATGGGCACCTTGAAATGCACTAATTTAATATGAGTACCAATGCTTGTTGTCCAAAGTAGTTTAACTTTCCAAACAAACAGATTTCTAATTTGTAGCTGCATGACTCCTGTGGGGGCATCTATTGACTTAATGCAAAATTGACTTGAGTTTTTATGCCGGCAAACCTCGGATGAGATTGGCACTAACTACCCATGAACCCTGATTTTAAGTAGAGAAGAACTCGGGTTGAGTTTAAGTGTTGCTTACAGCGTACATAGTGATTGACACACACAACCATGCACTACAGCAAATCCAATCAAGCATATTTAAAAAAACGAAAGATTTACGAGGTTCGACAATGGGTCTTTGTCCACGGACAAAGAGAGTATGTCATTTTGCAGCCATCTTTAGATTCTCTTTTTCTTTCCAGAAGTATTCAAAAGGCTTTGGAGAAAGAATTAAGCCTAGCAAACCCCGGAACGGATCCCCGGGCCCGCGACATGTTGATGGTGTGTTTATGTTTTTTCCACAGGTTCCCGCGGTGAGGATTCCCGAAACACGCGGAATCAGTCTTACACAATCAAGTTTGCGGAAGCGTGTAGCAAATCACATCAAGACGAGCACCAATAAAATTTTAAATGCTATGACAATAATATCAAGACATAGTATCAAAAGAAAGGAGTTAACATGGCATTCCCATCAGAATTCAAGTTATGAGGCTACACAAAAGTAAGTTAAGTTACATCCCATAAGAGGCCAACAGAGGCCAATACAATTCTCAAAATAAATAAAAGAACTCCATGACAAAAATAGCAAAACTAAAGAATCCGTCCGACGTCTAGTTGACATCATCGGGTTGCCACTCTCTAACTGGGGGTGGCTCAAGAGCCTCCTCCTGACGCTCCTTCTCAAAGGCAACGTCTCCTGCACCTGGGCACCAACAAACAAGGATCAAACACAACGGTTTGGCAGGTAATCAATTTAGGCACAAGCATGGAACCATAAACAATCTAAGGAAATCATAAGCACGAATCACTGATTTGCAATACTCACTTGACTGAGGTACATTTTCAAGAATACATAACAAAGCTGAGATACTAAAACAAATTAGCATGGATACATATATTATCATAAATAGTTACAATCCACAAGGAGCTCATCATTTTTCTATCATTTATAATGAAAAGAGCAAGCACGCACGACAAGCACGATATACATAATATAATCACGACACGATTCCCACATATACGGGGATTTCCGGCCGCGGAACCGGACACGCACGATGTGTAATAAATACACGACCAGTCTGCAGACAGTCCACATGTTTAAGGACCCCCAGACAGTGGATCAAACTGAAAGGGTAGTCCAAGTTCAGTGGTGTTCACTTAATTTATGAATACACAAAACACGCGAAACACTATCAAAACATGTCGAGATAAAAAGGGGAAAGTCACTTATCAAAACACGACGAACACGACTAGCAAAAGGCATAATTAATATGTATAACACGCTTAGGAAGTGACCCCTTTTTCTTGAAACACATCTTCAAAACGAGCTTGTACTTAAACTTCAAAACGAGTACACAATGATATTCATTATATCAAAACCAAAGTACGAACACAAAGCCTACCAAGCACATGTAAGGACCTTTGGATGGTCTTTGTGTAACCGAAGCCCAGATGTTGGAATTAAAAATAGAATTGGTGCCTCGGAAGTTCAAAAACTTCTCGGGTTTCGAGTGCACAATATCAGGCTAAAGGTCACTTAACATGTTCTAGTTTTCATTCTTGCAAATACTCTTCAAAACAGGCAATTTGTCAATTTCGGTCACCTCGCGGTCAGGTGTCGGTTAGCCGAACTAGGATCTGGTGGCTAGCCGCCAGCCCGCTGGAATCCAGGTCCAAACGCAGCTCTTTGGAAAAGAAACTGAACTGACTTCGGTCGGCTTACGGTTAGCCGAAATGCAACCCAGCGGCTAGCCGTAAGCTGACCGTAGGACTGACCGCTGGGACCTCGGTCTGAAACTTAGCTCTCGGGAAAAGGAGCCGACATGTTCGGTTGGCCAGCGGTTAGCTGAAATGGGGAATGGCGGCTAGCCGCTAGCTAACTGTCAAGCTAACTGAAACCCACTGTCGAAAAGCCAGCTTCTGGGAAGGGAACCGCCGAGCTCGGTCAGCTCGCGGTTAACCGAAATGGGGATTTCGACTAGCCGCCAGCTGACTAGCGATTGACCGCTACTGCAATGGAAATGCAACTGAGTTCGGATTTTTCACATTTTCTTCTTGTTTCTCATTCCACCTGCACTCCCTAAGCCTTCATGCTCTCCAAGGGTAAATGTTAGACCCCAACCCAGACCAAGTCGATTAGTGTGCGATTAGTATGTGTTTAGTCCTAAGTGAGCTTAGTTGTTGTTGGATTAGAAGTAATTAGTTTTAGTCTTGGACATAGCTTTGGAAATTTTGAGAACGTTCAGTATTAATTAGACACACTCAGGAAGGCCTGAGTGCACGTGTAAGCTTGGGAAGATCTTATCGATTTCCGTGTGAGTGTGATTTTGATTTCATTTGAATGATGTTTTGACATGTTGCAACTTTCGCTTTAAGCACATTCATGTTTGAAGCCCAAAAACCTATGTTTTGGCCCAAAGAGGGTAAAGTTGTCTTTCTTGCACAATATGGACACAATTTTTGAGATCTCAAAACCATGTCAAAAATATACTTTTTGGAAACTAGATTTTTCGACGATCGTTTTATTCTTCTTCGTCGAAGTCATCCGAGGCTCCCAAGATCGTGTTTTGAGAACTAGTTGGGGCCCATTTTCCTCACTTAAGCCCCATCTCCCCCTCTTTTCAATCACTTTACCAAATCTCTGCAAGTTCTTGACCTAGGGCTGAAACCCCTCTTGTTTCTTTCCATCTTCCTCACCTTGCATGTCATAGCTAGAGATCACCAAAGGAAATTCTAAGAATATCATCTTCTTCATCTCCTTGCAAGCTTTCCATTGATACAAACTTATTGGAGTTTCTTGTGGCTCAAGCCCTACATTTTCTTCCTCCTCTCTTGTTTGACCTTCTCTAGGTAAGAGCTTCCACTCATGTCTTTCATAGAGTTATTTTGGTTCCTCAAGATTATGTTTTTCATGTTTGCAAACCCTTTTGTTAAAATGGGTTCTTTGGTTCCATTTTTTAGTGAGTTTGTGTGTTTTCTCTTGGGTTTTCTTGTAGTGTTGGCTTAGCTTTTGAGTGAAGTGCTTGGAGAGGATTGTTAGCTTTGGTCAAGGCAAGTAATCTCTGTAGGACCATCGTGCATGTGTATTTTAAGCTACATTGTTGTTTTTGGAAATTTTACATATGAAAATGTTTATAAGCTTCATGATCATGTTTTCCTTGGATTGGATGTTTGGGATTGTGAGAAATGCGTATTTTATCCCTTGGAGAGCATGGAGGCTCAGGGAGTGCAGGTGGAATGAAAAACAAGAAGAAGAGAAGAAGGAAATATGGAAAATCTGCACTAAACTGTACTTCTCGTGCAGTTTCGGTCAGCTGGCGGCTAGCCGTAATTCCCATTTCGGCTAACCGCGAGCCAACCGAAATCAGCGGTTCCTTTTCCAGTAGCTGACTTTTGCTTCAGGGTCCTGCGGTCAGCCCTGCGGTTAGCTCACGGCTAGCCGCCAGTTCCCTTGCGGCTAACCGTAGGCCAACCGAAATTATTACGGTTCCTTTTCCAGAGAGCAACATCAGACCTGGGTTTTCAGCGGTTAGCCCTACGGTCAGCTTACGGCTAGCCGCCAGTTTCTATTTCGGCTAGCCGCCAGCTGACCGAAATTGACCAATTCCTAGTTTTGAAGAAGTTTTGCAAGAGTGAAAACTAGAACATGTTAAGTGACCTTTAGCTTGATATTGTGTACTCGAAACTCGAGATGTCTTGAACTTCCGGGACACCAACTCTATTCCAAATTCCAACATTTGGGCTTCGAATACACAAAGATCAATCAAGGGTCCTCACATGTGCTTGATAGGCTTTGTGTTCGTACCTTAGTTTGATATAATGAATATCATCGTGTACTCGTTTTGAAGTTTAGTACAAGCTAGTTTTGAAAATGTGTTCCAAGAAAAAGGGGATCACTTCCGAAGCGTGTTATGCATATTAATTATGCCCGTGCTAGTCGTGTTCATCGTGTTTCGATAAGTGATTTCCCCCTTTTTCTTATCTCGACGTGTTTAGACCGTGTTTCGCGTGTTTTGTGCATTCATGAATTAAGTAAACACCACTGAGCTTAGACTGCCCTTTCAGTCTGATCCACTGCCTGGGGGTCTTTAAACATGTGGACTGTCTGCAGACTGGTCGTGTATTTATTACACATCGTGCGTGTCCGGTTCCGCGGCCGGAATTCCCGTCTTTGTGGGAAATCGTGTCGTGCTTATATTATGTATATCGTGCTTGTCGTGCGTGCTTGCTCTTTTCATTATATAGATGATAGAGAAAGGATGGGCTCTTTGTGGATTGTAACTATTCATGATATATTATGTATTCATGCTAGTTTGTTTTGGTATCTCAGCTTGTTCGCATTCTTGAAAATATACTTCAGTTCTGATAGTATTTCATATCAAGGATTTGTTTATATGTTTTCTCTAAATGTTATTATTCATGTTCATGCCTAAATTGATTAACTGCCAAACCGTCGTGTTTGACCCTTGTTGTTGGTGCCCAGGTGCAGGAGACGTTGCCTTTGAGGAGGAGCGTCAGGAGGAGGCTTGTGAGCCAACCCCTGTGAGAGAGTGGCAACCCGACGATGTCATCTAGACGTCGGGCGGGTTCTCGAGTTTCGTCACCTTTTGTCTTAGGTTTCTTTTGTTGTTTGAGGAGTGTATTGGCCTCTATTGGCCTCTCTTGGAATTGTAACAAAAACTTAACTTGTTTTAGTATTAGTCCTATAACTTGAATATTAATGGGAATGCTTGTTAGCTTCTTTCTTTGATACTATTTTTTGATATTAATTGTCATGAGCACTTAAACATCGTATTGGTGCTCATCGTGATGTGTTTTGCTACACGCTTCCGCACAGCTTGTACGTGTGAGTCAGATTCCTCGTGCCTTTGGGAATCCTCACCGCGGGAACCTGTGGGAAAGTATCATCTACTGCGTCGCGGGCCCGGGATCCGTTCCGGGGTCGCGACACTAAAACACACATTTCAAAACATAATTTGAGACATTAACATCCCATTCTCCAATCCAAACAAAATCCCCAACTTTCAATGAGTGAGAAGAGTGCAAGGAAAATAAATGCAATGCACACATGCTAACATCCATCCTAGATTGGTTACTTGCCTTAGTCAAAGATGCCACAAACCTCTTCAAGCACTTCACTCAAGCTAATCCCAAGAACTACAAAAAACCCATGAAAACCACACAAAAACTCACTCAATCTTGAAAACAAGAAACCCATTTTACCAAAAGGGTTTGTAACATGAAAAACAATATTTTAAGGAACTAAAAAGACTTCATGAAAGGTATGAGTTGGAGCTCTTACCTAGAAAAGGTCAAACAAGAGAGATGAAGACAATGGAGAGCTTGTTCACTTCTAACTTTCAAGAAAAGATCAATAGAGAACTTGAGATGAGAGGAAGGAGATGATGGCCTTAGAATTCCATTTGCAGACTTCTAGCTTGATCATTCAAGAGGGCAAAGTTGAAAAGAAAATTCTTCTCCTCTTGGTTGCTCTAGGGTTTGGGTTGAGAGTGAAAGGAGGGAAAGAGAGAGAGTTGACTTAAAGCACTTGCAAGTGGGGCCCAAATGGCCAAATCTTGTATCAATGAAAATATGTTCATGCGGGCCTCGGATGAATTTAACGAAGAAGGATAAAATGATCCTCGAAATATCTAGTTTCCGAAAAGTATATTTTTGACATGGTTTTATCCAGATTTGTGTATAAAAGACAATTTTACTCTCTTTAGGCCAGAACTTGGGTTTTGGGCTTCAAACATGAATGGGCTGAAGACGAAAGTTATAACACATAATAAAAATCATTCAAATGAAATCAAAATCACAAATACATGGAAACCAATACGATCCTCCCAAGCTTACACGTGCACTCAGGCCTTCCTGAGTGTGTCTGACTAGTACTAAACGTTCTCAAAATTCCCAAAACTATGTCCGAGACTAAAACTAATCATTTCTAACCCAACGACAATTAAACCCACTTAGGACTGAACACACACTAATTGCACACTAATCGAAATAGTCTGGGTCGGGGTCTAACACAAAGGATGAGCTATATATCCCAATTAAACAACCAGGGAGAACAACAAGAAACAAGAAAAACAAAGTCAGATTCTGATCCTCTTATGTATAGGTATAGCGAGAGAGAGGTGTTTGAAATTCCATTCCATTGGAGAGAAGGTGTTTGAAATTGCATTCCAAGTTTGAAATAAATATGTTGGCCTAGTGGGTTCAGACCAATTGGGTGCAGGGTCATAGGTATTTTGGTAATTGTACCGGGACTTTCTTATTGACTAAGATAGGGTTTCTTGGGGGATAAGAAAGAGAACATTATATATTCATGTAATGTGTAGCCCATAAGATATACTGCATATCATACAGAGAGTGAATCCAAAGAAGAGTCGAGTTTATTTCCAGTGGATGTAGGCAAGAGTGTCGAACCATGTAAATCTCTTTGTGTGTGATTGCTTGTTCATGTGTGGTTGATTGATTGCTCGATCGCTGATTCACGTTTCCGCATACACGCGCACAACAAGTGGTATCAGAGCCTAGCGTTTTCTAAGGTTGGATTGTGCTGCGTTGCGATCGACGGATCGGATCAAGGGTATCCGGATTTCTGCGTGTGGCTCTTCGTCGCAGAAAAGAGAGATCGGTTTCGATCTTTGTTGGGCCACACTGATCAAGGATTTTTGGTTCTGGGGAGATTTTGTGAAAAGGCAGATTGGCTTGGATGTTAGTGGGCCACACGATCAGAGTTGCAGCAACTTGTCACAGTTCTGATACTGCAGACGTCGTCCGCGCGTCGCCGGTTAGCCACTGCCAGTTAATTTTCTCCGGTGAAGATCTGCACAGAACCTAAAACAAAGGGCTGCCTGGGTTCACACAGAGGGGGTGCCGCAACCATCGTCAACAGACCGAAGGAGAAGAAGGAATTTGTTGCTCGCTGCCGTCCCCACCGCTACTCTTCGCTAGAGAAGGGACATCATCGCCGGACTTCACTGCGTGTCGCGGGAGACTTTCGCCGCTGTTCACTGCTGTGCCATCGCCGGAAAAAAGGTTTTCGTGCACGCTGGTTTTGGTTATAGAAACCAGAACAAAACGAAAGGAAAGAAGGGATCTGGGCCAGGCTGGGTTTGGGTCAGGTCCACCTGACCCGTTTGCAGAAGCCCAGCGCAGTACAGCCCAGACCAGGTCTGTCAAGTCGGTTTGGGTCAATTTGGCCTGACTCGTTTAGCGGGAAGCCCATTTCAGCAATTGCTAACATCAGCGCCACGTCAGCGAACAATACAGTCAACAGGGGTTTGACCGGGATCGACGACTGAAACTTGTTCTCGCAATATCTTGATCATCCGAAGTCAAATTGGAGATCCGTTTGCGCTCCGTTTGCGCCTACAGACTCGTTGCGAGCAAATCTATGTAATTGTGGAAGAAAATTGGTCGTTTGACGGTCAACAGGAAAGTTTGACTAATCGGAGCACAAAATACAGTTTTTGCAATATCGGAGCCATCTAAAGTTAGATTTCATATCCGTTTCTTCCAGCGTGCTCGTGGTAACATGATCTACAGACTGGTGCAGAAATTGAGGCTAGTGAAAGTTGTTTATATTTCTTAATTATTTAATGGAGATGGAAAACAACACTGTGAACTCTACCATGATCAAATTGAACCATACAATTGGTTAATTTGGAAACCAAAGATGGAGGATATCCTCTATTGCAAAGACCTCTATGATCCCATTGAGGGAGCTAGTGCCCGACAAAAAGAGTTGTCTGATCCAGATTGGAAAAAGATGCATAGAAAGACCATTGGTCACAATAGACAGTGGGTGGATAACATCATATTTCATCACGTGTCTAATGAAACCGATGCGAGAACCCTTTGGAAGAAGTTAGAAGAAAGATATGAGAAGAAAACTGTTGTGAACAAAACTTTTCTAATTAGAAAGCTTGAGAATATGAAATTCAAGAAGGGGGGTAAAATTAAAGATCACATAAATGAATTCCAATGTGTTGAGAATGAATTAGCCACAATGAAGATGGTCCTTGATGATGAGATGCAAGCTTTATTGCTTCTAAGTTCTTTGCCGGATACATGGGAGACATTGGTTGTTTCCGTGAGCAACTCTACTCCAGATGGTGTGCTATCAATAAGTCAGGTTACTAGCAGCTTGTTAAATGAAGAAACAAGAAGAAAAACTGCAGGACCAAATAATGCACATGCCTTTGTTATAGATAAAAGGGGGAGGAGTAAGAGTAGGGCACCAAAGGGGGGTCATGGCAAGTCTAGAGGTGGATCACAGACTAAGAAAAAGTCTGAAAAATGCTTTCATTGTGGCAAGGAGGGTCACATTAAGAAGAATTGCTTTGCCTTGAAGGAAAAGAAAGAAGCCAACAATGAGCAGAAGAATAACACTAACACAACAGCTACTTTGAATAATGAAGTATTGGTACTAGCCATTGAAGATGTAGAGTGTTTGAGTGTTACAGATGATCAGGTTGAGTGGTTGTTGACACAGCAGCACCCTACCATGCTACTCATTCTAAGGAGATGTTCACAACGTATAAAGCAGGGGACTTTGGCACTATGAAGATGGGCAACACAAGTCATTCTGATATTGTTGGGATCGGTGATGTCTGCATTAAAACCGATATTGGTTGCGCAATGACGCTGAAAGATGTGCGACATATTCCTAATCTGCGGTTGAATCTGATTTCCGAAACTTCATTGGAATCGTGCAGGTTATGAGAGTTACTTCGGAAATGGCAGGTGGAAACTCACTAAAGGGTCTCTTATTGTTGCAAGAGGGAAGGCGTGTAATACGTTGTACGAGACACATGTGAAGCTATGCAAAGGTGTGTTAAATGTTGTTGCAGACAGATCCTCTCCAAATCTGTGGCACAAGAGATTGGGACATATGAGTGAGAAAGGACAGCAGTTATTGGCAAAGAAAAATCGAATTCATTACTCTAAAAGTTCATCCCTTGAACCTTGTGATTATTGCTTGTTTGGTAAACAACACAGGGTATCTTTCTCTAAAGCATCAACGATAAAATCTAATGTGTTGGATTTAGTATATTTTGATGTTTGTGGTCCCATGGAGGTGGAGTCATTGGGTGGCAAAAAGCTTTTTGTTACATTTATTGATGAAGCATCCAGGAAAGTTTGGGTTTATGTGTTGAAATCGAAGGATCAGGTGTTCCAGGTTTTTCAGCAGTTCCATGTCATGGTTGAAAGAGAAACAGGAAAGCTCTTGAAATGTCTCCGCACAGATAATGGTGGAGAGTACACATCTAACCAGTTTAAAGGTTATTGCTCAAAGCTTGGTATTCGATAAGAAAGAACAGTTTCTGGTACTCCACAGCACAATGGTGTGACAGAGATAATGAATCGCACTATTCTTGAAAGGATGAGATGCATGATTAGAGTGGCACAGCTACCCAAGCCATTTTGGGGTGAAGCTGTCCTAACTGTCATTTGCCTGATTAACAGGTCTCCCTCAGTTCCTTTGGATTTTGACATTCCGGAGAGAAAATGGATAGGTAAAGATATTTCTTATTCTCATTTGAAGGTGTTTGGGTGTAAGGCTTTTGCACATGTACTAAATGAGCAACGTTCAAAGCTGGATGATAAGGCAATATGTTGCATTTTTCTTGGCTATGGTGGAACTGAGTTTGGTTACAGATTAGGGGATCCAGAGAAGAGAAAAATTATCAGAAGTACGGATGTGGTATTCCATGAAGATCAGTTCTTTGGAGATATTAAGAAGACTAAAAAGTCTAAAGAAGTTGTTGATGGAGTGGTAGATCTCACACCGACTCCTTCTCCAATGCAGACTATAGGTGGAGAAGGTGGACAAAACGATTCGGATTATGATGAGGCGCAGGGGTTGCCAGATGAACAGGGTGTTAAGCAAGGGGAACAGTCTCCTCATTCAGAAACCACGGAACCTCAGGTTAGGAGGTCTACTCGAGAGCGTCAACCATCAACAAGATATCCTGCAGCAGATTATATTTTGCTTACTGATGAGGGGGAGCCAGAGAGCTACCGAGAAGCAAAAACTCATGTAGATAAAGATGAGTGGATGAAGGCTATGCAGGATGAGATGAGTTCTTTGAAAAAGAACAATACTTATGAGTTGGTGGAACTTCTTAAAGGCATGAAGGTTTTGAAGAACAAATGGGTGTTCAAACTGAAGAGATGTCAGTCGAAAACTGATAAAGCACAAAGCACGGCTAGTGGTTAAAGGCTTTGCGCAAACGAAGGGTATTGACTTCGATGAAATCTTCTCTCCAGTAGTGAAAATGACTTCCATCAGAGTTGTCTTGGGTCTAGTCGCCAGCATGGACCTTGAGCTTGAACAGATGGATGTGAAGACTGCATTTCTTCACGGTGATCTGAAAGAAGAGATCTACATGACTCAGCCGGAGGGCTTTGAGGTAGAAGGAAAAGAACAGATGGTTTGCAGGTTGAAGAAGAGTCTCTACGGGCTTAAGCAAGCACCGAAGCAATGGTACAAGAAGTTTGATTCATTCATGATGAGTCATGGGTATCGGAGGACAGCTGCAGATCACTGTGTTTATGTTCGTAAATTTGGTAATGGGAAATTTATTATCCTTCTTTTATATGTAGATGATATGTTGATAGTTGGACATGATGGTAAGATGATTGACAGGCTGAAAAGAGACATGTCAAAGACTTTTGACATGAAAGACTTGGGACCCGCGCAATAGATTTTGCGAATACAAATACATCGTGAGAGGAATGCCAAGAAGTTGTGGTTGTCACAGGAGAAATATGTTGAACGGGTGCTAGCAAAGTTCAACATGAAAGATGTTAAGCCAGTTAGCATGCCTTTAGCCAGTCACTTTAAGCTCAGTAAGAGACTATGTCCTACTATAGATGAAGAAAAGGAACGAATGATGTCTGTTCCATACTCCTCAGCGGTTGGGAGTCTTATGTATGCCATGGTGTGTACACGGCCAGACATTGCTCATGCAGTGGGTTTAGTGAGTAGATTTCTTTTTAACCCTGGGAAAGAGCATTGGGAAGCAGTGAAGTGGATCTTCAGATACTTGAGAGGTACATCAGATTTTTGCTTTTGTTTTGGAGGTTCAAAACCAGTACTTGCAGGCGATCTTGATCGCCAGTTGTCTACTTCTGAGTACTTATTTACTTTTGCAGGGGGGGCTATTGTAAGACCCCGACCTGAGTGAACCCGATTAGTGTTAATTAAGCAGTGTGTTAGTTCTAATCTTGATTAGTGATTTTGGCTAAGTTGGGTTTGGATTAGCTTTTGGGATAGTTTTGGGGGATTTTGATTTCCTTGTGATTAGTGGGGCCCTTTGGGGGTTCCCTCTTTATGACATGGCATGTGTTTGAGGATTTATCGGAGGTTTTTACATTCATGGTTTTAATCCCGTTTTATTGGTATTGTTAATCCCTCCAACTTTCACGTTGATCCCATCCCCGTTCGAGATCCCGAAACCCGATTTCATACCCTTGAGGGCAAAACAGTCATTGTGCACTAAATCTGTACCCAAAACTTGATATTCCCGAAACCCGCAAAACATAGACTTTTTGGAAACTAGATATTTCGGTGATCATTTCTTTCTTCTTCGTTGAATTCATTAGAAGCCCCGAAAAATAAGATTTCTGCCCTTGAATGTCTTTAGTAGTGGGACCCATTCACATTTGCCAATAAGGAGAACCCATCTTCCCATTCCCTTTTTCCAGCACAAAAAGAACCTAGGGTTTGCTTTTGGAAACTTTTCTTCTTCCTCTTGCTCTCTCCACCTCCAATCCACACCAAACTTGCATCAATCAAGAAATGGAGATCATCTTCTTCTTCCTCTTCACCATGGCTCTCTATTGATACCATTTGTGAAGAAAACCCTCCATTCCAAGACCTTCATTGAGCTTACTCTTGCCATTAGAGGACCTTAAAAGTAAGTAATCATCCCCTTCTTCTAGATTTGCATTCTTCTAGCCTTAGAGAAGCTTCATTTCCATTATTGTAAGGTTTCCCTTCCTATTTCTTGTTTTGACCCATTTTAGGGTTTGTTTTGGGGGATTTTTTGTTCATAGCTTGGATCTTTGGCTTGGAAGAGTAATAGAGTTTGATTTCATTGATTAGAGACAAAAGGCAAGTGGATGATTTGATTTTTATGAGCTTTCAATAGTTTCCATGAGGAATGTGGTTGACTTGTCATTTCACTCATATTTATTGGCTTGCATTTATTTTTGAAATGAATGCTTGAATGCATATTGGCTAAGTCATTTAACGTTTTGTAAACATGTTGGTTTAGCATTTATTGTCTTTTGGTTATATCCTAAATGAATGTTTGTGAAATGGTTTCCTTCCTCCTTCCTTTGTATTGGACTTGATGTGGAAGAATGAGGTGATGAATGATCACAAGTTGGAGTTTTGGAGAAGTATAGATAGATGTATTGAAGGAGTTCTTAGCTCAATTTTATTGCAGGGACTAAGTGGAAGTAGGGAGAATGGTTTTGAGGAGGAGAAATGGCTCAAAATATGAACACAGTGGGTGTTTCCCGCACCTGGCGGTCAACCTGCGGTCACCTGGCGGCTAGCCGCCTGGTGACTGGCGGCTAACCTCCAGCCAGCCGAAATATCACGGTGGCTTTTCCAGAGAGCACACTTCTCCACCTGAAACACAGTTAGCTCCATAGTTAGCCTACGGCTAGCCGCCCATCCCAGCGGCGGCTAACCGCCAGCTGACCGCACCTTGGCGGGTTAGCTTTCCAGTAAGCTGCATTTTTGCAGCCCAGCCGCGGCTAGCCGCCCATCCTAGCGGTGGCTGACCGCCAGGTGACCGAAATTTCCCAGGTTCGCTCTAGCGTTGAGCTTTGTCGATCAAAGGAGATTCACTAGGCATTGTATGAGGCCATTCGAGAAAGAAACCATATCACGAAGATGTCATTCGAAGTTTTGAAAATTCAAAGTGTATAAGGAGCCCGGAATGTCCCCAAACACAAAGAGTACCAAAATTTTATCAGATCGACATACGGGGTCCCTATTCACCTTGAACTAGTTTTGAAACCGGATACTTGTCTTGAGATTTCAAAAGCTCTATAGTATTTCATTGTTCCCTAGATTTATACTACATGCCTTGTTTTCCCGAAAGTATTGAATTACACTTGAAATAGTTACTTATCTTGAAGTGCATTGCACCACATGAAATGATAATGTGCCCTTGAGCACCCCCGTCTTGCCCGTTTATTCATTGTACTTGATTTACTTGCATATGTCTCGATTTGGTATTTGACCTATTAGTCGGCACCACTAAGCTTGGATAACCTTGTTGGTCTGATCCACCAACTTGGAGATCCCCCTCTTGTCCCGCCTGCTGCAGTTTGGATCCAGCTACCCGGTCATTACCGTGGTCTTGTCCCGATGCCGCAGATTGCTACTGTGGTCCCCAATGCCCGGCTCGCTACCGTGGTCATGTATAGTATATGTATGTGTATATGTATTTATATGAGATCCACTGTTTCTCCTCACCTCGAGTGACTGAGATCAGTGCCTAGTTATTGCTCTATCACCTTAGTGATAGAGGACTTAGCTTCGTGTGGTTGTCATCTTGCTTGTTTCCCGTTTCCTTGGTCACCTTACATGTTTTACATTGCATCCTTGTAATTGAATAAATGTTTTATCTCGTTCATAGAAATTGTTATTTAAATAGGTTTACAGGTTTTAAAGGTAAATTCATGTATTTATCGTATTGTCATTGTATTTTCCTCCATTTGTCAAACCATCGTATTTGATCTACTCTTTGGTACTCAGGTCCCGTTGTCGGTTATCCCGAGGAGGAGCTCGAGGTGGCGGTCGTAGAACCACAGCAGTTAGTTGAGTGGCGTGCTGATGATGTCATGTAGACGTTTGGTTGCCATGAGAGACTTAACATTTTGGGGAAACTGTCTAACCATTCTTTGGATTAGTATTTTGGTTATATTGGCCTGGTGGACCTCTATTTTTGGGAAATGTCATTAAATGATAATTGTATAAATTTTAACTTACTTTGGGTAAACATGCTATAGATCATTGCTCATTCTGATACAGTATCTTTATACTAGTGATATTGTTTTATGACCAAGGATGGTTGACTATTGGATTTGCTACACGCTTCCGCATTTAATAGAAATATTCATTTATAGTTGTGATATCCTCACCGCGGACACCTGTGGGAAATTAAATAAACATATGTTATTATTAAACTGTTGAGGTAGATTGTTATCATTATGTCATTATCACCACCATCACTAGTCCCGATCCCGGATCCCCGGTCCGGGGTCGTGACAGCTATTTCCTAGCAGTCTAAGTTGCAAAAGTGTACAGCATTGTCTACAACCGAAGCAGAATACATAGCTACTAATGAAGCAGAGAAGGAGATGATTTGGTTGAGGAAATTTTTTCAAGAACAAGATTTGAAGCAGGGAGAGTATGTAGTCTACTGTGATAGTCAAAGTGTTATGGATCTTAGCAAGAATGCTATATACCTTGCCCGCACGAAGCATGGTGATGTGAGATATCAATGGATTCGTGAGGTCATCGAAAAGAATCTCATGAAGCTGGAGAAGATTCATATTGACAAGAATCCATCGGACATGATGACTAAGGTCGTGTCTAAGGGAAAGTTAGAGTTGTGTTCAGAGTTGGCAGGACTGGACTCCTAGTAAGGGGGTTCAGAGGCGTCTTCCTCATGGTCTGGAGGGGGAGATTGTTGGCCTAGTGGGTCCAGACCAATTGGGTTTAGGGTCATGGGTATTTTGGCAATTGTACCGGGACTTTCTTATTGACTAAGATAGGGTTTCTTGGGGGATAAGAAAGAGAGCATTATATATTCATGTAATGCGTAACCCATGAGATATACTGTACGGCATATCATACAGAGACTAAACCCAAAGGAGAGTCGAGTTTCTTTCCCGTGGACGTAGGCAAGATTGTCGAACTACGTGAATCTCTTTGTGTGTGATTGCCTGTTCTTGTGTGGTTGATTGATTGCTCGATCGTTGATTCACGTTTCCGCATACAAGCGCACAACAATATAATCATGTGTTATACAAATTCCCAATTCGGCCCTATATGTTAAACCAATTTGATTCAAACTTGGAACGGTGCTGGCCCAAGGAGAGGTGGTTTGAGTGGTTTAGACGAAATAAATGGTACCTTCAATACTAATGAGATTAGATATCTGACGAAATAAATGTTACCTTCAATACTAATGAGATTAGATATATGACGAAATAAATGTTACCTTCAATACTAATGAGATTACATATCTGAATCCTAGTTGCTGTGATCACTATATTAAGAATGATACCCTTTTTTTTTTTTTTTTGCTAAATGTAAAAGTGTATATTACAAGGAAGGAAGAAGATACAATGGGATGTCTAAGCACAAGCCTAAAAAACAAATGACCTCTAGGTGTCACTACAGATGTCTTCCATTGTTGCTTCCCACAATCTCTTGATAGACTCAGGCACCACCTCTTTCTTGATATATGGTGTCCATAAGCCTTCAGAGGAGTTTCTTAAAACCCAATTAGCCTTTGCTCGACTCTTGTAGCACTATGTTGCTTCAGGACAAAACCATCTTTAAATGTATTAATGCATTATGATGAGAAGAGTTACACATTTTGGATTTATGATTTTGTAACTCTTTTTTCTTGAATTTTGATTGGCCGTTGCAGAATAATAGGCCATTATTTGCATTGATTCTTCATGATGCATGGGAGGAGTTACATGGTTTAATACTATAATTGCATTGACTTGTAACTTCCATTTCTTTGATTCTGATTGGGTCATCCATGATAATGGGTTATTAACCACATTAAGTAGCCATGAAAATGGGTTATTAACCGCATTAAGTGACTGTCATAGCACTTAAAGAGTCGTGGCCCATGTCGTGGCTTTTGAAATTCTATGCACGGCGTAGGGGACTTTGATCATAGAAAATTTCATACTTGATTCGATGTCTAACGACTTTGTAATTTCAGATATTAATCGTTATCAGTGGGCTAATACTATCTTTCCAGTTGATTTCTCGATCGGTCGGGCAAAAAGTATGCTTTCTTCATAAGCCGGATGATGACTTCGACGTGTTTGATGACGGATTCATGATTTTGACGAAGATCGACGGATTTCGTGCCCCAAAAATCGGATTTTCAGAAAATTACAGAGGCTATATGGCTTAAAAATGCAAACGGACCCAAAAATGGGTTTTCGCGAAAATCCGGTGACTCCGAATTTCCATCCCAAATTTCTATGGTCGCCAGCGACCATGAGCGGAAGGTGGCAACCATGGGGCTTTTTTTGCCCATTTGGTCGCCTTTTCGACCATTCTCTAATTTTTTTTCTCTTTGGCATATTTTTTTTTTGGTATGTTTGTATATCTTTTGTCATGATTTCCCTACAGAAAACTTGATGAGAAGTTGCAAGAAATGAGGTTCGAAGTTTCTGATTTTTTGGGAATGTTGAAGACTTTGTTGCGCACGAGTGTTGGTTTGTCACCAGAAGCCAAAATTGAGTCAAACAATGTTGGAATGACCTGAAACTTGAGATGGATCCTCATGGGCAAGAAATAAGACCGCTGATGAGAGCCTAAAAGATACATTTTAGGCCCCTCAATGAGGACTCGGTTATACCGTTGGATGAGATTAATTAGCTTAATTATGTTACTTTTATTGCTTATAGGTACTACAGATATAAGAAGCGAGATTCAGAGCTAAAATGAAAAAAAACCTCACAAAGCACGATAAGTCGAAGCCATCGCGAGACGACCCGGACATACTGTGTCCGGGCGTCGGACGCTAGCCACCGGGCCTCCGGACGCCCGGCCACAGAGACACCTGGAGGCATTCTGCCTCCGACCGGACGCCCAGCCTGGGTGGATTATGCCTCCAACGCGTTTTTAAGGGATTTTTCGAGGTCCAAAGTCTATATAAAGCATCCAAACTCAATTTTAAAATAATTCAAATCCTGGGAGAAGATCTGGAGGCTGGTTTGGGAGCTTTGGAAGAGCGCCAATTAGGATTTCGTCAACCTCTCGCCATGCGCAGCTAACTCTCCATCTTAGGGTGGCGATGAAGCCTTAATCTTGTATTTTGGTGATGTATAGGTTGATGAGTCCCAAAAAAGAGCACATTTTCATACACATTTTGGACCATTTTAAGGGTTTATTGATATTAAAGAGCTTTATTTAGTGTCAAATCATGTTTTTATGCATTTAGGACCCATTGTAGTGCATTCATGCATAATTTGCTAAAAAATCACAGTGTTTGTATAAATTCATGAAACCTGCCATTTTTTTATATTTCTTTTTGGAAAGTCGATTATTTTGGGTGCATCAAGTAGGATCCCATGCATTGTCAAGTTAAATTCCTTACATAGAATTATTCTTGAATCCATTTATTTTAATTTGTGTAGGAGAAATCAAAAATAGGACCACATTGGTGAAATTTGAGAGAGATCAAGGGTATGACATCTTTCATGGTGGACCCACATATCTTGGTATTTTTGGAGAGTTTGAAAAGTCAACAATGGAAAGCTAGATTTGTAATTTCAAGAACAAAAAAGTAAATTTCAAATTTGGTAAGATCTAATTCTTACTAAGTTTGAAAACTCAAAAATCAAGAAAGAAATTCAAGAGAGGAAAGAGCGCTAAAAGAGTTGACTAGTCAATCAAAGAAGCTTGAAAGCAAACCAAAGATGGAAGGGGAGTCGAGAAACAAGGAAAGAAATATCCCAAGATCCCTTTGGACATCCACATGGGTCCCACACACCCCATTGCACAACTATCATTCCATATGTGCACAATTATTATCTGATTTTTCAGAGGCAACAATATTAAATTGGTCGTAACTCTTAATTCAGCCATCAGATTGGTGCAATTCATACACCGTTGGAAAGATCTTTTTGAGTAGATATTTTAGAACCCAAGATTGTGTCAATCAGAGCTAAAACGAGGAAGATATGGCCTCTGGAAGTTGGTGCTATAATTTCTACTCGGGATTGCAATTTTTGCACATGGAAAGCACCAAAGATCTCTCACTCGCCTTTCTAATTCTTTGAAGAATTGTTCACCAAGGAATGGACATGTCATACAAAGAAGATTGCATACTACAAACTTGAAGCAAAGAAGGAAAGAAAGAGAACAAAAATCTATAAATTGAAGGCATAAGCATCCCTCTCCTCTCATGGGAAAATAGACCAGCTCTCTCTAGAATTTCTACTACACTCCATCTTCTTCCTCTCTCTTTCTCTCCATTTGATTCCTCAAGGAGATTTGGCCGGAAACCACACTACATCCTTAGGTTTTTCAACTAGAAGAGGCTTCTCATCCTAGTATGTAATTGTCATTGTTTATTTTTTTATATCTTCTGTAAGACTTTGCATATTAGTAAAATTGTTTCTTACTCTTTCAATTTTTCTTTCTTGTCCTTGGGTGATTAGTGCTTGTTTTATGTTTCTTTTCTTGTTGGTGTTTGGACTGATGACCCAAAAGCCCTAAGAGCATGATTCAAATTATGACCGCGCTTAAAAAAGAATTTTGAAAGAGGAGAATACACTTCCACACATTTAAGTTTCTGTTAAAACCATGCATTTACTTTTCTTGTTTTCACCACACATTTAAATTCTTGAACTTTTGTTTATTGTCTTTATTTTTATGATCAACTCAACTTTATGTTTATTTTGTGCAAAGTTTATCGTTGGAACTAATTAGCATTACATGCATATTCATATTGGTGGAGTTTAGACATGTTTAAGTTGCTGGAATCGGAGTTTTAAATTGAATAACCAAGAAAAATCAGAGGTTTGAGCCAATAACCTCGGCCAAATAATTTTTGAAAATTCGGATCCCAATATAAAGGGCACAAATCAGCACATTGATGCAGGAATTTCAGGACAGATTTTGTGTAAAAAGTTTGCGATTAGAAACCTGATCAAAACACATTATTTTTAGATGAAACGTGGGGAAATTAAAGTTTGATCAGTGTATTTTCAAACCCCAGAATTTCAAGCAAAAATAATTTTGGAAAGATGGTGAACCAGTGGCTCAAACATGGCTGGTCGGACCCACCTGCGTGCAGAATTTCTGCACAGGTTTTTTTTTTTTTAGGTCATGATCATACACTCATATCTCATTCGTTTTAAATCGTTTTTCACTTCCGTTTTTTTTTTATTATTCATGCATAATTGTAGTTTAAATTCCAGTCATTAAACTCAGTTTTAGGTTGCATTAGACTAGGAGAAATCATGCATAAAAACAGCCCTGCATACTAGTTTTTCAGACTTAGAATTTTTCAGCATCTCATGGCATACATTGCATTACTAACTTTCTAACTTTAGTTTCTTTTGTTTCTACTTTAGTTTCTTATTTTTACTTTTGGTACTTTCTATTCTTGATGTTCTAACTTGTGTTTTCTTTTGTAGCAATTTTAATTTTTATTTTAGGATTTTTAGATTTAGGAAGTTTTTGGTTTGTAATTAATTTAATTTTTGGAAAGTAAGAATGATGGTTGTAATTTTCTAGTTTATTATGATAGATTTAGATTTTTAATTTAGGACAGGTACAAGTTGAGAAGAAACCTTAATTTACATTGCTCCATGTGGATCGACCTGGTTTCACCAGTTTATTACTACATCGAGTCTCTACACTTGGAGCTCACGATCATGGGTTCTAGGGTTTTACTTTGAACACTTTTGTTTACATGACGTGATGCTATCCATTGATTGGATTTTCTTTAATGCAATATATCTTTCTTTGGTATTTTAATCTTATAGATTTGAATACTAAGTCATATAACGATGTTTAAATGAATGTGTTGTTAGATCTCAGATAATCCATGCCATAGAGATAGGTTATGCCCCGATCTAAACCCACATCCCTTATTTGTTGACTCTGTAAAGGTTTGTAACCAGAACGATTCTTTTTAGCGTTGATAGTGAAACCCTAGGTTTATACTTGCCATTGTGCGAGGTTAGAGTGGATTCGTACCCTGAGATCTTTTCTTTGATTGAATCAAAGCTTTCTCTTTTAATTTATTAATTTAAGAATCAAACTCATCAAACTAACACTTCGTTTTCTAATAGGTTAGTTTAGGAATCAAGACTTCATTTTTTATTAGGGTTAGTTTAGGAATTCTGGAACCAAGACAACTTAGCCTTTTTGTCCCGGAGGATGACACCCGGTAGACATCTTTGCTCTCACGAGTAGAGACAGTAGCTAGGTCTAATTATATTTGCAACCCCTATTTTAGGAGGATCAAATTTTGGCACCGTTGTCTGGGACAATTAGCACGGTTGTTTGTTTCTTTTAATTCTAACATTAGTTTAGCTTTTTCAATTTTTTTATTTTACTTTATCATCTTTTCTCACATCATTTACTATCTTTATTGCAGGTTACTGTATCTAACAAAAAAAAATCTTAGAGTTTGTGCAGGGATCTAAGAGAATTCACAAAGGAAAAAGTTTTACTAGATGAAATCTCTCTTCTCTACCAAAAGAACTGTACACTCTAAACTTTTTGAATTTTTTTTTCCATTACTTGCATAAGACTTGTGTGTCAAAGAACTCATCTAATTTTCCACACACAAATTCACAAATGGCAGAGGAAAGAAAGGAAAAGGAGGCTCCACCGGTACACCCCCCTCTCCTGCCCTTGAAGGAGCATTATACTCCTTAGGAATACGCATCACCATCGTGTATTCAGCTGCCTACAGTTCAGGCAGCTTATTATGAAATCAAACCTAGCACAATAAATCTTATTCCTTCTTTCTATGGTTTGAACAATGAAGACCCATATAATCATATTGATAACTTTCTGGTTATTTGCTCCACTGTGAGAATAAATAATTTCAGTAGTGAGGCCCTAAAAATGTTTCTCTTCCCGTTTTCACTAAAGGACAAAGTTAAGTATTGGCTGAGTACTTTACCTGCAAACTCCATCACCACTTAGGCCCAACTGCAACAAAAATTCATAGATAAATATTTCTCAATGGGCAAAACCAATCAATTCAGGAGATCCATCACATCGTTTGCCCAAACTGATGGTGAACAATTTCATGAGGCATGGGATAGATTCAAAGATCTCAATAGGAAGTGTCATCATCACCAAATTGCCAAGTGGCAATTGGTGCAATTCTTTTATGATGGATTGTCTCCTGAATGGAGAAATATGGTAGTCACCACCAATGGAGGATCTATTATGTTAAAAAATGAGGATGAGGCATGGGAGCTATTTGAGAATATGAGTGAGACCTTTCAACACCATGCCTCTACTGCTAGATTGAAAAGGCCGGCAGCCTCTAACTCTCAAAAACCTAAAGGGATGTTTGAAATTCAACCCTCTAATGAACTCACCACTCAAGTGGCTGCCTTGACCCAAAAGTTGGATCAGCAATTGTCTGTGAGTCAATCTCTCCAACCTCCATCTACTTAGGGTATTTGTGCTTTGTGCTCCAGTCTCGCTCATGTTGTGAGCAATTGTCCTACAGCCTCTCAGTTCCCTGAATTTGTGCAAGAGCAAGTGAATGTTGCACAGGGGTTTTCCAAACCAGGTAATAAACAATTTTCTGATACTTATAACCAGGGATGGCGCAATCACCCCTATTTTGCTTGGAAGTCGGTCAGTCAGGGCACTTCATACTCTCAACCGCCCAAGCAAAATTTTCCTATTAATCCTGCAGCATATCATTCCCAATATTCCCAACAATCCTACCAATACCCCCACCCCTCAACCACCACAAAGGAATCCATTCTTTGAAGAGACAGTGCTGCAAGAGCTCAAAGCAAGCACTCAGCTGGTCCATTCCCAATCCCGGTCCATAGCCAAGCTAGAGGCCCAAATGGGCTAAATAGCTAATGCTCTTAACATAAGAGAGGAGGGACGTTTGCCCAGCCAACCCACAGTCAACCCCAAGAATACATTCGAGGTGGGTAGTGGCTCGCAACCTTGTGATACCTATCATGAGCAAGCAAAAATGTTTGTCGTATTGCGGAATTGGCGTGAGGTTGAAACTAGGCCTGAGGAGCCTAAGAAGGTTGTGAGAGAACCTACAGCCAATCCCAAGGTTTTTGAGGCTGAAAGGGTTTCTACGGGAAAGGAGGTCACCCCTCCCAGTTCTTTATTGTTAAGAATTTTGTGTATTGCAATTTGATGGATGCATTATCATATTAGCAACATTTGAATTTTCACACATGCATTGTTTTAGAAAAACTTGAAACCTAGATTTATACATGCATTCTTTTTAAGACTTGTAAAAATATTGATTTATGCATGTTTTGTTTTTAAACTTGGATGCAATTAGTTTTCAAAAGAAGTTTTATGAATCAAGCTAGCCTATGAGTTTTAAATCTTTCAAATCTTTTTAGGCTTTTTGTCGCGACCCCGGAACGGGACCCCCGGGCCCGCGACGTTGCGTTGATGTTCCAATTACTATTACAGATTTTTACTTTCCCACAGGTTCCCGCAGTGAGGATTTCCAAAGACACGCGGAATCTGACTCACACAATCAAGTATGCGGAAGCGTGTAGCAAAACACATCAAGCTGAGCACCAATAAGGTATTTAAGTGCCATGACAAATAATAAGACATAGTATCAAAAAAAGAAGCTAACATGGCATTTCCATTAAGTTCAAGTTATAAAACTATCACCAAAGCAAGTTAAGTTTTAGGTACAATCCATAAGAGGCCAACAGAGGCCAATACACTTCTCCAAAATAATCAAAAGAACCCTATGACAAAGATGACGAGACTCGAGAACCCGCCCGACGTCTAGATGACATCATCGGGCTGCCACTCTCTCACAGGGTTGGCTCACAAGCCTCCTCCTGACGCTCCTCCTCAAAGGTAACGTCTCCTGCACCTAGGCACCAACAAACAAGGGTCAAACACAACGGTTTGGCAGGTAATCAATTTAGGAGCAAGCATGAACAATAATGTTTAAGAAAACATATAAGCAATACTTGATTTGAAATACTATCATGACTGAGGTACATTTGTAGAACTAAATAATTGAGCTGAGGTACTAAAACAAACTAGCATGAGTACATAATATATCATGAATAGTTACAATCCACAAGGAGCCCATCATTTCTCTATCATTTATATAATGAAAAGAGCAAGCACGCACGACAAGCACGATATACATAATATAAGCATGACACGATTTCCCACAAAGACGGGAATTCCGGCCGCGGAACCGGACACGCACGATGTGTAATAAATACACGACCAGTCTGCAGACAGTCCACATGTTTAAGGACCCCCAGACAGTGGATCAAACTGAAAGGGCCGTCCAAGCTCAGTGGTGTTACTAAATTCATGAATGCACAAAACACGTGAAACACTATCAAAACTTGTCAAGATAAAAAGGGGGAAATCACTTATCAAAACACGATGAACACGACTAGCAAGGGCATAATTAATATGCATAACACGCTTAGGAAGTGATCCCTTTTTTCTTGAAACACGTCTTCAAAACTAGCTTGTACTTAAACTTCAAGACGAGTACACGATGATATTCATTGTATCAAAACCAAAGTACGAACACAAGGCCTATCAAGCTCATCCAAGGACCTTTGGTTGATCGTTGTGCAGCCGAAGCCCAGATGTTGGAATAAAAACGAAATTGGTGCCCCAGAAGTTCAAAGACATCTCGGGTTTCGAGTGCATAATATCAGGCTAAAGGCCACTAAACATGTTCTAGTTTTTCATTCTTACAAAGGCTCTTCAAAACAGGAAATTTGTCAATTTCGGTCACCTCGCGGTCAGGTGTCGGCTAGCCGAACTAAGGTATGGCGGCTAGCGCCATCTGACCGACGAGCTGACCACTGGAAATTCAGGTCCAACACAGCCCTCTGGAAAAGGAACCGAACTGACTGCGGTTAGCTTACGGTTAGCCGAACTGAGACTTGGCGGTTAGCCGTGAGCTGACAGTAGGGCTGACCGCGGGAGATCCAGTCTGAAATGTAGCTCTCGGGAAAAGGAACCGACAACGCGCGGTTGGCCAGCGGTTAGCCGAGATGGGGTATGGCAGCTAGCCGCTCGCTGACCGTCAAGCTGACCGTAACTCCCTGGCGAAATGTCAGCTTCTGGAAAGGGAACCGCCGAGCTCGGTCAGCTCGCGGTTAACCGAAATGAGGATTTCGGCTAGCCGCCAGCCGACCGACGGCTGACCGAAACTGCACGGGAAATGCAGTTCAGTGCAGATTTTCACATTTCTTTCTTCCCTTCTTCTTGTTCCTCATTCCACTTGCACTCCCTGAGCCTACATGCTCTCCAAGGGACAAAACACACATTTTTCCCAATTTCAAACATTCAATCCAAGGAAAACATGATCATGAAGCTTATAAACATATCAAATGCACAATTTCTAAAATAACAATGGAATCAAAATACACATGCACATTGAACCTATAAAGATTACTTGCCTTGCCCAAGCCAAACACTCTTCTCCAAGCACTTCACTCAAGCCAATCCAAAGACTACAAAAACCCATGGAAACCACACAAACTCACTCAAATCTTGAAAACAAGAAACCCATTTTACCAAAAGGGTTTGTAACATGGAAAACAAGATTTTTAAGGAACTAAAAGACTTTATGAAAAGCATGGGTTGAAGTTCTTACCTAGAGAAGGTCAAACAAGAGAGGAGAAAGAAAATGAAGAGCTTGTCCGACAAGAAACTCCACGAAATTGGTACCAACGGAAAGCTTGCAAGGAGATGAAGAAGATGACGGTCTTGGAATTCTATTTGGAGTCATCTAGCTAGATCATGCAAGGTGAGGAAGATGGAAGAGAAAAAGGGTTTTCCTTGCCCTAGGTTCTGAAAATTGCAGAGATTTTGTAAAGTGAATGAAAAGAGAGGGAGATGGGGCTTAAGTGAATACAATGGGCCCCAACTAGCTGAACCTTGAAGTGATTAAAACATTATCTTGTGGACCTCGAATGACTTCGACAAAGAAGGATAAAACGATCGTCAAAAAATCTAGTTTTTAAAAAATATATTTTTAACATGGTTTTGAGATCTCGAAAATTGTGTCTAGATTTGTGCATAACATACAATTTTACCCTCTTTGGGCCAAAACTTGGGTTTTTGGGCTTCAAACATGAATGTGCTTAAGACGAAAGTTGTAACACATCGAAAAATCATTCAAATGGAATCAAAATCACAATCACACGGAAACTGATACGATCTTCCCAACTTACACGTGCGCTTAGGCCTTCTTGAGTGTGTCTGACTAGTACTACACGTTCTCAAAAATCCCCAAAGCTATGTCCAAGACTAAACTAATTACTTCTAACCCAATGACCACTAAACCCAATTAGGACTAAACACATACTAATCGCACACTAATCGACTTGGTCTGGGTCGGGATCTAACACTTTTTATGTTTCATGATTTTAACCCTCTTAGTTTCATTCAAATCATGATTCCTAGCTCGATTCAGTGGCCCAAAAGTTCCCTTCAAGAAATTCTTTGAAAAATACAATTTTAGGGAATTTTGGTCCCAGGCCCGGGTCAACCCGCAGGAGACCCGGTCGACCGGCCATACTGCGCGGTCGACCGGGAAAGAGTCGTTGGCTACTTTTTTCAAACGGTCAGTTTTATGACCGTTGAATGCCAGGTCGACTAGGGATAGGGCAGGTCGACCGGGAACACGCAGGAACTCAGTTTTTGACTATAAATACAAGTTCATTCCTTTGGAAAAGTTGTTGAAAAGGAGAGGAACCAAGAGCCACTCTTGAGGTGTTTTGAGACAAAGAAAAGAGGATGAACTAAGAGAGACCAAGGGGTCAATAATGAAGCTAAAGTTTGGATCAATGAAGTTAAATCTCTAAGTAAGTTTTACTTTTATTAATCATATGTTATATGTTTTGTTTAAATTATTGGTAAATTAATTTCAACATTATAATTATGATGTGTTGAATTCATTCTTCTTTTAATCTTTGATCTAAGTTAGATTGGATTCTTCACTTTGATTTCAATCCAAGTTGTTTTAAAATCTTCCTTAATCATGCTTAGCCAAAATCTTTGATTTCTTTTAAAGCATGATTCATTTTCTTGGTTGAATTTTTATTTGTTGTTTTCATTCATTTAAACCTTAGTTAAATTTATTTGGTTTTGAAAACAACATTACACATGCATCACATGTTCTAAGTTAATTAATTTATACAACTTGTGAGTCTTTGATTTTCATATCATTAACAAGTTTGTATTCATACATGTGATTTGCATTAAACTTCAATCAAATATTTTATGTGCCTTAAACTTTGAAATGCTTTAAGCATATATTAATTGAGCTTTGTTTTTAACTTGATTGAAGTTATCACACACACACACACACACACACACATCATGAACATACATCTTTGCATTCATTTAGTGTTTGTGTGAGCTAGTTTTTCACTTTCATATCCGCCTATTTTAGAGGCAAATATATTGAGCTTAAATTGTATCTCTTTGAGTGTTTTTGTAGACACTTCTTTAAGAGAAATCTTTTTCTTGTAAAGGTTATTGCTTAGCCTAAGATAAGCATTGTGTAAAGGTTATTGCTTAGCTTAGAAAAGCATCTTGTAAAGGTTATTGTTTAGCCTAGAAAAACAAAATTTTAAAGGTTATTGCTTAGCCTATGGAAAAGCATAGATAGTGGAAATCCAGTGGGGTGATTAGATCACAAGTCGGTAGTAGATGTAGGCATTGAGGCCGAACCACTATAAATCATTGTGTGGTGGTGAATGCGTTGTGGTGATTCTTTTTAGCTTCCGCATTTTGTTTGTTTATCATCTCTTGTGACTAGTTTATTTTTAAGAAGTTAAAATTTGTCATAATTAGTCACCTATTGTAGCTCACCATATTCACCCCCCCCCCCCTCTAGGGTTAGGATCCCAAGACTTACAATTGGTATCAGAGCCTCGTGCTCTATCTTATAGGATCAAGTGTTTGGAACTCTTGATTAGGTGTAAAAACCTAGAGTCAAAACCCTAGTGTTGTGCTTTCATGAAAATCATTAGAATGGATTCCAGTTTGATAGATTGTTTAGATTCTTGTGTAGATTCTTCTAGACCCCTCCTTCTTCCTTCTATTGGAGATTCAAACCCTCAAATTAATGAATCTCAATTTGATTTAAAAGACGAAGAAAATGTTTATAATGAAGATGACCTTCAACAAGCCTATGAGGAATTATATACTTTGTCCGTAGAGCTTGATAAGAAAAATAAGAAATTAAGAAAAGAATCTAAAAATCTAAACAAAGAATTAGTTTCTTCAAAAGATAAACTTTGAGAAAAAGAAGAAGTTATACAATGCTTAGACTTAAAGTTTATGATCTCTTTGCATAACTTATCTAATATTAAAGAAGATCTAAATGAATTAAAGATAGAAAATGATGATCTTAAAAAGGAAAATTCAAAACTAAGAGATCAATTAAAAAGGCAAGATGAAGGCATTAACAATTTAGAATCCAAGTTGACTATCACTAAGGAAAATTTATCTAATGCTCAAAATAAGATAAAAACTCTAGAACTTGGATCTAATGTTATAAATGAACTTAAATTTGATTTGAAACTTGCCCATGAAGAACTAATCAACTATAAGGAAATTGAAAATGAACTATCAAAAGTTAAAAATGAAAATTCAATCCTTATAAACAAAGTCACTCAACTTGAAAGTTACAAACAAAAGTATGAGTGCAAGTTTACCCAAGGTGAAGAGAGATTTGAAAAGTTATTTAAATTGGGTAAATCTCAAAGAGATAGGACGGGTCTTGGATTTGATAGGAATATTTCACATGACCCTAAATTAACCAACACATTTGTGAAAGGTGAGTCCTCTCTCTCTAGCACTCTTTCTCCTTTGCCCAAATCTAAATGTAATTATTGTGGCATTGAAGGGCATTTTAGGTTTGAGTGCAAACTAAGAAGAAGAAGTCATGTGTCCAAACCCATCTATGAACCCAAAAAGGTAGGATCTAAATCTATGAAGGGTAAGACACTAAAAATCAAAGAAGACTCCAAAAAGATTAAACAAGTTAAATCAATTAAAATGGAGTCTCCTAAGATAGATTCTAAAAAGTTTAAACAAGTTAAACCAAGTATAAAAGAATCTATCAACAAAAAGCTTCTCAACCTATCTCCCTTAAATCAACCCATGAAAGAACTTTTGAAGAAAGTAACAAAGTTAAATTTAAAATTCAAAAGTCAAATAAAGGGAGAATAAAAGAAGAAAAGAAAAATGAATCAATCTACTAAGAAACAAACTCACCAACCTCAAAAGACTAATCACCAATCTAAGCTAAATTTAGTAAAATCTAAATATCCTGGTGATAAGTTCAAATTGAAAATTTATCAAGTCAAATCTCCTAAAGTTTGTGGGACTTCCAAACTAGACCTCAAAGATCAACCCTCTCAAGACCTTAGGTGGATTCCTAAAGTTAGATACTTAGACAAACCTTAAAGCCTTGAACCTCATTGACCAACCTATCCTTTATAGTTAAATCATATTGTTGGTCATGTTACATTTGCATTTTGTTTCTATATAGTTACATTTCTTAAAATGCAATGTTTATTTGTGATCAATTGATTTTGTCTTCATGCACCATTCTAATTACATATCATGGTTTTCAAAATCATTTGATTATAATTTCATCATGTTAGATTTGATTTTTGCTCACATTGAGTTATAGCACTTGCATTGCATTTCTATACATGATCAATTGATTGTGATTTCAAAAGCTTTCTTAGCTAGATTATTCATGATCAATTGTTGTTATAAGTCATTTGCATCTTTGCTTATTTAGTTATATTCTTTTTATATGAAAATGTCAAATCGTTCTATGTATGGTTGTGATCTTAGTTATATTTGTAGAAACCATACTAGAACTCAAATCCATCATCTATGCCTTCTAGTCATTTCTTTTTGGATGGTTATGATGTTGATTCATGTATATTCTCTAAGTGATATCATCCTTATACATGTTTCAACTTCATAGTAGTGATCTTGATCATATGAAACTCTTTGAAATCCATTCCTCGTATATCTATATGTTTGATGGATATCTTAGTTGGTGAATTCATATGATTTTGACACTTTGAAAATTGCATGCATTTCCATATTGTATCCTTTTGCATTGCAATTGACCTTGTTCATCACTATGCTTATTAGTTATATCATTAAAAGTGATGAATATCCATTTATGATGCTTGATGGAATTTTGTGTTTGTCACATCCTTGCTATTTATCATGTTGTCAAATTCAATTGGTTTCAATTGGTATAATTTTTTATTGATTTGATTTCTTGTGAATGTGATAAACCTTGTGTACATTGGATTGAACTTGATAGTAATATATTTTTTCCATGTCACATTCCATTAGCATCATAATTTTCATGTTTGCCACCTCTCTTGCTCATATAGGTAAATCTTATAATCACCATGTTTATATATTCATAATCTTGGTTGGTTATTAATTGAGGTTGGCTTCATGTTTGAATTTCATTTCACTCATCTTGCACATTAATAGTCATATTTATTGATTGAATGAAATGATTTCAAAACTTTCATAGCATATGTTTTTCATAGTTAAATTGATTGATGTTATGTTTGGTAAACCCCATATCTTCATGGATAGCTCTATTTTGGATTTATCTTAATAGTTCTATTCTTTATAACTCCATTTTAGAGTGATTGTTTTAATAGACTTATCTTTGAATCTCAATTGGTATTCTTTGTTTTTCCAATTGGTATCCATGATCGCTTTTCTCCTTGACCTTGTTTTTTTTTTTTTTAATTTGATCATATTGTGCTCTATAGTTAAACGTGTCTAATCTTGTCCTTGAAGTTGACCCTCAATTAGTTAAACCATCTTCTTCTTGCACCAAATAGTTAAATCTTAGTCAACATGTTGACAAAAGGAGAGAATGGATTGAGGGGGAGTGTAAACCTTCATAGGAAGTATTAGTTTTGATCAAATTCACCCTTGTATTGACTCTTTACCCTTTTAAGCTTGCTAACCATACATGATAACCTGTTATGAATTTCATTTTTAATTTCTTTTGTTAACAGGTGCTTCTAAAAGGTACTTTTCTTGTTTTATGTGTGTAGGTACCTTTGCAATTTAATGTCAAAGGGGGAGAGAACATTCAACTTATCTAAAGGGAAAGAGAATGTCCAAGCTTCCTAAGGGGAGATATTGTATGATCTTCTACAGGGGGAAAGAATGCATATCTTGCCAAAGGGAGAGAGAGGCATGGTCAAAGGGGGAGAGGTGAAAGAAGAAAGCTTGGGAGCTAAAGAAGATGCTTGGCCATAAAGAAAGAAAGGAGAAGAGAGAGCTTGAAGAATGATTAAGCTCCAAGCATCAAGAAGAATGAAGAAAAAGTCCAAGAGCCCAACCTAAGAGAAGAAGCATCCAAGAGATTTCAAGACTTGTCCAGCTTAGGGGGAGCTGAAAACTTGGTGTGTTAATTCGGTGTTGAGTAAGTTGCCATCAAATTGCAAAGGGGGGGATTGTTAGGGATTTTGTGTATTGCAATTTGATGGATGCATTATCATATTAGCACCATTTGAATTTTCACACATGCATTGTTTTAGAAAAACTTGAAATCTAGATTTATACATGCATTATTTTTAAGACTTGTAAAAATATTGATTTATGCATGTTTTGTTTTTAAACTTGGAAGCAATTAGTTTTGAAAAGAACTTTTATGAATCAAGCTAGCCTATGAGTTTTAAATCTTTCAAATCTTTTTAGGCTTTTTATGTTTCATGATTTTAACCCTCTTAGTTTCATTTAAATCATGATTCCTAGCTCGATTCAGTGGCCCAAAAGTTCCCTTCAAGAAATACTTTGAAAAATACAATTTTAGGGAATTTTGGTCCCAAGCCCGGGTCGACCCGCAGTGGGCTCGGTCGACCGGCCCAGGAGACCCGGTCGACCGGCCACACTGCGCGGTCGACCGGGAAAGAGCCATTGGCTACTTTTTCAAACGGTCAGTTTTATGACCGTTGAAGGCCAGGTCGACCGGGGATAGGGCAGGTCGACCGGGGATACGCAGGAACTCAATTTTTTAGTATAAATACAAGTTCATTCCTTTGGAAAAGTTGTTGAAAAAGAGAGGAACCAAGAGCCACTCTTGAGGTGTTTTGAGACAAAGAAAAGAGGATGAACTAAGAGAGACCAAGGGGTCAATAGTGAAGATAAAGTTTGGATCAATGGAGTTAAATCTCTAAGTAAGTTTTACTTTTATTAATCATATGTTATATGATTTGTTTAAATTATTGGTAAATTAATTTCAGCATTATAACTATGATGTGTTAAATCCATTCTTCTTTTAATCTTTGATCTAAGTTAGATTGGATTCTTCACTTTGATTTCAATCCAAGTGGTTTTAAAATCTTCCTTAATCATGCTTAGCGAAAATCTTTGATTTCTTTTAAAGCATGATTCATTTTCTTGGTTGAATCTTTATTTGTTGTTTTCATTCATTTAAACCTTAGTTAAATTTATTTGGTTTTGAAAACAACATTACACATGCATCACATGTTCTAAGTTAATTAATTTCATACAACTTGTGAGTCTTTGATTTTCATATCATTAACAAGTTTGTATTCATACATGTGATTTGCATTAAACTTCAATCAAATATTTTATGTGCCTTAAACTTTGAAATGCTTTAAGCATATATTAATTGAGCTTTGTTTTTAACATGATTGAAGTTATCACACACACACATCATGAGCATACATCTTTGCATTCATTTAGTGTTTGTGTGAGTTAGTTTTTCACTTTCATATCCGCCTATTTTAGAGGCAAATATATTGAGCTTAAATTGTATCTCTTTGAGTGTTTTTGTAGACACTTCTTTAAGAGAAATCTTTTTCTTGTAAAGGTTATTGCTTAGCCTAAGAAAAGCATTGTGTAAAGGTTATTGATTAGCCTAGAAAAGCATCTTGTAAAGGTTGTTGTTTAGCCTAGAAAAACAACATTGTAAAGGTTATTGCTTAGCCTATGGAAAAGCATCTATAGTGGAAATCCGGTGGGGTGATTAGATCACAAGCTGGTAGTGGATGTAGGCATTGAGGCCGAACCACTATAAATCATTGTGTGGTGGTGAATGCGTTGTGGTGATTCTTTTTAGCTACCGCATTTTGTTTGTTTATCATCTCTTGTGACTTATTTATTTTTAAGAAGTTAAAATTTGTCATAAATGGTCACATATTGTAGCTCACCCTATTCAACCCCCCCCCCCCCCCCCCCCCCCCCCCCCTCTAGGGTTAGGATCTCAGGACTTACATTTATCTATCTTAGCTATGGCACCCCCATATGTGCCTAAAGTCCCTTTTCCCACTTATCTTGACACACCCTCTCATTTTAGTAAAAAGGGAGCCACCATGGATAAAATGCTAGATGTGTTCAAGCAAGTAAAGATCAACCTACCTTTGTTGGATGCTATCAAGCAGGTGCCTTCTTATACGAAATTTCTGAAAGATCTGTGCACTCAAAAGTGCAAATCTAAATCTCATCTGCCAAAGAAGGTTTTGCTCACTGAGCAAGTGAGCTCGATTTTCCATAATGACACTCCTCCTAAGCTGAAAGATCCTGGTACTCCCACAATTACTTGTACGATTGGGAGTTACATCATTGATCATGCATTATTGAATCTCGGAGCGAATGTCAATCTCTTGCATTACTCAGTGTATGAGCAGATTGGGCTGGGGAATTGAATCCCACTTTGGTTACCTTGCAACTTGCTGATAGATCTGTCAGGGTACCTCAGGGTATAATTGAGGATGTTCTGGTCAAGGCCGACAAGTTCGTTTCCCTGTCGATTTCATCGTCTTTGACACTGAACCCGTGCAAAACTCGAGGACATACACTCCCGTCATTCTTGGCCGCCCCTTTTTGTCCACAACCAATGCAAACATTAATTGTCGCACCAAAGTTATGGATGTTTCCTTTGGTAATATGAAAGTGGGGCTGAATGCTTTTAAGGTCTCTCATCAACATCCAGACAAGAAGGACTGCATTGCAGTCAATGTTGTTGATGAGATCGTGGAAAAAGCTCTTCAACCTGAGGATACCTCACTAGTTATCATTGCTTCTGATCTGTCTGACGACTAGGAATATCATATAAAGGAGGTGGACATGAAGGAAGTGCTGAGTCATGTATTTATGTAGATTTGGAGTGTACTTAATAGGTGTTCTTTATTTATTTATTTTCTTGCCACTAACATTTTGCATGAAATGGGTGCATGGTCGCCGGCGACCCTGGAAGTCCGAGTCGCCGGATTTCCGCCGGAGGGCCCGTTTTCCGATCCTTTTCGCGTTTCGGGAGTTCTAGCTCCTATAATTTCCTGAAAATCTGTTTTTTTATGCTCGAAATCGACTGATCTCCGTTAACATTTCGGATCCGCCGTCAAGAGCATGAAATCGTTATTGATCGCTCCAAGATAGCCAATCGACTGACCAAGAAAGTACACTTTCTGTCTGACCGATCGAGAAATCGACAAGATAGATGGTATCGGCCCGCTGTTAGCAACCAATGTCTGAAGTTGCATGATCATCTGACATCAATCAATATGAAGATCCATCATCGATCATCACAAGAAGAATCCCAAAAGACGTGGCACGGCCCGCGACTCTTCAAATCCCAGGCGACCACTTAATGTTGTTAATTGACCCAACTAAATGCGGTCATTAACTCAATATTTTGGACGGTCCAATCAGAAGCAAGGAAATGGGAGTTACAAGTCAAAGTCATCATAGCATTAAAGCCATGAAACTCCTCTCATCATGGAGATTAAAGGCGATTAAATGCCCATCATTCTCCATCGGCCAATCAGGTTCAAGGAAAAAGGAGTTACAAAATCAAGAAATAAAAACCTGTAACTCCTCCCATCATGGAGCTTTAAAGCCATCAATGCTCATAAACCCTCTTAAATGGCTACCAAAGGCCTATAAATAGGAGAGCATTCCAAGAAGAACGGATCAAAAAAAATCAGCCAGAAAGATCGTCCAGAATTCCCAAAAGCTCTGCTACTCTGAAGAAACTCTGCTGCAACAAACACCACAAAGTGATTGAAGTCCTTTGGGGGGCACTCCCCCCAAGGCAAAGCCCTCTCTTCTCCTATTCAACATGGCCTAGACGTGGCTTTTCAGCCCGTCTCTTTGTTTTATTTATTGGATATAGGACCTTCCCTTGGTCTTTATCCTCTAAAAAAACTGAAGTCCAAGCCAAGCCAAAAGAATCAAAGCATCGCATGTTCTCAAATGAAACACGATGGCGAAGTCCATACATGACTTGCGACCATCGATCTGAACGTGTCCCCGCAATTTCCTGAGAAGTCAGATCCCTTTTCTCACTTTTCTGTTGTATTTTGTATTTTCTTTAAGAGACAAAAAAATCACATTTCTTATCTTTCTTCATTGATGAGATTTGTAAATCGCCTTTCACGGCACAAAATCGCCTTTCACGGCAAACAAAATGAAATCGCCTCTCACGGCATTTTAAAAACTGTCTCTTTCTTAAAATATATGTGCAATGGAAAGTTAGAAAAAAGATTGATTTCCTTTCTACTTGTGAAGGTGGATCTTCGGATCACCATCTCTAAATTCCAAGTAGAATAGAAAATCTAGCATACCCGTACAAAAAAATGTTTATACCCGCCTTTCCCCCCTTTTTTCCCTCCATTCGGCTCTCTTGATAGCCCCGGGGACAGATGGGGGAGGAACGGAAGGAATCGGGTCCATCAATTTTCTTAAGAACAACTTGCTGGCACAATTGTTTCTTACTTATCTCTTATCTCTTGTTTTTTATAAAAGATCATTTAAAGACTCCAAATCCTCTCTATTGCCTTTTAAAGGTAGGCCCGGGCCCACTTTGCAATTCCTAAAGGAGGGTCACATGGTCACAATCACAAAAGGTGGACCTATATTATAATTCTTATAATGGTGGGACCACATTATAAGATACCACTTCTAATTTCTAAAGATGGGCATCACATTGTAATTTCTAAAGGTGGGTATGTTCTAATTTCTAAACGTGGGTATCGTGTTGTAATTTCTAACGGCAAGTCATGTGTCCACAATCACAAAAGAGGTGGCCCCACTTCATAATTCTTAAAGGTGGTTCATATAGTTACTATTGCAAAAAGTGGAGCGACATTGTAAATCCTATGAATGTAGGCCGACATTGTGAATCCTATGAATATGACCCCATGTTCTAATTTCTAAAGGTGGCTCATGTGTTCCCACATTAATGTAAATTTTAGAGGTGGCTCATGCGTTCACAATCAATAAAATGATGGGCCCACATTATGACTCATATAAAGGTGGGCCCACATTGTAAATCCTATGAATGTGCCTTCATGTTCTAATTTCTATAGGTGAGCATTACATTGTAATTTCTAACGGCTTGTCATGTTTCAACAATACAAAAAAAAAAAAAAAAATTATGGCTCTGCTTTGTGATTCCTAAACGTGGGTGAAGTGGTTACGATGAGAAAAGGTAGACCCATATTGCAAATCCTATAAATGTGGGCCCGTATTCTATTTTCTAAGGGTGTGTACAATGTTGTAATTTCTAAAGGTGGGTCCCATATTTACATTCATAAAAAGGTGGCCCCGCATTATAATTCCTATAAAGTTGGTCCATATTGTAAATCCTATGAATATGGGCCCCATATTCTAATTTTTAAAAGGTGAGTACCACGTTGTAATCTTACATGTGGGTCCCATACACGACAATAATAGAGTCCCACAAACAATAAAAGGTGGGTCCAACATTGTAAATCCTATGTTTCTCTTGCTTTCGTTATTTAGAGCATAACTTTTATAATTTCACCAAATAAGTTTTATACTGCATATTCTCAGCAGAATAGTTTAATATAGTGTTACCAAAGCATAATATAGTCTTAGTACAACCCGATCTCAACACAACCTGATATAAGTACAAAATCGGTAACAACACTAGAACGATGCCAAATGGGCCCTCAAAGCCCCAAATACAAGCTCCTTGGAATTCAGAACGAAGGAAACTTCGGCCCTCCAAAAAGTGGTCTTTCAGTCAACTAGAGAAATCGCTCTGGCCCCTATGACCTTCAAAGCTCCAAAACTAAACTATTTGGATTTGAGCTCGAATGCTGGTCTCTAACCACTGAAGGGATCTTTCGGGCCACTAAACTATATATGTTTGGAGCACCGAAATCCAAAGAAGCCTTGAATAAAAAGAAGAACTTCTCCATCTCACTAAGACCTAACAATTTTTACTAGTTGGCTAAGGGTATTAGGGCCTTTTTTTTATAATTACTAAGGGTCAATTTACCTGAGGGTTGGCACATCTTGAGAGTGTAACTTGATGAGCACATCCTTCCACATCTTGATCTTTTTGTCTTGATACAAGTTGAGTAGCTTCCAAAGTCAAGATTATGGACTGGTCACAAAATTGAAAATCAAAGGGAAGCGTAAGATCTTAAAGATTATTATTATAAATCTCGATAGATTTTGATTAAATTTGGGAAAATACCCAAACATATAGATCTAATTTTTTGGACTTCTATGGCACCTAATTCATGATCTGAACCGTCCAATATTCTTATCCTAATGGTAAATATCAAGATGTAAAGTTTTATATCTTAATTATTCATGGATTTTTAGAAATTAATGAAAAACATCAACAAACTCTTAACAAAAGTAAAACCAATGGAATTATTCATTAACCCATTGAAAATGATGATTTTCACATACGTGATAGTTTATCTCACATGTGTAACACTTGAACATGCAACATACCTAAAATTTATCTCATATCAATTGCATGAAAGGCAAAAGCTAGACCACATTCAAGTATGCATGGTATAATGAAGTAATTTTCACGGTTCATGACAAATTGTAAACTCTGAATCTACCGGCAAAAGATGCTAGCCAAAAAAGTATTTGTAAACTCGGTGTTTGTACCACCGTAATTGAAAATCAATTCCAAAACTGCCCTTTTCACAAACACAAATTGCCCTTCATCCATTTTGTTAATTAGTATGGCTCACTATTAATTAGTAAGTCTTGGTTAACCGGGCTCCTGGATTGCCTAAGTTGCACTCTGATTAAAAGTATGCCTATTATAGTAAGTCTATTGTGATTAGAAGTTGGTTTTGGGTGTAACAGGGTTTGGGGCTGATATTATAAATAGAGATAAAGGGTCTCTAGGATGAACACAACTATTCTGATTGCATAGTGATTATCCCGTCTTCCCCTTGGACAAAGGCCAAAAGCCGAACTACGTAAAATCTCTGTGTTCTTCTGTGCGTGATTGATCTCTTCTCGTAGCCCTAGATCATAACAAATTGGTATCAGAGACAAGTTGGCGTGATCGGAAGAAATCCGACGGATTGAATTTTTAAAGGGTTGATCGGAGAAGAGAATTGGTGGGCCACATCAGACGATCGTCTGATCAACCGTAGAGAGGAAGGAAGAAGCGTTGTCGTCTCCCCGCCGCTGGTTCCGCAGACCACTGTCGCGCCGAGGAAAATAAAATAGCAAAGAAGCAGCGATTTGGGTACTATTTTATCTCAGCTGGGCCCCACCTCGTCGTCACAACTGGCCTGAGTTCTCGCCTGAGGATCGCCGCTGCATGTCGCACGTTGCCGAAGGTCGCCACCGCTGCGTGTCGCACGTTGCCGTGGCCGGAGTGTGCGACACGTCAAGATTCTGCTTTTTTTTTTTTTCATTCAGGTTCTGGTTCTCAAACGTAACTGTTTAAAGAAGAATAAGGGAGTTCCAGGCCGGTCTAGTTCGGGTCAGGTCAGACCTGACTCGTGCAGAAGAAGCCCAGAGTAAAGCCAGTCAGGTCGGGCCAGTCCAGGTCTGACCCGAACCGCGTGCAGCAAGGCCCAATAGCAGCAGAAAGGCGCTGACGTCAGTGTGGTACGGTCAAAGGAGATCAAAGGAAGATTTGACCAGATTAACGGTTGAAAATTGTTTTCACGATATATTGACGATCCGGAGTCCGATTTGAGATTCGTTTGAACCTACGGACTCGTCTCGAGGAGATCTACGCAGGTACAGTGAAAGATCCGTAGAATAGCTGCTAAATTTTAGATTGAAAAATTCGACGGAAACAATGACTTCGGTCTATGGCGTTTGAAGATGCACGCTTTGCTGGTCCAGAATGGTTTGCAGAAAGCTTTGAAAGGAAAGAATGTTTTGTCTGACAAACTGTCAGATGAAGAGAAGGATGAGTTGCTGGAGAAGGCATACGGTCAGATTCTGCTGTTTCTAAGTGATGGTGTACTGCGAAAGGTTGTCCAAGAGAAAACTATTGCTGGCATATGGCAGAAATTGGAGAACTTGTACATCACAAAGTCCCTCACAAATTGCTTGTACCTGAAGAAGCGAATGTTCACCTTACAAATACAGGAAGGTACGTATGTTTTAACCCATCTTGATTCTTTTACAAAAGCTGTTTTGGATCTTGAAAATATAGATATTCATATTGATGATGAGGACCAAGCTATAATGTTGCTCTACTCTTTACCACCCTCGTATGAGAACTTTGTTGATACCATGATGTATGGTAGAAACACTCTTTCTAAGGAAGATGTTGAGTCAGCCTTGAACTCTAAGGAGTTAAAGAAAAAGGTTACCACTGAAAATACTGACAATTCTGGTGAGGGTTTGGTAGTGCGTGGTAGAACAGAGAAGAGAGAGCAGAATAGAAGAGGCTGATCTAGGTCAAAATCAAAAACTAGAAAATTAAAGTGCTTCAAATGTCACAAGGAAGGGCATTTTAGAAAAGATTGTCCAAAGCAAAAAGGGAAGGAGAAATCTGATTCTGGAGAACTTGTCGGAGTTGCAATCGAAGCAACAGAGAGTAATTCTGATGGTGCAGAAGTTCTTTCAGTTACTGTTGGTAGCTTAGCAACTGAGTGGATTCTTGATTCGGGGTGTTCCTATCATATGTGTCCTTACAGAGATTGGTTTACCAATTATCAATCTATTGATGGTGGTAAAGTTCTTATGGGAAATAATGTAGCCTGTAAGGTTGTTGGGATAGGTGCAATCAAAATTAAGATGTATGACGGTATTGTGAGAACTTTGTCAGATGTTAAGCATGTTCCAGAGTTGAAGAAAAATCTGATTTCCTTAGGTACGCTTGACTCCAACGGTTGTACCTACAAAGCTGGAGGTGGAGTTATGAGAATTTCGAAGGGTGCTCTTGTAGTGATGAAGGGACTAAAACAGAATGGCCTTTACTTTCTTCAAGGTAGTACAATTACAAGTTCTGCAGCTGTGTCGTCCTTAGATTTAGATTTAAAAACTACCAAGTTATGGCATATGCGGCTTGGGCATATGAGTGAGAGAGCTTTGGATGAGTTCATTAAACATGGTTTGCTGTGTGGTCAGAAAACAGGAAAGCTGGACTTTTGTGAGCATTGTGTCTTCGGAAAGCAGTGTAGGGTCAAGTTCAGAACAGTTGTTCATCGGACCAAAGGTACTTTGGATTACATCAACTCTAATCTTTGGGGTCTCTCTCGTGTTCCGTCTCTTGGTGGTGGTTTATACATGTTGACTTTCATTGATAACTTTTCTCGAAAGGTCTGGGTGTATATTTTAAAGCACAAACATGAAGCTTTTGCTCAGTTCAAGCAATGGAAGGTTATTGTAAGACCCCGACCCGAGTGAACCCGATTAGTGTTAATTAAGTTGTGTGTTAGTCTTAAGCGTGATTAGTAGTCTTTGACTAAGTTGGGTTTGAAATAGCTTTTGATATAGTTTTGGAAAATTTTGATTGCTTAGTAATTAGTGGGGCCCTTTGGGGGTTCTTTTTTATGACCTTGCATGTGCTTGGAGATTTATCGGAGATTCTTGCATTCATTGTTTTAATCCCTTTTTATTTGTATTGTTAATCCCTACAACTTTTATGTTGATCCCGTGCCCGTTCGCTTCGAGATCCCGAAACCCAACTTTCCTAGCATTGAGGGCAAAACAGTCATTGTGCACTAAATCTGTATCCAAAATTTGATATTCCCGAAACCCGTGATACATATACTTTTTGGAAACTAGATATTTCGAAGATCACTTTTCTCTTCTTCGTCGAATTCGTTAAAAGCCCCGAAAGCCATGATTTCAGCCCAATTAGATTATTAGTGGTGGAGCCCACTCCCCATTTGCTTATAAGGGAACCCTTCTTCCTCATTTTCCTTTTCTAGCTTAAACCTCAACCTCTCAAACTAGGGTTTTTCCCTTTTCTCTCTTTTCTTGCTTTCCATCTCCCAATCCACTGCCAAACCTTTGCTTTAGGGATAATGCTTGTCATCATCTTCTTCCTCATCACCAAAGCTCTCCATTGATATCCTTTTTAGAGAAAACCCCTCATTCCAAGATCTTCATTGAGCTTACTCTTGTCATTAGAGGACCCTACAAGTAAGTGATCATCTCCATCTTCTAGATTTGCATTCTTCTAGTCTTTCAGAAGCTCTATTTTCATTATTGTGAGTTCTATCTTCTTCATTCAGTGTTTGACCCATTTTAGGGTTTGTATTTGGGGATTTTGTTCATAGCTTGGATTCTTGGCTAGGAGAGGTGATTAGAGCTTGATTTGCTTATTAGAGACCCAAGGCAAGTTGATGATTTGATTTTTTATAAGCTTTCAATGATTTTGGTATTTTTCACTCATGCCCATTTATTGCATTGATTTGAAATAAATGTTCATGATAGAGCTTTGATAGTGCATTTATATCTTATAAGTGTATTGGTGAATGGCGTTTAATTTCTTCTTGTTTGTACCAAATGTACTCTATTGTGAAATGGTTTCCTTCCTCCTTTCCTTGTATGGGATTTGATGTTGATGGAGGAGAATGGAATGGATAATTGTAAGAGATTTGATGTGGTTTGAATGAAGTTTTGGACTCCTCATTGGACGCATAAAAGTGGTTAGAAAGAGGTTGTAGAAGGAAGAGATAGAGAGGAGCTGAACTGCCCCGGAACCAGTTTCTGGACAGTTCGCTCGAGCAAACATGACACTTCGCTCGAGCGAAGTGTCCAAAAAAGGGTTCGGAGCATTCCAGTAGGAAGTTCGCTCGAACGGACCCCTTGGTCACTCGAGCGAACATCCTAGAACTCGTTCCAGAGAGTGGTTAGCTCGAGCAAACCAATACTTCGCTCGAGCTAACCACCTACCGGATGAGTTTGCTCAAGCGAGCCCACCCAGACAACCATTCCAGAGAGCTCCTAGCTCGAGCCCACCCAGCTCATCGCTCCGGTTCGCTCGAGTGATGAGTTTTGTCGGTCAAAGACTATGGTTGGGATAGTGATGAATTGTTTAAACGATTTAGGACTATTCATTGAGAACCCCTCTATGCCAGGGAGATTTACTAAGCAATGTATGAGGCCATTTGAGAAAGAAACCACATCACGAAGATTTCATTTGAAGTTTTGAAAATTCAAAGTGTGTAAGGGGCCCGGAATGTCCCCAAACTCAAAGGGTACCAAATTGTTACTAGATCAACATACGGAATCCTTATTCACTTCAAATAAATCTTGAACCCGATACTTTATCCAAGATTTCAATTGTTTATTGTACTTTATCGATCTCAAGATTTATACTACATGCCTTGTTTTCCCGAAAGCATTGAATTACACTTGAAATAGTTACGTGTCTTGAAGTGCATTGCATCACATAAAATGACAGTGTGCCCTTGAGCACCCCCCTCCTGCCCGTTTATTTACTTGCATTTGGTTTACTTGTATATCTCTCGATTTGTATTTGACCTGTGAGTCGGCACCACTAAGCTTGGATAACCTTGTTGGTCTGATCCACCGACTTGGAGATCCCCCTCTTGTCCCGCCAGCTGCAGTTTGGATCCCGCTACCCGGTCATTACCGTGGTCTTGTCCCGATGCCGTAAATTGCTACTGTGGTTCCCGATGCCCGGCTCACTACCGTGGTCATGTATAGTATATGTATATGTATTTATAAAATCCACTGTTTCTCCTCACCTCGAGTGACTGAGATCAGTGCCTAGTTATTTCTCTGTCACTTTAGTGATAGAGGACTTAGCTTCGTGTGGTTGCCATCTTGCTTGTTTCCCGATTCCTTGATCACCTTTACATGTTTTACAATGCCTACTTGTTTTTGAATAAATGTTTTATCTTGTTTATAGAAATTGTTATTTAAACAGGTTTAAATGCTTTTGAAGGTAAATTCATTTACTATTATATTGTCATAGTACCAATTTGTCAAACAGTCGTGTTTGACCCACTCTTTGGTACTCAGGTCCCGTTGTTGGTTATCCTGAGGAGGAGCACGAGGAGGCGGTCAGAGAACTGCAGCAGTTAGTTGAGTGGTATGCTGATGATGTCATTTAGACATTAGATTGCTAGAGAGAGATAACATTTTGGGGAAAACTTTTAACCATTCTTTTAGGGATTGGTATTTTGTTTATATTGGCCTTTATTGGCCTCTATTTTTTGGAATGTAATTAAATGATCTTTTATATAACTTTAATTGTTCTTTTGGAAAAGCACTAATGATCATTGCTCATTCTGATACTTGATTATACATGTGATTTATCTGGTGATTAGAAATGAATTATCATTTGATTTGCTACACACTTTCGCATTTAAACAGAAACATTTATTATATGGTTGTGATATCCTCACCGCGGACACCTGTGGGAAATTAAATAAGTGTGTGCACCTTGTTGACACACTCTTCATGTTAACCATTCATCACACCACACCACCATTACTCCCGATCTCGGATTAGGACCTCGGTAACCTGGTCCAGGGTCGCGATAGTTATGATTGAAAAGCAGACAGGTAAACAAATCAAGCGCTTGAGAACTGACAACGGCTTGGAATTCTGTAACAGTGCTTTTAATGAGTTCTACAAGAATGAAGGGATTGTAAGACATCGCACAGTCCGGCATACACCGCATTAGAATGGAGTTGCAGAATGGATGAACATGACCATTCTAGAAAAGATCCGGTGCATTCTCTCCAATGCAAGGTTACCAAGGAAGTTCTGGGCATAAGCTGTTAACACAGCTTGTTATCTGATTAACCGGTCTCCATAAACAACTATAGAATGTAAAACTCCTACAGAGGTATGGTCTGAATCTCCTGCTGATTACACCAACTTGCGGATATTTGGTTGTCCTGCCTATGCTCATGTGAATGATGGAAAGTTTGAACCAAGGGCAAGAAAGTACATATTTCTAGGATATGCAGATGGTGTGAAACGATATAGGCTGTGATGCCTAGATGGAAAATCTCTCAAATGTATTATAAGCATATATGTGACATTTGATGAGTCTGCTACATGATGCTGGAAATAAAAATGATGTCAGTAAAAAGGTGGAGGATAAAAACGGTGGTGTAAGTAAAATGGTGGAGCTTGAGAATGAAGCTTCAGAAAACCTGCAAGATAAGGTGCAAACAGATATCCCAATTCGACAGGATGTAGAGGAGATACAAAGCTCAAATGAGAAAACTGCAATTTCAAATGATTACATGCTGACCAAGGACAGAGAGAGGAGGCAGATTAAGCAACCTCAGAATACGGGTATGAAGATATTGCTGCCTATGCTCTTAATAAGTGGTATCAAAGCCAGGCCCAGACTTAGCCAGGAGAATCATCGTCTTGCCGAACAAAGGTGGTGGGCCCCGGTGATGCGCAAGGAAAGCGCGGTACTTACGATTGGTGGATCCGTGATGAGGCTCTCGGGTTGGCTCTCTTCGATGGAGCGGACGGATGGATGATTGTTTGAGGGGAGACCCGGTAAAAATATCCAAAGAGATATGGTCCTTTGTTTGAGGGGAGGATTGTTGGGGATGTGCAACCAAAGTCCCACATTGGCTAGAAATGGGAAAGATCATGAGCATATAAGTAGGACTAAGTACTTCATTGGTATGAGGCCTTTTGGGTAGAGTCCAAGAGCAAATCCATGAAGGCTTAGGCCCAAAGTGGACAATATCATACCCATGTGGAGTTTGTGGTGGTCCTTAGTACTTAACACATTTCGTCGTCATTTCTATAGAGATTTCGATCAAAATGCACATATAATAATAGATAGATTTTCTCATCATTCATGGGCCACCATAATCATGGAAATTTCTATTGCCAAATTCCATGATTGTTCTGTGATATCGCACAGAAGCTTGTATGGCTTTTGTGCGATATCCATAAAAACTTCTAGCAATTTTTCTCGGTTCATTGAACATAAATCAGCCTATGATTCCTCCTAAGCCGTAGATAAAAATGGAGAGGTGATGGTAGATGCTCAGATAATTCATGGGCCATCACAATCCCTGAAAGTTCATGTGGCCAAAGTCCGAAGTTTATGTGTCCAAATTCCAATGTTCTTATTTGATATCTTCAAAAAACTTAGCCATTTTTTGCCCTTTTTGGGATCCATGAAAATAACTGAGACCTTTTGGTTGCTATTCTTCCTATCCTGTAAATCAAAATGCAAAGATGACATTGGATTCTCATATCAGTCATAGGCCACCACAATCTTTTGAATTTGTGTTGCCAAATACCAAGATTTTTGTGCAATATTTCACACAAAAACTGTCATTTCTCTCTCTTTTGTGGACTTTTTTTTTTTTGGCTTCCGGAGGGTTCACAACCCTTTGCGCTGGACTAATCCTTTTGAGCCTCAAGAAAAGCAGGTACCTTTTGATACACACCGTAGTCCTAAGCCAACTGAGCTATCCTTGAAATTAAAATTTGACTTTTGAGTCTCAGATTTCCCGTAACCTGCAAATCAAATTGGAGAGATGATGTTAGATTCTCAAGTCATTCATGGGCCACTACAATCCCTAAATTTCAGTAGCAAAATTCAATGATTTTTTTTAGCAACATCGCACATACATAGACATAATTGAGACTTTTTCAGTTTAGAATTTTACAAACCTGTGGATCAAAATCTAGATATTTTGGTGGATTCTCAGATCTATCATGATGCCTCACTATCCCTAAAATAAAGATTTGTGTTGCCAAAATAATTGATTTACGTGCGTTTGCCATTTTTCTGGGTTCAATGGACATAAATTTGACTTTTCAGCTGAGAGCCTGAGATTCTCTCTGACATGTATTAAATTTCATTAGTGTGATCTGAGAAATCATTCAACAACCTCAAACCATCAAAATATTCATAAATTTTGTTACTTTCAAGATGGATCTCATCTTAGATTTAGTAATACTGCAAATCTACAGTCTTTTTCTATTCTTTCTTCTTGAAGTGGTGAAAGAATCATTCATATTAAAAGAAAAAGACACATCTATCCTTCTATGCTTCTTGACCATCACTTACTAATAAATTCAAAGCCTAGGGGCACTGGTCCGATAAATGCTCGTTTTATGCTATGTAATAATTTATTTTCCGTGCAGCCCATGCTACATCTATCCTACCCCTACCACATCCATTCCATGGAATGCCATCACAGCCTCACCAGACCTGCCAGTAAAACTGCAAGAGGTATGACCGACCGTATGAGCATTTCAACTAAGAAAGTCCAGCTAGGCAACCCTAGGCCTAGGACTACTTAGATTTGTTGGTGGAGACAATGATGGGACCCTTCTGCATTGATGGGACCTTTGAGTAATTTGAGAGCATAATATATCCTATCCAACAACTGTTCAATTCACCTTGATTGATTGGACAGCCACAGGCTACAGAGCTTTTTGGAGGCCCTAGACCATCCCATCCGAAAGACATTCGCATTTGCGTTCAACCAAACAATCATATTTTTCAGTTGATTGAACCATGTCATCACATGAAATGCTGCATCTCAGTGCCCCAGGACCCCAACAAAAGAAATGGAGAATCAACACTCAAGATATGGAGAAACCAACATTGTCATCTTATCTTTAGTCCATCGAGGGTTTCAACTACACAAGTTAAAACTCACAGCGACAAACAAAATCTAATTATGGTAAGATCAAAAAAAAAAAAGTGAGATTTACATCCTCTTCTCTTCTTCTTCTTTGGGTCCGTGATAACTAGGTGTAGACCTAAAACGATTAAGAACAGAGTAAGGACTTAATGAAGGTTTAGTTTTCTAAATGTGGAAACGGAAGGATGCCAATGGATGTTAACGGTGAGGAAATTGAACGAGTGTGTGTGAGGTTGCGCGAGTACTAAGTGAAACAATGGGCCAAGATTCAAGAACGGCCTCTTACTCTGATCACATGTAAATTATAAATGAATTGTTTGCTCGTTCTGGGTTATGTATGTTTAGAACTTAATATATATATATATATATATATATATATATAATGATGAGCGTAACGGCACAATTAACTTTAAAAAGTCGCATATTCAATATTCAAACCCTAACCAGCAAGGTGTGAGGACTAATGCTCCTTGCCCCTAAGAAGGTAAGGAGCAATTCTCAAGAACGTCTGCACTTGGTTTTAATATGAATGATAATATGAAACTAAATTTGTTCGAAGGTCATAAATGGGCTACGTTGGGCCAACTAATGGCCCTTAATGTAAAAGCCCGAGCCCCTGCCCTTGTGTTGAATGAGCTCAACTTTTAGATTTGGTCCTGGCCCATTGGCACTAAGAACTTGGGAAGCCAAGAACAAAGCAACCCGGACTTAAAAGGCCTGATGGGCTAGTTTGACTGGTAAAAAAATTTGAACTCCCTTTCGTCATGGAAAATTTGGATGCAGATTCCACATCCACGTCCAAGCAAATACAAACTGGAAGTTTTTCACATACAGGTTCAGATCGATGAGTTCTCACAAGAGGCTCCAGGTCCACAACCAAATGTCTTCAAAAGGATAAGGGTACGTTTGGTTGGGTATATAATGCAAAAGTGTTTTTTTTTAAATATCTTCGTAGAAGCTGTTTGTTCAAAACAAAGTTTTAGAAGAAAAGGATATTTTATTTAGGGCACGTTTGGCAAATTGAGAAGAATCCCTTAGTTAGAGGTTTTCTTTGGTATGTTGGAATCAAGTCATCCTCAAAGAGGATTTCCTAAAAATAGTTCCACGTTTGGCAGAAGAGAGGAATCATGGAGTCCATGCATTATGTGATCCAACAATAAGAAGTTTTTACTCAATTTCTCATAATCCATGAAATATCAAGGGCTGATCTTTTATTCCACAATCACTTTTGGCTCTTTAGATATTCTGAACGGTTCAGATCGTGCAAAGGGGGCCACATAAGTTAAAAAATTAACATTTTAGATTATGAACGTTTTTGCAAATATCTCAAAATAGAGGATAGATCTACGGTTGAAAGTTGGGCCCCTAGTTGTATTTGGTCTCCTCTAAACTATTCACGGTTCAGATGATGATTTCGAGGCCCACAAAAATAAAAAAATTGAAAAAAACAGACTGCCAATAATCCCGTTTTTTTTAACTGTGGGGCATATTAACAGTCAGAATGGTTTTGCAAATATCTCAAGTTATAGATGGAATCAACGGCTGATTTTTGGTAAGGTAGCCGTTTTGGACCTTCTGAACACTTTTACCGGTTTAGATCTTGATTGTGGGGCCCATGAAAACCAAAAAAATGCAAAACCGGTCCCACCTATATTAACGTCAGATTCACTGTAGCTCCGCAAATCCGCGAGTTTGTGGATTCCGCGGATCCTATGGGGGGGTGTCTGACTTCCAAAATATTTGCAAACAAGGATTTCTCTCTTCCTCCCTATGCTTTTCCACGCTGATCCAAACGTGGATTTTCCACGGGATTGCGGAAAAATGACAGAAATCCTCTCTGAGGATGTGTACCAAACATGCCCTTAGGGCACGTTTGGCAAACCAAGAGGATTCCACTATTTAGAGGATTCCTTTGATTAGCTAGAAACAACCCATCCTCAGAGAGGATTTCTCAAGAAAGTTCCAACTTTGACAAACATAGAGGATTCCTTCCATCTGCATTATATGTGATCCAATGCTTATTGATCTTTTATAAATATCTTATAATCCATGTAAGATCAAGGGCTGAAATTTTACTCCATAGCCATTCTTGGCTCTCCAGAGAATGTTAACAGTTCAGATCTTGCAAATGGCACCACAAAAATATAAAAATAATTTTTAGTCTCTATACTTTTTTTGCAAATATCTTAAAATCCATGATGGATCAACGGTTGAAACTTGTGTCCCTATTCGCGTTTGGTCTTCTGGATGTGATGCATGGTTCGGATCATGGTTTTGGGGTCCATAAAAACTCAAAAAATTAAAAAAACAGACTGCTAGAGAATCCCGTTTTTGTACTGTGGGAGATCAACGGTCAGAAGTCTTTTGACATTTTCTCATGATTCATGAAGAATCATGACTCCAAATTTAACATACAAACCATTTTGGGCCTTCTGAAGAGTTTTAATGGTTTAGATTGTTCAAATGGGTCCCACAAAAGTCCAGAAATCGAGATCCAATGGTCTGGACTGTTTTTAGAAATATCTCGAAATACGTGTAGAATCAACGGCTGATATTTGACTTCCGAGCCGTTTTGGGCCTTTTAGACAAGATTACTGGTTCAGATCTTGACTGTGGGGCATAGAAAAACCAAAAATCTGAAGAGAACGGTGACCCCTAACCTATTGCGTTTTTTACTGTAGCAGCGCGTTTCCACCATTCCGTTGATTCTCATTTTCTGATGGGGGAGGGTCTGACTGAGGATATATTCAAAAACGTGGATGCAATGATTCTAAGAGAGGGTTTTCCTTGCATTACCAAACCTGTGTTTTCCACATAAGCACAGAAAAGTGGCAAGAATCCTCCCAGAGGATGGTTACCAAACATGCCCTTAGTTGATGTTGTTGAGAATCTTCACACCCTACATTAGAGGTGGGTTTTCTCATAAGAATCCTTCGTATAGAGAAGTACAAAGCTGGTCGGTTGCAAATTCAATTCACTCTAGGTTAGACTAGACTTAATCTTATAGAGAAGTACAAAGCCGGTCGGTTGCAAATTCAATTCACTCTAGGTTAGACTTAATCCTACTTGCTACCTATCTTTACACAATGAAAAAAGCTACACACCCCGGGATCCGGAACCCGGACGGACCCCGGGGTGACTGGGATCCGTGAATGTCAGACATTTTTTTTTCTTGAAGGAGCCACAAGGTATTAATAAAAAATGAAATAAAATTCCTAGGGCCCATAACTAAAAACCCATAGGTTTTCAAAGCCATGATTTTTTACTTTTGGGGTTGGGTGAGAGTGTTGCAAAGTAAATATCAAGCTATGTCAAACTTAAAAGAGTGGATTACCATCAGATTTTCATAGTTTTAGCTAAAGATGCAACAGCTCAAATTAGAGGTTTAGTCCCATCCAGTTTGGACCATTGGGAAATATCAAGAACATACTTCAACTAGAACGTGCCATGATTATCATGTTTCACTCCAAAACCTTTTAATAGTAGTGTGGCGGAACCAAATCTTTCATTGGAAACAGAGAGCTGAGTCAGCGGTTTGAGGCCCAAATAAAATCTCATAGAATTATCATTCATAAATATCAGTAGAACTGTGATTTAACCATGGTAATGGTAAATAATTATAGCAAAACACGCCCGCGCTAAACCCAGGCCCAAAATAAAAAATATATTCAATTTGGGACTATTTCTTGAGATACTAACTAATAAGATGAACAAAAATCCAAAATAAATCAATACATCATCTATCATGTTCAAAATTCTATATATCAAAGTTTATTTTAAAGGAGAATGTGTACGTAGTAAAACTACATAATTTACAAATCAATTTAAAATTTTTAAATTCTATATATTTTTTTAATATAAAAATCAATGAAAAACATGGCTTCGGAAATAGAAAGAATACTATAGAAAATTATTTTACTGGAAATAAACACTTAATGTGCACGTGGGACCCAATCAAGCACTTTAGATGTTGTTGCACTAATTAGAGCAATTCGGACGAAAAACCCTTCTATTTTACCAATTTGGCACGTAGTCGGTGCCAACCTTAATTTACACTACCTAAGGTCGATGCTGACCCAATTGTAATGAAAAGTTACAACTCTGCACGAAAAAAATAGAAAAAATGCGTCGGTACCGACCTTATTTTTAACTATGAAGGTTGGTACCGACCCTATATCAAAATTAAGGAAAGAAAGTTACAACTTTCTACCAAAAAATCTAATAGCCTATGTCAATGACCCTATAGTAAATTTCAAAATGGCAGTTACGTATTTGTAGCAAGTGACTTACATGGGATTGCGATCCATGAAAACTTTTTACGTAAAAAACATCCGTACATCATCTTCCTAGTTGAAAATAAACATCCACACATTCTTCAAATCAAGGATAATTTCAACACATAAACATACCCAATACAAAGACTATCACTGCTATTTAATAATAAACTTTCTATAAACATTGTTGACATATAACCCCAAAACATCACATCGATTGTTATATATGTCATATACATACCATTTTTCTAAAAAAAAAAAAAAAGAGGAAAAAACAAAAATAATTTGTGACATTCTTTGAATCAAATTTCATGAAGTTCATTGTTGAACTGGTTGAGTTTTACAGCTCTTACAGTTGTGGCCACTCTCTTTACAATTTGAACAAGTTACCACCATTCACTTGCAATGTTGATCTTCCACTCGGATCCTGTTCTTTTCTGGTCGACCCGGCTGCTTGCTGGCTAATGGTGGAAGGACTCTTTCGATTAAGTCCCATTCTCGTTGCTTCCTATCACAGGTGGCATGAGTGACATCATTGTACGTTCTCTGATACGTGCTTATGAGGTACCAATGCTCGCAGTAATGTCACATGGGTTCATATTCCGCGCTTTCGTAGCGGCAACAACGTTGCAACATGGGATCCCAATGATGTCTCATTTGCACATTAGCATCACTTGCATTCAAGATTAACTACATCGACGTACTCTGCAGATTGCAATTGAAATTAATTCACGGCCACTACCCGTACAAGTAGCCTGCGTGATTTTTTCATCTCGTTGCCAAAGTACTTTTCTGTGTACGGAGTTAGTCATGAAGTGATCGCCTGTACTTGAGCTGATCGTCTTTGGAAGAATTCCATCAGTTTTGCGCATATCTTTTCCACTTGCTTCATAATTGGGAGCACTCGGGTGTCTGAGAGGACTATTTATGCACCCTGTAGCGTTATCGATAGGCATGTCATATCTGCGTCCATGAGCAAATACCGTTGCCCAAAATTGACGCCCGATCGCATGAATGTAATTATGTGCACGCTCGTCTACATACGTCAATCCATGCGATTCCCCCCCCCCCCCCCCGATACTTCTTTACTTCTTTTGTTTTTTTTTTTTTAGAAATGGTAACAAAAACTTTCATTAAAGGAGAAAGAAAATACAAAAAGATAAAAAAAAGGGAGGTACAAAAGGATTGTTTGTACCCCATCTAACACAATTTACATAATCACACCCTCTCAACCCCTTGTTTAGCCAAAGCATTGGCAAAAGAGTTGGCCGATCGTAGTTCATGATGGAAGACCACTGGGGAAGATGTCGACAACACCCAGATCTCATTAAAACGGAATTGAAGTTTCCAATGGTTGATCTTTCTATTAGACACCCAAGCAATTGCATTAGAAGAGTCACTTTCCACAATGAGGGCATCGTGAAGATATCTCTTAAAGCAACGGAGAGCTTCTAAAATAGCTAGCACCTCCGCTTCATAGGAATCACAGACGCCAACATTCTTTGAAAACATAAAAAGGACCTCACCATTGCTATTACGAAGAACACCCCCAATACCTGTTGGGCCTAGTTTGCCTCTCGCTGCACCATCGACATTGAACTTAAGCGAAACAAGTGGGGGAGGAGACCAAAGAATTGACATCCTCTCCTTTGTTGATCCGCACCCCATGCAAGCTTCCTAGTTAACAATAACATCATTAAGAGAGAAGTTAGAAAACTCCTTTCTCGTCAAATCCCACTCCGCAACTGTAATGGTGATTTTAAAATTAACTCCTCTGCCAAAGAAGAGGTAGATTTGAAAATTCTATTATTTCTTTTCCTCCAAATGGACCATAAGATGGCATACAAAAGCATCCTCCAAAGAATACGACCGCAATCAAAGAATCTGTCTCCCTTCCATGACTCTACCACCTTCGCAATTTTTTTTGGACTACACCAAGAGACGCCGCATCTACCAAAGAAATGACACCAAACACTTGCCGCAACCTCACAATGAAGAAAAAGGTGGTCAACAGATTCCTCCTCTTTGAAACACATCACGCTAGTATCTGAGATGACACTCAACATCAACCCTCTTTTTCTTAAATTATCTGCCGTGGAGATCTTTGCTACAATTGCTAACCAACAAAAAGCTTCCACCCGGGGAGAAACCAACCCCAGCCAAACTAGGGAGGAAGAAGCTCTAAAGGGTTGGCTACCCACCAAAGCTAAGTAAAAAGCTTTCGCCGAAAATTCTCCAGAAACTGAGGGCTTCCAAATTCGGGAATCATTAGACTCCATGCACAAGAACACATTTGTAAGAAGACTTAATAACTCCTCATATTGAACCTCCTCAGACAAACGAAGACGTCTCCTGAAAGACACACCCCACAATGTACACCCCTCCCTCCTCAAAGCACTCACAAACATCAGACTCTTTGTTGGACACCACCCTAAAGACCCTAGGAAACAAATCACATAATGGTCATCCCCCAACCCAATCATCCAACCAAAACCTAACATCCCTCCCATTCCCCACCACAAAACCCACCCCTTTAGTTAGGACTTTCACCCACTCAAAAGAAGCATCTCCAACAGACACAATAGCACCCCACGAACCTGACCTACGAGATCTTGAGCCAGGATTGGGCCACCACCCCCATTTGTCTTCATTGTACTTCGCAGCAATGAGTCTCCTCCAAAGAGCTTCCCTTTCCTCTCCAATCCTCCACCACCATTTAGCCAACAAAGCCACATTCTTTTTCTCCAAACTACTAAGACCCAAGCCCCCACTCCATTTTGGTTTAATCACTTCACTCCACTTCAGGAGATGTAGTTTCTTCCTGTCCCCCTGACCCTCCCATAAGAAGTTTCTGCGAATACGGTCCGCCCTTTCCACCACTGCCTTCGGCATCTTGAATAGCAACATATAATATACTGGGAGATTAGACAAAGAAGCTTTGATCAAAGTGATTCTTTCACCCCAAAGATAAATAATGTTTTTTCCATAAGGACAATTTCTTCTCAAACTTGTCAATAATTGGATCCCAAAGAGCCTTAGATCTCGGTTTTGCCCCAATCGGAAGACCAAGATACACAAAAGGAAGCCTTCCTGATTTACTGCCAATCATAGCAACCAAAGACTGGATGGTTTCCTTAGTGCAGCCAATCCCCACCAACGTACTTTAGGACAAATTAACCTTCAACCCCGAGACCAATTGAGAACGCCGCAAGATTCTTTTTAGAACCAAAATCTCTTCCCTCTTAGTCGAACTAAAGAGAATGGTGTCATCTGCAAATTGAAGGTGAGAAATCGCATCTCCATTCTGAGTAGCTTTAAAACCATTAATCACTCCCATCTCTTTAGTTCGTGTAAGAAGCAAGCTCAAAGCCTCCACTACAATTGTAAACAGAAAGGGTGAGAGAGGATCCCCTTGTTGAACTCCTCTAGATGCATTGAACAACTTGGACGGAGAACCATTAACCAGCACAGAGAAAGAACTAGTGAAGATGCACTCTCGCATACATCCACGCCAAGTCTCTCTAAAACTAAATCTGAGCAACATGTAATCAACAAAGTCCCAATCCACGTGATCATAGGCTTTCTCCTAGTCAATCTTAAAAATAACTCCCTTCTCCTTAGACCTCTTTCTTGAGTCAATAAGTTCATTAGCAACCAAGACTCTACCAAGAATATGCTTTTTGCTACAAATGCCCCTTGAAATGGACTGATAATAAGAGGTAGAGCCCTTCTCAAACGGTTCACCAAAATCTTAGCCAATAACTTATACAAACACCCGATGAGACTAATAGGTTTGTAGTCATGTAAGCTCATTGGATTGAGGACCTTAGAAATAAGAGTTATAAAAGTTGCATTCATCTCCTTATTAATTTTGCCCCTTATATGAAACTCAGAAAGAAAATTACCAAAATCCTCTTTTAGAAAATCCCAACTAGCTTTAATGAAAGAGAAATTAAAACCATCAAGACCTGTAGCCTTATCCCCTTCGCAATCCTCCAAGGCTCTAGAGACCTCCTCTTCTTCAAACTCTCTTTCCAACCAAATTTGAACATCCTCTGGAATCGAGAGAAATGAGATACCATCAAGGTTTGGTCTACCAACATTATCACTCTTATACAAGCTATCAAAAAATTGAGCCACCTCATTCTTAATCTCGATAGGATTTTCAAGAAGTCTCCCACCACTCCTAATTCTCCCCAAAAAATTAACCCTGCTCCTTATGGAAGCCATCCGATGGAAGAACTTGATATTCTTGTCACCTTCCTTGAGCCAAGAAACTCGAGATTTTTGCCTCCATGAAATTTCCTCCATACGATCTAATCCCCATATCCTCCTACCTGCATCTTGTCTCATAGTCATTTCCTCTGCCATTAACTCCCGACTCTCCCCTTATCAAGATTATCCACCACCCTAGATAAAAGCTTCTCTAGACTCATCAATGCGACCAAAAACCTCTTTGTTCCACTTTTTTTATAAAAGCTTTAAGAGCAAAAAGTTTCTTACACATTCTAAATCCTGCATAGCCTCTGACATTGACTTGGTTCCACCAAGAACGAGCTAATCCCAAAAAGTTTCTTACACATTCTTTACTTCTTTTGTTATGTGGAGTCCATGGATATAGTGAGGTTACATCTCAACCTCTTTGGAATTCCTTTTAGCTTTGAGACGAGTGCCAAAAGTGTTTTGGGCATACTTAGACACCCAAGGTTTCAAATCAACAGCCTTCTTTATTTGCTTGGTTACAGTGAAGGTGGTTTGTGCCTTAGAGGTACTAAGGTCTTCAATAGGAGTAAATCTTTGGAATACAGATACCCGGGCAGCGGGCATTCCAGCTTCAAATCAAAGTCGTTTCTGACCTTTAGAGCTTTCTTGTTTGGAGATAGAGAATTTATAGAGACGCTCCTGAGTCTCGTCAAAAGTAATAATGAGTGAATCCATGATTGGTCTGCAAAACAAGACCAATAGGACATAATTAATAGGAGAGTGTTCGAATATTTTTAGTTTAGTCCTAAATTCGAATATCAATCTATCTCACTGACATGATGGCCTAAAAAGGCACACCCAAATGGTGAAACATGATCTTTAACCAATTGGATTAAATGACCAAAATGGTTTTGTAAAGACATGTATCTCTTCCTCAATTTCTATGTCATTTATCCTAATGAGCAGCCTTAAAACGGGCAATATTTCGGTATAATAGACATGGGACCCAAAATGTGAGGAAGATAAATTGGATCCGGTCAAGCTCAAAAAACTGTGTTTGGCTTACATCCTGCATCATCTAGCTGAATAGACCATCTAGGGTCCATTAAGTCTAAGGGTGGAAAGTACGACAATTAAATCGTCCAACTAGCAGGGGCAAACAAGGGCCCACAAACTCCTCATGATTGTACCAAGTTGTATGAGAAACAAGGGAGAAAAGTCAACCCAAAAGGGGTCACGGTGGTCAATCAACTGTTAGGACCTAGAGCAGTTGGTTGTTTGTTTATTCAGTTGGTATTTAATTTGTTCTCTTGGATGTTTGGGATGGATTGTTCTCTTGACAGTTTGAGATGACTTTGTTCTCTTGATAGTTTGATTTGTTCTCTCGGCTGTTTGACTACTCTCTCATATGTTGGCCTGTCAGGCCAATAACCTAGTGTTGTACACTCAACTGTTGGTCTGTCAGGCCAATTGCTGGGTGGCCTGAATTTCTCAACTCAGGAGATGAACTTTAGGAGTGTTTTTTGGGTTTTCCCCTCCATCCAAAAGTAACTTTTGGGGTATTTAAACTGTTGATTTGGGGTCCCATTGTGATCATGTTTAGCCTATTACACTTGTTAGGTTCTTGTTTGTTGCAATTTTGATGGATACACATTCACATTCACTGTCAAATGATCACACACTCATGCTTTTAGTTTTGACTTTGGAATCTAGGATTCTATCTTGCATGTGCATATGTTTTTGAAATGAATTTTTCATGCATGTTTTTAGAATTCAAATTCGCTTTTGAAAACCTAATTCTTTGTGCATGATTTTGGAAAATCAAATTGAGAATTTTGGAAAATCAAATTGAGAATTTAGGTTTGTGTCTTGCATACATCTTTCATTTTTTAGAATCATATTAGTATGCATGAATCACACTGGCCTTGAGTTCCAAGTTGCAACTTTGGGATTTTGAAAAATCTGCAGGAACTCTTCCCAGGTCAGTTTGGTCGGTCGGCCGGCCCAACTGGCCTGCTGGAAAACAGCCAGTGTACCCGGTCGATCGGGCAACTAGCCGTTGGGCCAAAATTACCGTTGGGCCAGGTCGACCCGGGGGTCATGGGGTCGACCGGGCCAACTAGCCGTTGGACTGTTTTTTGCTTTAAAGTCCATTCATTTCCCTACTTTTGAGAGCCTTGTTGGATGGACTTTTGGAACCATTTTGGAGCCTAAGAAAGGGGAATGAGTTGAAAAGGCTAGAAGGTCATTGGAAATCAAATGTTTGAGTTTTTAAAAGGTATATCTTACTAGTTATTTTGATTTTCATTCCAAATGAAATCCATGAATGTTCAACTCTTTGTATTTTCATATATGCATGTTTTCTAGCTTTTAAAGAGATGTTTTGCAAACACATTATCATCTTTGGAATATTAGAATGGTTTGCAAACATCCTTGTCTAAATCACATGTGCACTTATTAGTTAATCTTCATACAACTTGTTTAGTTCTTTTCTTCAAGTTGCTTGAATCATTCATGTGATTAGCATCTATCTTCAATCATCATTTTCTGAGCTTAGATTTTAAAATGCATTAAGCATTCATTTAAGAGCTTCATTTTAGAATTTGATTGAAGTAAAACACTCATACACTTTGTTCACACACTTTAGTAAATTGTTGTGTATGTTTGTACACTGATTTACACTTTAATATCAGCCTATTTAAGAGGCATTTTAATTGTGCTTAAATTGTATCTCTTAGAGTGTTTTTATATAGACACGTTCTTAGAGAAATCCTTCATTTGCAAAGGTTATTGCTTAGCCTTAGAAAAGCACATTGTAAAGATTATTGCTCAGCCTTGGAAAAGCATCTTGTAAAGGTTATTGCTTAGCCTTGGAAAAACATCTTGTAAAGGTTGTTGTTGAGCCTAGAAAAACAACATTGTAAAGGTTATTGCTTAGCCTAGTAAAAAGCATAGTTAGTGGAAATCCGGTGGAGTGATTGGATCACAAGCCGGTAGTGGACGTAGGCATTGAGGCCGAACCACTATAAATCTTTGTGTAGTGGTGTTTGCTTGTGGTGATTCTTTTGTTAGCTTCCGCATCTTGTTTGGTAAATCATCACTTGTGACTAGTTTATTTTATAGAAATTAAAATTGGTCATAATTGTAGCTCACCCTATTCACCCCCCCCCCCCCCTCTAGGGTTAGGATCCCAGGACTTTCAATTGGTATCAGAGCCTCGTGCTCTATCTTTTAGGATCAAGTGTTTTTGAAACTCTTGATTAGGTGTAAAAACCTTGAGTCATAACCCTAGATTTGTGTTTGAATGAATACTTTTGATATGGATTCCACTAAGTTAGATTGTTTAGAATTTTGTGTAGATTCTTCTAGACCTCTCTTTCTTCCATCTATTGGAGATTCAAACCTTCAAATAAATGAATCTCAATGTGATTTAAAAGAGGAAGAATATGATGAAGATGATCTTCAACAAGCCTATGAAGAATTATATACATTATCTTTAGAGCTTGATAAGAAAAACAAAAAAATTAAGTGAAGAATCAAAAAGGCTAAACAAAGAACTAATCTCTTCAAAAGATGAACTTAAAGAGAAAGAAGAAGTAATACAGTGTTTAGACTCTAAGTTTATGATCTCTTTACATAACCTATCAAATATCAAAGATGAATTAAATGAGATTAAGATAAGTTATGATGAGCTTAATAAAGAAAATTTAAATCTAAGAGATCAATTAAAAAGGCAAGACAAAGACTTTATCAATTTAGAATCCAAGTTGACAATTTCCAAGGAAAACTTGTCAAATGCTCAAAGTAATTTAAAAACCTTAGAACTTGGATCTAATGTTGTTAATGAACTTAAATTCGAATTAAAACTTGCCAATGAAGAACTAAACAACTATAAGGAAATTGAAATTGATTTATTAAAAGTCAAAAATGAAAATTCAATCCTTATAAACAAAGTCACTCAACTTGAAGGTTATAAACAAAAGTATGAGTGCAAGTTTACCCAAGGTGAAGAGAGATTTGAGAATTTATTTAAATTGGGTAAATCTCATGGAGATAGGACGGGTCTTGGTTTTAATAAGTATACTTCACATGACCCTAAATTCACCAACACTTTTGTGAAAGGTGAGTCATCTTTCTCTAGCACTCTTTCTCCTATGTCCAAAACTAAATGTCATTATTGTGGTAAAGAAGGACATTTCAAATTTGAGTGCAAATTAAGGAAAAGTCATATGTCTAAACCCATCTTTGAACCTAAGAAAATTAAATCTAATTCTATGAAGGGTAAGACTTTGAATTCCAAGGAAGACTCTAAGAAATTCAAACAAGTTAAAACTATTCACAAAGAGTCATCCAAGATAGATTTTAAAAAGACTAATAATCAAAATAAATCTATCAAAAAGAAACTTCTCTCTTTTCCTCCTTTAACCTTAGAAATGAAAGAATTCTTGAAAAAGGTTGAAAAGTTAAAATTAAAGTTCAAAAGACAAAAAGAGGGAGGAAAAGCTAAAAGAAATGAGAAGAATAAAAAGAATATGGAACACCAACTTCATAAGACTAATCATCAATCTAAAATAGTCAAACCTCAAAGATTTGATGTCAAGTCTAAAAGAATTCAATCCTTATCTCCTTTAGTTGGTGGAAATTCTAAAATTGTTTCCAAAGCCCAAGACCTTAGATGGATACCTAAGGTTAGACCTTTAGAAGATTACTAAGGCCTCTTAGATAGATAGATAGAACCAACCCTTTCTCTTAGTCATATGTTTAGTTGGTCTTGATTCTACTCTCTTAGTATTTCTTTAGGCTTCTAGATTCATTTAATTGAGTCTTATTTGTGGAAAATGCATTTTGAATTTAAAATGGTATTTTATGATTAAATGCATGATTTTGATCAAATTGATTTGAAAAGGCTTTTATAAGTTATATCTTCTAAATCAATTGATTAGTTTTCAAATTGTTTGTTTTTGAATGAATTTATAGTCAAACTTTTGTTTTGCCAAATTTAAATGATTTTGAAAAATGATTTTTATCTTACAAGTCTTCTTTTCTTAAAAAGGAATTATTTAGAATTGATTTTGCAAAATATCTTTTCTAAAATCTTTTAAGCTTGTTTGATAGCTTGGGGTTAAGGGTTATTGGTTCCTAGATTGACCCATCAGACCTGTTTTCTCTAAATCAGTTCAGTGTCTGTCTGCCCCTGTTAGCCCGGTCGACCAGGCTAAGTGGCCGGTCGACCGAGCCTGTGCAACCCAGCAAATTATAACAGTTGCGATGGGCTATTCTGGTTCAAACAAAACCATCTTCCTTTGCAGGTCGACCGAAGCTGAATCCTTCTCCATTGTTTTTCCTTCCTCTCCTCTATCTTTCTCCTGGATCTTCTCTTCTCTTCTCTGGATCACTCTCTCATTTCCTTGTGTTCAGCTCCTTCATCTTCCTCACTGTGCAGTCGTCCTCCTCCTGTGCATCAACCTCTTCTGCCCTTCCCAACCTTAGTTTTCTAATTTCTGTTTAGTCTGTTTCTTTCTTTTTGTGGTGTTTTGTGTTTTCTTTTTTGTTTTAGGAATTTCTGTAGTCATCTGGACTCATCCTTTTGGCTTCATTCTGTTGTAAACTCCTAGCTCCACAATCTGCACACCACCTGTTTGTAAAATTGCCTGAACCACATTTTTATTCAAGAACCAGCTGTTGTGCCCATTTTTCAGCCTTCTGTTACCTCTTGAGCATCCTTCTCGTCCTTATTTACAAAAATGGCTCGCACTAAACAAACTTGGAGGAGGCCTAGTAAGAAATCCAAGACCGGTCAAGCTTCTTCTTCCCATAGATCTCCTTCCACCTCTCCTGAGCTTGGTCCCCCTCCAGAGGTTAATTTCAACCCTATTCATTCTCCGTCATCAGTTGAAAAATCTTTTCAAAGCAAAGGGGTAATAGTTGAGAAGTTTTGTGTTGTGAGAGATCTAGTGGACTATAATGTCCCTGCCATTTTAGAACCATTGGTTGGGGAAATATTCTGACTTGGAGTGGCAACACCTATACTTCATCTTTCTTTGGTTTTTATGAGTCTATTTGTGCCTCCACCGCAAACTCTTTTACAGTCAGAACCTCACTTGGTGAAGAGATTGTAACACCAGAGAGGATATCGTCAGTGATGGGCATTCCTAGGTCCAATGGACCAAAATTTATTTCAGATGTCCTTCCACTTGATGAAAGAGACGTTGTCACTAGAACTTTATGTGGACAATCTGTTGAGTGGTCAGCCAACAATTCTCTTCCTGCATCTTCCTTGATTCCTTCCCTTCGAATCGTACACATCATCTTCACTCACTCCATTTACCCGAGGAAAGGGAATAGGACTGAGGTAACCCCCTATATGGCGAACATCCTGCACAACGTCATTACAGGTGTCCCAATGTGCTTACCGTCTGTGATTATTCATCACATCTCAGGGTTGTCACTGGTTCTCAGCCATGTACAGCTCCTTTTGGGTTCCTCATTACCCAGCTTGCTTGTTCCTTTGGGGTGGTTGTTCCTGCTTCGGAGAGACCCGTTCTGACCACAGTCTTCAACAAAAGGAATATTCTCTTGATGAAGCTTCCCCCTCCTCAAGGAGTGAACCCTGTAGCTGAAGGAGACGCAGAGTTAGAGGTTGCAGATACAGAGATTGCAGATCAGCAGCAGCCTCAGCCAGTTCAGCCTGGTCAGCCACGTCAGCCCCAGCCCCCTCCTCGACGTTCTATGGAGGAGCGCATGTCGTCGGTGGAGCAAGCAGTTGTTTCCATTCGCACAGAGTTTCAAGAGTTCAGAGGGATGATGAAGAAAACTCTAAAGTACCTCTCGAACATATCAAAGAGTTGCAGGCGCCTCGATGACACTATGCCTCCGTCTTCTACAGATTCTGCTTAGATCCTTTAGGAGTGTTTTCATTTTGTTTTGGGGATTATTTTGGGTAGTGATAGATTGTTTTTCACATGATGTATTCTTTATCTATCAACTAACTTGTTTTGAGTACTGACCATAATCTTTTTTTTATGTAATGGTCAAGTACTTAGTGATTCATGTACTAAACTTATCTTGTTATATCAATGAAAGTACATTTTCACATTTCATCTCTTTTCTTCTTGTTGATTCTCGTGATGGATGTTTTATGTTGCTTTGAAGCTTTAAAATGTTAAATCAATTTATATTAGCTTCATTCAAACAATGCATAGACAAATCTATATACATAATAACCTGTTCTGCATTACATTTGCATTCTCATTTGGTAACAGGTGCTACTGAAAGGTATATGTTTTCTCATGTATCCAGGTTCCTTTGCAATTCGATGTCAAATGGGGAGAAAAAGATCAGGTCTATGTATTGTCACAGGGGGAGAGAAGAGTAGAAGATCTGAAGATCAGACAGAAAGAAGACCAAACAAAGGGGGAGAGAAGAACGGATCTAACTAAGGGGGAGATCTGCTTCAAAAGCCAAAGGGAAGATCGCTTGGTTGCTAAGAGCAAAAAGGAGCTCTAACCAAGGGGGAGAAATCATCTTGGAAAGATTAAAGTCAAAAGCTTTCGACGAATCGGTCATGCCGTCGAAGCTACATTCAAGAGATTTCTAGATCAGAGCAGTTAAGAAGATCCAAAGTCCTACAAGTGTTGTGATCATAGGAGTTGCCATCAAATTGCAAAGGGGGGGATTGTTAGGTTCTTATTTGTTGCAATTTTGATGGATACACATTCACATTCACTGTCAAATGATCACACACTCATGATTTTAGTTTTGACTTTGGAATCTAGGATTCTATCTTGCATGTGCATATGTTTTTGAAATGAATTTTTCATGCATGTTTTTAGAATTCAAATTCGCTTTGAAAACCTAATTCTTTGTGCATGATTTTGGAAAATCAAATTGAGAATTTAGGTTTGTGTCTTGCATACATCTTTCATTTTTTAGAATCATATTAGTATGCATGAATCACATTGGCCTTGAGTTCCAAGTTGCAACTTTGGGATTTTGAAAAATCTGCAGGAACTCTTCCCAAGTCAGTTTGGTCGGTCGACCGACCCCTTTGCCCGGTAGACCGGCCCAACTGGCCTGCTGGAAAACAGCCAGTGTATCCGGTCGACCGAGCCAGGCCCAGGTCGACCGGGCAACTAGCCGTTGGGCCAAAATTACTGTTGGGCCAGGTCGACCCGGGGGTCATGGGGTCGACCGGGCCAACTGGTCGTTGGACTGTTTTTTGCTTTAAAGTCCATTCATTTCCCTACTTTTGAGAGCCTTGTTGGATGAACTTTTGGAACCATTTTGGAGCCTAAGAAAGGGGAATGAGTTGATAAGGCTAGAAGGTCATTGGAAATCAAATGTTTGAGTTTTTAAAAGGTATATCTTACTAGTTATTTTGATTTCCATTCCAAATGAAATCCATGAATGTTCAACTCTTTGTATTTTCATATATGCATGTTTTCTAGCTTTTAAAGAGATGTTTTGCAAACACATTATCATCTTTGGAATATTAGAATGGTTTGCAAACATCCTTGTCTAAATCACATGTGCACTTATTAGTTAATCTTCATACAACTTGTTTAGTTCTTTTCTTCAAGTTGCTTGAATCATTCATGTGATTAGCATCTATCTTCAATCATCATTTTCTGAGCTTAGATTTTAAAATGCATTAAACATTTATTTAAGAGCTTCATTTTAGAATTTGATTGAAGTAAAACACTCATACACTTTCTTAGAGAAATCCTTCATTTGTAAAGGTTATTGCTTAGCCTTAGAAAAGCACATTGTAAAGGTTATTGCTTAGCCTTGGAAAAGCATCTTGTAAAGGTTGTTGTTGAGCCTAGAAAAACAACATTGTAAAGGTTATTGCTTAGCCTAGTAAAAAGCATAGTTAGTGGAAATCCGGTGGGGTGATTGGATCACAAGCCGGTAGTGGACGTAGGCATTGAGGCCGAACCACTATAAATCTTTGTGTAGTGGTGTTTGCTTGTGGTGATTCTTTTGTTAGCTTCCGCATCTTGTTTGGTAAATCATCACTTGTGACTAGTTTATTTTATAGAAATTAAAATTGGTCATAATTGTAGCTCACCCTATTCAACCCCCCCCCCCCTTCTAGGGTTAGGATCCCAGGACTTTCAACACTACCCAAAACCTTTATCAAAAGGGCAAACACAAAATTGAGATAAAATGGGTTTCTAAGATAATCTTGATCAAATGAAAGAGAACCAAGAATGCAATGCATACAAGTTATAAATTTCATAATGTGTAATTCCTTGGGTCTTTCGATCTCCTTAAGACTTGGAAAACACTAAGCTATCACAAATCCCCAATTTCCTATAAAAGCCAAACTGAAAAAGAAAATCAAAGGACTTCGTAAAAGGACTTGAAAATGGGAAAATTTGTGGCCGAATTGGGTCCTTTAGTTGATATCTAAAGGATGGGTGGAAGGGCTTACCTCTAGGTGTCTGAACGAAGCTCGAGTCAACGGTGGGTAGATCGGCCATTCATGGATTTGAGTGAAAATGGGTTGGGAGAGAGATCGAGCTTGGTGAGGCGATTGCAATGACGGACGTCGAATTTGCAACAACGTCCAATCTGGCAAGGCTTTGAGGAGAAAAGGGAGAGAAAGAAAGAGAACAAAGGGGTCGTTGTAAAGTGCAAACAAAGGAAGAAAAGGAGAGTCGTGGGTCTCGGCGGTTATAAAGAAAAATAATTTGAATAGTGACATTTGTATCCCATCACTTAACAAATGCATTTTCCTTCAGAATTGGGTCTTCTTAGCCTCAAAAGGGTAAAGTCCAAGAACTAAGTTTCTCAAACATTCATGCTCTTTCGAATTAGCCCAAGAGCGACTCATTTCGAGTCTCCAAGTAAAAACTCACCTTTTTCGACAAGAATGACTATGTCCCCGAAAACACGAACTTGGTCAAATGTCCACCAAACGGAACCGTTCTCTTTTCCAACCTCTTCGAACCCATTTCAATACCTCAGAGCGACTCCTTGAACACTATTCTAGCACATAAACTTAGTTGATTTGCATCTAAGCATGCTTTAAAATTATTAAATGCAATTAGTTAATATTAAACGTAGAAATTAGGCGTCAAGGTCTTACACAGATCCCATAGAATTTGATTGCCAAATATGACCTTGAAGAATTCGGTAATCTCCATAAGACAAATTCTCAAAATCCAACAAAGAGACAGATCCTTAGGCTTTTCTTTAGAGAATTTTACCCAACATTATAAATTCATCATTAGATTCACATCATAATATAAATGCCAATCCACCGATAACATAATGGTGACTCACCTCCCTCTCCGCAAAAAAATTAAGGGATCTATCCTAGTTGCAATGCTAATGCTGGTAGGACTTGGGTGGGCTTGTTTCTGAGTATTTATCAAAGTCAAAAATAAAAAATAAAAAAATCATGAATCAAAATGCTCAAGAGCACCATCTTGTTTAGAGTCTAAATCCTCTCATGCTTTCACTCATATGATGCGTGTGGAACTCTATAGTGGAGTCCACTAAAACCTAAATTCCTCATATGAACACCCCTACTTTTACAATGTGATCAACTCCTTTTGAATTAAGATCTGGCCACAAAGCATATAAGATGAGGGCATTCATTTTGAGCATGGATCTTCAATAAAAGATGAACCCCATAATGGAGTTTCATTTTGAGCATGGATCTTCAATAAAAGATGAACCCCATAATGGAGTTTTACTTATTCGACTCATACATTCATGAGTAATAGACTTAAGAGGACTTGAACTCTCCTTGTATCATCTATTTTGTGAATCAATCCATTGATATGCCCCACGTGTTAAATTAATCATGTGCGAAATATTTGATGTCAAATGGAAGGCACTATTGAGATTGAAGTGAGATTTGAGTCATTGTTAAAAAAGGGAGATATGCAATCTTGATGAGATCAATTTGGAATGTAGGCTTGGGGCTTGTTTACCACGTTGGATTTTTTTGGACGTGATGTGACACATTGTCCCTTAACATTTGCAAATGCTTTATTTCTTTACAAGCATTTCAAAACTTCAGTCACCTAAAAGATCTCAAATGACCTTTGAGAATTCTGAATTCCAGCTCCTTTACTTTTTTGTGGAGTTTTTGGATGCTTAAGTATAAGGGAGCATCCAGGAATTCCCCTATGTCTGGAAATACAGAAATTCCCCAGACAAGAATTCATTGAATTCTAGTAGCAAAGAAACATGCCCAAGGTGTAGAGATAGGTTGAAAGAATTATAAGGCTTTGCCTCCCAACGATCTAGACTCCTTAGAGATATCTTGTGATAACATTGATGACACCATTTGCACTAAGCAGTCACTTGATAGTATCAAGAAAGAAGAAATCTTTGCCCCCAAAATATTATTGACAAGTATTCGATAGATCTGGTTCGCATGGAACCGTACCAACCACATACTAGGGCATGCTTATAAGCAATCTAAACTGATTGCCAAACATGGACCTCAATAATAGTCACCGTTCATGGGGATTTGGCACCCATCCAAAGGGACCGAACCATTTGATGGAGGGTCAATTTTTTTTAAATATGAAGCCATTAAATTTGTGGCCCTTGGATGAAGGAGTTAGGGGCATGGTATTGGCTTCAAATTTGATGCATGGGGTGATCCCATTTGGGTCTTTACATCCCACATCCCATTCCCAGACTGAACCCACCGAGGGCCCCCACTGCTAGTTCGCACAGACGGTTAACACGCAAGATCACACCAAAACTCTCCCAATTTTATTAAATCATACATGTGAATAAACCTTCATTGCCCCTTTTTTATTTTGATTCTCTCTATTCCAAAAACAATCCAAAAAAAAAAAAAAAAAAAAAAGCCCTTAGCTAAGGGCTCCTTTGTATAACACCTTACTTAGGGGAAAATGACAAAAAAAGGACAGCGTGGAATATAAAGAGGTCTTAAAGCATCTCCAACGAATATGTTATTTTAGGAACTTTTTGCATATCCCCCCCTAAGGTTTGTAGGATTTGTAAATAGGCCTTCATGGTTTTAGTATATGCAGATAGGCCCCTACCTTTTCCCCTACCTTTTCATTTTAGTACCAGTCGTGTCCCCAAAATCAATAGCCAACCAACTATCAAAAGTTTTATAGTGAAATGACACATTTGCCCATCTCTTTATCCTTATATGCTTAAGTTCAAAGGCTTGAATTTATTTTTCTCTAAAGCTTGTAACATTGATAATTATATTTAGTACGAGAGAATAAAATTAGTATGTAAATTTATTTTTATCAATAGAGGGCCTATTTCATTAAATCCAAATCTACTATAATGACAATCAATATTGCATGTGCTTATAATTAGTTACAATTGATCCAATCCATGCATGACCACCATTAAATTGATGAAAGTTTTAAAATACATAATTAGGCTTCATATGCATTAAAAAGTCACTGAGTGAGATCGCTGTGAATTAGGATACAAGAATGGAATTTTGGTAAATAATAATAAACTCATATTTGCTTAATTGATATAAGGGCAAAGTTGTCATTTTTATAAAAGTTCAACACAAATCCCATGGTCATTACCCATTTTCATTAGAAATACTGATTTTGGGGACATGAAAGGTATTGAAATGAAAAGGTAGGGGCCTATATGCAAATACTAAATCCACAAGGGCCTATTTACAAATCATATTAACCTTAGGGGGGTATATACAAAAAACTCTTATTTTAGAGATGTCAAATTCCATTTGAAGGCTTATGTGGCAATTTGAAGGTTTGGAATTTGGCATCTCCTAAAGTAGGAGCTCCACCCGATATGCCAAATTTATTATTTTATTATATATTTGTATTTTACCTATTTTGATCCGTTGTCTTTTTTAAAAGAATTTGCATTCTTATGAGACCCTCATCATAAAATATTCAAAAATAATAAATGGCATGTTGCTTTTTCATCTTCCAAATTTGGAAGCCCAATGTCCCATGCCAAATGCTACATCAAATGTGACATTTCAGGTGGCGAGTCCTCTTTTATATGCCTATTTTTATCGTTGTCACTGCCACATGACATTTGACATAACCGTTGTAAATGCTCTTACCTTTCAATTTCCACTGAAAAGGCTTCTTTTATGTGCATAAAATATTTATCAATCTCATAAAATAAATGCGGGTTTCCGGCAGCAGGATAATCCGAATTCCTCACACATTAGGAATTCTCATGCTTGTTTTACACGTGATTTGGAAATTGCAATTCAGTCCAAAATGACAGGCTCCAATTGGTCAAAAGTGGTGGGATCCACCACAAATGACCATGGGATCATGGGATTAGTCACCATTGCCACTGTAATGTGGCATTTGAAGTAACCGTTGGTGATGCTCTAACCTTTCAATTTCCACATAAAAAGCATCTTTTCTTGCGTAAAATGTTTACCAATCTCAGAAAATCATTGCGGATTTCCGACGGCAGGAGAATATGCATTCCTTCGCACGTGATTAGTTCCCCTGCTTGTTTTACATGTGATTTGGAAATTGCAATTCAATCCAAAATGACAGGCTTCCATTGGTCAAAAGTGGTGGGACCCACCACAAATGACAATGGAAATGGGACTAGTCACCATTGACCATATTTGATTTTTGGTCTTATTTTGTACTAGTTTTGACAACCCATCACTCCATCAACGTGAGAAACGCAAGCAATGGCCAGTCAGATGCTTCCAAGGTTTGGTTTGGGATGGGTTCAACTATATATATGAAATCACTTCCAGATGAAGCCTGGGTCTCTAATTCCAAGGGGTTGACCTAGTGGTCAGGATCACAGTTCCTCCCTCTTCTGGAGCTAGAGGTTTTGGTATCGACCACTGATTTCCCCCTCTTCAAGAATCGAAGGGTTGAGTCCGCTTGCGCTATCATCTGGGGGCCACATGGGTTTTACCCAAAGAGTTGGGAACCCTCCATTAGCCAAAAAAAAAAAAAAGAGCCAAGGTCTCTAGTTGAATAAGCTCTAGACTCATAATTTTGAACTTGAGGTACTTACTTTTTTAGAATTGGGTCTAGCTTGGATATGCTCCGGACCCATATAATTTTGAACGATGTTACAAAAATTTGGACTGGACCAGCCATTGGTTGATGGAACAAAAACGTTAACAAGTCTGGTTAGATCAGGATCAGGCTAATCTAGGTCAGAAACCGATAATTAACTATATTTGTCCTTCACTCGAGGGTTTCCTCCCCTCACCCGAGGTCTACTTTGAGCATCCGATGGTAGGGTCGGCCCCTATAGATGGGTAAAAAAGACCTATATATATATATATCAATTTTAACGTCATGGATGACCTAGGTTAAGCCCGAGGGTCAAATCAGATTTAACCTAGCCATCTAGTACTTGGTCCTAATTTAAATCATTTTCTTCGAGCTTCCCAATCTGAAAAGATCAAAGCTTTTGTCTGGGCATTTAATATTAAATTCAAATTTGGATCCAAGAACTTTCCTTCACTCTTTAATTTAGTCCAGCCTTAACACCTCTTGGTTTGTAATTATTTAGTAGGTAATGAGTTCTCGGGGCCATTATGCAATCGATACTTTGTACAGAAGAGTAGAGTTGCAAACGGGTATCCGATTCTCCAATTACCCAAAAGTTCCAACCTGAAAAAAATCGTGTCTGGAACTTATTTTAGGTTCCGATTCATAAACGGGTCCTGGTCCAAAACCTAATTTAGGTTTCGATTATTAAAGGGGTTCGGTTCTGGGTCCAAATAGGTTCTGACCCGTGGACCTGGGACCTCGCATATGATTTTTTAATAATGCAAACCATACCATAAAATCAACTTTTTTTGGACATTTTTTTATGTATAATGGTGAAGGTAGTAGACTTGATGCACTGTTATAATTATTTTAAGAAAAAGAAATGAAGAGAAGTTAGAATCCGTTTTGAAATTAGATTTTAGTCCTTTAGGTGGACTCGGTTCCGGAACTGAATCTAAGTTTTTCTATTGGAATTGGGTTTAGAACCATCAAAACAGGTTCTGAGTCAAAATCGGATCTGAAACCGGAACCGTTATTTCAAAACGGGTCCGTGTCAGGATCCAGTATGGTTACGACCGGGGACCGTCCCGTTTGCAACCCCACAGAGGAGCTAAAAGTGAAGGATCAAAAGAAAAGATTCACAAAGGAACACTTGATAATCTCTACTTCAGTGGAGAGTAATTTTCCAACCGTGATTCTAATAAACTAATTTTTAGAAAAGTGATGGTCCCATTTAAACCTCCACCGTAGATCCTTTCAATAATACCACTTTAATATTCCTTCAAGAAAACTCATTTCACCATGAGTTTGTAGGAGTTCAACTTCTCATCCCATTTTTTTTCAATTTATAAATATTATAGAAGTATTACTTTTATAGTACTTGTATGATTTATAAATATTAAAAACTAAATGGGTCCATCAGAGTATCAGGGCTAGGAATGGACCAAGTTCATCCGGGTGTAGCCTCATGGCTTAGTTGGCCTAAATTGGACTTGTTTGTTGGTCAATAGGCAAACTTTTGGCCTATTTTTTGGCATGATAGCTGATGGCAAAATGAGCTGGACCAGGCCTACTTATTCTAGAAGGCCTCGCAAATGGGTTTACAAACAATTCAATTAGTGGATTTGACACTGAGGGCATTAATTGATATTAAAAGTAAGTGAATTTAATGCCCCTTCCATCGTATTGCTTTGAACTTATTGAATAGTGTGAAATCTGAGAGAACATTTAGGGCATGTCTGTTAGTATATAATAGAGATAATTAGCGAAAGGTCCCTCGTAGTGGTCTTGTAAAGCCCCCAGTCTATCAACTTTTCCTTTAAGGTCTGTAGTCCATACAGCTCGACATATTTCGGCGAGAGGTCCCTATGAACGCCACATCAGATATTTACATGACTAATTTGCCCTCCTTTTAACTATTTAGGCATCTAATTTTGAATTTTAAAATTTCAAATCTTTCATTCTCCCCCTCATTACAAGGTGGGCCACGATTGTTGATTGGAGAAGATCGTTGATTTTTGTGTTGGAATTGTGGCAAAGAACGCAGAGGATTTTACTCCTTGCCAAGGAAGACAACAGGAACAAAGAACCCGGATCTGGATTCGCCCAGTGCTGCTCTCGCTGCTACACCAGACTCGGGGAAGACGAGAAATTGGCGTGCATATCTATAAGTGGGCCGTCACTGTGCTCAAATGCAGAATGATCAAGAGGAAGAACAATAGAACAAAAACAGAGAAGATCCAGACTTTGTCCCATTGCTAGTGATTGATGATGGTTTGCATGAGGAGATCGGATTGGATCTCAAGTTTGGTTACTGAGATTTGCAGACTCGTCGATCAGAGCAGATCAGCCAGATCGCGGTGGGCCACACAGACTGAACTTGCAAGAACATATTTTCATTCTGGGCGCAGAAAACAAAGATAGTCCGTTACAATTGGAAGAGGTGAATCAGATAAGACATCCACTATTTAGATCGGCAGTTGAATAGAAGGTGGACCATCACTGTCGCCGAAGATCAAGATCAGCAGATCCGGATTTTCAAACCAAAACTCGCAGAAACCCAAATTACAGAGGATCTGGATTCGCCCATCGCCAGAGAAGAAGACAAGTTCTTCGTCGGTGCCGTCGTCATTGCCGGAACAAGAGAAGAGGATCATTGCTGCCACCTCGCCGGAGCCCCGTGTTGAACTGCCTCTGCGCCATCGTCGTTGCAGGAACGTTTCCGGTTTTGGAACAGGAGAACGAGAGGAGGAAGAAAATGACCCAGAGGGTCGGTTCCGATCCAGGTCAGGTCGAGTCAATTGTGACCTGGTTTCAAAAGCCCAAAATCAAATCTATCTGATTTTTTGATAAATTTAACTGTATTTTTGGCAAATATATATGAGTTCTCGACAAATTTAACTGAGTTTTTGGAAAATTTATCAGAACTTTTAACAAATTTATCTGAGTTTCTGACAAATTTATCTTCATTTTGAAAATTTTAACTGAGTTTTTTAATAAGTCCTTCTGTGTGTTAGGCAAACTTATCTAAGTTTTTTGAAAAGCTATCTGAGTTTTTTCAAAAATTTATTTGCGTTTTTTCAAATCTATTTGCGTTTTTTAATTTTATTTAGTCTTTCAAAATTTATTTGCGTCTTTTCAAATTTATTTATATTTTTTAATTAGTTGGATCTTTTGAAATTTATTTGCCTCTTTGAAAAATTTTTTACATTGTCTGAAGTTTATTTGCGTCTATTTAAATTATCAATGTTCTTTTGAAATTTATTGCATTTTTTGAAATTTATTTGCTTTCTTTTGAAATTTATTTGCATTTTTTAAATTCATTTCATTTTTTGAAATTTATTTGAGTTCTTTTGAAATTTATTTGCGTTTTTAAAATTTATTTCATTTTTAGAAATTTATTTGAGATTTATTTCCTGTTTTTGAAATTTATTTGCATTTTTTTTAAATTTATTTGAAAATCTCATTAGTGGAATTTTATTAATCGTGACTAATTTAATGGTAGTTGACCATTATTAATGGCTTATCCCACTAATCATGGGATATAATTTGAAGAAATGATAAATTAGACATTTTAGGTTTTCAAATTTGGAAAAATGACCTATCACAATATAAGAAAAGATTGTGGATCTAAGGCAATAAAGTGGAATGTTCAAAGACCCGTCGCCGAATGTCACTAAATAATATATAGGAATTGAATATGTATATATATATATATATATATGTATTCATGGTGGAAATGAGCTCCATTAAAGATTATTAAAGCGGCGATAAGTGAACAGTATGTGGCGAGAGATTAAGGATATGAGGTGGAGATATACATGAGACCTCAACTTTTCTGGGTATTGAAATTTTTTTCTTTTCTTTTTTTTAAGTCTAGGTATTGAATTACTGTAGTGATGGTCGATAATTCATTTCCCATTTTACCTTATTAAATTTTCATTAAAGAAGAAGTCATTGGATGGTCATTTTTGGACATTAACCTTGATGCTTTATTTTTAACCACTTACAGAAATATAAACAAGCCTTTATCCATTTTAGATAAAGTATGGTGGATTTCATCATTCAATCCAACACTAAATTTAGAGAGAAAATACCATGCAGCACAGTGGATGGTGGTCACTGTCACAACATTAAGATTTTGAGAAAAAAAAGAAAAAGAAAACCCTTGATAGACAGTGAAGGTGGTTCACAAAGACTTTCAGTTTAATAGAGGTGATTATTTGGAGAGAGAGAGAGAGAGAGAGAGAGAGAGAGAGACTTTTCGAAGAAGACTTGAGACACTTTTCGAAAAATGCAAGTCTTCATCAAATTAGGGTTTTGAAGGGGACGAAAATGAAACATAAATGAATAATGAAAAAAATAATTAAAAAAAAAAAAAAGGAAAGGCAGGAGCATGAAAGGAAAGTAATAGGCTTTCCATGACATTTAGGAACAGGAATGAGGGTAGGGTACATGAAAAAAAGGAATATGAATGAACAAATCATCTTTTATAAAGATGAAACTGAGGGTTGGGTACATGAAAAAAAGGAATATGAATGAACAAATCATCTTTTATAAATGTTCTTTCGTCTTTTACCATCATCTATCACAGCATTCTCTTACAGCTATATATAAGTAGTCCATTACATTCTCAGATCTCTGAGTGAGCTTGGAGGGTGTGGGGATCACAGAAGCTCTCTAGCTCTTCTCCTGACCTCATAGAGGACACCTTTGTTGGATTTTGTTTTCACTATCCAGTCGCTTTCTTCTCTATTTCATGAAAATGAAAGAAACCCACCATCTATTTTTTCCCTTAAATTACACTAGATATATCAGTTTTACTCACATGGGTCTCTTCTTTTAATCTTTTTTATTTGATCCTCTTTTCCTCCCACTGTCCAGATATTGATTTGCTGGATATTCGGGGAAGTTCTTCTTCCACTATCTTCCATGATCTTTCAGTTTTGCTTAATTACTGATGTGGGTTTCTATAAATTTATAGTTATCTTTTTCTGCTGAATTAAATTGTATGCACTTGTATCATATGGGCCACATTTAGATTGATGGTTATTGTTGAAGATAATGGGTTATTTGGATATGATTCAATCACCATGATGTCCATGTGGGTCTCGAATTGGTTAGTGTATATTGTTGCTTTTCAGGTCCAACTGAGAATTTAGGGTTAATTCCATTATGTAACAAATATGTTGATAACATTCACCTATTGTTCCCTGTATATTGCAGGTGCTCAAGGTATTAAAGGGAGCTTTCATCAGTCCACTCATGGGTGGATCTAGGGTTGAATTAGCTGCCGACTCATTCATCCAAATACTAAGCAAGCAAGGAAGGGGGTGCTATGTGGCTGAGTGAATGATGCGGGAGATAAGTTTAATCCTATGTGCCCATTCCTTGGACTGAAGGGAGCTCCCTTGTCTTCTAAGGTTCTTACCCCAACTCACTTCTCTAGCTCAATGTAATATATGTGATTAGCAACTTTGCCAAATTATATTCAAACAAGTTGATAGACTGATTTTCTTAATTTTTCTTGCTATCAGTGTCAAGGGAGAGGCTTCTTAATTATTTGTAAAGTTGGTGGATAATTATCACAACTACAGATATTTCTTTTATGAGTGTCTTTTAGAATTGTCGGACAGCACATTCTACTATGTAAATCAAAATGAGGGGATTTGCCATGTTTCTCATGTAGGTATGTTAACGCGAGGGAGAGGTTTGTGATTATTATCAGCTTGCCAAATCTACCGTCTTGTTATATCTTTCTTTTCTATTAGATGTCAGATTCTAGGGTTGTCACTTTATTCTGGCTTCTGTATAGGTGTGGCTATCAAACTTTAAATTTTATCCGTTTTGATTTAATAGCTGCGTAAGCATTTCATTCACTCTTGCTGTGTTGTTTGTTACAATATGAAGATTGTTATTTAGTAGGAAGTCATAAACATTAGAAAAGATGAAACACACGCACTCTCTCTCTCTCTCTCACTCAGAGAGAGAGAGAGAGATTCTTCCATCCTTGGCTTCATGTAACTCATAATCCTGTGTGTTACAACCTTACTATAGTTCCCTATCAGAGCCTCAGACTATTGTTTCTTTCATCATGATGTTCTTCTTCTTTTACCAAGCCTTGCACCAGTTTTAGTTATATGCTATGATGCTGCAAGATTCCGACCAGATAGGTCTAGCATCAGTGTAACTAATGGCAGTATCAGGTCCAGACCACAGTATTAGTGGTAAGTATCCTAGGGTTTAAAAGCCACAACCCCAAAAATCAAACCCCATTAAATAGATTCATAGAACTCCACCATCAGATTATCCACAACCATACGTGATTAAAACAACTAATCCAATAAAAATAATGATTTGATCACAAGAGCTGGAAAAAAAAACAGTCTGTAGTTATTTGAGTTCTACATGTAGTTTAATGGTTTTGTGGTCACATGTCTTACAGATTCTTTAAGGAAAATGCATTGTTGGATTTACCATCTTTCTTTTTGTCACCATCTCTCACAGGTCAGGCTGGAAGGCGCACTGCATCTCACTGTCTTCGATGATAGCTCTTGGGGAGTGCTTTCTTAATATAGCAAGTTCCTAGGCAGTCTCCTTTATGATTCGTATGACATGTTTGTTGAAACGGAAGGGGGAAGGGTATGTATACGTGGGATATCTCTATCCATATTCAATTGCAATACATCAATGATAGAATCATTTCTGATGGGACCAAATACGGGTCTTTGATAGAGAATAAGGATAAGAAATCAAAATCAAATAAATAAAATAATAAAATAGGAGTAGACGTTTTTTTGATTTTAGGAATCAGTATCTAATGTACTCCTCTTCAAAGTATTATGTTTGGTTTTGCATCCTTGGAGGATGATTATTACTTAATGGAGCATTTTTTTTTTAATGTGGATACTTTATTAATCATTTGGTTGAAGTGTTAGTAAGTTCATGTCATTGAATGGAAGTTTGAAGCATGCAGGTTGTGATGATCATAGTTTACCAACTCAATGAGTCAACTGAGCTGACTCGGCAGTGCGTCCCTAGTTGCCATCTTAATTTAATTCTTTGTAAGATCTTAAATTACCCTAGTTGCCATCTTAATTTAATTCTTTGTAAGATCTTAAATTAACTATCATTTAAATAAAAATGCATATACAAAATTAAGAGCATAAGAACAAATTTGAAGTGAAAGTTATTTTTGAAATGAGTGAGTTTTGTTCTGAGTCATTTACTTGATTTTGCTTAAACTGAATTTGAAGCATATTTGTATCTACCTTTTTTGAAAAAAAATTCCTTTGGTAAAAGAGCATGCTTGTATCTTAATTAGAAGCATTGAGCCAACTTGGTTATTTGATTTGCAGGTCTTAGAATATAATTTTAGGATTCAACTTTGATACAGATTTAAAAGTGAATCTCTCAAGAGTACTAGATAGGGGTTAGTATGGGAGCACCCGCGTTGTGATACAAATGGCAGTACTGTAATGCAAAGAATAGGGGCTCCCCCACAATATACCTCTATAGTCAAATAAATATGGGGATTCTTACAAAATAATTAAGGTTATTAGACTCTAGTTAAATGGTTTTATGATGAAAAATAATAAAATTACAAGTCAATGGTTTGCACATTTTTTTATGAAATACTGTCCTATAACTTTTCTTCCACCTTCTCCCAACCTACTAGATGGCAATAGTGATTCATCAGGTGTGAGTCCTAAATAGCCTTGTTTTCATATATTTTCATCCTTGGAGTCCATCTTGCAAAACATGTTGGTGCTTAGCTCGGGCAATGTAAATGTGAAAATTATGATAGAGATAATTAATTAATAAAGATTTCTGAAGAAAGCTAACGATTTTAGATTTTTTAAATATGTTATTTAAATGCACTAGCCAAGACATCATGTAAATGGAAAGTTTCCGAATTTAATTATAAGAACTGTAGATTAGGGAATCATGATAAAGAAATTACTAGAAAAAAACTCTGCCCTGGAGCTTCGTTGCCATTTCTTCGAGAACGAGGTTGAAGTATTCAAACCTTTTCATCTTATGCAGATCTTATGCAGAAGAAGACAAGCAATGTAGAGTAGTTACATGTAGTTATATGCGTGGTTATATAAGAAAATGATAAAATGGAAGAGCAGTTATTATTGCACGAAAAGATAAAAGTGGGTGTAGTGAGATTATGAATGAAGGAGTGGAGGAGAGGGGAAAGAAAATAAAAGATTTAAAATAAAGTAGTATAACAAGTGGTCAAGATTGTAACCGGTGGTAAAAATTGAAGCCAAATCCCTTGAGTTTAATATACTATAATAGGATCTTGGGGTATTTACATAATTTTAGAACCCAAACAAAAAGAGGTTTGAAAATCATAAACTGCCATCGGACTTGTAAGAAAAACACGATTAGATGATATCTAGTATTCTTTAAATCAAGTTAGAGTATTTAGAAGGATTGAAAATCGTAAATGTTACTTTCGATAAAAAAAAAACCCAAATTCACAGTCCCAGGATGGAAATCCCAATTCGACCAGGGATCAAGTCCCATGGTGATTGTCCATAGTGAGACTCACAATGGGATGCCATAGCAAGCCCCATTCAGTTTGCCTTTTGTTATACTCCGACCCAAACTAATCATGATTAAGGCTAATTAATTGAGATTAATGCTAATTAAACATGGATAAATGGGTCAATGAAGATTAATGACCAAAGAGAGACAAATTAGTCTCAAATGATGCATTAAGCATAATGAAATGAAATTGAGTTGGTTAAAATGAGTTTAGACTCAAACAGATAGACTAAGGACTTTTTCGTAAATACGGGTTTCCGTGTATTTCGTCGAATATGGAAATTCGGGATACTAACGTATGCATCTCGAATAGTACGTTAACTTTCATAATAAACGTGATTCCAGTTGACCTCAAATGGACCAAATAGGGTTTCATTTGACTCAAAATGTAATTATACTCAATAAAAGGGGGTTTTAGTGTGAGGAGTCCTTGTATTAGAATGAAATAACTTCTTCATTCATTTCACCTTGAGAAAACCCTAGGTACCATTCTCTTCTCCCTTTCTCTTCCATTCCTCTTCACCAAGGGTGGGATTAGGTATGGTTTGAGTGGCTTTGAGAGAGAATGCTCCATCTTCATCTTCTTCCTCAAGTCCTTTTCCCATTTTTGAAGTGTTGGAGCTTAAGAGAGCTTAAAATCTCTTTGCTTGGAGCTACAAGTAAGTAGTTGGTATTCTCTTAGGATTTCTAAGTTCCATTGGTTGTTTTGTAGAAGACTTCTATCTCAAATAGCTCATGAGTTGTATATTTTCATGTTTTCATGGGATTAGGGTTTGATTTGGGGGTTGTAATCCCAAGCCAAGCTAACTAAAAGAGGGCTTTGAGTTCATTGACTTCAAGAGAGGCAAGTATAAGCATTTCTTGTGATTAGCATTACTTGTTGTAGAAATGCATATAGTTTTTCATGGATTTGTCCATTTTCCATTGATTTTTGGAGTTGTTTATGGGTTGTGTGAATGATTAAAGAATGATTAGAAGTATTGTTTTGGAAATGGATGATGTGTGAGGAGGGAACAGGAGATTCCATTACTATTGTAGGTTGTGGATGAATAATGGATAAGGAGTGTAGAAGAAGAGAGAATGTATCAAATTTTCGGGTTGGAACTCTGGACAGTTCGCTCGAGCGAACATGGGGTTCACTCGAGCGACCAAGGTTCTATGATAGAGTGAAATAATTCTAGACAGTTCCCTCGAGCGAACATGGGGTTCGCTCGAGCGACCAACGTTCTGTGAGGTGTCCGCTCAAGCGAACTTGGACTCGTTCGAGCGAACCTGATACAGGAACATATATTGATTGTAATTGAAAATTTGGCCAATCGACCAGACTTTGGATTTTCACATAAACTTGGAGTACTTCTTGTAAGTATGAGTACTCCTTAAATTAGTTTTGAGTCTAAACCTCCATGGGTGATAATTATGGGGACTATCCAATGCACACATTAAATATAAATGTGATGTCCATCGAGAATAACACGTGCATTTGGAAACCAATGGTTACATCAAAATGGTTGGTTTAGATTGAGACAGAATTGAGTAGAGCTATAAATGAGTAGTAAGATCTCTCATTATATCATATTTCACATTGTTGGATCCCGATCTAGTGAGATTGGTACTACCATTATTCTCTTCTCTTATTATGAAGAGAATTATTGAAATGAATTGAACTGATCATTAGAAAGACATTAACCCTTAAATTGGCATTACCTAGCTACTGTATTAGAACTCTAAATGAGTTCAATGAATTGATAAATGAAATAAATGACTAATCATGCTGCAGCAGATGGATTTGGGGGAGCTCCGGAGCTCCGTTGTGATGCTAGTTATCCCTGGCCTGGACACTAGTAAGTCCCATATATTCCGATCGTATCTACAGGTATTGATTTATGCCTTCCGTTTGGAAGATGAATCCTTCCTTTGAGGGAAGATGGTAAATTAAATGAATCCTTCCTTTGAGGGAAGATGGTAATTTAAATGAATCCTTCATTTGAGGGAAGATGATAATTTAAATGAATCCTTCCTTGAGGGAAGATGGTAAATAAAATGAAATGAATGAATGAAAGTTATGATAGTGATTATCTTGTGAATGTCTATTGATCAACTCTTATATTTACCTATTGTCATTGTAGGAATTATCTAGATTTGTCTAGAATGGTAATTGTTACCAAATGAATTTAATGAATTCAGTATATATATTAACATGTGCTATTACAAGATTTGTTTATACATTGTTGAACCGTCGTGTTCATTAGTGTTATTGATGACATCACAGACCCATTTGCCCTTGTCGGCGCTGCATCGCCCCCGGCGGCAGCGGAGGAGACCGCTCCGGTTCCTCCAGGAGGATTGAATGAATAGAACGGCTGGAATACCGTTTGATATGGGTATTCGAGCTTGAGAAAGAATTATAACATTTTGAAAAACGTTGAAAAGTATTTTGTTTAACCATTTTGAGATGTAATTAATTGTTACTGTATGGTATTTTGGGTACACATCGATTGACAAGAAATGATGGGAATGATACATGTATAAAGAATTTATTCTTTTGTATACATGTAAAACGAAATTTGATACTGTCAAATATATATATATATATGTTTCTGTAATATTGTGTAATTGACAGGTTTATTGAAGATGTTATCCCTTGTGAATTTCGTTTTAACTTCGGTTAATTCGGAGTTCACGGGAGTAAGAATGGACTCACAGCCCGGAGTTATCGTAATTCGGGCCCGGGTCGTGACACCTTTGCACTTCTACATCGAACTGGGTTACTCCCCAACTCATAGTTAGGGTTTTTTAGATAGGTTTTGCAACTAGAATGAGATTAGTGATTGAAGAAGAGTTGCGAGTCATCAACGAAGGTATTTTTGAAAAAAAAAAAAAATTTATACTAACTACTTTCCCATACTTTCATTGTATTGTAGACGACTCTTCCTTATGCTTTTGAATACTTAGTTTGATCATTTATTGGCCAGAGTATATTTTTTAGCCCTTCACTTGGCTTTGTAGACCCTATTTGTGGTCTAATATTCTGGAGTTTTCTTTGTAAACTTTGCTTGTGGCCTAAACTTTCGGAATTTAATTTTTTAGGTGCCAACAAAGATTTCCGATATGAGGGCCAGAAGGGGATAAAGCACTTGGAAAATTTAGACTGCCCACAGCTTCACACATTAGGGCCATTATATGACTGTAGCTTATTGGATGGTGGCCCTGAAGGCTAGCTTTCGACCAACCAATAGGCCACTATATGATTGGATGGTGTGAAGGCCTTTCCGGTCAGGTTTTCCTTTCTATTTCCTCCACTCTTTTTAGGACTTATGCAATCACTTTATGGGTCATTGTTTTCCCCTCTAATGGACCAATTAGTGGAATTCAAACCTTCGGTTCTTCACGCATGAACCATTGACATTAAAATGGAACCCCGAAATTGTATTTGTTTCGGGGGCGTTTCCCTTAAACCCCTAGTAAGGGTTCACTACCTCTTGCACTCCAAACAAGCCCAGCGCGGACCTCAACTTGCTACTGTAAAGCCACTATTATCCCTGATTACCAGTAAGTACCTTAGGCCTTAGTTAGACATGGTATTAGATCCCTGATTCACCTTTATGCTTTAAGTTTGAGACCAACGATGCTGGTGTTTGAGCTGACATGTACCTCTCAGATTATATGGAGACGTGGAGTTCAATGTTAAGTCAAATATGTAAATGTTGGACCTTGAATGTAAATCACCATAAGCACCAAATGACTCGTAAACCTTTTACATTCAGGATCCTTGGAGCACATCAAGCCGAACGGTATTGCCATACGTGTTAATGGCAGTTCAAGACTTACGTTTGGTAATTTATAATGGTTTCTTAAATGATAGCTAATTTGATATCAATTGTACTTTATCTCATTGTTTATTCGGCGTCCCTTCTTTATGAGCCTTTCTAGTAGGGTTTTGTAACCATCTCACCCTAGCACTTGTATGACCTTAGCTTAACTATTAAACTTGTATAAGTCATGCCTTAGGACTTTGCGAGTATTTAATTGCATGACTCTTCCTTTGGATGACAGGATCCTTGGTTGCGGTCTACTTGGTCAACGAGTGCGCCTTTGATGCACTGTTACCCTTTGAGTTAGCCGGGTTCAACTTACCCCTTATCACCCATTCCGGGGCTAACTCCTTCATACCGAAATACTGTCCAAATCGAGTTAGAATTGGGTATGACTGAATTAGTAAGTTTAGACTAAGTCCAATACTGTAGGCTATCTTATTTTGTCCAGTCTTGATCTTTCGTGTTTTCAGTTTTGCAGTTGTCTGGTTCTGTTTAAGTGGTAGTTTGAGATTCGCAAGGGATTGTTGTTCGAATGATTTGTTTGATGTTTGAGGTAGTTTCCTTTTTGGCCCTATCTTTGTCATAGAGTCTTGTTGGACCTTATAGTCCTCGGATCTTAAGTCAGTACCATTCGGTTTCGATCTCTTGCAATTACGCCAAGATGAGTGTGGATTTAGTTTATAATTGATTGCGGTGTAGGCTTTGTTTTAGATGTGCCCCAGAGCTTACCTCGGTACTAGTATACCCTTTTGTTAATTTGGCTTCCTGCCATGATTACACTACGGAAACCGTGAAGTTGGGAGAATTTAGCAATGTAGTTTATCAATATGTTAGAATTATTTTATATAGACTATTTTTTATATGATCCCTTACAGTCGCGAATTTTCTTGCATTCTCTTACCTAGTTTAAACCTTATTGATCTCTTAAATAATTTGTCACTAAATTCCATATTAATATGACATGGTAATGGTATTTACATTGATTACTTGTGGGGATATTGCTAGTCTAATGCTACACTTGGTGTTGTAGGTGATGGCACCTCTACCCTTGATTCAGAAGTTGTGGCGTTCTAAGAGAAACAGTAGGGCTTTATAGAGTGGAGTGTAAATGATGCAATCTGCAGAATAGTGCTGACGGAGGAGTGAAAGTCACAGCATTTGGGAGTTATTGGGCACATTTTGGATAGTCTCACATCTTTTGTATATTTTGTTATAAAGCATTTGCTTTTGTTGTCCTTTGGAATGTAATACATTTATAAATGTTAGGCATCAATGTTAATGTTTGATAATGTTGCGCTTTGCTCTGATATTCATCTCATTTCATATATTAATGTCTGTTTAATTGTTTGTATACCTTCCACCGAATGTTTTGTATGATTGAGAAAATTTTACTGAACCTCACATTGTGGATTCCTTTGCGAAACTTAGGAAAATCTTTAAATTGTTCACTCTTGCAGCAGTGCTCGCGTTCCGAGACATGGATTATCAAGGTGGTCTGATCTGGGGGCCTGGCAAGTACTTGCCAAAGTGAAAATAAAAATTTCATTCTTATTTACCTTGACAAAATCGGTTCTAAATTAACTTGCGGGATATCACATTGATTTGGTTTGGGATCAAAATTGAGAATGAACTCGGAGGTTGAAGGTTTGAAACTTCACTACCACATTGGGGCCACAGAAGATTTACTCGGCTTCCCCTGTACTCAGAGGTTGAGGGTTCGAAACTGTACTACCACACTAGGGCCACAGGGGATTTACCCGGCCTCCTCTACACTCGGAGGCTGATTGTTCAAAACTGCACTACCACATTGGGGCCACAGGGAATTTATCCGCCTTTTCCTACACCCATAGAGATTATTCTGGCCCAAAGGAATAGGACACCCTCCGTTGAAAAAAAAAAACTCCCCAAAAGCAGCACTCAATATCATCACAAGGAAACATGAAAGAATTATGAGTACTAAGTTACAATAACAAGTGGAAGATGAAAAAAACAAAATTGATTGACCATAAGAAGTGATCAAACTTGTGATCGGTATTTCAAATTGCCTCTTGAAACACAATTTCTAAGTTTGGCATATTGAATACAATTTCATATGTCTCTTTCTTTTTCTTTTTCTTTTTCTTTGAAACTTAGCCATCATTCTTCTATGCTAGTTCGAATAAATCCACATATTAATCTGGAAGCCATATAATATATGACACAAATATACTCGAGGAACTTAAAAAATAAAATCATATGCACACATCTAAAAGCAATATGTGTACTGTGAACAAAGAGATGGGCATTGGATAGCACAAGATGGTCCAGCAGGAAGCATTTGTGTGTATACACACATATGCACACATCTAAAAAAAGATAAAGAGGCGTCTAGTGTCTTGTGTCTCCTCTTTGTAAGCTATGACAAGTCCCATTGTTGGACTGTGGGGTTCATCATTTTCCATGAGAACAACTGTTGAAAGGACTCACACCTGAGAGTCCTGACCTGCTGAGCACATGTTCCCTTCTTCTACTAGGTGTCGTTTTTCATGTTTTTGATCCTTTCCTACTACGCAATAGCATAGCTGCCATACCACATATGGGTGGGAGGTTTTTCTCAAAAGTCCAGTTCCACTTTTTTCATGACATGATTGATTTTACCACACCTGCAACTAGAGTTATTATTTTTACCCTCCCTCTTAAATGGGTTTGTTCCTGGAAGAGATCTGGTTCATCCACTTGGACCTTATCTGATGGTCACACTTTGCGTTGTGGTGGCCTATCATGATACCCGAACCATGTTATTTTTTATTTTTCTTTTTAATCCACGCTCAGGGAACTCACACACGTGAGGTGAGGTGACGTGATCAGTGACAGCTTCAGAGATTTGAGTTAGTGGGTCAACAAAAAAAACTTTTTTATAAATTAAATAAATTTATTTTTATCTTTATCAAACATCTGTGATCTACTTATAATAATACTAGGATTTTCTCATTTTAATATAGGGAGAATATTGTATTTAAAAGTTAATATATATATATTATTTATTTTATATATTAACAGTCAATTCCACGGCTAAGTCAAGCCTTAGCTCTATCTTCAAGGTTTCAGAATTTTTAAAATTGGGCCGTACCCTATATTTGGGCTTTATGACAAAAAGGAAAGTAAAGGGCGGATTGACAACCCTATCCATATGCAGGAGCTCATACGTACAAGAGACACAAATTACACATGCGAGGTAATAACAACTCACATATGCAAGAGAAGAGATCCATACTTCTAATAATTCAAGAATCCATAGCATTTTCATTTTTAAACCGTTTCAACACTCGCAACCATCCCGCCACCTCCGCCTACATGTCCTCCCTATCTCTCTCCCTGCTCATCGCTCACCTCTGCCTACGCCACCCACTCCTACTTCCTCTCCCTGCTCCAGCCACCTCCGCTCGAGCCCCCACCGCCGCCGCTCGTGCCTTCCTCCCTCTCTTCCGAATTTCGACCGAAATGGGCTAAAACCTTAAACGAAAAGTTTTAGTCTAATTTCTTTTCAATCACTTGACCGAAACAAAGAATCTCAGTCATTTATGTCAAAATAGTACAAAATTAATAACTATGCCCCTAAGAAGGAAAGGAGGGTCATTATATTTGGATTTGGCATTTGAGCATTTGAGCATTTTGACGGAAAATCTGCCTTTGGTTCTATAATGTTATTTAATGGCTCCATTAAGGGTCTAAGTACGTGTAAAGGCCATAGGGTCCTCTCCCCAAAAAGAAGGGTTTGCAATCTATGCTAAGAATAAGGATGTCAAATGGGCTGGGCCGGGCCGAACCAGTCAACGGCACGGCCCGTGTCTGCCGAAGAGGCTGGGCCAGTTGGCCCCGGCCCGCCTGGCACGTGGGCTGGTGGCAGCAGCCCACTAGGCTCGCTGGGATTGGCCCGCCAAGCAGCCCGCCCAACGTCCATATCCCTTTTTTTTTATAAAAAAACCGTTTTACCCCCCCCCCCCCCCCCCCAAACAGCCATAAAACGGTCATATAAGGGGTATTTTGTGTCATTTTTCATTTTACAAAGTCTATAAATACCCCCAACCCTCCCATTCTCATTCATCACCAATTTACACAATTCTTTCATTATCTTTATACATTCTCTAGCTTTCTCTCAAAGCATTCAACTCTTTCACTTGCTCTAAGAAGTTTTTGGAAGGTCAAAGATCAAGTCATCAAGAGACAAGATTAAATGGGTCTTCAAAGATTTAAAGGTATTTATATTATTTAAATTTGAGATTCCATATATATAAGTTTATATTATATTATATTAACTCTCATTTTCTCCCCTTTCTTATATTAATTATCACAAAAGAAGGCTATCAGAGCCTATTACTGTTATTATTTATAAATTTTATTTTTTGAAATATGGTTAGAAGACTTTCCACAAAATCTTCTTCAGTTAATTTAGGGCGGGGAGAAGAAAATTTTATTGAATTACAAGATGAAGTAGGTGATTTACCACCCCCCTTTCCTCAGAGTTCCCGTAAACCAACCAAGAGGAATAGAACTTCAGTAGTTTGGGATATATTTATAAGGTTTGAGGTTATTGAAAATGGAGAAATAGTTGAAAAGGCAAAATGCAAATTTTGTAGTAAGATTTATGTTGCCCAGTCAAAAATGGGTGCCGGCCATTTGACAAGACATAAGCAAAAATGTGTAGCCTTACATAAGCCGGCGAATGTAGGGACAGGGATGCCTGAATCACAGACCCAAATTTCTAGTACTGGTGGTGGTAGTAGTAGTAACAGTTTGAGTCTTTTTTCTTTTAATGCACAAAGTTGTAGACAAAATCTTGTTAAAATGATTGTGTTATCCGAATTACCATTTTGTTTTATTGAAAATGAGTTTTTTTTAAGAATATATTCAGAAATACTATCAACCACAATTTCACAGTATTTCAAGAAATACAGTCAGAAATGATGCTATTAGACTCTGATAGGAAGAGAAAACAAATATAAAAAATTACCTTACAGAAATTCCTAGTTGAATAGTCATAACCACAGATATGTGGACATCTCAAGGGGGTGACAGTTTTCTTAGATTCAAAATGGATTATTAATAAACGTATAATTAGTTTTAGCAATCTTAAATGGCCACACAATGGCACTAGAATAAGTACATTTATTTTAGAAAAACTAGATGAATATAATATTAAAGAAAAAGTTTTATTTGTAACTTTAGATAATGCCAGTAATAATACAGTGGCTATTGAATTAATGAGAATGCAGATGTCACTTGCAACTTTGATAGATAGCTCTATCTTTCAAAATAGATGTGTATGTCACATCTTAAATCTCATTGCAAATGTTGGTTTAAAGCATATTGTAAGTTACACAGATGCTATTAAAGACTTTGCTAGATTTATTTTCACATCCGCACAGAGAAGACAATTGTATGCACAAATATGTGCGAGGCAAAGCGTATCAGCTATTAAAATGTCCAAGGAGGTAGAATATAGATGGAATTCTATATATGATTTGTTAAACAAGGAACTTGACCGGAGAACTGTTTTGAATGAATTTTGTGCTTTTTATGCACAACATTTGATGATTAGTGATGAACATTGGGAGTTATGTGTACATATAAGATATTTATTATAAGCTTTTTATACTTCAACATTATTTTTTTCCGGGAGATATTATCCCATATCTAATGAAGCTTCAATGAAGATTTTTAAAATTACTTTACAATTCAGTAGATTTAGAGATCATTTTTTACTGAGTAGCCCTATTAAAAACATAGAAGAAGAATTTAATAAATATTGGAAAGAGGCTCCAATGACATTTTCTTTGGCTGCCGTATTTGATTCTAAGTTAAAATTAAGTGGTGTACAGTTTTTTATTGATGGAATAAATAAAAATATGGATTATATAGATTTAAATATTTTTTCAAATATTAAGGAAAATTTACAAGCACTTTTTCAATTTTATTGTGAGAAAATGGGTACACCTGGGCTTAGTATGGGCCATTCAGAAGTCCAGCAAACAGGTGTGAAAGTCCTTGGGATCCTAACCCTAGAGGGGGGGTGAATAGGGTGAGCTACAATTGTGACCAATTTTAACCAATTTTAACTTCTTAACAAAAACTAGTCAAATGTGATGATTTAGTCAAACAATATGCGGAAGCTAAACAAAAACAATCACCACATAGCAAGCACCACAACACAATATTTATAGTGGTTCGGCCAACATGCCTACATCCACTACCGGCTTGTGCATCCAACACCCCACCGGATTTCCACTATGTATGCTTTTTACTAGGCTAAGCAATAACCCTTACAATGTTGTTTTTCTAGGCTAAACAACAACCTCTCAATGTGCTTTTATAGGCTTAGCAATAACCTTTACAAGATGCTTTTCAAGGCTAAGCAATAACCTTTACACAATGCTTTTCTTAGGCTAAGCAATAACCTTACAAGATAAAGATTTATCTAAGAAAGTGTCTTCTCAAAAGATCACTCTAAGAGATTACAATTTAAGCTCAAATTAATTTGCCTCTAAGATAGGCGGATATTAAAAAGAAAACCAACTCACACAAACACTCAAAGAAATGCAAAGATGTATGCTTATGAAGTGTGTGTGTGAAAACTTCAATCAAGTTTAAAAGTAAGCTCAATCAATTTATGCTTAATGCAATTCGAAAGTTTAAGGCACAAAAAGATATGATTGAAGTTCTATGCAAATCACTTGAACAATTACACACTTGTGAATGATATGAAAATCTAAAGAACACAAGTTGTATGAAAGTGTTTAAGCCTAATCAAGTGATGCATGTGCAATGTTGTTTTCAAAACTAATTTGACTAAAGATTAAATGAATGAAAACAACAAGGGAAGTTTCAACCAAGTGAAATAATCATGCAATAAAAGAAATCAAAGATTTAGGCTAAGCATGATTAAGAAAGTTTAAAACAAAACTTAGGTTGAAATCAAAGTGATGAATCCAATCTTGAATATCAAAGATGAAGGGTAGAATGGATTCAACACATCATTGTTATCATGCTTGAAATCATTTTCCAAAGTTTCAAATAAAGCACATAACAAATGATTAATTAAAAGTAAAACTTACTTGGAGATTTAACTTAGTTGATCTAAGCTTAAGCTTCACTTAATGACCACTTTGGTCTCTCTTAGTTCCTCCCCTTTGTCTTGTCTCAAAGCTCCTCAAAGAAGGCTTAAAAATCCCCAACCTTGGACAAAGGAAAAAACTCATTTATATAGCCAAAAATGCCCAACGGCTAGTCCTCGGTCGACCTAGACACAGGTCTCGGTCGACTGGGAAAGCACAACGGTCATATTTTTGACCGTTGGCAAGTTTCAGCTCAGAAACTGCTGACTCGCCCGACAGTGTTCCCGGTCGACCGGGACACAGGGCTCGGTCGACCGGCGACACTACCGGGACACCCCCTTTTTGCAAAAATTCAACTTTTGCCTATTTTGAAGATATTTCTTTGGGGGACCTTTTGGCCACTAAATCAAGCTTGAAAAACATGTTTTAAAGATTCTAATGGTTTTTAAAACATGAACATAAAAAGCCTAAAAAGATTCAAAACTTTTAAAACAAAGGCTTGCTTGATTTCTTGAAAACTCTTTTCTAAAACAAATGCATCCAAGTTTTAAAAACAAATCATGCATAAATCAATACTTTTATAAATCTTAAAAGCAATGCATGAATAAAACAAGATTTCAAGTTTATTTAAAACAATGCAAGTGTGTGAATCAAATGATGCTTGAATGATTATGCATCCATCAAATTGCAATCTACAAAATTCCTAACAATCTCCCCCTTTGCAATTTGATGGCAACACACTCACCACTGAATTTACACACTAAGTCTTCAGCTCCCCCTAAGCTGGACAAGTCTTGAAATCTTCTTGGATGCTCCTCCTTTTAGCTTGGGCTCTTGGGCTCTTTTCTTCAATCTTCTTGATGCTTGGTGCTTGATCAATCTTCAAGCTTTCTTTTCGTCTTCCTCTCTATGGCCAAGCATCTTCTTTAGCTCCAAGCTTTCTTTCTTCTATTTGCTCTCCCCCTTTGACCATGCCTCTCTCTCCCTTTGGCAATGTATGCATTCTCTCCTCCCCTCTTGAGAACTTGAATGCTTTCTCCCCCTTTGAAGAGTAGGAGATCTTTGAGTACTTGAACTCTCTCTCCCCCTTTGACATTAAATTGCAAAGGTACCTACACACATGAAATAAGGAAAATACATTTAGTAGCACCTGTTAACAAATGAAATCGAAAATGATAATCATAACAGGCTATCATGTATGGAAGTTATCTCTAAGGGCTCAAAGGCAATCCAATGGTGAATTTGATCAAAACTAATACTTCCTATGAAGGTTTACACTCCCCCTCAATCCATTCTCTTCTTTTGTCAAACATTTGACAAGATATAACTATTTGGTTCAAGAAGTAGATGGTTTCACTAAATGAGGGTCAACTTCAAGGAAAGGATTAGATTCATTTAACTATGGAGCACAATATGATCAAATTACCAAAAGAGAGCTAGGTCTAATGGGAAAAGCAATCATGGATACCAATTGGAAAAACAAAGAATACCAATTGAGATTTAAGGATATGTCTATTAAATCAATCACTCTAAAATGGATTTAAAAGTATGACTATTAGGAAAAATCCAAATTAGAGCTATCCATGAAGCAATGGGGTTTATTAATCATAGCATCAATCAATATAACTATGAAAATCATATGCTATGTAAGTTTTGAAATCATTTCATTCAAACAATAAATATGACTATTAATGTGCAAGAATGAGTGAAATGAAATTCAAACATGAAGCCAACCTCAACTAATAACCAACCAATATTATGAACACATAAACATGGTGGTCATGAGATATACCTATATGAGCAAGAGAGGTGGCAATCATGAACATTATGATGCTAATGGTGTGTGACATGGAACAATCATATTACTTATCAAGTTCAATCCAATGTACACAAGGTCTATCACATACACAAGAAATCAAACCAATAGAAAATTATACCAATTAAAATCAATTGAATTTGACAACATGATTAATAGCAAGGATGTGACAAACCCAAAATCCCAACAAGCATCATAAATGCATATTCATCACTTTTAAAGATATGACTATTGAGCATAGTGATGAACAAGGCAAATTGCAATGCAAAAGGATATTACTTGGTAATGCATGCAATTTCCAAAGTGACTAAATCATATGAATTCAATTACTAAGATATCCATCAACCATCATAAATGCAAGGAATGAATTTCAAAGAGGTTCATATGATTAAGAACACTACTATGAAGTTGAAACATGTATAAGGATGATACTAAGAGAATCTACATGAATCAACATCATAACCATCCAAAAAGAAATGACTATAAGGCATAGAGGATGGATTTGGGTTCTAGTATGGTTTCTACAAATATTACTAAGATCACAACCATACATGGAACCAATTGTCATTTGCATATAAAAAGAATGTAAATAAATAAGCAAGGATGCAAACAACATACATTTCCATTTCTAAGATAATGAAACCAAAAGAAAAGGAAATGAAAACATGGAACATGCTTTAGATGAATATAACTAATGATGTTATAGGCATTTCCATTCAAACAATCTTCAAATCATTTTGAAAAACAAAATCCAACAATGAGCATAAAAAGAATGATTTTGAAGATCAATTTTCAACATTGTATTTTTAAAAGATATAACTTAATTGAAACACATACAAGTTGAATTTTCAAGACAATGATTTTCCATATAAAAATATAACTTAGAAATCCATGGAAAAACTTGAATTGATTCAAATCATTTGTTCAAAAAATATTACTATCATATCTACACAAATGATTCAACAACAATTGATCATGAAGAGTCTAGCTATGAAAGCTTTTGAAATCACAATCAATTGATCATGTAGAAATGCAATGCTAAACATAAATGCAAAAAGCAAATCAAACATGATGAAATTATAATCAAAAGATTTTGAAAACCATGAAGTGTAACTAGAATGGTGCATGAAAACAAAATCAATTGATCATAAAGAAACAATGCATTTAAATAATTGTAACTAAGAAAGAACAAAATGCAAAGCAACAAGACCAACAAAATGATTTAACTATTAAAGAATAGGTTGGTCAAGTAGGTTCAAGGCCCTAAGGTTTGTCTAGGTAAATAACTTTAGGAATCCACCTAAGGTCTTGAGATGGTTGAACTTTGAGGTCTATTTTGGACTTCTCACCAACTATAGGAGATTTAACTTGATAAATTTTCAATTTGAACTTATCACCATGATATTTAGATTTTACTAAATTTGGCTTAGAATGGTGATTAGTCTTTTGATGTTGGTGAGTTTGTTTCTTTGGGGATTGTTTCACTTTTCTTTTCTTCTTACTTTCTCCCTTTACTTGACTTTTGAATTTTAGATTTAACTTAGCAACTTTCTTCAAAAGTTCTTTCATGGGTTCATATAAGGGAGGTAGGTTGAGAAGCTTTTTGTTCTTAGATTCTTTCAAGCTTGGTTTAACTTGTTTAAGCTTTTTAGAATCTATCTTAGGAGACTCCATTTTAAATGATTTAACTTGTTTAATCTTTTTGGAGTCTTCCTTGATTTTTAGTGTCTTACCCTTCATAGATTTTGATTCTACATTCTTGAGTTCAAAGATGGGTTTAGACACATGGCTTCTTTTTCTTAGTTTGCACTCAAACATAAAATGCCCTTCAATGCCACAATAATTACATTTTGATTTGGGCAAAGGAGAAAAAGTGCTAGAGAAAGAGGACTCACCTTTCACAAAAGTGTTGGTGAATTTAGGGTCATATGACATATTCCTATTAAATCCAAGACCCGTCCTATCTCCATGAGATTTACCCAATTTAAATAATTTTTCAAGTCTATCTTCACTTTGGGTAAACTTGCACTCATACTTTTGTTTATACTCTTCAAGTAGAGTGACTTGGGTTTTAAGGGTTGAATTTTCATTTTTAACTTTTGTTAGTTCATTTTCAATTCCCTTAAAATTGTTTAGCTCTTCATAGGCAAGTTTTAACTTAGATTTAAGCTCATTAACAACATTAGATCCAAGTTCTAAAGTTTTTAAATTACTTTGAGCATTAGACAAATTTTCATTGGAAATTGTCAACTTGGATTTTAAATAGTTAATGTTTTCATCTTGTCTTTTAATTGTATCTCTTAGGTTCAAATTTTCATTTTTAAGCTCATCACAATTTATCTTAATCTCATTTAATTTATCTTGAGCATTAGATAAATTTTCCTTAGAGATAGTCAATTTAGATTCAAGATTGTTAAAGTCTTTATCTTGCCTTTGTAATTGATCTCTTAGTTTTAGATTTTCCTTATTAAGATGATCATAACCTATCTTTAATTCTTTTAGTTCATCTTGAGCATTGTATAGGTTATTCAAAGAGATCATGAACTTAGATTCTACACAATTTATAAATTCATCTTTTTCTCTAAGTTCATTTTTAGAAGAGTCTAATTCTTGGTTTAGCCATTTAGATTCTTCTTTTAATCTATTATTTTTCTTGGAAACCTCTAAGGACCATGTGTACAATTCCTCATAGGCTTCAAGTTCATCAAATTCTTCTTCTTTTAATTCAAGTTGAGATTCTTTAATTTCAATGTTTGAATCTCCATAAGATGGAAGAATGAGGGGTCTAGAAGAATCTACAAAGTCTAAACTAGTGGAATCCATTCTAATGATTTTTATGGAAGCACAACACTAGGGTTTTAACTCTAGGTTTTTACACCTAATCAAGAGTTCCAAACACTTGATCCTAAAAGATAGAGCACGAGTCTCTGATACCAATTGAAAGTCCTTGGGATCCTAACCCTAGAGGGGGGGTGAATAGGGTGAGCTACAATTGTGACCAATTTTAACCAATTTTAACTTCTTAACAAAAACTAGTCAAATGTGATGATTTAGTCAAACAATATGCGGAAGCTAAACAAAAACAATCACCACATAGCAAGCACCACAACACAATATTTATAGTGGTTCGGCCAACGTGCCTACATCCACTACCGGCTTGTGCATCCAACACCCCACCGGATTTCCACTATGTATGTTTTTTACTAGGCTAAGCAATAACCCTTACAATGTTGTTTTTCTAGGCTAAACAACAACCTCTCAATGTGCTTTTATAGGCTTAGCAATAACCTTTACAAGATTCTTTTCAAGGCTAAGCAATAACCTTTACACAATGCTTTTCTTAGGCTAAGCAATAACCTTACAAGATAAAGATATCTCTAAGAAAGTGTCTTCTCAAAAGATCACTCTAAGAGATTACAATTTAAGCTCAAATTAATTTGCCTCTAAGATAGGCGGATATTAAAAAGAAAACCAACTCACACAAACACTCAAAGAAATGCAAAGATGTATGCTTATGAAGTGTGTGTGTGAAAACTTCAATCAAGTTTAAAAGTAAGCTCAATCAATTTATGCTTAATGCAATTCGAAAGTTTAAGGCACAAAAAGATATGATTGAAGTTCTATGCAAATCACTTGAACAATTACACACTTGTGAATGATATGAAAATCTAAAGAACACAAGTTGTATGAAAGTGTTTAAGCCTAATCAAGTGATGCATGTGCAATGTTGTTTTCAAAACTAATTTGACTAAAGATTAAATGAATGAAAACAACAAGGGAAGTTTCAACCAAGTGAAATAATCATGCAATAAAAGAAATCAAAGATTTAGGCTAAGCATGATTAAGAAAGTTTAAAACAAAACTTAGGTTGAAATCAAAGTGATGAATCCAATCTTGAATATCAAAGATGAAGGGTAGAATGGATTCAACACATCATTGTTATCATGCTTGAAATCATTTTCCAAAGTTTCAAATAAAGCACATAACAAATGATTAATTAAAAGTAAAACTTACTTGGAGATTTAACTTAGTTGATCCAAGCTTAAGCTTCACTTAATGACCCCTTTGGTCTCTCTTAGTTCCTCCCCTTTGTCTTGTCTCAAAGCTCCTCAAAGAAGGCTTAAAAATCTCCAACCTTGAAAAGTTTTCTAGCTCCTAAGAAATTATTTTTGGAGAAATCATAAGAAAATTACGGTATTTTTTTATGCTTTTCCATTGAAGAAAAATAACAACATTAAAAATAAATTTTATTGTAGCACAGAAAATCTTTTCCACAGTCCTCACTTTTTTATGTAAAAAATCAGCTTCACAAATGGATTTAGAAACTTTGATTCTTTGACTTGGTGTGGAAAATTTGAGCCAATGAGAACATATACCCTTCAATCTATCACATATTTCTAAACTTCACATCAACAGAAATTGATCCCACCATTTAACTAATACTATAATTAGCAAATCCTATGAATATTCATGAATCCCTTCTTCTTCTTCTTTTTTGTCATGTAGTTAATATTACCATAGAACCAACTCTGATTCATGTAGTAAAATAAGCATTAACAAGAAGAAATTCGGAACAGGCATCCAGAACAAATATAAAACCATGGTTCAGAAGTTCATTTACAACTTCCCGACATGGCAGATGCCACAGCATACAACAGCCCATGGCCTGAATAACCAAGATCAAATCATTGCACAAGATACATTAATTGGTTTGCTTGGTGTTGGGAATTCATACGTATTGATCAAGAGATACCATAGAGAGAACCAATTGGAGACTTCTTGTAAGGTTTTAGTTGGCTAATTCATAGATGTTTGGACAAAACTGGGTTTCTTCGAATCTTGTATTGAGTCTAGGAAAGGACTGCAAGAGTTCTAAAAAGGAAGTGTTCTAAAGAGCCCGGATTCTGCTGATTTGAATTGGTCGCTCGAGCGACCATCCATCCGCTCGAACGAACCAAACAGAGTCTCATTCGCTCGACCTTTCAATACGTGCGCCCGACCCATCAAGGTTCTGGAATGAAGATTTGAAGTTCGCACGACAATCGCTCGAGCGAACCTCTCACAGAGAGTTGTTCGCTCGATCGCATGTTATTGTTCACTCGACCAACGATCCAATGCGTTGTTCGTCTGTTTCCAGAGAGCAGGTCGCTCAAGCGAACCCCATGACTGCTCGAGCGAACCTGGGAATTCTAAATTAAGAAGAACTCATCTTACTAATTTCTATGAAGAATGTTAATTGTTTGAAGAAGCCTTGAATGCACGAAATATGTCCTATAAATAGGCTTTTCATCTCTCCTCTCTATAGAACTCTGAAGAAGAAGAAATCTATGAGTGTGAGAGTTTGAGAGATCCATAGTTCTGCCCAAGGCTGCCATTACTGTTGCTATGTTGATGATTCAAGTCTTGAGTTGATTCCACTTCTCCTCTTGAAGACTCTATTGTTCAAGCGCGGTGAAGGTGCACGGCGAGCAGTCGGCAAATTCTATACAGTCCTTAGGTTGAGTCGGCAACTGAGAAAGGGTTGTGAGTTTTCTTGTAACTTTCAATTCATAGTGCTTGGTTGTCTGTTGGCCTAAACGATAAGGCCCGTGGTTTTTTTTTCCCGAGTAGAGTTTTCCACGTATAAATTCTGTGTCTCTTATGGTTTGATTGTTTTAATCTGGATTAGGGTTAACTATTAGATTAATCACCTTTTATTGATATTCGTCAGAAATCGTATTAGTGGGACCTCTACCTGTGTTAAGACAAGTTTTAGTATTTTCAGTTCTACAATAAATGGTTGGAAAGAAAGATTTCTCAACTTTCAGAAATCTATCATGCTATAATACCAGGTATATTTCTTGCTCATCATCATTGAGACATCAACATCTTAACTTTTTTTCCCATCAATTTAGGGTCGGCATTTCTTGCCCATCTCAACTGGGAAATTGACGATCGTCTGCGTGGAAAAAAGTTCTAGTGTCCATGTTAATGAATGACAAGCCAGTTTGGCATCATTCTGAGAAAATTTCATTCAGAGAACTTCCTTTCTGCATATCTATAAAATCCCTACTCTCTTTATCTCTTTAGATGTCACAAAAAGCAAGTTCTTATTCATTCATTCTCAAAATGAAACACTCCCAAAATGATACCAAGCACACCAAGTTGCAGAAATGGCCCAAAATATCTCGTAGTCATTTTGGGGCTATACACAAAACATACTTTTCATGTCAATAGTAAAAGTATCAAGCCACTAGTATCTATAAAAGCTAGATTTACAATGCAGCCTTAACCTCAAATACAAACTAAACTGAAAAAAAAAAAAAAAAACCTCCAAATTAAGACAACGACCAGTTCTCCACATAAGATGAAAATTCCTAAGAAAGTCTTCCAAAATACTGGACTTTAAATAAGACCCGTTATTTGGTGGTGATTATTTTAACATTTTTGAAATTTAAAGAACCACAGTAGAGAGATCACATTTAGTCAAACGTCCACAGCATCGGGCATCTAATATCCATATGTAGTTCTTTTCATCATCCTGAAGAACTCATCAGGGTCTACTTCACCATCACCTGCACATCACAGTAAATCTGTCAGTTGTCTTAACAGAAATGAGCGGACCAGAACACACTAGAATTGGTCTATGTCCCAAGCTTATGCAAAGTGACAGAAATTGTTGGTTGTGTTGTTGTAAAGGACCTCAGATACCAGGCAACATGACTCATTTGTAGTTTTTCTATAGAAAAGAACTGAGATGAGGTGTCTGTCTCACATCCTTCAGTCATAACCCTTTGAACCTTTGGATTTTTCAAGGGTTATTAAATATTTCCAGAACACATGTATGTACAATTGTACATACCATTTACAATCAAACAACAGTAAACAAAGTTATCATAAGGAAATATACAATATTACAGAAACCCAGGCAAGTAACTTCAGAATTACCAACAAACTGCAATCCCAAACACCATCTCTGTCACTATTGAATTGATTTTTTTTATTGGTATTTAAAAAAAAAAAAAGGAACTTTCATTAAAAGGAAATGAGAATACACGAGGAAAAGAAACAAAAGGTACAAGAGCATTATACTGTACCCCACACACCACTCAACTATATAAGGAAACCATTCTACAATAGCATTGTCACTATTGAATTGATAACTGTAATGTGAATGAAGGTTCAGCAAAGGTAATTAAGCACCTTCTATAAAGGAAAAATTAATGGCATCTAACAGGCTTATTAACTGAGTAGAGTAAATAAAGGTCAAATTGTCAGAACAAAGAAAAGGCTCGTGGATTTTGAGGTGTACACTTAAATCGTTATCCAATAATACCACAATGTGAATAGCATTAAGAACAAGTGCTCTAATGGATCAATAAATGCAAGGTCATGCTTTCTTATGAGGCATATACATTGAAAGGGGGGTACAACTCCAAATGTCATTTCAGTACCTTGGCTCAATAATTAGTAAAGATGAAGAGATTGAGGAAGATGTCAACCATAGAATAAGAGTTGGACAATTGAAGTGCAGACTTACTTCTAGAGTGCCTTGTGATCGGCAATATACAAATAAGAATCAAGGAAAAATTTTACAGAATAGTGATTAGATCAATTGAGACTAATGGAGTAGAATGTACACCAATGAAGAAGCAACACATTCACACAATGTGTAGTAGAGATAAGAATGATGAGATGGATGTGTGGTAAAACTAGTAAAGAAAGAATAAAAAAATGAGCATTGTCAAGAGCATTAAGAGGAAGCATCAATATGTGATAAATTGAGAGAGACTCGTTAAAGATGGTTTGGACATGTCTAATGAAAGCCAGCAATGGCATCGTTGTAGTTTGATGGCCCACCAAGGAAAAGAGGTAAGCCAAAGAGGATATGAATGGAAGTAGTAAAGATAAATCTATAGAAAAGCAACCTATCCAAGGATTTGGCTTAGTAAAATAAAATTCATATATATGACCCCCAACATAATTGGGACAAGATTTTGATGATGTTGATGATGATAATGATGAAGCAAATGTTCAGAATTTGGAATTCTTCAAGGGTCTATAAATGTATCCTTAGAGAGCAAAACCATTAAAAGAGTCTAATCAACATAGATTATAGATAGTGTATTACGGACAATCTTAAGTTATATACTTATATACAATCTGGGGAAATGTTCACCCCTAAGAAGACTGAATATAGCCTTTATGCAGTCCATCTTGTGGGGCCCACTTAGATGTAAGTTTACCAATGGGAGGATGGCAGATTGAAAGGTCTCCTCATGGACAAGGGGACCCAAAAAATAAGCCTCACTAGATTATCCTAGCCCTCGAAGTTTCATAGCATCTTAAATGTAGATTTTCTTGAGATTCAATCTAATGGTGAGTGAAGGTTTAGTGACTATAAAATTGGGCCTAATGCCAAATCATGGGATGAAAAGAGTATCAAAGTGGCAGCACAGCCTGCACTGATGAAAGGTGGGCCCAAGTGGCCCCGTAGTGCTGGAGTGCACTTGTAGTTGCCCATAGGCCATAGGATAACATTTCCCACACAATCTGATCTTGCTTCCATAGCTCAATGTTTTAATACCAGGAACAGGGCTCACCTTTGTTGGTGAGCATGTCAGTCAAAAACAATCAGCAACAAGCATTTAGTACGTCTGAAAAAAGAAATATTTTACACATTTTAATGTTAAAAAGGTATATCACACAGCTAATTGTGGTTAAATGCTGACTCTCGGCAGGAGCCAGCATTCAAAATAGTTTCAAGGACTTTTGCTTCAAATAAAATAAAACTCGTGTGATTGATCAATAGATCAACAAAGCCCATAGTTAAAAACTACGTAGCTGAGTCCAAACCCAACAGGCCAGTATGAAGCAGGTTTCAAAACATTGCTGGAGCTACACGATCCGTTCCCTACAAACCTATGGTGCCCAGATACAACAAGATGCAAAAAGGACAAGCCATTGAAATGGTGAGACCACAAATTTACACATAAAATGGAAGTATCAAATATGACACAATACGAATACTCTGAAGTATCTGGGTACCATAGCCAGAGACTGCTAGCCATATGACTTGTTTGGGCTTTCAGCTATAGCAGCTGATTGGACTTCTCATGTAAATGCCTCCAGCGGCTGCTTGATTTTCTGAACAACCACATCTGCTGCTGCAATATAAGGTGCATCATATAGCTGGAATTGTATTGAGGCATCATCAAAGAGATCAGGGAAAAATACATGCACTAAAATGTCAGAGTTGAGTGGCATTCCTATAAATATAGCATACAGTGAGAAACAGCTATCTGAAACACAAAAATTAGCTATCATACCATCGCGGTCCGCCTCCTCAATCATCTCACGGATTTCTCCAGGAGTGAAAGACTCACCCACCTCCTTTGCAATACGCTCAATGTCTGCAGCAGATATCCTACCCTATATTCAGACCCAATAGGGTAAGTTGACATTTAACAACAACAACAATATATATATATAGAGAGAGAGAGAGAGTACAACATTATTATCTTGGTCAATAATGCGAAAGGCTTTTGTAAGCTCCTCCTTGGTGTCCCTTTCTCCAATCTTAGCCGTCATCATGTGTACAAATTCATCAAAATCAATTGCCCCACTGCCATCCTTGTCTACATCTCTAATCATCTGCTCTATTTGCTGCAATAACAACAATCCTTCCAAATTTGAGCATCGTTACAGAGTTTTACAAGATGAAAGATGACCCTCGTTTTCCACGAAGGCAAGATAAAATCACTATAGAGAAGAAATATTGTCTGATTTTAAAAAACGACGATTTGTTTACATCTTGTTCTTGTTTACCAAGAAAATTTTGTTTACTGATTTTTAAAAATGGCAATTTTGTTAAGAAATTGACAGGATACAACATGAAAATAACAAAAAAAAAAGGACAAAAAGACATGATCCAAAACAAAACCACAACTACAAAAAAAAAAAAAAAAAGGCGCACAATGATTAAAACAGAAAAAAAAATTACAGGCTCAGTAACTATTCCCTTTCACATATGCCAAAATAGAGAAGGTATACGGTTCCTGCATTGGGACATAAAAAGACTCAGAGTACCCGTCAAGGTGATGTTCAGGTAAAGATCTTGTGAAACTGATCGATTCATCCTTTATTTCACATTGCACATTATACTGGTGCAAAATATTGATCTAGCCCTTGCTTAGGAGCAGCGTAAAGAAAACTGCAGAAGGATGAGACCCCAATCCTGGCAGAATTCACATTATTAGGATTACTAACTAACAGTCTTAGATTTCTTTTCTTCCTTTCTTTCTTTCTTTCTTTTTTTTTTTTTTTTTTTTTTGTAAAAAAAGTCCTAAATTTCAAGTAAATATAAATTTGTTTGCTTCTAATGCCTTTAGTTAATGATGACGGCCGCAAACATTTCAATAAAAAAAGGTCTCAGAAATCAGAATGGGTCAAACACGGTGATGTTTCTGTAACTTGGTGGATCCTCTAGGAGTAATCAAACTAAACTTTGATGAAAGTTCTTTTGAGTAACCCTGGCCTGCCACGTGTACATGGGATTATTAGATTATTAGAGATTTTAATGGTCAGAGACCCAATAGGGATAACAAATTCCTAGGCTGTTGGAGTGAATGTGTTCGACAACGGAAACAAATCTCAAACAACCACTGCTACAACGTGGTGGCAAACATCTGGAAGTATCCTCTTCACTGCGGTTTGCATAAAGTTTTAATGTTTATTCTCACTAAAGTATTTCTTCATTAATTCAAAAGACAAAACAAAAACTCCTTTGACACAAATATAACACTAATAGAATTAAGAGAATGATAAATCATTAAAGGGAAAGGGACACCAAACCTCTTCTGTCATTTCGAAGCCCAAGGCCCTGCAGAAACAAACATTTAGTCACTATAACCGCATAGCAGTTCATATCATCAATTAAGATTCTGCATACCTCATGGCAACATTCAGCTCTTTCGCATCAATTGTGCCTTGGAGAAAAAGATAAAACAATTCCATTAGTTTTTTGCCTCGTTCATTTAATATATAAACAAAAATAAATAAATATATTGTTGAAATAAGGTTAATACCAGAACCATCTGTGTCAAAAAGCTCAAACGCTTCCTTTATCTCTTGCCTCTTCTGTTGGGTTAGGCCATGATGGCGACCCCTAGGTTTCTCCTTCCTAGATCCTACTCCCCTAGGATGTAGGCTTGCCTAAAAAGATAAATAGAAATTCAAGAAAATCATAACCCTTGTTTCCATCAAACAAATAAAGACCCTAAATGTTCATCTTAAGTCTTTGACAAAGATCAAGCCAATCCACTGGTAGCTTAGTTGGGAAGGCACCTCCCCTCCTCAGAAACAACCAAGGATCAATCCCTGGCTATAGCACTGATGGTGAGGGACTTGTGTGAGTGTGTGTGAATACTTACCTTGCCAAAAAAAAAAAGAAAAAAAAAAAAAAAAGAATCAAGAGCATGAGAAACAAAAGGGGTGAAGGAACATGTGAAATTCAAAATCTTCATAATTGGATAAAATATAATTCTCCTTTGGAGATAAAGGAGACTGGTGCTATATCTGTTATATAATGTCCCTGCAGTAGTCATGTTGTTGGGAGATGGGAGAGAAGTCTTCACTGGCCCCTAGGCACATAACACAAACATTAACAATAATATTCTTCCTACTTTTCAGGTTATTGATTTTACCAAGACCAAATGCCCAACAGATGGCAAGAACTTTATGAGGAGCTTCATTCTCCAAAAATAGTTATAACCAAGCAAAGACAACCACCACCACCACCAAAGCCTTATCCCATCTATCAAGGTCGTGACTTTAGGAGTTCTACTTTTCCTCTCAACATTGTTTATAGCGGTGTTCTATGTAAGTCCATAATCCATCATGTGTTTCCTCACTACTTTATTCAATAACTTTATTGTTCTCCCTGTTTCCCTAGTTCCTTGAACGTAATCCTTCAATGCATTGCATAAGAGTTTTGCCTTCTATATAAATGCTAAAAGCCTCAAGCCATCCCAATCGGCATTCTTTGGCCTTCACAAGAAGAATTCCTTTCATATGCCAAATGCCCGATGATTAAAAGAAAAAACACGTCACCTTTAAAAATGAATATCATATTTATATGATATTTGACACCATTACCGCTCTTTATCCATCCAAATAACTGTAGACACAAACCGACAGAGCCACATTTACCTCCTAACTAGATTGTCTTAATGTGGTGTATTTATATACTAGACTTCCAACTAACCAAATAAAATTTCTTATTTACCTTAGGGCCGATTTAGAAGTAGTAAGTATACAAAATGACAAGAGGAGAATCCCCACTTGATGGAAAAATGAGGAGAGAACTAGGGGTCAAGAATTCCCTTGAAAGAATCACCACTTCTCTAATAGTGATTCTCCACTGCAAATGAGAAAGAGTGTTTTCTCCAACTCTCAAGTAGAGAAAATCTTTCCTTCAACTTTCCAAAATATTAGTTTAAGAGGAGACTTACAAATATTATTTAAGAGAATAATTACCTTACTCCACACGGGCACATTTCATGTTTGTGGAATGATGCTACGATTTTTTGCACTGACCACTGTTCTGCAGTTTGGTACATGTCCCTCCATGCGGAAAGAGAAAAAGATTGAACTAATTATCCTCGACTACACACAACCATTCCCGATTGGGGGTTCGGGGGGGATTGGAATTGCTTTTCCGCAACACAACAAAAATTAGAAGTCTCACAAAATGAGAAATTACAATGCTGCACAATCATGTCCTAAAAGTATATCCAAATGGGAGAAATATTTTACCAGATTTATAAAAAAAAAAAATCTCTCCTCCCTACCTCCTCCCAACTCCTTTACATCCAAAGGGGCCTTTACTAGTACTCAAGAGAATGTCCCCTTGAATAAATAAGTAAGCATCCCAAACATTTTTTTTTCTTTGTTTTTTTTTTTAATGGCAAGTTTCCCAAACAAAATTCAACCAAGTATGGCACCAAAAAACAGAAAAAGATATCTAATTCTCCAAGTGGATACCTTCTTTCCAAAATTCCCAGTCACCAGATTCCACAACATCTTCCTGGGTTGACTCCACAATGAAAAACCAAAGTGTGTCAACAGAAGAATACCAACATGAAATCCAAATGGTGTCTCCGCTTCATCCAGACCCCATAACTCACATTTTGTGTCAGTTGAACAATCAGGGCTTTCCTAATATGCAGTGATTGAACCCATTATCTATTTTACATTTAAACCAAACAGGCTGTGAAATAAAAGAACCATAATTTCTCTGCAATCTATCCGATCTACAAACCCAAGGAAAAACAAAAAGACATGGGGCAGAATGGTCAGGATCAATATAGGCCTAAAATTTCCACCCACGATTCCTAATAGATCAATTTAAGACATACCCAGAAGAACAAAACCCATTTATATGAGTATGATCAAAACTTATGTCAATCAGAATTTTTTCCGCCATTGGATTGACCATTTGATTAAAAAAAAAAAGTCTATTAACACATTCTTATGGTATTCATTATCACATTTTTCATCAAGCGTCCAATCCCATGGTGGAAAAAACTTAATTGATGCATATTTTGACAATCCCCCATGCACCTCAAGGGTCCTTGTTTTTTAAAGGGTCCACTTTTGAGTTCCACTCTTTTCAACTCAAGATTTCTGTGGGTCAAAGCCTTTTAGAGGATCCGGATTCCTGACTCTTTATCTATTTGAATTTCCTTTTATAGAGACAAGCTTTATCCAGATTTCAAGGAAACTTTTTTATCTGTTTCGATTGATATGTTTAAGGGCAATGAGATCCGGAGTATGGAGTCGCACAGCGTCAATAACTGCATTCCATGTCTCATTTTCTCCTTGGAAAATCGACCCCAGATAATTCTTTAGCCAAACAGGTATGCTTGCATTTTCTCCTCCCACCTTCCCGATTCCTTCCACTTCTTAACAAGAAAGATAGAAATTTTTAAGAAAACAAAAAACGAAAGCAGCTGTCTTGATCTGGACAGCCAAGTGAATGGGGTACCTGTAAAATGGGCCGTAGATTAAGAATCATGCTGACCACATGATCCTAACTTAAGTACATGATCTTTGTTTGTGATGGTTCTGTTGATTTATAATCATTCAAGATTAAGGCACCACCACCATTGATTTTAGCTGAAATAAGCAAGAGTGTACTGGATTGAATGTTGAAGTGAGTTGTAGAGGGGAAAAATGGAATTGCAGTTATCTAAGTACTGATAATAAAGGGTCTGGGTAGTCTGGGTTCCCTATTGTAGTATGAATTGCAGTAATCTAAGTACTCATAATAAAGGGATTGGGTAGTTTGGGTTCCCTCTTGTAGTATGAATTGCTATAATTTAGCTTAAATTATGCTAATTTGTGTGCTGTATTGGGTGCTACCATGGTGTTATTTGATCAAAGATGATCAATTTAGCCTACCCCAAATAGCAAAGCCAATCAAATGCATTTACTAAAGGGAAAAAAAAGATTTATCAAATGAAGGAGCTAGAAAAAAGTATACAACTTTTCTTTTAGTTTTTAGAGGAAAAGATAACTGAATAATCATTAGGCAGAGGAGGGGATAGATATTGCTTAAACAGTTGAAACAATTACAGAGCTAGAAAACCAGAAACATCCCCGAGCAGCCCCTAACCAATCGAACCCTTTCACCCTTTTCATGCCTCACAGAAACCCTACCAGACCTCAATCCCATCCATCCAAAATACCACATTGACATCGCCAAATCCCTTTCCCTGCCCTACCCGACCGACCTCACCGTAAACCAGTCCCACCGTTTTCCGAAACCCATCACATAACCCCACTGCCATAACCATCTATACATCTCAGTTCCCACACCACATCAACCAAACCACTCCAAAATACCCAACCAATTTTCCCAAATCCGAGCACCACTCCAAACCCCCAAAATTCCCCAAATCCCAAAGAAGCTCTCGCTTCTTGATTCCTTCCACTTCTTAACAAGAAAGATAGAAATTTTTAAGAAAACAAAAAACGAAAGCAGCTGTCTTGATCTGGACAGCCAAGTGAATGGGGTACCTGTAAAATGGGCCGTAGATTAAGAATCATGCTGACCACATGATCCTAACTTAAGTACATGATCTTTGTTTGTGATGGTTCTGTTGATTTATAATCATTCAAGATTAAGGCACCACCACCATTGATTTTAGCTGAAATAAGCAAGAGTGTACTGGATTGAATGTTGAAGTGAGTTGTAGAGGGGAAAAATGGAATTGCAGTTATCTAAGTACTGATAATAAAGGGTCTGGGTAGTCTGGGTTCCCTATTGTAGTATGAATTGCAGTAATCTAAGTACTCATAATAAAGGGATTGGGTAGTTTGGGTTCCCTCTTGTAGTATGAATTGCTATAATTTAGCTTAAATTATGCTAATTTGTGTGCTGTATTGGGTGCTACCATGGTGTTATTTGATCAAAGATGATCAATTTAGCCTACCCCAAATAGCAAAGCCAATCAAATGCATTTACTAAAGGGAAAAAAAAGATTTATCAAATGAAGGAGCTAGAAAAAAGTATACAACTTTTCTTTTAGTTTTTAGAGGAAAAGATAACTGAATAATCATTAGGCAGAGGAGGGGATAGATATTGCTTAAACAGTTGAAACAATTACAGAGCTAGAAAACCAGAAACATCCCCGAGCAGCCCCTAACCAATCGAACCCTTTCACCCTTTTCATGCCTCACAGAAACCCTACCAGACCTCAATCCCATCCATCCAAAATACCACATTGACATCGCCAAATCCCTTTCCCTGCCCTACCCGACCGACCTCACCGTAAACCAGTCCCACCGTTTTCCGAAACCCATCACATAACCCCACTGCCATAACCATCTATACATCTCAGTTCCCACACCACATCAACCAAACCACTCCAAAATACCCAACCAATTTTCCCAAATCCGAGCACCACTCCAAACCCCCAAAATTCCCCAAATCCCAAAGAAGCTCTCGCTTCTTGATTCCTTCCACTTCTTAACAAGAAAGATAGAAATTTTTAAGAAAACAAAAAACGAAAGCAGCTGTCTTGATCTGGACAGCCAAGTGAATGGGGTACCTGTAAAATGGGCCGTAGATTAAGAATCATGCTGACCACATGATCCTAACTTAAGTACATGATCTTTGTTTGTGATGGTTCTGTTGATTTATAATCATTCAAGATTAAGGCACCACCACCATTGATTTTAGCTGAAATAAGCAAGAGTGTACTGGATTGAATGTTGAAGTGAGTTGTAGAGGGGAAAAATGGAATTGCAGTTATCTAAGTACTGATAATAAAGGGTCTGGGTAGTCTGGGTTCCCTATTGTAGTATGAATTGCAGTAATCTAAGTACTCATAATAAAGGGATTGGGTAGTTTGGGTTCCCTCTTGTAGTATGAATTGCTATAATTTAGCTTAAATTATGCTAATTTGTGTGCTGTATTGGGTGCTACCATGGTGTTATTTGATCAAAGATGATCAATTTAGCCTACCCCAAATAGCAAAGCCAATCAAATGCATTTACTAAAGGGAAAAAAAAGATTTATCAAATGAAGGAGCTAGAAAAAAGTATACAACTTTTCTTTTAGTTTTTAGAGGAAAAGATAACTGAATAATCATTAGGCAGAGGAGGGGATAGATATTGCTTAAACAGTTGAAACAATTACAGAGCTAGAAAACCAGAAACATCCCCGAGCAGCCCCTAACCAATCGAACCCTTTCACCCTTTTCATGCCTCACAGAAACCCTACCAGACCTCAATCCCATCCATCCAAAATACCACATTGACATCGCCAAATCCCTTTCCCTGCCCTACCCGACCGACCTCACCGTAAACCAGTCCCACCGTTTTCCGAAACCCATCACATAACCCCACTGCCATAACCATCTATACATCTCAGTTCCCACACCACATCAACCAAACCACTCCAAAATACCCAACCAATTTTCCCAAATCCGAGCACCACTCCAAACCCCCAAAATTCCCCAAATCCCAAAGAAGCTCTCGCTTCTTTCTCATAATAAAAGAAAAAAGAAGCAAGCAAACAACAAATCACAACTGCACAACGCTAGATCTCAAGTCTCTAAAATCAAAACCCAACGGAAATGACATGGATCTATTCACGAGCGAACGAATCTCAAAACCAACTAAATAACAAGACATCATTCAGGAAATGAGATCGAGCTATATGAACAAAATCAAAATCGAGAAATGAAATCAGCAAAGAAAATTGATACTGACCGACATTGAAGATCAATTACACTAGAGAGATTGAAGATCGGTCGGGTATTCGCTGGAGAAGAAGCTCCTGAAACCGAGAAAAGATCGAAACCCTAAAAAGCAGCGTCAACGAAAAGAGGGAAGAGAGAGTCCTTCTTCTCTTCTTCTACCCGGAGATTCCAATAACGTATAAAAGGGCTGTGTACGTGTGTTTGTGTATTACATTATTGGGAAATATTCAAGTGAGAACTCAACTAGTTATATGAGAACTTTTTTGTGGGGCCCAACTAGCCACCCATCTAAATCTAGCAACCAATAGAGAACTCCTTTATAGTCACAAATCTCAAGGATTGGCACACATCCGAATGGATTGAACCGTTGGATCGAGGGTTGAATAATTTTTTGAATATGAAGCCATTAAATTTGTGGGTCACGGATAAAGGGGTTAGGGGCTTAGGTTTGGAGTCAAACTTGATACTTGGGGTGGTCTCACGTAGATCTTTCCGTCCCCCCTTGTCCCATCCCCAAATGGGACCCACAATTGGACCTTACAAAAAGTTCTCACATAATATGTGAGAACAGTTCCCACCTGAATATTACCCTACATTATATTATACACAATACATGTTAAAACAATAAACAAATAGCAATGGTTTCTTTGTAAGCTCTATTCTTTATTTTTCTTTTAAATCTTTTATTTGCACTTGATAAAAATAATCTCTTTTATTATTTTGAGAAAATTATTAAACAAAACTAGCCCTTCAAGACTTGTTTTCAAATATAATTTCTTATTTCCATCTTATTCTCCTTGAGATTATAAGCTATACTATCTAATGTTATTCGTAATTGAGGTTGATGCTTTACCCTTGCCAGCAACTATAGCTAAAAGGATAAATTATAATAGCAGTATTAGAAGTTTGAGAATTTTACTGTAAAGTTTCTCGTAACTGGACGATGCACAAAAAGGTGCCCAGTAGTTCTGGCAGCACAAACGGGGTCCGTCAGTCCCTATTGCGTTGTGTTTTTTTTTTTTTTTTCGAAAAATGGGATGAACAATGCTAGCGTCGCTCGTCATTGATGGGTACAACGCTAGCGTCCCTCGTCGTATCTTCCTCTTCAAATCCTCCTACAGAAGAAATCATTGGAAGCCGAATCGATGCTGCTTGCAACAAACCCCCCACCATGAAATTGCAGGACCACAGGCAATTTCCGGCAGAGCACTCTGCAGTCGCCAAGGCATGGAGAATACCCACGATAGCTTTCGGGTTCCTGGGCCTGTAATCATCACATGTGATTTCTTTGATGGATGTGGGAAGAACCCGCTAATTTATGGTTGTGCAATGTCAAAGAAATCACATGTGATTCCTTGTGCCCCCACTCATCGGATCGCTCATTGTCAATGTAGGCAATGCCTCTCTGTCGCCTACCTGTGGGGCCCTCTTGCCCACATCGAAATCTCCCCATCTCCATAGCTTGTCACCCTCGACCGTCCCCGTCTCTATTGTGTTGTATTATTGGCTGAGTATCTCAGCATCAAGGCTAAAACACTTCAAAAATTCACTCGCATTTATCCGCCGGAACCCACTGGTATAAATTGATCCATTTAACACCAGTAATCAGGACAGATTCGAAGTTAGCTGCTAGTATGTGGGCATCTCTCTCCATGTGATTTCTTGGATGGATGTGGGAAGAAAACAAGGAGAGAATTTGGTGATGAGAAAGAAGGGTTTCGAAAGTGGGTAAATACAAGGAATGGTGACGATAGCGTCACTTAATTTCATATCAAGAGACGCACGCTATCGTCGCTATCGAAAAATACTAAAAAGATAAATGAAAAAAGGCGAGAGGAATACTTTCGTGGAAAAATTGTTACAAGGCACTAATACGTGCAACGACCAAATACTAGGAATTTTCCAGTAAAATCCTCTAGAATTTTTTGGCTGAAGTTGGTTTGTTTAAAGGGACAATTACCGCTAGTGTTAAACTTGACAATCGCCCCAAAACTGTTGGAAAAGGTGTAATTATTGCAAAAATGTTCATCTGTAGGGATGTAGGATATCGCACTATCTAAAGTGGGAAGACTTGCCATGAACGGTAATGCTCCTCTCAATGCTTTGTTTAATTTTTGTTAAACTATGTGACCATTAACGATGATCAAAACCATCGGAAACATTAAAACGGTCAAACACGGCCTATATACCAAATTTTAACCGTTAATCTATCTCGGATCTCGAGATATTTGATAAAAACCGAGTAACCACACATCTATTTTTTTGAACTTTTGTGGCCCCATAATCACAATCAAGATCTTTAATTTTCTTTGAAATAATAAAAATGGCTAACCATAAAATTTTCAGCCTCCGATTTAATGTATAGCTACCAAAAATGAAGAAAAATCTTAGAATCGTTGAGTTCACACGTGACATTATCACAGTAGAATAAATGAAACCTGAACAATCCGTATTTTTTTCCTTGACTGTGAGACGACCAAACTATCATCAAAACCGTTGAATAGATGTATGAGTGTAAGAACTAATATGGCACCAACTTTGAACCGTTGATCTATCACGGTTATCGAGAAATTTGCAAAAGAGTCACGCTGTTTTGCAAATTATAAGAACAAATTATAAGTCACGCATTTTTGCAAATTTATCAATAACTGTGATAAATCAATGGATCAAATTTGTTGCAATATTAGCTCTTACACTCATACAACTATCCAATGGTTTGGATTGTGGTTTTGTGGTCCCACAAACAAGGAAAAAAATTAAAAAAAAATGGGTCGTTCAAGTCCTCCCACTTCAGATAGTGCGATATCCTCCAGACGAACAGTTTTGCGGTAATTATACATTTTCTGACAGTTCTGGGGCAATTGTCAGGTTTAACACTTGTTGTAGGGTAATTGTCCATTTTTTTAAATGTTGGAACTTTTTCTTAAGGTATGGTGAAATGAAATAGAACGTATAAGTACATAAAAAGTGAAAATTGAAGTATAGCTAGTTTTCTTCATCTTCATTTTCTCTGTCTTTTCTCTATATTTGAATAAATCATTAAATTTAGGGGATTTAACGGGAAAAACCCTCATAAACAGTCTATTAATTAATTTGACCCTAATAAAAAAGGGCAGACAGAATGGGCCCTAAATTAACGTTTCTTTTACTTTTTTTTTTGTCTTTTAGCACTGTAGTCGATATCGACTATCCCTGTGCCATACAAAAGGCCCCCAAACCGCTCTCACTCTTACTATCTTCGTCTCCTTTTCCCCTTTTCTCTTTCATCCTCGTTGGCGACTGTTCTCTTCTCAACGGTGGTCCAGGCGGTGGTCCCAGTGTAATATTTGCTACAACTTTTCAAAGATTCTCCACAGTTTGACGCACATGAGGTATGTTTGTGTTCGTTGTCGTATTTGTGCCCTAAATCTTGCATGTGATTTATTGGTTTTCGATGGGTTTGATCATTCGGAAGGGAGCGACCTTGCAATCTCCTTCAAACTTTGTAGTTTCATTAAAATGCAATCTTATTCACACTTTCTAGTTTGCCCATTTAGAAAGGGATGCACCGACTAGATACTCCACATCGCTGCCATTTGTGGGTTTTTGTGGGGTTTCTAGAATCATAGTAAATGGGTTTTGAATTAAAATAACATTTTAATGGAATTTACCAACCAGATTCCAAATGGCAAAGTAGAAGTAGCCCGCTCTTTGGTTTGAGGATGAAGTTTTGCTTCATTCAAGCATAGGATACATGCTCTCTATTTTCAGTGATTTTATCCTCTTTAAGAAACAAATGTAGCAAGTGCAGTTGACTCACCTAAAGAAAGTGTTAATTGGATACAATCACAGTCGATGGGAGCCACACATCATTTCTCTAAACATGCAGTGGATATATGTTTTTCCTCCTCATTTACTCAAAACCCAACTGCATTATCAATCAAACAAAAATTTATATGTATCCATTATCATTACTACATCATGGGTAATTAGTTGCCTAATTATAGTTTTTGGTTCATACTTATTTAATGGATTGAAACCCTTCTCCATCACAATGTACTACTACGTGCACCAAAGATTAGATATGGGGGGTTTGTTCATTGTCATTAATGTTCTTTGCCCAAAGAAGCAAGTTAGATATAGTTGTTCGATTTTTGTCGTTATCTGCTTTTGTATATGTGGCCATTCCGCTTAGATGTAGTTGTTTGTTAATGATCAATCTAGAGAGAGTGATGTAATATGGTATTATAATATGTGGGCTATCCAGAGAGAGTATTATAATATGGTGTGTGGGGAGTAGAGTGGGGTGGGGCGGCAAGGAAAGCATATTTCCAATAGTTTTCATTAGATTAAGGAAGAGGCATTTTGAACTATCATGTCGGTGATAAGAAGTCCAGATTAGTTGTTGAACTTTAAATAATTCTCTTTAGTGCTAACCTTTTTATGAGGATGATCTGTCTCCTTTGCAACTGGTACACAACTCATCTAATCCTCAATGTGGTACTTAAACTATTTAAGGTGACATGCACTGTGGATGGATTATAAATATTAAGCAAAAGTGATGTTCTAATTGGAGGAGATGTTTATGTCACTCCTGTATTGTTGGGTGAATTCTCAACAACCAAACCCACTCCCCCTTCTAAAATGGACAATACAGAATACATGGAAATAGAAAAAAATAGCTATCTAGGAGTTTTGCTAACAGCTCGACATATCAATAGCTTGGTTGGACTTGTGTGAGCCTACTTCCAAGATTCACTTCAATGCTTGGAATTTATCTTTCTTTTCTTCTTTTTATTTTCTTTTGTTTTCGGTGAAAGGGAATACAATTAAAGCATTGTGCACAAGAAAACAAACTACATCACCATACTTGGACCAGCCATGAACTATAAGTCAAGGTTTAATCAGTCGATCTATTTGTAAAATTGGCCCCTCTAACAAATGTAAACTTGGTAAGACTTTAATACATAGACTTTTTTTTTCATTTTTTTTTTTTTTTTTTGTAATGAAAGATATTGAAAACTTGTTTTTTGACTCGCCTCGGCTAAAATTTAGCTGATCCCCTGCAATGTACAAACAGGGACCCAAATTTTACTTCAGTCATTATTGATCTAGATGGTTTTGAAGCAAAGCATAAAAACCGGGTGGATTTTATAATGCCAACCAAATCCTCTTTATTGCCAACTTACATTAATGATCTTTAATGCTAACAGTTCCATATTAATTGTCCAAAATTGACATTTGATATTTTGCAGGTTAATGAAGAAAACACCGCCGATTGATCCAAGAAACTCCTTTTCAACCAAACAAATCATATCTCGGAGGGGATTCATCAAGGAGAGTTATAACGTAAAGAGAAATCAATTTTCTATTTATAATTTCAATCTCTTAGTTTTGTTGTATTGTCCATGGAGTCACCTCAATAGTTTTTGTTCTTACAAGGAACTTGGACGCATGAGATGTATCCCAACAAACCCCGATAAAGATATATGGGTGCTTACAGATACTCAAAAGCAATACGTACGGTAGACGGGTCTACACCACTTGGCATGCAAATATCGTATGGTTATAGACCATGCCTTAATAACAGCTTTGATAGAGAGGTGGCATCCAGAAACAAATTCATTCCATTGGCCATCCGGGGAAGCAACTATAACACTTGAAGACGTTGCTTATATCTACGGTTTGCTAGTCGATGGCCCGGTGATAATCGGACGGACTTTCCCAGGAAGATTTGTTGAGCCAGTTTGTCAAGAGTTGCTTGGGATCACGCCACAGAAAAAGCATGACTATATTGGCATAATAATAAAATTTAAGTGGCTTGAAGTTGTTCTGCCTAGTAGGATAAGAAAAAGAAGAAAACCAAAGATGATGAGATTAAAGCCACTCGGGCATATTTGTTCTTTTTGGTGTCCGAGCAAATATTCAAGCAGACTTCTGGTGCGAGGGGGCCTGCTTATTTGCTTAAGTTGTTTAAAGAATTATAGCCAGCCTTACGCATGGGCCCCCGCATGCCTTGCAAACCCTTATAGAATGTTGGCATAGGCAACTTGGTGGGGCCAGGAGACTAAAGAGGCTGAAGGAAAGGGGAAAGATTAACAAGAGAAGGACAATAAATCCTGCAGGACACTCATGGAGCCTTTGCAGCTTCTACAGGTGATTAAATTCTCAAGCTTACAATTTTGGGTGCATTATTTAAAAGCTAACTAACGCCTGCATCTTTGACTGGATTAGCCCCGGCAACGTTGCTTCTGTTCGAGCCCATCACAATCTCTAGAACTTGTCTGATTAAATTATTTCCTTCAAAATGATTCTCATCACCATACTCTGCCCAATCCTCTATATTATCAACACATGCACTGTTGACTGGATTAGCCCCGGCAACGTTCCTTCTGTCCGCGCCCGTCACAACCACTAGAATTTGTCCTGTGAAGTTATTTTCATCAAAATTATTCTCATCACCATAGTCTGGCCCATCCTTTATATTACAAACATCAATTTCTTGACCTAAGGAATGCAATAGACTTGTAATGTTTTTAACAGTTGAAAAATGCATGTCATTATCTTCTTCGAGATTAGCTGTAGAAAGCCCTGGAATGGCTGTCCTATCGTTCACTTATTTTCCCTTGCAATTTAACAATCCTTGATTTTCCAAGAAAAGATCGATGCTTGTCATTCTTCTGAAACCTACAGTGCATCAACAATATAACAAAATTCAAGTAAGGGATTGGGATTAACATTTAATAAAAGTATAATTTAGAATACAACATGTTAACATACCTAGATTGTTCTCCTCCTCCACATTGTCTATTGTTTGAACTGTTAGAAACATACAAGTATATCCCATTTGTATCATGGCCCAATGCTTTCATCATTATGTTTACATCATTATCATCTTCAATGCTAGCTAGTGAAAATGCACATCTATTGTGATGGATGTATTGTATGCTTAAACTTTCGGTAGATGAATCTCAATTAGATGCTTCAATTGCTTCGGCAATCAATGACCCATATGTTATGTCGGTTGATAAATATCTCATCTTCTGTTTCCTCCATTATAGACGGGATGCGTCATATCAAATTCAAAGTTTCCATCATAGTGGAATATGATTAGGACATCGCAATCTGACATGCTGTTTATAAATAAAAATTTATTTTATAATAGTGATAGGAATATAAGGTAAATATGTATGCATAAACAATACCCATGGTGAAAGGGCAATTGTATGTTTAAAGTAGATGCATTGTGATATTCCAAGGGTTGTACTAATTGTATTGTTAAACAATGCCATACAGAGACTATACACATTTTAAACCCTAAACCAAAAAAGGAATATGAAAACTAAATACGATAGTGTAATTGTAGGAGCATATCCACCTTTTATAACAATTTCATGGGACAAGGTCCATGTACTGTTAAAATTTCTAGATCTTGTAAAAGGAAATAGTGGAAAAAGTATTAACATGGGGCATGAATGCTCTGTTTTAGTTTAGGCTAAATAATACATTGAAGAAGAGAAGTGATGTTTGTATTGTCAAATACAAGCACATTTAAAACCCTAAATCCAAAAAATGTGTGCGAAAATTAAAGATGGTAGTGTCACTTTAGGAGAAAATATCCACCGTTCAAGACTCTAGATGCACTTGGGTGCCATTTTCTAGGACAATAAAAAAAATGCAAATTTAAAATCCTAAACCCAAAAACGTATGTAAAAATTAAAAAGATGGTAGTGGTTTTTTAGGAGCAAATATCCACCGTTCACAACTCTAGATGCACTTGGATGCCATTTTCTGGGACAGATTAAGGTCGTTGATTATTTGTCTAGGGCTGGTACAATATAAAAGGAAGAATATAAATCAACAAGTTGGGTGAATATCAAGTTTTGGGAAAGCTATCAAACTAATAATAAAGATTCATATGTGTACCTGCCTCTTAAAGGAGTGCAACCACCACCATTAATGGACTGAAGATTTTCGTCGCCAGGTAGTGTTACAAGCACCAGACGAGACGAACAATGTAAAGGGGAAAGGCAGATGCGAAACTGGGTATTAAGTGTAGTTACAAATGAGCGTCAATATTGACTATAGTGCTAAAAGACAAAAAAAAAAAAAAAAAAAAAAAAAAAAAGGAAACGCCAATTTAGGGCCCATTCTGTCTGCCTTTTTTTTATTGGGGCCAAATTAATTAATAGGCCGTTTATGAGGGTTTTTCCCGTTAAATCCTCTTAAATTTATATAAAGTAAGAAAATATAATATAAGTATTGTGAAATTATTTTCAATACATTTCACATTCTAAACTGTAATCATTACAAAGAATGTATCGTTCATGACTGGAATATGTGGGTATCAGATGATACATCATGGTTTTAATCGAGTTTAAAAGAGTTATTTTTATTTATTTTATGTTTTTCTTTATAAAGAATATTTTATATTGTCACTAGTCAACCAATAAAAGCTATTTCAACTCAGACGTGTTGCCTTTTGTATTGAATTGTCAATCCGTAGATAGACAAAGGAGGCGAGTTAGCATGATGTTGAAAGTTGATGGTGGTGTAGGAAAAAATTGTAAAAAAAAATAAAATCTTTTATTTGGTTTTTGCCCAGTCTTGCCCTTGATGGTAGGATAATTAGGGTAGGCGTTGTACATATAGGCCTGCCGTGGGCATCGAGGGCCTTGGCTCGACCTATGCCCAACCTACATATGTGAGGGTAGGGTTATCCCTTCCTAACCTTGGCCCTGACCCTGTCCTTTGATAATTTTACAGGGCATCCATTTGACAAACGGGGTTGTCAACCAAGTAAGCAACTCTGGTACCCATGGATCCTTTCTTCTCTTTCAATGATATTCATTTTGCAACTTAGCAAAAAAAAAATAAATCATTGTAGTTACATAGGCCAATTAGCAGACAAGGTAAGTATGATTTGGGCAATGTTCTTAATTTTGTTAATGGTAATTTGGCTTAGATTTAGATTAAACTAACTTTTGATAGGGAGACACTAATGCATTCAGTTCATGACTAATATATAGGGGTGAAATGGTTCGGCTAACCATTTGTTTTGAGAAAACCGTTAAGCGAACCGTATTTTACGGTTTTTAATTTTTAAAAATCGTGACTGTAACGGTACCCTAAAAAACCATTAAAAACCAAACCGTGATTAACCATATTAAACAGTTCGGTTACGGTTAATTCCAATATAGACTAGAAAAGAGAAAAAAAAAAAACATATATTCCAATATAAAAACAATATCTATACATATCAAAGAAAACATAACAAAAAATATTGAAAAACAAATATTTGTTTTTATAGAGGAAGTAAGATGAGGAAAGGGGGCTTAACTTAAATCATTTTATTTCATTTAGGCCATTTAGTTTTTATATTATTATAACGGTTCGGTTAACTGTGTGTTTTGGAAAAATAGTTAACCGAATTGTATTTTACGGTTCAGTTCGATTAATAATCGTGAGTTGAGACAGGAAACAGTAACCGAACCGTGAAGCACGATTTTTCGATTTTAATAACCGTAACCATAACCAAACCGTGAAACACGATTATTAACCATCGGTACGGTTCGGTTCGGTCAATCAAACGGTTTTCCCATTTTTTTTTTTATACCCCTATTAATATAGTTTGATCACTGTAATTTGTACTCTGATTTAGTTTGGTAAGAAGAAAGACCGTGGACGGTTTAAATTATGAATCGGCCGAGCAGCCTAAATTTTTGTCTCCACGGAAGCATAAAAATGCAATTTAGGCTGGATGTCCAAGGCTGAATCTAAATCCATTGAACTTGGCAATTTCCACTTTTAGATGTCTAGGACCAACCTAGGTCGATCTTGTGTCTTATATTCTATTGAACACAATTATAAATTATAGGTTGGGGCAAGCCAAAACCTGAAACCAGCACCAACTTAGGTAAAAAGCTATAAATCCTTGCTAGTCCCTAATAGGGCTGGGTCAAGACTAGTGGCCAACCATTTAACCTGACTCATTGCCATCTTTATAAATATATCCTGTGATATTTTTATGTCCATGTGCATGTGGGCGGCTATATTTATTTAATAATATAGAAAATACAAACATACATAATAGAGCAAAATTATCGAGGACTTCAACTCAGGAAGAAATAACATGGCACCTTGAAAAGAAAAAGAAAAAAACTTGCAAAAATAAATATATTTCTTCCCAAAAAAAAAAAAAAAGGCCTCAGGGGCCACCTACCCTCTATTGAAGAGAGCATTAGAGAAGTAGGGACTTTGATCCATGGTTGAGACTCCTAAGGCATAGTTGCCGATATGGTTGCATGCCCCATTTCGGTCTGGCCTCCAAAATGAAAAGTTTTAGCTGATTTGAAACTTTAGAAAAAAATTTAAGAATTACATTTGGAGAAATATAAAATAATATATATATAGAAAAATAAAATGATGATTCTAGTAAACATTTTAGAATTACATTTTTGAGGAAATATAAAAAATACAAACTATATATATGTAGAAAAAGGAAAAAAATAAAAATTATGTCATAGACCATTGCGGCCGAAATATTACATTACATTTTGGCCAAAATCTAGAATTCCGACTTAAATGAGCTGAAATTTGAAACGACATTTCAGCCTATTCAGTCAAAAGAGTACGAAATTAATAACTATGCTCATAGGAAGGAAAGGAGGGTCATTATATTTTCCAATGTGGCAATTGAGCATTTTGACGGAAAATCTGCCTTTGGTTTTATAATGCCATTTAATGGCTCCATTGAGGGTCTAGGTGCGTGTAAAGCCATAGGGTCCTCTACTCCTCTCCCCAAAACGAGGGGTGAGCAATCTCTGCTGAGAACATGGCTAGAGATAAAGTTTCTTCTCGTTTCATAGTAGAAAACTTTGCAGAAAACTTTGTGCAATTTGGCCAATTTTCCTTAATAGAAAACTTTGTGGAAAACTTAGGCCCTCATTTAAATTTTTTGATTTTCATGTCCTTTTTCAAATAAGCCAAAAACTTAGGTCCCTTTTATAAAGTTTCCACATATGTAGATACTGATAAGCTGCCATAACTGCAACATTGGCCTTCTCTACAAACAGTAGTGAGTTTCCTGATTGATGGTTATTTCTAGATATACGGGATAAACTTCATCCTTCAACCACAACTAGTTGAATGCCCTATGTAAAAACTAGTGGCAAACCCAGGATTTTTATTTGAGTGGGGCTAAAGTTTTACTAGACTTAACATTTGAAAAAAAAAATTATTAGACTTTTTTACATTACCAAATAACACCTATGTGTTTTTCTCATGTAATTCAACTAGATGCATGAAGTTATTGAAGATTGGACAATGAAGAGGTTAGGATATTAATAATAAGTACTAAAAACCATGATTTTAATTACTCAACTCATATTATCATGTTTCACTAAATTTATATGTCAAAATCAATGTCCAATGGATGTCACTGCAAATTCAAGGTGAGTGGATGTGTGAGAAAAACTAAATACAAGAACATTTTTAAGACACCAATCCTTTTCCGTTTCACTTTCTCAAGGCCTCCAACCTTCGGATAATGAGAGTGAAATTCCATAATGGAATCACAATGGGGTAAGAAGACATGATAATGGGAATAGATTTGGTCATCTTTGGATTTTTGTAGATACGCTCAAATTTGGTGGTTTAGGGCTTAGAGTTTGGATTAGAATTTGGAAATTCATGGTTTGGAATTAGGACTTGGAGATTAATTTAGGTATAGAGTGATTAGGCAGGATTATACTAGATATATTTGATAGATGAAGATGTAGTAGTCTACACAGAGTATAGGGACCGGCGACGAGGAGCTCAATCAACAATTGGGGCGAAGAGGTTTTGAAAGAAGAAGTTGAAGAAGAGGGAGCGATCTGCGACTATCTCAGATTGTGCCCCAAATTGCTCCAACGTAGGTCCGCCCTGCTTTAAGAAGCCATTCAACTCTCAAGGAATCTTAATTCCGACATAGAGCGACCACCCCCAAGTCACTACAATGTAGGTACGCCTCTGGTAAAAACAGTAGCAAGTGCCTTGAAACCCCCCCCCCCCCCCCCCCCCCCAGCTGAATGCCTTCCACTGAGAGTGACCATCACTCTGACAATTAGACCATCTTTGTTGGAAGTAGGTGGGCCCCGTAGATAGGTTTACAAAACTTTTGACCTACTTGAAGCAGTGATCAATTATCCATAAGGCCAGAAACCCAATTCAGGATCCAAGAACCTCTTTCTCATGAATCAAGATTAGAAGATACATTACTAGAAGAAAGAAAACATCATCAACAAACAACCAAAATAATCTACTAGAATAGACAAAGTAGATATAACCTTGGGAGCCTAGTTGTGCTCTAATCAAGGAGTTGATCACTTGGCTTTTTGAAAAACTCTTTCGCAAAAACAAGAAGGATCTCCAAACACCTCTTGATCTTCCACGCTTTCTATCAGAGATCTTCTCAAGGAGGATGGTGGGATCTCCAAGAAGAAGCAAAGCCCTAAACTCTCTAGAAGGAAACCAGATGAGTGAAGAGGAGAGAGAGGGGCTTGGGAGTGTAAGCTAATGTTGGACGTCTAGCCCCTTCTCCCCTATTTATATGATTTGGCAACCTCCCCTTTCCATATAATTAGAAGTCTCACTTCTCACTTCTATTATAAGTGTGTGCCCTCTTCCTCATTCCTTTAAGAGTTCCAATAGGATTAGAAACAATCTTTTCTTAGGGCTAGCGTGGGGACTACTAGAGATTTCTTAGAATCTGGCTCCAATTGGAAATTTGGACCCCACATCTCATGTGAACTCTGGACCCACGGTTAATAGCAAATAATTCCACTATATATATGGAATTGAACTCCAGTCTTATGAATAAATTACAAAACCACCCCCCCCCCCCCCCCCCCCCCCTCCCCCAATCTTCCCTATTACTACAAGTAGGCCCCTTCATCAATTATATTCATAGATCAATCGGATTAAATCTATCCAACCAAATTAGATCAATATCTTATTATTCTTGTAACCCAATTAATCATAGTGATAATCAGTACCATCCAACTAACTCTTAATTGAGATGGGTGCATACTTACCAATGATAAAACCATTAATTGGCACAAGGGGATATATCTATTAAAGGATAAATTCCATCTTGAGAATTATATGTTCCCACAGTCCCACTACCATGTACCCAAGATACCGAGGTGTTGACCTACAATTGGCTTCACTCATTGGTGACTCAAAGTAAATGTATAGCAAGAACTTGAGTTCATTAATCTCTCAGGATTAAAAGCCATTTGCTCGGAAATTATGAGAGTAGTCCTTAAATCAAAAACAGATTTGCATAAGGTGCAACACATGGTCCTTCAGTACATACAATGTACCAGCACAATGATCCAGAGTCTTACATCTGATGATTGAGACAAATCACACTATCTCATAGTGATCATAATGCTACAACCTTATCAGATGAGATGCCCAATCTCATCATTGGTTGTGAATCAATTCAAATATAAGATCTACGATCTATGTCTCCTATATGTGGATCTCATCCTCATATATGGATCACATCTAGTATACTTGTGGGCTCCGATTCACCTCATGAACCATCATGTTATATTGTATTGGTCATGTGCAAACAAGGAATAAAATGAAATACCATTCATCTCATGAAATAAATACTATTCATCACGTGAATAAAAGCATGATTATATAAACTAATTAAGAAATAAATCAATTTATTTACATCATCCACTGGATTGAGACCATACAATCTAACACTTTACAGTACACTCAAATTGAAAGAGTTAGAATATCAAAAAAAAAAAAATGTTCAATTCTGGGCCAACCCAAAGAAATGTCAAGTACTGATTTAAGGTGTTGGTAGTGATATCATCAATATTGGCTTGGCACAAGAAGGCTGGAGAACAGTATCACACTTATTGTCCAATCCAATTTCCCAGTGCTCAAAACCATAAAGCAGGATGAATAACCACCTGATCAGCTCAAGTATTCAAACTGTATCACATTTGGGTGAGTCCAAATATACCTTTCGCCATCTTCTGGATATATGCCAAGAGTAATGGAGCAATTTGTGTTAAGTTCCATAAAACCTTGAAAGATCATAATTTGAGATCACGACTTCTCTCAATTGTTGACCTAATCTTTGATTTGGAATCATCCAGACTCAGTCATCTGCCAATTCAAAGTTTTTAAACATAATTTAGATAGCACTCAGCTTCAAGAAAAAGGACTATCAAATCTATGCCTCTCCATAAAGATATTCCTCAACTCGATGATTAGTTCCTTATCATGCTCCAATCCTTCTTGTTTTTTCTTTACCATGGTCCCATCACATATGTTAGTAATAGTTCATAGCAGAATGAAATCGAGCTTTTAACTGAAATTTGCTAGCGCCATTGTTAAACATTTTTAAAGTGCCCTTCACAATGTTTAGAGGCAATATCCTGTAAGATCAAATCACAATACAGCCTATCTTCATCATCCAGGTTTGTTCCAAAACAAGCAGATGAGACACCCATGAGAGTGTCCTTCACTTTGCATTCTTTGGAAAAGAGAGAGGGCCAATTTTCCATGCCCATGCTTGACATATCCTGAAATCATAGAATTCCAAATTAATGTAATGTCACGTGGAGCACTTTCAAATAGAGAAACAGCTTCCTTGATGCTCCCACAATTGAAGTACATAGTTATGAGACCAGCTTCAACAGATGGGGTTTTCTCTAACCCATATGTAATCGAGAAGCCATGGATTTCCCTCCCGCTGCCAAGCCTCCCTGATTCTGTACACGCTTTCAAGGCAGCTGTTATAGAAAAGGGGTCTAACTGAATCCCAGATTGCCGCATTTGGCGCCAGATTTCGAATGCTTTATCTGCATTGCCACTCTTGGTATATCCTGACAAAATGCTAGTCCATGAAATTACATCAGGGCTCAACTTCTCTGCTTGCATTTCATGGAATAATCTGTGAGCCTCATGTGGCTTTCCACTTTTTGCAAACCCTGATATCATTCCATTCCATAGCACTAAATTCCTCTCCCTGATTCTTGTGAAAAGCTTCCAAGCAGTGCCCAAATCACGAGATTTAATGCACATTTCAAGGAGTCCGTTCTTTATGTATTTGTCTATGGTGTTGCTCCGTATCACACATCCATGAACTGATTTTCCAATTCACAGAGCTCCTAAAAGAGCACAAGCATGTAGAATACATGTAAAAGTGATTGCATCTGGCCGGACGCCATGGTTCCGCATCAAGTGGAAGACGTGTAAAGCTTCTTCCCCATCCCCATCGTTGATATGATTAGTCATCAATGTATTCCATGAGCCTGGATTCTGCTCAGAGGATGGAGAATCAATTCAACTTAGGAGCTGCATTGCATCTCCAATTTATTTGCTCCTCACATAGCCTTTGATGAGGGTGTTCCATGAAACTGAGTCAGGTGAAATTCCAGCTGCCTGCATACGAGCCAATACACCTAGGGCCCTTTCTGTATTACCTTCTTCAGCATCACAATTAATCATAATGTTCCATAAAACCAAATCAGGCTTGAAGTATCTGGATTGCAATTTCTGAAAGAGTCCTTTCGCTTCCACTATGTTTCCTTTCTGCGTATACCCCGAAATCAAAGTATTCCATGAAACAATATCGTTATGTGATAGCAATTTGCTAGCATCATCTAGTTTCCCACATTTGACATACATATGTACAATCTTAAGAAAGCTCCGACTGTAAGTTCATTTCTAATAATATATCCATGGATTTCCTTACCTTTTTCCAATGCTTCTAAACAAGCGCATGCATTGAGAACTGTAGAAAACATATGCCCATCTTGAAGCAATCCGGAGTATTGCAGTTTGGAGAACAAACTTACTGTCCGAAACCTATATACCCTCCAATAAGGGTTGTCCATGAAGCAACATCTGGTTCCAAACCGAAATTTGCATTTGCCTGATGAGCTCCAAAGCTTCCTCAAAATACCTACTTTTGGACAAAGCTGAAATCAGTACATTACAAGAGACGACATCTGGTTTCACACCCATCAGTTGCATCTTGCGGAAGCAATTCAATGCTCCCTTTGCATGGCCATAAAATGCATAGCATGAAATCATTGTATTCCAAGTTACCAAATTAGGCACCATCCCTCGAGCCTCTATTTCTGCAACCAATCTCAAAAACCCATCAAAATCCTTCTATCGAGTATAACCATTCAGCATTGAATTCCATGAGACAACATCCCTACCAAGCATTCTATCAAATACTCTCCGAGCGATATTGGTACAACGGCATTTCCCATACATATCAATCAAACAATTGCTCACAAGAAGATCAGATTCGTACCCTCTCCTATAAACAAGCCTGTGAACCTCCCTCCCCACTTTTAAATTTCCCGAACTGCCGCAAGCTGAACACTGCTCAAAATAAAACCATCTGCTCTCAATTGGGCGTGATTAAAAACACTGAAAATCCTCAATACCTCTTCGAAACAACCATTGCAACAAAGCCCATTTAAGATCACAGACCATAACCACAAGTTCTTAACTCCAACCACTTCAAAAGCATGAATTGCATCATCCAAGCTACCGCATTCGACAAACATATGAACAGCTCTGTTTCCAAAATAACCATTTCGATTAAAATTCAAACTAGTTAAGTGATCATAAACCTTTTTAGCCAGAAAAAAGATCTTTCTTGAATGCAAGAGACTTTATTAAACAGTTAAAGATACAATTTTTCTCAGCAAAAGTACCTTCTTTTTAAATGAGATTCAGACTATCCACAGCTTCTTTTAAGCCATTCTCCGAGCAGAGCTTCAAAAAATGTGAAGAAATGCTTGGTTTTTCTACTGATTTGGAGTTTGTGGATGGAATTTTTTATGGGTGCTTTGAGAAAATGGGTGTTTGTGGGGTTTTGAGGGTTGCAGAGGCCATGGGCTATCTGGGAAAGGATGGCAATTGGAAAATGGGTGAATATGGTTTCTTGATACATTTCCTTTGGGAAGTGAAGAAGTTCAACAAACTGATCTTTCAGTATTGGGAGTGGGTGGAGAGGATTTGAAGTTTGTGGATGAAACTGAAATATCTTTTTGGATATAAGAGAGATGTGTATGAGAAAAGAAAGAGGGAAAAGGCAAATCAACTAACTTAACTGTTTTACTTTCTTAAATAAAAGGTGGAAGGCAGTGATGTAATTGGATAACCGATTATCTGTTATACCTGAAGACCCGACCCGAAAAGTTCAATATGGGCTCTTAGGCCTGATCGATAATCAGGTTTGGGGCTGCAGTTTGGGTTTGGGTCTAGGTCTGGTTCTGATCAGGTTTGTACTCAAATAATGTTTACCCAAGTGTATGTATAAATCAATGGTCTGGGTCTGATTGGGTCTATATAGGTCAATTTTGATTCGGGCCCAAAGTCGGGTCAATAATCCATTGAAGTTGGAGTTGGATCCCAAAGTCCAAACAGCTAGGGTGTTGGAAATTTTAAAAATATGAAATCCAATGTTTGGGTTCTATTTCTAGGAAACCGTTTTTAGAATCATGTAATTTTCCATGTGGGAGAAGTATTCAAAATCCCTTGAAAAACAACCCTTTTGACAACTCATTTCTTATTTGAAAGCTTGCTTTTAACTTCTTTTACATAAGGTCCTACATCAGGTAGGTTGAGGAGGAAATCGGCATTTGTAAGAGACCCTTTAAATTAACCATTTTAGTCTAGTAAACTTGTACTCTAATCAGTGTGCTTGAACCTGAGGTGTCAGCCAAAATCCAACTCTCATTTATTAGGCAGGTTGATAATTCAAGAATGTCAGCATTTCCTGGTGTGAGTCCTAATCTAAACCCAAAACATGTGTCCGGAACTACATATGCACCCAGACCTAGATCCATATGTCTTCCTAGTCCAATTGGCAAACCCAAACCAAAATCCAAAAATAAAACTAAAAATAAAAATAAAGGTGGGTCCAAAATAAGCACAGGCTCTATTTTTATGACCGGTACGGGTCAAGTTTAAATAAATAGAAACCAACAAGTGGTAGCCCAGTTGGCTAAAGACTCTGCTGCGCCTTATGAAGTAGAGAGGTCATGTGTTCGACACTTACCTTCGTTAGCCACCTCCCATAGTGTTACCCGGTACACATGAATAGGAGTTTGCATATGCCCCTAGAGATTAATTCTCAACTGTCTAGAATTGAGTCTCCCTCTGACTCAGTGCCAGAAGCTCCTGGGCTGGGCTGTGTTGGCGGGTGGGAGATGCCCTAGGTTACCAAAAGAATAAAATAAAAAAAGTTAGAATAAATGAATACCCATTGCCACCTCTGCCCAAACCCTTAATCAATAGGCCAGATTAAGATTGGTTTGGTGGGTTGAAGCGCAACCGAGTCAGACTGGCATGGGTTCGGTTGGTTTGCAGATTACATCCCTACTAAAACTATACAAGGAATTAAAGGAAGATGATCTCATACTACTAGTTGCACTTCAATCTTCCTGTAAGGGGCCTCTGTAATGTATCCCAAAATCACCAACCAAACGTGCACTAGGGACTGTTGGACCTTCAGGATCTTCATAAAGGAAATGATAGCAGCAAGTGGGGCCCACAACAATCTAAAGGATAGGTGGCCCACTGACTCAACGATACTAATAGAATTTTGGACTCCAAGTAATGGTCCCAAGACGTTTTAGGAATAAGCTCAGAGAATTATCTGAAAGTTTCTAGTTATGGTTAATCCCTAGTGCTCGCCCACACCAGACCATTCTAATGCATAGCAGACTCATCAAATCCATAAATCACAATTGGACTCTTGCCACCATTATAGTCCATGATTTTATCTTGTTACCCCACCTTGTTAAAACTAGAGAGAAATGGCAGTAGCCTTTTTCACCCATCCAGTACATATGATCATACGGCTCACATTATCATGTCAGTGGTCAATCTGTTGAATCTTGCAGAACCACCTGATCATGCATCAAATGACCATAAAATTTAAGGAATCCAAGGATAGATAATACCCAATCAGAGTTCATCAAAACCCTATGAAACAATACATTAACAGCGCAAAATAGGCAACACAAACATTATAAAAGTCTAACCACAAACTTTGGTCCCAAATAAACCATATTGCATCGACAGTCACAAGACAATGGCCCAAGTTCTGGGAATTCGGATCATTCACATTGTGGGGCCCATTTGGATGAACATACCCTTAAAAATCTCCCAATCTATCCTAGATGTGGACCATTTATTCCAAATGTCCATTTTCATTGTACAGTTGGGACCAACAAGAAGAGAGATGCTGCCCTATGGTCGAGTCCAGAATCACATCCATAGCACTCCAGATGAACAGCTCATATCGCCAATAAAAGGGTCCTACAGTACCATCTGTGGGTCAGAAGTTTTTCGATAGTTCGCCATACCTTGATTTGAAATGCAACAGATTATCAGCAATGCACATCCCAACAAGGTCAATCTGCATAGCTTCACAAGCTCGAAACTTCCATGGAGCTAAAAGCTGATGATATGAAAACAAAATAATTCTAATTCCAGTTTACTTGCAAAAGAAATCAGTGTATAGACATGTAATGACAGTTAAGAGAGTAAGATAAAAGCATTCTATGAATTTAAAGCTGTTAATATACAGTAGTAAATACCAAAATTACAAACAAAGAAGGCATCAGAGAGTGCAAAAAGAAACACAGCATTACACTTCCACTTGCATACCTTGGCCTCTATTCACAAAACGGCAGATAGTAACTTAAGCCCATCATCTGCTCAGTGAAACTAAGGGCCTTTAGTAGTTTTAAAGCGAGCATGTTGCCCTTCTAATCTCGCTTCAAGCAATTTTGCCTTCAAAGTATTCTCCTTCAATCCCCGAGGCCACTTCGACGAACTTTCAGATATTTCAAGATCTGGGGATGCGTGCCGGTAATTCCACCGTTGTACTGGACTGGATAGAGAAAGGTCATTGCCTGAAGCATGGTCTCCGGTACCCATGACCGAATGACCACGCCATAATGAATGGCTGCAGGAACCTTCCCTGTGATCATTCTCTGGGTGGATCTTACCACCTTCAGAAAGCAAAAAATGTTCTCTGATTAAGTCATCAATCGCTTGGTCTGATTCAAGGGTGCTATCCCGTCTGCTTTTCTTTCCATTGGTAGTCTCTCGTGCCTTGCAATTTTCGGACTTCATCTGAGCAACACTGATCTCACTCTGGTTTGCTTTCTCTTCTCCATCTTCAGCTATATAGATTCCTTGGGCACTATCCATTTGTTTCTCAAACTGTACTTGCAAGCTGGATTGATTTCGGCCCCTGATCTTTTCGCTGGACCCCACCTTTTTCTTTGAAGGACTAGGTTTCTTTATTTCCTTGAAATTATCATCTTTGTCCCCTTGTGGTTTCGAGCGATTGCTGATTCCGTTATCATCAACATTCTTGTTTAGCTCGAAGCAGTGTAGATCACTGGCCATGGAGTCTTCATCTCCACCATCTTGAGGTGCACTTGCAGCCTCGTTGAGAGCAACAGACTCAAGGGATTGGCGACGAAAACAACCATCCTCCTTCTGGGTAGGATCTTTGCAGTATGGGATATCAAATTTTGAGGCACTCGATCTTTTAGTTTGAAGAAATGTCTCGATTTCACATCTTAACTTGTCTATAGCCATACCCTTTGCAGTTGGATCACACCGAGCTTCCGCAAGCTTCATCTGCATGCGCTCATCCATCCAAGCTTCAGCAATATGGAGTATCAATCTATCATCGCTATCAACAAGATCTTTCTCAGACTTGTGTTTCAGTGCCCGCAACTCCTGTTCGTAATCTCCTACTCCTCTGGCAAACTCATCACAAAGATCTTCCAACAGCACCCGCGCTTTTCTCTCTCTTTCCAGTTCTTTCACGGCCTTTGAAAATGCCGTCTTTACTTCCGACAAATCTCTTGCTAACTTCCGATGCAGGCTCTCTGAGCGCCGCCTCAACTTCCTCTCATCTTCAAGCTCCTCTCTTAGAGACTGAACTGCCACTTTGATCTTGTCTTGTTCCTTGCTCTTCATAAGTAACTTATCCTCTGCAACCTGTTTCATCAGATCCTCAATTTCGTTTCTGTCTGCTTGTTGCACTTGCATCAAATCCTGAATACGAACCCTTGCACGGTCCAGTTCCTTCTTCAGTGCTTTTATTAACGATATATTGGATGTGTGCTGCTCTTCCAGGCTCCAGATACGATTTAACACTTTTAATAGCTCTGTAGAGGTTTTAAGGCTAAAACCCGACTCACCAAGTCTTCCCTTCAGGTCCAAAGAACTGGTTGGAGTGACAGCTTGGTCATAAGCGGCTAACTGCAGGGACCAGATTTATGCGAAACATAAAAAATGCAGCAGATCATTTACCAGGAGAATGATTCCTGCCACATATGCATTCATAATGACAAGAAATGGAACCTCAACATGTAGAAATAAGAATCACGAATAATATAAAAGGCATTACTCTATGCCACTCTTTCTTCCATGCTGCCAACACTGTTAAATCCAGCCCACTCAGTTACTCTACCCCCATGAATTTTCAATAGGCCTAATCCAATAAAAGTAGGCTCAACAGTGTGGGGAGTAAGGTGAAAACACAAGACTAAAACAGGTGCTCTATACATGAGGGAAAAGAGGAGCGATTGGGTGGTTAGGAATAAGGTGATGAGCAGGTTGGATACAAGAAGGGTCATCAGAGAAGATTTAGATGATCTACTTGTTCTTTTATTTATCTATTTATATTTTCTTTTTGGTTTGGTGGCTCGGGTGGCGGTTGGCTGGGGAGAAGCAATTACCTGGATCTATCATGAATATCTAAAAAATGAAGTTAGTTTTGATAAATCCACTAGTTTGCTGCAATTGCCAGTTCCAAGCCTAGATAAAGGAGGAGGGTTGCATTAGGTAGCTTGACAGTTCGACATAAAACTATTGTCATAACTACAACATAATTCTGAGACATTCATTTCGTGATCATACTAGGGGCATTCCTCCCTTTAAGTGCCGCATTGCAGCGGCATCGGTTCCATTGGAAAGTATGCAATTTGGATGAGTGCAGGTAAAGAATTTAGTCCAGAAGAAAAGAAGGATTCAACTTGCGATTTAAACTAGAAACTTCGACATACGAAGCATGGAGTTGGTACAATGAAAAGAAGTTGTCTCCAGAAAACAAAGTGAAAAGGGATTAAAGCAAAAGAGTTCACTAATAGTTACAAATTCCTCTACAAATATAAGACAATGCAAAAAATGGAGTATGAATAGTAGTAGATGAGGATTTAAAAGAAAAGATTGTGGAGCTAAAGAGATTGGGTGAGAGACTTATAACAATTAAACTAGTTGAGCTGTTGGAGGCTTCGAGGAGACCTCCTTTGGTTGGGTGATGGCTGATCTTGTGGAAGATCATTCATTTTTCTATACTTCAGTCTATATATAGGAGAGTAACAAGAGAATACTTAGGAGGAAATAATCATCTTGGGAGGGTCTTCTATGATTCTATCTATGGTGTCTATGAGGATTGCTACTTAGGCTTTGCTAGAAAGGAAGTTTTCGATGTCAAGATAGATAATATCCAGTATAATTTAGGAGCTTGTTGATATTAGAAGCAAAGAAGAGGAAGAAAGTGTCTTGGAGCCCTCATCCACCGGGTTCCTTAAAGTTTAATATCGATGGAGCAGCTCATAGTAAACCAAGGCTAGCTGCTATTGGCGGTATACTTGGAAATCACAGAGGAGAGGTATTGTAGGTGTTCTAATGAAGCAGAAGTCTCGGTCATCTTCAAAGCTCTTCACATTAATGGCCGCTCTTTCCAGCTTCCCTTCATAGTGGAAAGTGATTCTATCAATGTTGTATCTTGGACAAAAGTTTTTAGGGCCCTGAAAAAAGGTAGTTCTCGCTTAATGAAATTAATCATCAAACATTGGAGTCTTGTGTTTCTTTTCAGCATGTTAGTAGATCCGCTAATGGGATGGTTGACACTTTAGCTAAAAAAGGTGTCTGAATGTTTATGTAATTCAAGTGTTGTCATTGGATAGCTGTCTAGGGTGGTGCTTGGTATTTATCTCTTATACCAGCGCTTCAGTGCACTTCATTGTAGTAGCTTTCATATTAATATATATCATTGTTACCTTCAGGAAAAAAAATAACTGGCATTTGACCTTGTAAAACAAACACCTCCTTTAAAAAGAAAAAAGAAGCATTTAATTACATATAAGCATGGGACAAACAAAAGCCAAATAAACTTTCTTCTATTTAGAAAATATGACCGACTAGTTTGCAAAGACTATAAAATCATTCCAGAAGAGAGTTTGAAGACACAGCATCAAATAGTATTTTAGATATTTGCATTAGAAACATAAAAAAGAACAGTAGTAAATAAAAGGTACCCTAAAACAAGGTAGGGGGATTTGAAAAGGAAAAGGAACAACGTTTAAGCATAAAATGATCAAGAGGGGAGAATGGAATTTGGAGGAAAAAACTATATTGACGTGGAACTCAATGGGTGACTGTATTATAAGGGTTGCAAAAGATGTGTTTCAAGAGTCAAAAGTGAAAAAAAAAAAAAAAAAAAATTTACTTTGATCAAGAAATTTGTTGGTTGAGTGTAGAGGTTCAAGAACCCATTCCGGAGAAAAGGTATTGGTACAAAGTTTCGTAGGGGACTGACTACATGTATAAAAAATTATGAAATGTATAAGAATGCAAATAAAGAAGTTAAGAAAATTGTAAGTTATGCAAAAGCTAAAGCATATAAGGACCTATATAATAAATTGGAAACAAGAGAATGAGAGATTTTCAAACTTGTAAGAATGAGAGAAAGGAAAAGTAGGGACTTAGATCATGCTAGATGTATAAATAGTGAGGACCAAAAGGTTTTAGTGAAAGACAATGGAAATAATATTTTTAACAAACTTTCTAATGAATATTCTATAGGAGGCTTAGGAACTAGAGAGGATACTTGGCTAGTAGGACATGAGAAGAAAAGTGAGATCTTGTTGGTTTGATTAGATTTAATTAGGATTAGAGTGGTTGTGATAATAACATTTGTTATTATCTTAGATCTTTAGGTAATTAATAAGACATGTCTAGATACAATGAAGTTGTACTCAATATATGCATGATTTCTTAATGAGAACAATATGTCAGTTCTATTGGTCTACCGCAAGATTAGGGTAGCAAAAGTGAAGAAAACATTGATAAGAATGAAGACAAAAAAGGCTACAAGGCCATATGGCATCCCAATAAAGGATTGAAAATGCTTAGAATAAATTAGATGAGTTTGGTTAAAGAGGTTTTTTAATAAGATATTAAAGACATAGAAAATGTCAGATGAAGGGAAAAGCAATGTTGCATTACCTATAAACAAGAGCAAATGAGATATACAAAGTTGGACCAATTATTGCTAGATTAAACATATGAGTCATGCTATGAAACTATGGGAGAGAGTAACGGAGCAAATACTTAAACGAAAGATCAAGATATTTGAAAATCAATTTGGTTTCATGTAGGGGAGGTGAACTATGTAAGTTGTCTTCTCGTTTAGACAATTGATGGAAAATATCAAGAGAAGAGGAAAATTCTTCATATGGGCCTTTATTGATCTAAAGGATGCCTATGATAGGGTACCCAGGAATTAGATTTAGTGGGTTTTTGACAAAAGGAGTGTCCTAAGAGGTTATATTAACATCATTAAAGACCTGTAGGAGGGAGCAGTAACTAGTGTGAGAAAAACTTGTTGAAAGGCAGGTTATTTCCAATGACCATAGGTTTACATCATGGGTCAGCTTTAAGTCCTCATCTTTTTGCACTGATTATGGATGAGTTAACAGCTAATATTCAAGAACGTGGACAAATCGAGAGATGGCATAAATGTGAAACTTGAGAGATGACAGGAAGCTTTAGAATCCAAGGGCTTTAAATTGAGCGGTACAAAGATAGATTATATGAATCTCAACTTTAGTGAGGATGTGCAGAGAGATTTAACTCTTACAACAATTGAAGCCCAAGAGATGTTACAAGGAGATTCCTTCCAATACTTTAGCTTTATAATTAGTAAGGATGGAGAGACTGAAGATATCAAGCGTGGGATCAAGGTAGGAAAACTTGGATAGTTGAGTCTTGACTCTCCCAAGTCATCTTGTTTTGATGAATTATCGAGTCAAATGCAGGGGAGACGAGACAGTTGGCCAAGTCACCTCATTCCGGTAAGTTGCTTGCATTTTGAATCATTTAACAATAAATCTAATTTTAATCAATAGATTTTTTTTAAAGTAAGAGTCAGCAATTCAAAAATGATGACTGAGAAGTAATTTGAAATTCATATTTGATCTTTTACATTCAATATTTGGACCCAAAAATCATGTAATATGCAAGATTTTTTTCTTTTATTTTCCTTATTATAGTTTTTTTCTTGCATATATAAATTTATTGCTTTGAATTGATTATAAAAAAATGCATGTAAATAAATGTACATTGAACAAGTCAAGTCCAAGTCACGAGTTTTCCAACATTGCATAGGATAAGAGCTAGATGGATGAAGTGGGGAGTTTCTTCTAGAGTGTTTAATGATTGACACGCACACCAACAAAATTAAAGGGTAAATTTTACAAGATAGGGATTAGACTGGCTATATGACATATGGAGCAAAATGTTGGCCAACTAGGAAACAATACATGCAAAAAACGAGTGATGAGAATGTTGAGATTGATGTGTGGTAAAACTCGGAAAGAAATAATGAGAAATGAGCACATTCTAGAACATTTTGGGACGAGATCAGAAGCTGTTAAATTAAGAGAGACTTGTTTCATTGTTTAAGATATTTTGGACATGTCCTTCGTAGGCCAACACCACGCCAGTGAGGAGAAGTTTTTCTATGCATGTTGATGGCCCCTCAGAGACAAGGGGTGGGACAAAGAAAACATGAATGATAGTACAGATGGATCTAAAGAAGTGCAACCAATCCAAGGAGGTGTAGGAGACCGGAATGGCGAAACATAATTTATGTAGTACGCTAACCCAACATAGCTAGGACAAGGCTTTGATGATAATGATGATGAGGTTCTCTCTAACCAAATCAGCCAGCCATGGAAAATTTTAGGGTGAAAAAATGATGATGACTGTTCAAAGTGTAAAAACTCTTTCCACTTTTACTAGCCTTATTGTTTCCCAACCCATTTTCACCTTGCCCTCAATCCAAACCTTAGATCTATCCATTTCCAACTGCATAGCCAACCCATTGCTCGAACCAACCTCAGACCAATAGATTTCACATGAAGCCATTAAGCCCAACCCATACCAAACCTGACCAAATCTCATCCCTAAACCCATCACAACAAATCCCTTAAAGAAGCCCACCTTTAAAGTCCAAATGATTCAAATCATTATCCCACCTTATTCTATCAAGGAGAATTATAATCCAACCGGGTTATGTCCACTATAATTTGATCACGTGTAAAACACATGATTCTTTACCCTTATTCCAATCACGTCTGAGTCTGATTGGAGTGAATTCATTCTTGATGATAGAAGACATAGAATTGTTCATTTATTGGAATGAGGTAAAATATATATATAGTCCATATGTTACTTTCACTCCTTACTATTTTTCACCTTTTTCTAAATTATATATTTTTATTTTACCAAAATGCCAAACTCGCTGAAACATTTCAGTCCTTAGTCAAACCAAATTGAGTCCATTGATAAATATGATTAGAAGGGCTGGTATAGAAGGCATGTACCAAACCAAAAGTAAATTGGAAGTACAAAGCAGAAAGCACTAATTATAAGGAGGTTCCAAATACTAAGATTCTTTATTGACTTCAAACTTGACTAGGGGCTTGGTACTACATTAGCCTCTTTAAACTTTGCCAGAATGAGGCATTGAGAGAGAGAAATATCATGAGTCTCCCCCATGATATGATGCAATTTCCATAGAAAATGGCCACCAAAAGAGAGTCAAGACATTGCAATGAAGGAATCACTCTCCACTACATCATCTGAGCCTTATCATATGAATCAAGGGTTGGATAAATGTGTTCTACTCAAGAGACAAGCAAATAATGACCAAATCCTTACTATGCCAGTGTGTGAAAATGAGGAATTGATTACAAGAGCATGTGACTATAAACCTATTTTATTTAGGATCATATATGTCAGTTTTGCTTCCCACTTTACCATATTGATTGGATGCAATTTCGTAGTAACTTTCACAATCTATCATGTTTTCCAAACACGTAAAAATAACAACTTTCTGACTAATCTAAGGACTTTCTTGGATTTGTCAAACCATTGGGTATGGCCCGCTTGGATTCTGATATTCTCATGGACCCATATAGCATGTGTGGAACTGTTAAGAGTTTGATCTGGTTGACACTGTGGGTTGCATCAGGTATAGCATGTGAAGGTGGTAAAGAAAAGGGGTGGCATATTCTAAAATGGGAAAAAATAGGGGGAAAAAAAAAAGAAAAAGAAAAAACAAACACCGCTTGTTTCATTATGGTGGATCCTTATACACAACAAATTTGTTGATGAGGAACAGTATAAATACATGGACACGCCATGGCTTTGGAAAGGGACAAGTTCTACGCTTAAAAATGAAGTAATGTATGCAATATGACAGACAAGTTGCCTGTTTAAAAGTACCTAGGTAGTATAGCTCCAAACTGTAAATGGTTTGAACTTTGGACATTTGAAGCACATATCACTGTGTGGGGAATCCCTTAACGCGCCAGTTAAGTAAACACTGGCGATAATCCCTGGCGAAGTTCGGTTTCGGCACGGGAAGCCGGAGTGTTTGCCGAGACCACCCCTAATACTCCCCATCTCGGCAAGAGTCCGTGCCGAGAAGAGATGCTCGTCTCGGCTCAGCCGAGGTGAGCAGTTCCGCCCGAGGTGGGCGTAGACAGCCACGCCAGTCATCCAGACGCGTGGCAGAGTTTGAGCACGCGCTGATGGGACAGATACATCATCCCGGCCGTCCATCCTCATCAAATCCCTGACAAAGTCACATCCAGTGGCTGCAGCCATATCAGGACAGGGCCCAAGAAAGGATCCGATGGGACCTCAGCCGCCAACAAATCAGGGGGAGATCAGGCCCAATGTGACTAGCATTCAATGCAGTATGGACTGATCGGACCCTCATTAAATGCAATGTGGGCTATGATGGATCTTCATTAATGACTCTATGGGCTGATAAGACCCCAGTAGTCAGATCACTGGGCCCATTCACGCAGGCACTAAGGAACTTTCTCATATAAGGTAAGGAACCACCCAAAAACAGGAATGCACACATACATGCAAAAACTCTCTGAACGTTCCTCCACTTCTCTTCTCCAACCTGCACTCACTCAGGCATCGAAGAGCCCTGTGCTGCCCACAGCCAGGGTCCTTTGACGCCCTCTTCTTCTCCCCTTTCAGGTCCCCAGATCAAGCAGTTCTTCCTCTGGTCTTTTGGATTAGTCCCTTGAGGCACCTCTCTAATCTTGTGAGTACATTCTCTGCACTTACAATTGGCGCCGTCTGTGGGAAACGATACAAAAACGCCATGCCTCCAAGAGTTAAGAAGAAGGGCGGAGAATTATCAAAGGCCTTACCACCGCCACCACTTGTGTTGCCAGAGCAACCGTCAGTCCCTCGCCAGAGGAGATCCCGAGCAAGATCTGGTCCAGCTCAACTGAAGCAGCCCCGGCCAGATGATCTTCAACTGGAGCCTCCCGGACGAAATAAAACTCCAGTGCTATCCAAATCTCGTCAGTCCTATCACTGGACTGACAGCGAAGATGACGATGCCGACTCTCTCCTCACGGCCATCAGGGCCCGAAACCTTGTTATCCAAGAACAAGACGACTTGATTCGTCACCTCCAGCAGCAGCTACGAGAAAGGTCGACAACTCCAGCTTCGCCCCTTAGGCGCAACCGAACTATGGGGCAGGAGATAAAGATGAAGACACCAAGTTAGAGAGCTCGGTTACAGCACCAGCTCGGATAGCTCCAGCTCGAACAGCTCCAACTCGGTCAGCACCAGTTCGGATAGCTCCAGTTCGGTTTCAACACCAACTCGGACAGCTCCAGCTCGGTCAGCACCAGTTCGGATAGCTCCATTTCGGTTTCAACACCAGCTCGGACAGCTCCAGCTCGGATAGCTCCAGCTCGGTCAGCACCAGTTCGGATAGCTCCAGTTCGGTTTCAACACCAACTCGGACAGCTCCAGCTCGATCAGCACCAGTTCGGATAGCTCCAGTTCGGTTTCAACACCAGCTCGGACAGCTCCAGCTCGATCAGCACCAATTCGGATAGCTCCAGTTCGGTTTCAACACCAGCTCGGACAACTCCAGCTCGGTCAGCACCGGCTCGGCGGCACGATCCTCTACCGTCGGCCTCGGTGGCACTATCCTCTACCGTCGGCCTCGGTGGCACGATCCTCTACCGTCATCCTTGACGGCACGATCCTCTACCATCAGCCTCGCTGCAACTATTAGCAGTTCGGCGACTTCGCCACACGGATGAGATCGCCTTCGGGTCGGTTTGTACACCACCCAGGTGTGAAGCCTTACGGCCACTAATGAGATTGCCTTATGGTCGGTTTGTACATCACCCAGGCGTGAAGCCTTACGGCCACTGATGAGATCGCCTTCGGGTCGGTTTCTACACCACCCAGGCGTGAAGCCCTACGGCCACTGATGAGATCGCCTTCGGGTCGGTTTCTACACCACCCAGGCATGAAGCCTTACGGCCACTGATGAGATCGCCTTCGGGTCGGTTTCTACACCACCCAGGCGTGAAGCCCTACGGCCACTGATGAGATCGCCTTCGGGTCGGTTTCTACACCACCCAGGCGTGAAGCCCTACGGCCACTGATGAGATCGCCTTCGGGTCGGTTTCTACACCACCCAGGCTTTCACGCCTTATGGCCACTGATGAGATCGCCTTCAGGTCGGTTTCTAAACCACCCAAGCGTGAAGCCTTACGGCCACTGATGAGATCGCCTTAGGGTCGGTTTGTACACCACCCAGGCGTGAAGCCCTACGGCCACTGATGAGATCGCCTTCAGGTCGGTTTCTACACAACCCAGGCGTGAAGCCTTACGGCCACTGATGGGATCGCCTTCGGGTCGGTTTCTACACCACCCAGGCGTGAAACCTTACGGCCACTGATGAGATCGCCTTAGGGTCGGTATCTCTACCACCACCAAGGCGTGACAGCTCCAGCTCAATCAGCACCGACTCGCGGCACGATCCTCTACCGTCATCCTTGGCGGCACGGTCCTCTACCATCAGCCTCGCTAGCAGCACCAGCTCGCTCAACAATTCTAGCTCGGTGGCATCACCAGCAATTTCAGTCAGAACGATCGCACGTCGCCAGCCGACACCAAGGTCTAATTTGAGCTCCAAAGTGTTCAGATAGCCCTCTCATCTTAGCTTCCGACTTCAAAGAGTTATGACTCAAGAAGTCAGAAGCTAGGGGGCTATTGTGTGGGGATAATTTCACAATACCCACCGTGCTCAGCTCCGGTAAAAGTACCAGTTCGACACCTCGGCTCAACCCATCTCGCCCTAACGATACTAGGCGAAATTAGGGTTCCGGAGTCAGAATCGCGAACAGAACCCCATTCTGGAAAGGAAACGGCGAGATCTTCAAGATCCATTACTACGCAATGGACTTTTTGTTTTTAGGCTGAATTCCATCATTTAGGCCTCGAAAAAGGCACTTCGGCCAGATAGCCCACATCGGCCAGACAACTCATCTCGGCCCAGTACTTCACCTCGGCCGGACAGCTCATCTCGGCCAGACTCTTCCATCTCGGCCAAATAGCCCACCACGGCCAGACAGCTCATCTCGGCCCAGTACTTCCACCTCGGCCAGACAGCTCACTTCGGCCAGATAGCTCACCTCGGCCAGACAGCTCACCTCGGCCAGACTCTTCCACTTCGGTCAGATAGCTCATCTCGGCCCAATACTTCACCTCGGCCAAGTGCTCCATCTAGGCAGCAGTGTCAAATGACAAGACAGCCACGCTGCAGTACGAACTGACAGACAGGATGGGCGCCGAACGGTCACATCCACCAGAGATCGAGGTATGAGCAAATGAGACATCTACTTTTCACCTACCTCCACTAAGGAAGCTTCCGATTGGACTTCTCTCCCTACATATACAGGCAAGAGGTAAAACCCAGAAGGTATGTCATGGAGGCTCACACATAGTGCAGGGAGGTTCAGACACAGGGACCTCCCTTACTCTGAGCTCTCTCTTATTCGCCACCTCACTTCACCCTTTGTTCAGTGCCAGCACTAACTCAGGCGTCGGAGGGCCTTGCGCTGCCAGCAGCCAGGGTCCCTGACCGTTGCTTCTCCTCTCTTTTCCAGGCGTCTGATCCTTCTCCCAAGCTTCCAACAGCTCCACATCATCTGAGTCCCTCCCTGAAGCAGATAGCTCTCTCCATTTGTTTGGATAAGTCCTCAAAGGCACCCCCTAATCTTGTGAGTCGATATTTTTTGCACTTACAATCACTATCCAATCTGCTATGCAATCTAGGTGACAGGGAACTTGGAAACCAAATTATGTGGGATTCTGTTTTTTCCTTTTACATCACAAATTGCTACTGGCACTCATCATCCTCATTGATTTGGAAGTTAAACACAGTGCCCCGCTATATGTGCATCTTCAATTACCCAAAAATGTATATAGAAAGAAAAGAGACACACACACTGTCTTACTTATAACATATTGAATCACGGTTATTTTCTCCTAAAACACATAGGACGGCATATAACCATTTGGATTACATCCAAATGCTAACTTAAATGAAATTCTATTCGGGCCTCCAAACTTCACCTTTGCATGAAGAAAACAAATACTCACTTTGATAAACAAAATTAAGGAGACACCAATTGCTACGTGGAATTTTCAATCAGAGAATGATTTTTGCCCCATGGGTAAATCAGCAAGTCAGAGCAGACAAATCAATTTGCAAATATAACAAAAGACAATTAACATACCTCCATAGAGCTGCTACAACTAGCAGGAGAAAGAGGCTGTAGAGCTCGAGCATTTCTTTCAAACATTTTATGGTGTTTCATCAATGATGCTGCGACATGCCTCCTCAGACTACTAGAGCTTGCTGGCTGTGAAAAGCAGGAATGAGAGATTAGACTTTGAAAGAGAAACACGGTTAGGGATGCCAAGAATGATCAATGGCATCAAGGAAAAAATCAGAAAATCAAAGATTCATTAACTGATGAATGTTGCTACACGAAGGTACTGAGGACTGTAAACCAAGAGAATATTGATCGATTCAAAGAAGAAGAAAGAGGGAAAATGGAAAACAAAATAAAGTTAATAATACTGAATCATTTATGGACTGACAAAGTTGGGAAAAAAAATCCAAGATTGTCTTTCCTTGTCCCTTTTTTGGCTGGAATTGGTATATTTTATAGATATTAGCCTTTATTTTCAATTACTTAAAATGATCACCGAGATGAGCAAACATATAAAAATTTAAGAACTTACAATCTGCAAAAAGTTAACCACAAATTTTCGTAAATGTAACGGAAATCAGAAATGAATTTGAACACCACAGATATCCTGTAAAGAGTACATCCTAGTGTACAAGGCAGGAAATAAGAAAGAAAAAGTCATGTCCAATGAGAACTAGAAATTTAGAATACAGGTTTAGTTGATAAGAAACATTTTGAGTTCGCCCAACCTTCACTGGCAGTATTGAAAACTACTCCAAAATAAGTCAGTCAGGGAGTCTGTCAGAAAGGCAAATTACAAAACAGATCAATTTATCTCCTTTCTCAGCTCACAAATAGATTTGTGATTCTGTCAATCTGAAGCAACTGCATTTTCCTCTCATTATCAAGTGGGATAATAAGATGATAACAGCTAAAATCTGATATCACTCTTTTCCCAGATTGCCCAACCACTCGGCAGTCCAACATCCCTTTTGGGAGACAACTGAATTCCGAACAGAAGCCTACTGTTCCCAAAGCAATTCTACATTTTGGAAATCTTCAGACCTCCGAAGGTGAAATTTCACATTGAGGAATGGAAAAAATATAACCTTAATGAACTCAACCCCAAGCAAACAATAAGTATTAATACTGTTAAATATAATGGGTGCATCCATTCTTTATGGGGCAAAAGACTTAACTGCAACACTAGAATCAAAATACATGAAAACTAATTCAAAAGATTGAAGTTCTTCCATTTCCAGGAAGGACTGACAACAGTAGACCAATGACTTAACTCTTAACTACTTAAACTCATTAAGTTAAAATGACTAACAACAGTAGACCAATGACTTAACTCTTAACTACTTAAACTCATTAAGTTAAAATAACTAACTTTGGAGTGATTCACCTTTCTTGACTCTGGTCCTGTTTGTGTTAAAATAAAAGACTTTTGCTTTCATATAACTTCAAATTATTTCGACACCTACTCGAGCCTATAATTGACACATGAAAATATCACGAATCTCACCAACTCCAAGTTGGGTTATCAGGTTTCTGGAATTCAGACCAAGGAAGTATATCTCATTATTAGCATAGCTTGAAACCTCTTCTTTTTCATGATTTATTAAACTAAACCTCAAATCTTTTAGGAGATGAGGAAACAAAAATACTCAAAAATAACTGCTAAGAACATGAATCCAAAAACCAAATAGAGGAATAGGAGAATCAGAAGCAACAAATAAAATTGAAATGCAAAGTCCAAATGATAGCCTTCGTATGAAACAAATCATAAAACCATCACCAAACTATAACTAACGAGCAAAAACTCTCTTTGACCCATCAACAGAGCAATCCAGATCTAAAGATAATAACCATATAAAATAAAGTGCGGTTAAATTAGCAAGATAGATGACATTACCTCAAAAATGATGAACTTACAAAACCAATAAGAAATTAGGACGAACATGAAAAATTAAACTTTAGAAACAGATATAAAAATGTAAATATAAAACATTTCTTCTAGTAGAAGCCAAAAACCCACAATAATACATCAACGTCAAACACTCAAAAGAACCAATTCCAGCCTGTTTTACCTCATCAGAGAAGATAAGACATGGAATCCAAAGCAGAAACTAAAAAAGAGATAAACCCATCAAACAATGAAGGAAAAAAGAACAATAATTCAATCATCTTTTCTAAAAATTCAATATAATAATAAAAAGAAACCATCAGCATCACACATAAAACAAAAGCAGTTAGTTATACATAATCAAACACTTCTTTAGTAGAAGTGAAAAAACTCATAAGAACCCCTCAACATCAAAACCTCAAAGAATCAATCAAAGCTTGTTTTACCAAATCAGACAAAAAAGACATAGCATCCCAAAAAAAAAAAATGGAAAACCCTAAACCCAATGAAACAAATGAAAAAAAAAAAAAACCAAGCAAAAAAATTCAATCATCATTTAGAAAAAAGAGCATCAAACACACCAAAGGATCAATTCAAGCTCATTTACCTGATCAGACAAGATAAGACATGAAAGCCAAAGCAAAAAACTTAAAACCCAGATAAGCCCATCAGCTAAATAAGAAACAAAAACAAACCCAAGAATAAAAGCCAATAATCATTATAAAACCAAAAAAAAAAAAAAACTTTCATCAGCATCAGATGTTGAAGAAGAGCAGTTAATGGTACCTGATCAGGTGGGCTGTGAGGGGGATTGACAAAACGGGTGGAGGGCAGCTCAAGGGCCTTGTCCTTGTGAGGTCTAGACCTGACACCCCTGCTCATTTTAGCAAGTGGAAGGTCCTGAATCTCCCAGAGATTGGCTCCAAGCTTCCTAGCAGAGAGTGCAGGTATTGTTGACCCACCAGGATTGCTATCATGCGCACCCCCAACCTTCCATGGGGGCACTGGAGTGCAGGGGCCACCTCTTTTTGCCAGCAATATCCCACGCTTCAACTTTTTCCCCAAAAATTCCTCCTTTTCTACTCCTGAAACCCCACCTTTTCCCCCCTCCATCTCTCTCTTTCTCTCTCTTTAAAGAAACTGTCTGTCTAAATTACTCTGTCTATATGTATAAAGAAACAATTTTGCTACCTGGGTTTCCTTCTTCTTGGTTGATGGGCTGATGGGCTTGTTTAATTTTGTACTGAGATGAGATTCTGACATCTGCTTGCTAACTGAGAGTTGCAGGGGAATTCTAGGCGGCTCTCTCTCTCTCCCCCTCTCGTCTAGCAGTAAAGTGAAGAGGACATAGACACCTAGAGTACACTGATGGAGAACAATTAAAATTGTGGTCTAATTTATCTACCTGGATACATGGGATCCAGACCATTGAGAAAGAAGGGATGTACTAGATCATGGTTAAGGGGCTGCCCTTCCGGTAGTTTATATTTTGTTTGCAGTTTTTTTTTTTTTTTTATTGCAAAATAGTATTTTTAGGAGTTTGCATAATCTGCAGTTTAGTTTTCCTATCAGAATCCAAGATTTTGCCCAACTGGTTTAGTATGACAATGGGTGGGTGTTCAATTTTTTCCAATCTTCACTTAATTTACTTTTTACTGAATCAAGCATATTACTTGTTTTTACTCCATAACGAGACTAATTTTTTTAGGCGCACACATAACCCTGCGACACAAATGCTTAAATAAGAGTGTGAAACAAATGACATGAGGAGCAAACTCACACCTTAAAAGTAAGGGCGTAAAAGGTTAGTTGCCTATAGACATTTATGGATTTTTCACCTTTCTTTCTTTATTTTATCCACTTTTGGATACCTTTCTTAGAATTATAGCAATTCATAAAGCCCACTTAAACAAATCCTAAGATTGATGTAAGAGAATCTAATTTCTCACATGTGCATCTCAGGGAGAAAGATGCTTTTTTTTACTATGGTTTTTAGACTATGATGTTATATACCGCTGAGGCAATAAATTATAAATAGACATAGAGAAACAAAGTGCCTTTTATTTGCAGATGCCAAAATGGGAATATGAACTGATAAGAGATAAAAATCTTAAATCAGCAAATCTACAATGTCTCCATTATAATGGAAAAGGTAAAAGAAATATCATCTTTGTTTTCTTGAGGATTTTATGGATAAAAGCCCCAAAGGATCTCATACCACTGATGAGGTCCCAGAATTATTATATAGACGGAAGGGATCTTTTTGGTGCTTTTTTGTCTTCTTCTTTTTCTGTCATTTAGCAATATAGTTAATATCGATCATTCTGATAGTGGATATCGACCACTCCATAAAATCCTCCTTTTTTTTTTTGTATGTGCTTTGATTAATTAAAATACTGGAGCGAAAAAAAGAAAAGAAAATAGAGGTTGGTTGATGTCCACTTTAAATACTAGTTGATAGGATGGCATGCTTAGTTCAAAGAATGGAAACCCTAAATAGAAGTAATAAGCCTTTGCTAATGATGATTAAGAAGATCATCAAGATTACATGGAAGTTTCACTTAATTTGTCTTACATTGGACTGAAACTGGGAACTTCCTCTTAATTAAGTTTCAGCCCTTGAGTTTGTGCATGTGGGCACATGTGTTTTAAATCAACAATCAATGCAATTAAAACTACATGATTTGTCCAAATAAGGTGGGTCCCACCAAGATGACCATCGTCCCTCTTCAATAGAGTAGTCAATTTCCCACATGAATGAGTCAAGTTGACCAGGCCGGTGCCCCAACTTGAACGGCTACAATCTTCAAGACAAGACAATCAGTGGTGGATCCAAGATTCAAAATTACTGGGGGCATGATTAAGTAGTAGTGCCCCCGGAATATTTTTTTTTTGTTATTTATATAATTGCAAATGATTTTTTCTTCTTTTTTTCTTCATGCTTGAGAAAAAACAATACACAAAAAAAGTAGTGGACCTTTTACATACACTATCAGTAACTAATACACAGAAAGGTGCATTCAAAGACAGATAATTTGTAGATTTCCATTGCATTGCAAATCATGCCTAGCAAGGACAAATAGTGTGTAGATTTAGCCCAAACCTTTTATATGGAACAAATATAATATAATAATTTCAAGCAATAAAACAAGACATATTTATTTATCACAATTGTTCTCTACGAGTTTTCTATTACAATATCATTAAAATTAAGTAATCAAATAAACTAATATGTAATAAACTAATCAAATAAACTAACAATAGTCAACACAAATATACAATCTGTATTCACGGACCTTGCTTAGTTGCTTTCCAATTTCCACTCTCGGCAAAGATAAGGCACATACCGCAGACACATGCGCACTTTGAATGTGAATCGCATGATGCTAATTGCTGAGGAGCTCGGAGCTCCTGTCTTGAGTCACTGAGTTGCAGAGTCAATGAAGGTGAAGGATAGACAGAGAGGGCAGTCTCTGCCTTTGGTGCCCTAGTTAAAGATAAATGTGTATAAAGAATGGCCTGATAAGTGATAACTTTTCATTGGGGGGCCTGGTTCAATGTCACTGGGGGCCCAAAAAATTCATTGGGAGCCTTATGAAAAAAATTAGTGGGCCTCACCAAAATTACAAGTAAAACTTAAAAATCCACTGGGGGCCCAGGCCCCAGTGGATATATACTCCATCCGCCTCTGAAGACAACGTTTATGAATACTATCTTTACAGGGTCACCATAATCAGCGGTACAGAAAGAAAAAAACACCTTTAAGTATAGAATTTGGGACATTATTCATAAATAAAACCCACTCATAATAGATAAACTCACTCGCGGTTGAGTGGTGTTAGTAGCCTATTAGTAACACATATGCTCATTGATAATCCCTTGGCCTTCAAATTTAAAATATCAATCCTACACAATAGTCCAACTTAGTAAAGAAAATAATAAAGTCACTTAATAGGATCACACTTCTTGAATATACAAGAAACCAAAAAGATATCATTGCAATTGGAGTCACATCTAAAACAAATGATTAACTCCACTAAAATAAATCACATGGATCAATATACTTAGAAAATCATCTTCCCAATCTCATCAAAGCCGTATGTATACCATGTAAGCTATATATATACCATGTATGTAGGACTAACTTTGTGAGTTATACTTTTCCACTAAATATTAATTGCAGCCATGTTTTCACGTTATTGCATCATGTCTTTGTTCCTTTTTTTTTCTCACTATTTTATTAAAAGGTACTTTCATAAGAATATTGCAATATTTTTAGAAAACCGGCAAAAATAAAAACTCCACAAGAAATTCATAATATTATCTAAAGAAAAATGGAAAATGGCGGTTTTGAGCTTTTTTTTTATCTCTTTGTTTAAGTGCCTTTCATCAGATGGCCAATAATTAGTAGTGTAATAATGATATATAAGTTACTCATATATATAAGGATTTTATAAAGAAAAAAACCCTTAGATGACCATTGCACGAAAAATGAGCTCAAAGTTTCAACTGCAAAGAAAAGGCCCTCCAGCCAATCTTAACTTCTCTTTTTTTTTTGCCTTCATCGCTCGTTTCAGAGTTGAGCAAAAATATTGTAGCTTGTGTCTTCTTCTTCCCTTATTTCTGCCTCTTCTCCCACCACTTTCTCCATTCTCCATCTTGTCCACTCCATTTTAATTCTTAGGGAAATTCTAAAAAAGATAAGAAAAAGTAGGGATTAGTGTAGGAATTAAAAAGCGGACTTAAGCAGGAGGAGAAGACTGTCTTCCAAGCCAAAAGAGACCTTGTCTATTTTGCACAGTCATTTGAGACAGACTGAGAGAGTGAGTAATGGGAAAGAAAGGGAGGAAGGAGAGAAAAAGCAAGAGAAATAGGGTTGCAAACAGAACGGTTCTGGGTTGAAACCATACTGGACCCGAACCCGAACCCGAACCCATTTCTAAATAACGCTTCTGGTTCCAAATCCAGTTTTGACTTGGAACCTGTTTTGTTGGTTCCAGACCCGATTCCAATAGAATAACTCGAATCCTGTTACAAAACCGGATCCACTTAGAGGACTAGATCTAGTTTTAAAATTGGTTATAACTTCTCATTCAACTTATAACTGTGCATCAAGTCTACTACTTCCAGCATTATAGATAAAAATGTAAAAAGAAAAAATAACGTTTATTTTAAGGTACGGTTTGCAATATCAAAGATTCATATGCCGGGTCCCGGGTCCCGGGTCCATGGGTCGAGACTTATATCGACCTTGAACCGGACCCGTTTATCGATCGAAACCTAAATTAAGTTCTAGACCGTTTATGAATAAAAACCTAAAATAAGTTTCAGGCTTATTAGTTTTTTTTTTTTTTCAAGTCAGACTTTCGGAAAATCGGATAATTGGATATCATTTGCAATCTAAAGAGAAAGGGGACAGGAAGGTTCATCTTATCCTATGTTGGGTTCCGGGTGTGGATTTCTCGCCAAGCCTCACCCAACCCTCTTTCTACAGCTTGTTAGGGCTCCAGGAGGTGAATGGACAATGCCCTTCTCAATTACATGAATGTGCCTCTCAGATCTGTGATTTAAAGTCATTGGAGACTCACATTGTTTGGGTGTTTACTTTATTGATGGCACTGTAACCATCGAATCCCGTGCATGCACACCATTGAACTAAATGCTAATGGTTTTGTGAGACTCAAAATCTGCAAACCTGGGCCGAAATGGGGATCAATCCATACCTGTGACCCATTTGTGCTTCATAAAGGGGGCGGCCACCTGGCTATTTTTAACCCATGGTGTTTGGAGGGCTTTACACCATTTGGTTTTTATTGATTTGCCAGTCGATTTTCATGGAAAAAGAGGTGAGAGAAGAAGAAGAAATAAGCGATTTTCATGGAAAAAGAGGTGAGAGAAGAAGATGAAATAAGAGGAAAAAGAGACACAAGTGATGATATTGTTGATCTACTATGAAAAGAGCAAGAAAAAAGGCAAAAAAAAAAAGTTAAAATTTGCAAGAAGTCTTTCTGTGCAACTGAAACTATGAGGTCCGTTTTCATGCACTGGTCATCTGACGGGTCATTTATAAAACCCTCTTTGTCTATATATATAATTTAAATAATATTGCCGATATCAAAGAAGACCTTTATATAGAAGTCTCTTGAAACTATTGAGGCGTGACCAACACGCAACTCTACTACTAAATTCAAGTGATATGGAGTGTCAGTTCTTACTTGGTCGTTAGGGTTCGAACCTCGGGTACGTCACACCTTCCTACTTGTATAGGCTTATTTTCCACTTATGCAGACCTCCTTCGCACTTGCACGGGCCTCCTTCTTGTGTATATGCGGGCTCTCTCAGATTCCAACCCTCTTGGCTGGGGTAAGAAAAAATAAATAATGACAACTCAAATGCTTTTTCACTTGATGTCTGAAAGAAACTGCACAAGAAAACCCCACCAAATGCCTTTCGGGACAACACCAACAACCATTAACAATTTGGCATCATTAAAAGTAGTGTTTTTAGTATGACATTAAGTGCATTGCATCTTTATCATAGGACCATAAATTCTTTACATGACATGTCCTAGAGTGAGCCTCTCTCTCCGTGTGTGTAGCATGCATATGTCACTCTTCACCCTCCATGCGGACTCTCTTCCGGGGGAAGGCCATGCCAATCTTTGGGAGGTAGTAAAATGTGTACAAAATTTAGACTCTATTATATCATTTTGATCCCTTGATCCATGACCCTAGATTTTAATATTCTCGGAGACATAAGTGTTTTAGGATTTCAAGTCAAATTTGGGCTTGTGCATTATTTTACTTACAATACTAGCAACAAACGCCAGTACTAAACCCAGGCCAAAAATAAAAATATATTAAAATTTTAAGAATTATTTTAAAATATTATTAAGATAAAATAAGTCTAAAAGAAAGAAATTTATTATTTTTTAATATTAGAATCTTTTAACATATAATGAAAATAAATATAAAATGAAGTAAACTTACATAACATAGTGACCTCTTGAATTTAAAGGCATTGACCATTACATAAGTATGAATGTGTACATTCCTAAGTAAAGCTTAGGTTAAGATAAGCTCAAGTTTGTGGTGAGGCCCACCTGACGACCCACATGGGGGTGGTGATGGGGGGATTTCAATGACTCCCTGGGACCCTTCTCTTCAAAAAATTAGTCACAACCGTGGTTTCTACCATGTCCATCTAGTTCCAAAAGTTTAATGGTCAACAATTCATTCAGATCAGTACACAGTCGATGCAACGATACAGTAAAAATGGATCTGACCAAAGCTAGTAGAAATATGCAATTTAGGGAGGTCATGTGTTTGGTCCATTTGGATGGACCAAGGGTGGGGCCCCACAAGTGTAAGCTTACAGAATTAAATGGAGAGGTATGGTGCCCGAGCTAAAAAAATATAATGAAATATGTAATTCTTTTCTAGGTATTATTGGAAACGAACAGATTTTATAGAAATAAATAAGTATTTTATATTTATTATATATATTAACTTTAATAAAAAAAGAAAAAATAACTTGGTGGGGTCACATGATGTAACATCTAAAGGTGGGCCTCATATCCTAATTCCTTCAAGGTGTGTCCAATTGGACAATGAGACCTTGCTGATGTGTCATTCCGAAGATCCTTAGTGGGGTCACATGATGTAACATCTAGAGAGAGGCACATATCCAAATATCTAAAAGTGTGTCCAATTGAACATTTGGACAGTGAGGCCTTGTTGATGTGGTGTTCCAAGGAGCATTGGTGGGGTCACAAGATGTAATATTTAAAAGTGGGCCTCTTATCCTAATTCATTAAGGTGCATCATGATGTGTTTAAAGGTGGTCTCGTCTACAACAATTATTAAAGGCAGGTCTCATATATCAACCCTTATACTATTTCATGTATATATAATCATAATTAAATGTATTCTTAATATGCATTTTAATAACAAATATAATTGATCATCAGAGTCCATTATTTTATATTCGTTGAACGTTGGATTCCACCTTGTAACTAACGGTCTAGATCATGAAACTAACGGTCTTGATGCAACTCCATATTGGCTGGTCCCTTTTGTTGGGTGTTCCATCATTCGTGCCGTTGGTTTGATGGACCAGGCTGGATGGTGGTGCCTTTTGAAGATGTCTATCAATCGGGAGATCAAAGTCGTCCCCACAAATCTATCTGTTGTTTCTACTTAACAAATATAATTGATCATCAGAGTCCATTATTTTCTGTTCATTGAACATTTGATTCTACCTTTTAATTAACGGTCTAGATCATGAAACTAATGCTCTTGATACAACTCCATATTGGTTGGTCCCTTTTGTTGGGTTTTCCATCATCCATGTCGTTGGTTTGATGGCCCAAGTTGGATGGTGGAGCCTTTTGAAGGTGTCTATCAATCAGGAGATCAAAGTGGTCCCCACAAATCCATCTGTTGTTTCTACTTTATGTGGATGATTGATCTATTCTCATATCATGATAATTTAGTCCTACGCATTCTCCCTGACTGACTTCCAACACTATGAAAGTGAGCCCCACAGACCTCAATTAAATAGAGTTGATTCTAATCTTGTAAGGAAAATGAGATAAGGTTTACTTTAAAATGGGAGTGATTGGGGGTACAAATCCAAGGAATTTTGTTGCTAGAAATAGTAGTGTGATCTAGATTTAAGGGATTAGATTTAAGATTATAACTATTTATAGAATTAAGTGAGGGGATTTGAGGAGATTTGTTTGGGTTGCGATTTTAAGGAAAGAGACTTGTTTGAGAGGAGTGTAATGGCCCACATTAAATCCAAAGCTCTTTGTGATTTTATAAGTATTTTTCTGAAATGAGAAATTATGGGTGCTGAAGTGGCACCCATCACAGCCCACCTCCCCATTTGCTTTAATATATATAATTGGTATAATTATCTTGCTTTTGGCAAATCATAGAATATTAGAAAAACTAAAAGATCACAAAAGCAATATAAAGTTTATAGAAAAATGAAATTTAGAGGACATAGGATGCACTGCATGGGCGCCTAAGAGCATCTCCAAGAGACTTCAAAATTAGATATGTATTTTTCAAAATAAAGGTTTATGTGGGAAAAAAAGACATGTAAATTTGACATCTCACTTAGGCAACTCCTAGAGAGATGTCAAATTATTATTTTATTATTTTTTTCATTTCAAGTTTGATATTTACTTGTACCAACTTCAAATGCATTTACCCTCATCACTGTTATTTTATTTCAAAGAAAGAAAATGCATCTCACTTTATGGTATGCCACAACATAACCTTCAAATGCCATATGGGATTTGACCATTCTCTTGGAGGCAAAACCATATGACAATTATCGCTGTTGGGGCCTGAGTTGGACAAATAAAACGTTTGTCCGAGATGTTCTATGTCATCCAGATTCAGTTTCCTTCGTTCTCCTTGGTTTAATTGAAACTGCTTATTTAGCTAGTGTGAGATTTATTTTCTCGATTCTTGTTAACGCATTATTATCATCTTCATAAAATATTAAAAACACAAAAATACCAAAAGATATTAAAAAAATAAAAATCCAATTATTAAAATCCCCTAGAGATTAATAATTCCAATTTCATATATTTCATTTATGTTATAATCTGCATATTATAAATGCAAAAATACCAAAAACAACAAAATAATAAAAGTGATTAAAAGGGACAAATAGAGGCATAGGTTACCTGGTGGTTGCATCCATAATTTAAAATTGCGATATCGGTTGCAGTATCGGCCCACCCCAAAAGCTGATATGGTATCAATATTGGTTTCGGTTTACGGCCGTCGAGGCGTGAGTATTTTTTTTTTTTTTACCCCCAAAAAGTCTAAAGAATATGTAAAAATCCGGAATGCTATAAAATGATAGGAAATAATATATTTTTTTCATTAATAACAACTATAAATCAAAATATCGAGCCCTATAAGTCATACAATCCAATATCACAGTTTAAATTCTAATTGCTAAATATATCAGTTTTTAATGTTTTAATCTCTGTTTCTGTCCTTATAATTTTAAATTCATTAATGTAACCATATCTAAAACCCAAACCATTAAAAATAACTATCGCCAACTATATTGGATTTATAAAGAAAATTTATTAAAAGGGGCGTTGGGCAGTAATTCAATAGGTTATGCTACATGACTAGAATCAAAAGTCCCATTGTTGAATTCAACACATTTAAACTTTTATTAATATTTTTATCAACATGTTTTATAAGTTTATGAAATGGGCTAAACTCTCATTTGAATAAAACTTTGTGAGGGCCCATTGAGATCAGGGCATTTACTTTTGAGTAGTGGGGCCCGTTTACAAAAAAACTTAGACAACTCGGAGGAACTCTCCTCCTCTTGTTTGGACTTTAGACAAATTTCATTTTAATTAATAGAAGTGGTATGATTTGATTTTTTTTAAATTGATTAATTGGTCCATTTAACAGTGGGCCAATTTCCTATTATATTGAAATTAATCTAAGGAGAATATGATTGAGAGCTAATAATTTCGAGCCGTTTAGATTATCTAAGCCGGACTCTATTATAGGGTCCACAGAGTGGCGTGTAACCGATTTATATCTACGTATGTACCTACAAAAAGAGGGGATTTGAAAAGCCTTTTTTTTTAATCTTATCGTTTTGGTCTGGTCTCACACCGGTACTTATTGACGGCCGATATTTTAAACCATTTGCAATTATGTGATTTAGTTACATAAAAGTCATCAGAAATATTAAATTAATCAATCTCAACCACTAAAACATATACAGAAGACTAATCAATAGAGACATCAAACCATAACTATATTAGAGGAAAACAAAATGAAAATAAACAAGGAAGAAAATTAAGAAAAAACCAATATTGGATAACCTGCTCAGGTGCCTACGTCAACTTGCTCCTAAAAATCACAAAGTTCATTAAAATTAAAACTTAATAATTAATAATTAAAATATTGAACTTTAGTTAACAATAGAATATTACTTATAGTAAGGCATTGAAAAAATATAACTTTAATCAAAATAAAACAGAACACAAACCAATAAGAATCACTGAACAAACAAATAGGATACCCCTATTGGGCGCCTATGTTATCTAGAACACCAAAATAATTAAGATAATCTATACAAACCAAAAGCTCTAATAAAAGAAAACTTAACAGTATAGAAACAACAAACAACCTAAGAGACTATAAAACATGGATAAACGAAACCACAAGGATAAAATAAAACAAAGCAATATAAAAGAATTCCCAAATAAGACTGTAAGACCTGACCCTAATTTATTATTATTAGTATTAATCAATTATATCTGGGTGATTAACTATGTTTAAGAGCTGATTAGTTAGCTTGTACGAATTAGAAGAGATTAGACCTGGTTTAGTACCTTAGAACGACTGATTTGTAATTTCAAAAGTCTTCATGGGATTTTTCGTAATTGTGAAATTCTAGGCTTGTTAGGTAGATAATTTAATTTTAAGAAACTTTTGTGAATGAAGAGTTCCCTTTCTAGGCATTTTTGTAAATAATGGGAATCTACCTAAAACAACCCCATCGTCGTGTTTCCTTTTTTATCCATTTCTTTTCTCTACTGCTCTCATTCTTTCTCTAATTCTCTTTCGTTCTCATTCCAACCAAACTTAGAAGCTTAAGCCATTGCACCAACGACCGAGCCTTCTCTTCCTCTCGATGGATGTCTCCCTTAATCTCTATTTCCAACCCCTTCATCATCTCTCCCAGCTGTTGCAGTCTTCTTTTCCCTTTGCATGTAATTCTACCGTCTCTCCCAGTTGTTGCACTCTTCTTTTTCCTTTTCATGTAAGTCATCTTTCCTTATTTCTCTCTCCAGCTTAGTTCCCCTTTGTGTGAGACCCCACCCTTGGCGGGCACTCATTTTGAATTTGAATATTATTAATTGTAGTAATAGTAGTATAAGTGTATAAATAATTTCCTAAGTTTTAACTCATTTGATAAGAATTAGCACTTTTGTGTATTTTATAAATTCTATAGGGTGTCAATTGTAATAGTATAGGGTTTTAGAAAGTTGAGGCCCTTACTAGTAAATAGGACTTTATAAGAGGGGTTTACCATACTTGAGAACATTCTAGAACATCTACCAAAAGACCCTTTTTGCCTATGTCCTTATCCTCATTTCTATTTTACACCAAAGGCCCTTTTGGTAATTGTCAAAACCCTAGCCTATATAAGCTAACTATTGCAAATGAGATGGAATTAAACCCCAACTCTACTCATCTCTCTCATTTGCCTCTCATTTCACAAAACCCTAATTCCAAAACCCCAGCTATAAGGAGAAGAAGAGTTCATCCTCAATTTCAGCGACAACCCATCCCAAATCCCTTCTATCTTACTAATATATTCTTCGTCTACAAGAAAAGGTACTTCCCTCTCACTATAGCTCAATTCTCTAAGATTTCCCATTATTTTATATTTCCTTTCTAAGTCTTGGTTCTCTTGTGGTTTGGGTATTATGAGTTGTAGTTTGGTTTTGATTGGGTGTGAGAAGGCCATTAGAGGTTTGGATAGCTTGGATTGCTTTTTCTTGCTCATTACCTTTGCAAATTCGGATTTGAAGCAAGTGCAATATACTCACTTAACATAGAATGTGTGTTTACTGTTTTTTATTCTGAAATTCTATTTATATGATGTTAGGATGCTTAGATTTACCTTTGAGCTTGTCTTTATTGATTTTGGCCATTGATTGATGGGTTTTTCTCATTTGGAAGATCAATTGCCAAATTATTGTTAAATGGGTGGTTATAGAAGTGTTTCTATTGTTTTGGATGTTTTATGGGATGTATGGAAGTGATTGGAGATGGGTTTGACGGAAAATGGATTGAATAGGTGAAAATCCAAAATGTGGGTCTCTGGTTGCAGGTGCGTGTACCATGTCAACCTGCCTGCAGTGGGGTCGACCGGCTACACTAAAAATGGGAAAAATGCAGGTCTCAACTAATTTCAGAGAAATCTCAGGTCTAGTGTGAGCTCGATCGACCGAGCCCTGTACCCGGTCGACCAAGTACACAGAAAACTCAAGGTTTAGCTGAGACTTGGATTTTCTCCTTAGTCCCAGAATCCAGTATGTGCAGTCGACCAGACCTTGTCCTAGGTCGACCGACAACACTAAAATTCCAGAATTTCAAGTCCCAGTTGATTTCCTAGGAAAATCTGTAGAACCAGTGTATGCGGTTGACCGAATACACTAGGGAACTCAGGGTTTGGGGTTTTGCCTGCAATATGTTTGATCCAGGTAGGCCTGTGTACCAGGTCGATTGGTTGGCCACTAGGTCGATCGGGTACACTGAAAATCACAGACTTCAAGCCAAATCTTAGTCCCTGGTCTCTCTGCAACAGGCCGACCCAACCATAGCCCGGTCGACCTGCCACACTGCAGATGACAAGTTTGGGTTCGAACTCTATTTTGTGTTGGGATCTGATTCGGGCCCATTGACAATCCAAATAGATTTTTATTGATGTGCCAAGCATGAGTTAATGGTGTGGCTCAACCTTGACTCATGAGGCCTATTAAGTAGGGTCTAGGGGTTGGATTTGATGTCGATTCAATCCTTAAATGTCATCGAAGATGCACGTAACTTCAGGAGCAGCAAACACAATATCCTTGGCATCTGAAACTTCATTTAGGGATCCAATTAATTGAAATGGACTTGGACCTGAATGTGGACCCTTACTTAGGATTGGACTTTCGATATTTCCCCTTTGATTCTCTTACTTGGAGTTATTTCACTTTATTACATTACTGTCACTCTGGTGTCCTTATTGTTGTTACCCATGTTAATTAAATGGAAAATGGAGGACCTAAACCTATGATTACCTAGTGGTGACCGGGTGATGTAAATGGGGTGATTAATGACCTGTGTCTGAGGCTAGGCGGGCCCTTCTATGGCCTAAGTTGGGATGTATGATAACCTAGATGGAGAGGTTGGCTTTGTCTGGACTTGTAACTTATTATGAATGAGAATGGACTGATTGATATATGATTGAGACTGGTGATCTCTCCTGTACTGTTTAGATTAAGGTCATAGCTTGATGGCCCTTAGTATGGATCTAATGATTGGATTTGGACTGTGTTTCATGATGTTGAACTTGTACTTGGACCTCTTAGAGACTTGTTAGATCTTTGCTTGAGCAAGGCAAAGCTTAGACAGATACAGACCTGTATTTGTATTCATTTGAGTCGGCATTAGCATTCACTTAGTTGTCTTAAGTTCAGTCTGTGGACTGATCATCATTGGTATGAGCTATTATGAGTGTTGAGTGATGAATGGGCTATAATGATGAGCTATATTTTAGACGGACTGTGTGATACCGGGTCCGGTTTTCTGAGTGTTGAGTGTATTGAGATTGATGAGTGATTTGTGGGGTTCATTATTCCCCAGTACTGGTGAGATTTCCCCACCACAACTGTGTTCAGTATTTGAGGGTCGCGGTATAATATCTTGCTGTATCCAGCTTATGTGAATGTGTCATGTTGTGTTAGATTATGTCACGCCCCCAAAAGTGAGACCGGGGTTATGCGTGAGATTAGGGCCAATTTAAAACTTTTCCAATGATAATAACATATCACTTGCCCTAATCGTGTCCCATCTGGATCGAAGACCGCTGTGAGGTATAAACATTTTCCTCGAATATATTAAACGATAGCGGAAGCTTCATAAAACAAGAGGTATCTTATAGATGTATAGTTTAAGAGCAATCTACTGTGTATCAAAGTTAAGGTTAAAGTTTAAGACTATTACAAAATATAATTACAAGCAAAAAGACCAAACTAAAACTAGGCCTAAACAAAAGTATAAAGAAACCAAAATGTGAAACTAAAAGGATAATCATGTAGCTCTCGCGTACGGGGTCGTCACGGCTATACAATGCCGTCTGTACTATATTCTAAGAAGTCATCAGGCTGATCTGCCTGAACTTCTTCCGTCGTCTCCGCCTCAACGGGGTAGAAGAGCTCGGTACCTATGCACCAAGAGTAGCATCATCAACACAACGGATGGCAAAGCAATAGATATATAAATCACTTAGATATGCAGTACTAAAGAGAGTAAACGATAAACATGATTATAAGAGATGCATAGCACTCCGATCGTAAGAGATGCATTGCATTCGAATCATATACAAACTATCAAAGTAGGCGGTCCACATAAGCCAATATATATCATCAAATGGGATAAAAACCTAATATCCAATATCCAAACAACCCGTAGCTCAAGTACTCAGGCTCCGTGAGCTCTGGCACTATCTCGCTGCGAGGAACAAACAACCCTTAGCTCAAGTAGCTCGGGCTCCGTGAGCTCTGCCTCTATCTTGCTTAGAGGAACAAACAACTCGAGGAACAAACAACTCTCAGCTCAAGTAGCTCGAGCTCCGTGAGCTCTGGCTCTATCTCGCTTTGAGGATCAAACAACCCGAGGATAGTAACAGTCCTCTCACAGATGGTGCCCCAACTGTGTTGAACGTTAACAGCTGAGTGGTGCCTGACGCAAAGAATCCTAACAACATCGGTGAAGGGTTAGGCTCTTGTGCGAACAAAATTCAATACCAATAGAGAACTACTTTATTCCAAATCAAATCGAACTCCAAACAAATACCAATAGTAGTCCTCTTTAAGCCTGACAATCAAAGCTCCCTAGCCTCAACACTTCAAACGAATATCGAACAAACGAAACATCAAAGGGGATCCTAAGTCCAACCTCTAAGTTCTCAAGCAATCCTCTAATAAAGCAAAGTAAATAGAACTAAAGAACATGCTCATCACATGTAGAAGATAGTACCCGAGGGTACCATTCGAAATCAAAACGAATGAACAATCCAATCCTAAGTAAAGTGTCAACCCTGAAGCATCGCACAACCTATTCAGTCAACGAAGGGGTTAGGGTTCGCGATACTCGGACGAACAATCTTCGTGCATAGATTTAAAGAAGAGTATCCCGTTGTCCCGTACCATTCAAGATTGAATTAGGTTGACTCTCGATACAACCGAATCCACAGTGATAAATGTCGGCTCATGACATCCTCACAATAAGTCAAATGAGTCCTCAAAGGGGTATCCAAAGGTCCACCAAAGTCCATCTTAAAACAGGGTAAAAATCCCTTCAAAAAGGAAAATTTTCAAAATTCTGCACAAGGCCTGCCCCTGTTTTCCCGGTCGACCGGCACCTGCAGGCCGGTCGACCGGTTGGCCTGCGAATTCTGGGCAGAGCCCCTGTTCTGGGCTGAAATGGGATTTTTCCCATTTCTCTCTTCTGGGACCTGATAAGCAGCATATGTACAATGAAAGACAACTTAAATACAATCCATAAAACTACTAATCAAGCCATTAATCTCTAAATCCATTCCATTCAATCTATAACCCATTTTATCATGTTTTCAATCTATTAATGTATCAATTGAGCCAAGACCATCTAAGACATGATTTAAGCATCCAAATCAAGGTAAACAAACATATCAAGCAATAATATAACTATTGACTTGCCTTAGTGATGTGCTAGACTCAAAATCAAAGAAAGCTTGAGTGAAAACCACTCTAAGAAGCTCCAAATGGGATGAACACTCCTCCAAACCCAACAAGCTCCTACAAATGCATGCCAAGGGTCAAGGTGGGTCTTCCTAAACCATTTCTAACCAAGGAAGAAGATGATGTAATGGTTTTCAAGCTTTGGAAGCTTACCTTTAAGTGGGTTGTAGGTGAAACACTTAGAAAAGTGTATGGTTAGACTCTTGAAGACTTGAGGAAGAAGATGTGTAGCTTGGTTTGCTTCGCCGGAGCTCCGGTGCTCGTCGACGGAGGAGAAGAGAATGAAAGGAAGAGAGGAAGAAGTAGGTCGGCTGCTGTGCTGTGTTGTAGTTGAGTTAGTTGAATGGAAATGAATGAAATGAGGTAAGTATTAATGGGTTGGTAGGATACTTAAGTAAGTGGATCTTGGGCTTGGGCTTTGGGTTTGATGGGTCAATTTCCAAGTCGGCTCACGTATACAATTAATGGATTTCGGGCATCTTCGACGCGTCGAATCAAAACGCGACCGAAGGCTAAAATTCATGAAATGACGAAACCTACCCAATGCACCCAACTCACCAAAACTCATAATCTCTTGTAATCCTTGAAACCCTACCAAATTAATAAAATGACTCTCTATCCTACCCAAACGCACTCCGAATCGTGCGAAACTTCGCTCACGAGCTTCGGCTTTAAACCCAACTATTTAGATTCTAAACTAGCTTACTAACTAATCAAACAATTAATTATAATTAATAGGCCATTAGGGGGCGGGGTGTTACAGATTAGATACCTTAATTATCCTAATTCTAAATGTTTATCTTGCTCAGTTGCTTAGCATATTTATCTTTGATATTTTTATTGATCATTTTATTGTCTCTATTCTTTCGATGCGTATATCCTATGTTACTTATATACTGTGACTTGCTAGATCTTTAGATTTGAACCATTCTTGGTGCTTGGGTTTTGACCCTGACTACGAGGGCGGTGCTCTTGCGCTCGACCTCTTGGTCGGCTGTTCCCTATCCGTAGTCACCAGTATTAAAGAGAAAGCATCGAAGACAAAATGTTGTATCTTTCACAGGAGAATACTCTAACCAAGAAAGAAACATTCTAAACCAGGAAGATTGAAATCGCCGTGGATGTTTTTTCTTATCTAGAAAGTGGATAAACAGAAAGAATATGTTGATAAGGCCCAACTTTGATGTAAGCACGTCTAATTTCATCTTGTTGATCAACAGAATATTCCCAAATTTGCTGGCGCAATCCTGGATCATGCTCTAAAGAAGCAATATTAATTTCTGAAAATTCAACTCTTTGAGATTTTGAAGGGTGTGAACTTTGTGGTTCATGAGAAAAATCATTGGTACTAGAGGGCGATATTGTACTATCCTCTAAATCTTGAGCATTTTTCCTCTTAAAAAATTAATCAATAATTGATGATTTAACCATGGTCAGGAATCCTATAAAAAAAATCAGAAATTAAAATTATATAAAGAATTTTTAAAATTATTATTAACTGCAGTAAATGAAGAAAAATAAATAGAACTCAACTCATTACTATAAAATAAAGAAAACACAATAATGCACAAATATCCAATTGATTGATCTACATGACACAAAAATACAATGTGACAATAAACAAATCAAAAAATAAAACTAAGTCAAATAACACTCAATGTTGAAACAAGATGATGACTGACGACTTCAAGTTAGGGATTTTGGGATTTGTGCCTAGTAGTTTGGGACCGATAGTGGTGATGAGATGCAGGTGGGGGGAGAGGAGAGGAAGAGGCGGCTTCTGGCCGTGGTTGCCGCTGATAGCGTCGATCGCGGTGAGGCCGTGCATATCGGTTGAGAAAGTGAAAATGGTTCTTAGATTTCTAGAATAAGAATGATGTTATTTATTTATTTATTTATTTATTGCAGAGACTTCTTGAATAAAATGGGATTTTTTTATTGCAGGCTTCAACAACAGTAGAAGGGTTTCTACCTACTGGGCAGAGGTGCTTGTTAGGGATTTTGTGTTTTGCAATTTGATGGATGCACTAACATTTTAATCATCATTCGAATTTTCACACATGCATTGATTTAGAATATCTTGAAATCTTGATTTACACATGCATTGGTTTTTAGACTTGTAGAAATATTGATTTATGCATGTTTTGATTTTAAACTTGGATGCAATTTATTTTGAAAAGAAGTTTTACCAAATCAAGCTAGCCTATGTTTTAAATCTTTCAAATCATTTTACGCTTTATATGTTTCATGTTTTTAAACCTCTTAGTATGATTTAAAACATGTTTCCCAGCTTGATTTAATGGTCCAAAAATTCCCAACCAAAATTACTTTAAAAAAACATATTTTTGGGAAAACAAGACTTATACCGGCGGCCAAAACTACTTTTACCGGCGGTTTCTGGCCCCCGCTAAAAGCGGTTTTTCAAACGGCTATATTTGTGACCGTTGAGTACCTGGTTGACCGGGCAAGGGTCCAGGTCGACCAGGGACTAGCCGTTGAGCATTTTTCTGCTATAAAATGAAGTTCATTTCTTTACCAAAGTGAGAGATTTTTAAACCATCCTTGAGGTGTTTGGAGACAAGGAAAAGGGGAATGAACTAAGAGATACCAATGGGGTCATTTGGAAAGCTAAAGCTTGGATTAATGAAGTTAAATATCTAAGTACGCTTTATCTTTCTTAATCATATGTAGATGCTTTGTTTAAATCTTTGGTAAATGATTTTTAGCATGTTAACTATGATGTGTTGAATCCATTATTCATTTAATCTTTGATCTAAGTTGGTTGGATTCTTCACCCTTGATTTCAAACCAAGTTGTTTTAAAATCTTCTTTAATCATGCTTAGCCAAAATCTTTGATTTCTTTTATAGCATGATTTATTTACTTGGTTGAATCTTTATTTGTTGTTTTCATTCATTTAAACCTTAGTCAAATTTGTTTAATTTTGAAAACAACATTGCACATGCATCACATGTCTTAAGTTAATTAATTTCATACAACTTGTGAACCTTTGATTTTCATTTCATTAACAAGTTCGTATTTATACATGTGATTTGCATTTCACTTCAATCAAATATTTTTATGTGCCTTAAACTTTTAAATGCTTTGAACATATATTAATTGAGCTTACTTTTTAAACTTGATTGAAGTTATCACACACACACACACACATCATGAGCATACACCTTTGCATTTATATAGTGTTTGTGTGAGTTAGATTTTCAATTTCATATCCGCCTATTTTAGAGGCATTTTAATTGAGCTTTAATTGTATCTCTTAAAGTGTTTGTGTAGACACTACTTTGAGAGAAGTCTTTCTATTGTAAAGGTTATTGCTTAGCCTAAGAAAAGCATATTGTAGAGGTTATTGCTTAGCCTTGAAAAAGCATCTTGTAAAGGTTATTGCTTAGCCTAGAAAAGCACATTGATAGGTTGTTGTTTAGTCTAGAAAAACATCGTTGTAAATGTTATTGCTTATCCTATTGAAAAGCATAAATAGTGGAAATCCAGTGGGGTGTTGGATCACAAGCCGGTAGTGGATGTAGGCATTGAGGCCGAACCACTATAAATCTTTGTGTGATGGTGAATGTTTTGTGGTGATTTCTTTTGTTAGCTTCCGCATTTTGTTTGTTTATCATCACTTGTGACTAGTTTATTTTAAGAAGTTAAAATTTGTCATAATTGATCACATATTGTACCTCACTCTATTCACCGCCCCTCTAGGGTTAGGATCCATGACTTTCAGTGCTGCCGTGTTGGCTTGCCGGGGGAGGATTGCTGCCTGTTGGGCGTGGGGGATGCGCGAGACTGCACGAGGATCTCTGCGATTTAGTCGCAGAGTAGGGAAGAATGGAAGAAGATCCTTTTCCTAGTCCCTTGGCTGCAGGCTGCCTTTCCTTGATTTCTTACTGTATTTTCCTTCCCTTGCCGTCTCTCTCTCTCTCTCTCTTTTTAATTTCTTTGCAAAACAACAACAAAAATGGTGGGAATCACAACCAAGATTGTGTAAATCACAAATCTTAAAATGATGGGGGGCCAGAAGATATCTCCTCTAAGAAACTCTTAGATCTTTGGGGCCCTGTCCAAGGTGCCCTCTCTTGCTAGTGTAAGTTTAGGATAAGGGTATGGGTATTTGGGAAAGATTTAAATGGAATGACCAGCAAGGGTCCTTTGATTGCTAATAGAAATAAAGGATAAGGAGTACGGGAGTTTTGGGTATTCATATTTAATAACTAAAGTATCCTCACATGAGTGATTTTAAATGAAGGAGCCTAAGGACAATAAGGGTAGGCTATTTATAATAATAAGTTGAGATTATAAAGTTAATATATATATTAAAGATAAAAAAAAATCTTAAAAAACAGATGGGCCCGGCAGGTCGCGGGCCAATTACCTCAGCCTGACCTAGCCCAGAATTTCAACGGGCTGAAAAACATGGCCCGGGCCATTCTTAAGGGCCACGCCACGATTTATGGTCCTTCCATGGATAGCCCTAGCCCTAGCGTGAGTTGTATATTTACAGGGGCGAGGGCGAATGAATGCGTGTGTGAGAGATATGTTGTGCAAGCAGATTTGAGATCGATGGAGAGAAACAGTTAGGGTTCCGAGAACGAGTAGAAAGGAAGGGAGCACAGGGAATTCGATGGCGAGGAAGGAGTGGTATTTGTACGTGCAGTCGACGCAGTGGTTATTGCGTTTAAATCTGAGTGACTTATGCGGCGAAAGTGGCTCTTCTTCTCGGCCTGATTTGGAAGTTGCTCATGATTATTCGGATGGTAGAGTGCCGATCGGGATGGGATGTATGGTTGTGGGTTCCAAAATATATATGGTGGGGGGTGAGAACACCAAAGAGGGCAGCATGCTGCTTGATCGGGATGAAAAAAATTGGCTCAATTCAGATAATGTTTATGCCTTTGATCCCAAGTCAAAGGACGGATTGGCTCTCGTCCGTGACGGTGCCGTTCCCAGTTTGAAAGGTCCTAAGACCTGTCCCCTCGTGGTCACGCTTGAGGGGAAGTTCTATCTTCTATCCACAAAACCATGCCTGGGTCGCCTGAACATTAAGCATCGCCCCATTTTTGAGGGTTTTGATCCCACCCTCCCAATACCATCGTGGAAAATCCTCCCTGATTACCCCCCCTACACGAAAACTTATCCTACTTCTGCCGATGACTACTTTGCTTGGGGCCACAAGCTCGTATCGGCGCCACCAGATTACTTCATTTTTGACGCCAAGGATGAGGTATGGACGAATGGGCACTGGCTCCTAAGACAGTTTTTCCACAAATCTGCGCCTTATCCGCATGGTGTTGCCGTAGAATTCAAGGGCATTTTATTTGCAGTGTCCAATGACATCAATGCTGTCGTTGCTTATGATTTGGACGGCGGTGGGCACCTCAACACTCATTGGGTGCTAAATGAGCTTTCTGAGGTGTTCCAGGGTCCTCCTTTACTCGATCCTTCCCAGAGCTTCCTCACCGATCTCGGTGGTGGTCGAATGTGTTTACTGTTTAACGCCATGGATGGCGATCAATGGACTATGCGTGTGGAGGTCTTTCAGGTTTCCATAACCAGAGTTGGCGACCGTCCTGTGGTACGTCGCGGGAGTCTCCACTGTTATTGTCTCGGATCATGGAATGATTATAATCCAGTGAATCCAGTGATTTACTCCGTCTTTGTGTAAGCAAATATTTATAACACCCCTTCCCTCTTTTATGTTATCTTTGTACGTAATTTTTTTTTTTTACTATGGTATGGTGGTGATGATGTATAGATTATTGTATGGCATGTACTTGATGGGCATTGAGACTTTTTTTTTTTTTTTTAATAGGTGTGATCATTCGAACAAGAGTGATATTGAGGCTGATGCAAGTTCCCGATCGTATAGGTCTGTTCTTTGTAATTTCGTTTATTAGTGGTCATTTTAGGTGTTATTAGATTCCATTCTGATTTTTATAATAGTTATGAGTAATGTATGCAACCTATTCATAATTTGATAATTATCTTGTATGTGGCATTCCCCTTGTTTATGAAATTGAGCAGTATAGCAACATAGACTAGCTTGGATAGGATGAGCAATAGAAGAAATTGTGACTGCATCACTCTTGAGGGGCATTTGGTGGTTATCTGGGCTTGCCTTGTGTTTACTTTTAGGTTGTGCACAATTGAGTTTGATATAGCATTTATTATTGCCATAGATATTTCTGTGAGCGGATCTTTTTCTAACAAGTGGTTAACTTATTGGGCTCTTCCCATCAAATGTCAACTTTGCTACAGTTTTGTGTGGGGATAATTACTTTTTTTCACCTTGTGGTTTGGTCCAGGAAAACATTACCTCCCTAATGTTTAAAAAATACTCATAACCCCCCATTGTTTTCGGACCAAATTGAAACCGTTAGATTTTCGGTCCAAATTGACGGAAGATGTAGCACACTCGCCACATATGTGATGTTGGTGTAGGAGGAAATTGTTTTCATCCAAATTATTCATTTTTAATGACAAAAATGCCCCTTAAACAAAATTGTGAGCCCCCATTCTTCTTTGAAGCATGGGAAGGGTACTGGATCGTTGAAGCAACCAAAAGCTGGAACCTAGGGGCGGTAACGAGTCGAGCTTCAAGATTCTCAAGCTTGGCTCGTTAACAAAATGAGCTTAAAAATAGGTTTGAGCTTGGCTCGTCGCGAGCCCGAGCCGAGCTCGACTCGAGCCTTACCGAGCTTTCAAATAGAATTAAAAACTCAAACTTCAAATCAAAGCAATTCCAAATTCGAACCCTAGATCTGACCCTAAGAATCAACATAAACCATAGTTTCTTCTAATTGACGCTTAATCTCATGTTCAACTACCACCAATACACTCATACACAGTACATATACATATACAAAAACATATATATATATATATATATATATGTGTGTGTGTGTGTGTGTGTGTGTGTTCATCTAATTGAACCACAAAAAAACTTGGCAAAGTCTTCCCTAAAATAATTACGCTCAAATCACTTATACAATCTTTAGTTATTGAACCTTGCATGTATGTGTGTGTAAATGTATTCTCTCTAATGAGCTTTCGAGCCGAGCCCGAGCCGATAATGAGCCTTTTTTAAAGCTCAAGCTTGGTTCGTTAGTTCAAACAAACTCGAGCTGCACCAGTCGATTACCAGCCCTACCAAAACCAGAACATGTAAACAGTAACACTTACCTCTCCCCTCTCATATTCTTAACAGGGAACTACCCTGTCCCGCCCTCCCATTGTTACAAGATGCACTACACTGTTAGCCATGGCGAGGTGTTGGGCATGATGTTTCGCTGTTCAATTCCTGCACTATTGAATATCCCAATTGGACAAAGATGGAAATTTTCATGACTGGGATTTAAATCTTTAAAAAGACGCAGTGTTAAAGTACACAACATCCAAATCTGAATCCAGTATATAGCTGAAAGCTTCTAAGCTCCTGATGTTTGTGTTAGGTGAACTCCTAATCACGACCAGTGGTGAATCTCAATCCATTGAAGCACCACCAATGTTCCATTATACCAATCTCTATGTTACTGTAACCCAATGGATAATGAATAAAAGAAGAAACTACTACAAGAAAACGATTGAGCCCATGTGAACAGATCAATAAACTTTGCCGTGGCCACCATCTCCTTTTTTACCCTTATGACTCTGAATTTTCCCTCTTCAATGGTGACAAATGCTGAAAAGAAGTCGAACCCAGTTTAGATGCTACCATGACTCCACCTTCAAGCCCACAAGCACCACTGCCTCTCCACCGTGGTGCCACTGCTGACCGCTGTGGCGATATAAGTGAAACCTCTTGCGGTGTTATGTTAGAGTGGTAGAATGGTGGCGCCTATGAAAGTTTCTTTCTCTTGTGATGGATTCCTCTTTTTCTCTCTCTAAAACTCCGTCTCCGTCTAAAATGTTTGTGATTCTTCACTTTCTCCCTCTCCCTCTCTCTCTCTCTATTTGTCCATTAGTGGAGTTATATATTTCACTGTGGTCCACAAACACAAGGAGGTTATAGTTATATTTTTAACTATTAGGGAGGTAATGTGTTTCCCGCCCAAACTACAAGGGAGTAAAAAGTAATTACCCCTTTTAGTATTGATTGGTGAATTTATCAGACATGTAATTCAAAGGATGCATAGAAAGGAAAATTAACCAAACCTTTTTTCCACAAATTATCCAATAATGGAAAATTAGTTTTGTTCCTGGAAATTCAATTGTTTGTTTTTCAGAAGCTACTTTTGGTGGGTGTTGGGTGGATATTGCTAGAGTGAGATGGAAACTTTGTAAGGCGAGGGGCTGGTTGATGGGAGATGCTAGTCATATTCACAAGCTGCTAATCTAAGGGGCTGGTTCGAACTCTTAATTCGGGTTAGGTGGTGTGTCCTAACCCAAGCTTTTTTAGGCCTGTTTACGTATGTTTTCTCATATGAATCTTGTGTCTGTGCCTATTGGGGATCCCATTTCTGTACCAACTCAAGATGTCTTATTGGATTCATGTATAAACAAGCGGGACTCGTCGAGGTATGTGTAAATAGGTATAAGTTAGATCATGCAAGAATAGGCTTTACTATCCTATAGATGTCTGTTGGTGGTGGGGATTCTAGCGAGGCACGTGCACATGCACTAGCGAAGGAGAGTGCAGAGGTGGGTTGCCCGTAGTTGGGGGTTTCAGCATGGGTGGCTGTAATGAAGGGTCCAGATCCTTTTGGGTTATTAAGTATGGCTAATTTCACTGTAGAAATTAAAATGAAAACACTGATTTGACTTGACTTATTTTAGTTATTTTAGGTAACTCTAGATTTTGTATGATTTGGTGTTATTTGGTTTTAAATATTAATAACCAAATATGAGTTCTCTTTGGAGGTTAAGTGACTGAACAGTGCTAGGGACACTGACACTTAGCACCGAATGGTGAACCTACAGGGATACGCCGACATTTGTACCGTCAGTGCACCATTCGGTGCCCCCCGCATTTTTCTAAGTGACTCTGTCACCAAGTTATTTCTGGTGTTTTGGCTAACTTATTTTTATGCAGGTAGTGAATGGAAATGATTCTATGATAGCTCTCACTGTTGAAACTAAATATTTATGCTTCTCTTATACTGGACTTAGATAATAATTATTCGTCAAGTAGTTGATATGCGTAGTAGAACTTCTAAGCCTGAAGTCTAATGAAGGTTTTTTGCAGGCCTCAGTGTTGAAACATTTTAGAGGAATTCCCTTCTTTTTTATTCTTTTGAATTGGAGGGCCGTTGTGAGTTGAATACCAATGTATTTTGTACTGTTGTAGCTTGTAGTGATGTTGGAGGACTTATTGTTCTCCATTCCTTTGTACTCTTTCCATATTTTATTTAATGAAATTGTCGTTTCCTATAAAAAAAATGAAGTGTTTTTGCTGTATGTATTTCAAATTTCTTTTGGTCTCTTGTATTCTCTTTTTCACTCTATATCAGAATGAGCATTCTAATGTGGTGCTTGTTTTCTTGACAGTTGTGAAGACTTGAAGAAGCATAATGAACATGCTGTAGAGTATGTCAAGGGTGATTATAAGAAGCAAAAAACTACATTGCCTGAATAGGTTAGTTATTTGAGATCAAGCATCCATACCTCTCTACATTGCCTGAATAGGTTAGTTATTTGAGATCAAGCATCCATACCTCTCTCTCTCATTGCGGGCGTTATTGCTTAAGTGTTCCTGAGTCCTGACACCATCTTCCAATAAAAGTAAACTCTTCGGATGCTTGCACTCCCCTGCAAACCATTTTGAATTGAAAGTAAATTCTTCAGGTGCTTGTACTCACCTGCAAACCTCGTATGTGGGGGAGGTGGGGTTCTCTCTCTCTCTCTCTCTCTCTCTCTCATGCAAGGCATATCTTAATGAAAAGTTAGGGATAGCTTTGGTTTGTGAAATATTACAAGTAGTATTTTGATTTGTGTTTGAAGTATCATTTTTTTTATATTTTTTTTTGTTAATTTCAAGAAGAGATCTCAAGGCGGGAAAATCTCTGGTTTACTGATTTGTTCTTCTGTTCATCTACCTTTGATAAGTAATGTTTTTTGCCTTTTGACGAACATCAAGCAAAATCTTAACTTGACAACCTTTAATTACCATGGACAGTTTTTCTTGGACTAAAATAATTCTTGGATTGGATTGAAGCCCAAAGATGTTGTTTTTGGCTTTGTCAGAGGGTAGGAGTTTCTAACTGGGTCTCTATGGCTATATGTATGCATGTGTGCGTCTGAGTGTGCATGCTTCGTGTGCTTCTTTTGTTCTATTGATTTTTGTGATTCATGTTATAGGTTTCTGCATTTTGTTGTTGCTGCCTCATTAAAAACCATTTTCAGTGAAATGTTTAAAAACCATTTTCAGTGAAATGTTCAGAGAAGGAAATTACTTATGGAATGTACCAAACATGCCCCAAAATCTCTTAGTTGCTCAACTAATTATGACGTATTTACTGTCCTGTTTTGGTTAATCTGCCATTTATATATATGTAGTTATGAGAGATACTCTCACCTTATTATGAGAGATAATGTGGAGGCCCTCATAATTAAACTGTTGGCATTGAGTATGGATGTGAGGGCCCCCACCTTATCTCTCATAGTAAGGTGAGTATCTCTCATAAGAGCATCTCCCCATATATATATAATAGATGTTTCTTGTACTCATATATTATATTTTGTTCTTTAATCAGATCGGGATCATAGCTTGGTCGACCTATATCCAAGTTGCTTAATCCTATGGTCATGCATTATTGAGATATTGGTGATCCATGAAATCTAAGAAGTCAAACACCCTGTAGCTGTAGCGAATCCGGATTTGACTCGAACATTTAAATGAATCTCATTGACCGACGGCCTAAAGTATATGTATTTTATTAATATATTTAATAATCTTTCCTAATTTTAGAGTCTTAATCCTCTAAGCATTAGGAGAATCCATTAACTTGTAGATTTCTATTGCTCCTTTCTATCTATTCATTAAAGTACAACATTAGGAGGGATTATGATTTTGTTGTGTGATTGCCTGACCCTTGTAACTGAGCTTCTCTAGACTTCTTTTTTCTTATTTTCTGTGCAGTTAAGACCCAATAAAACCAAAATTGCTTCTCTTAGGTACTGGTCATTGCACCAGAACACCTGTCAAACTCGTTTTTTCCTTGCTTAATTCAAGCCCCAGAAGCCTTATCCCTCCATACATCTTCTACACACACTAAGACCTACTATACCCACTGTCAAACCAAATCAAACAAACCAACAAAGCCTTGTGCCCCAGTCATTTGGAATCGGCTATATGAATCTTTTTTCACTATTCCGCTCATAAGATTAGTTAAATTAACTAAATTCATATCCTTTTTCCTACAGCATTTCATGTCAATTTAGATCTTCCCTTTTACCTAGCATTTCCATCAACAGTGATCATATCACTCTTTCTAACTGGTGCATCTACCGTCTTCATTGTGCATGACCAAACCATATTAGTCTGTTCTCTCACAACTTATTTTTGATTGGTGCTCCTCCTACCGTTTCATGAATGTATGCATTTGTAATTCTATCTTTCCTAGTCTTACCACAAATCCATCTAAGCATCCACATCTTAGCTACACTCATTTTGTTAATGTGTGGTTTCTTAGTTTCCCAACATACTGTCCCATAGAGCATTGTTAGCCTTATAGCTGTCCTATTAAACTTTCCTTTCAACTTTGTTGTTATCGGTCAATTGTATAATACTCCAGAAGCACTCTTGTACTTGAGCCAATCTACTTTGATTATATGGGTCACATCATCTCCAATCTCTCTCTTCTTATTAATAATCAAACCTAGGTAACGAAATTGCTCACTCTTTGGTATCTCATGGTTTTCAATCTTCACTTCATTATTTCTACTTCTGTTGTTACTAAAGTTATATTCCTTATATTCAGTTTTAGTCCAATTTACTTTAAACCCTTTTTACTTAAGTGATTCTTTTCAAATTTCTAATTTATTGTAAATTCCTCTTTTAGTTTCATCCACTAAAACGATATCATCTGTGAATAACATGCATAAGACAATATCATCCGTAAATAACATGCACCATGGTACATCATCCTGAGTATGCCTAATCATTTCATCCATAACTAAAGCCAATAGGTAAGGACTCGAGGCTGACCCTTAGTGCAACTCTACTGATGGGGAACTCATTTGATCATTTCATCCATTATCACTGTTGATAGATCATAGTAAACAAAGTTAGAGTAGTTGGACCTTGGAGACAGTAGTTTTGAGGCTTGAAAGACCTCTGTATTTTGATAGACCTTCTAGCTGGTTAGTGTTTTGATAATGTAGATGAGAAATTTTTAAAGGGTTATTCAGGGACAGTATTGTGCTATGAAGAGTCAAGTCACCTATGAATAATAGCTTTGGCATTTTATTGGATTTTGGTTGCTACGGAGGATCTTTGTCATGAGAGCACGATACTATTCATCCTTCTAAATTTAGCACGATGGATAGCACACTGCGGGAGGTAGGATTTGCTATCCATCGTGTTAAATTTTAGCTTTAGCACGATTCATAGCAACTGTTGGAATTGCTCTAAAGTATTTTCAGGCAGCTCGACCTCATTCTTCACTATTTGGACTAGGATAGCAAAAATAGGAAATTAGTGAGACTATGAAATGCTTACACTAGTTCAGATCACTTAGGATTACCAGTACCAAACAATATCCTCGAAACTTCATGACCGATGAAACAACAATTTTGTTCATGTCTAGGAAATTTGTAAAATTAGCAGGTTACTTCAACATCTAAAGTCTTGGATCACCGAGGATTAAACAATGTCCAAAGTCCAATACAAATTTTGATTTGCCATCAATTGCATACAGAATGAGAATGAACTAGAGTTACAGGACTTGCTTGTTGGGTGCATGTCTCTCAAGACATGTACATATTTCGTACACCCGGCCATGGGACGTTTTGTTATGTTTACCTAGTGCACTTTGAAAAGCCCATGTAACATAAATTGTTGGTATTGGGGGCTTTATATTTGAGTTTGATGGCATGCGTCTTATCACTTTGTAGTGTATAATGGTCATGGTTTTTAAGTGGTTGCTTTAGTGGTGTCGGCTATATTTCCGATGTTGCATTGTGTTGGTATTTATTGGTGATGCTTCTATTCATTCATTTATTTTTCTTTCTTCGGTTTGAATGTATTAGTGGCAGGACGAAATCTTGTGGAAGGCCGTTGTCAATGCGGGGACTAAAGCTTGGCTGGTTAATGATTAGAAGCTTAGTAAAAGAGAAGGTTTCGGATTCTCTGCATCCAAATCCATGACCTTTATACACTACAAAGTGATAAGTCTTCCACTTTCGAGGGAGAATGTGTCTCAGACCCTTAGCATCCGAGAGGGTGTAACCCTCAATGAGGTTGAAAGCTAGATTGCTTGCTAAAGGACGAAGGCGGGCCTATGAATGGTAAAATTCTGTCGTGATTGCTAAAACTAAGAATAATAATGGTGCGTTAACCGTCAATATGAAAAATAAAAAGAAATTCAAAGGCAATAAAAAATGGAAAGGGCCTATGAATGGTGTTTGCTTTAACTGTGGGAAGCTTAGACACTTTAGTTCTCAGTGATAAAAGAACATGGTGATTATGTTAAGATGGTCACAGAGTTTCATGGTGGACACCAATGACAAGAATTGATGGATTAATTTATGGAAAGAGAACGAAGGATACGGGATTTAGAGATTTTGACTATAGAACTATTTTCGACTGGTTAGAATATGATTTTGTCACTTGAAATTTGAACATGCGTGTGCATATAGTTTGGTTATGATAGCGTTCTATGATTACAGTAAACGTGCTGATGTCAAGTGTTTGAACACTTGAACATATTTGGATGTAATAATAATAATAATAATAACCACGTTCCAACCCTGGGAAAGACGCATCAAAACCACCCCTATTCCTAAATAGGACATCCTCAAACCTATCCAAGTAGACTTCTCCCTCCCATCCTGTAGGTTTGCACCAATAATCTATTATCTATTTAGTTAGAGTTTTACGCCCAGGGTCAGAGGCATCAAAACCACCCTCCTATTCATAAATGGGACAACCTCAAACCCATCCATCCCAAATAACCTTCTTCTCCCTCCTCTAGGTTAAGGTAGTATTGTTGGCAATCCCAAATTCAAGCAAAGCCTTAGTGCATGCATGCATAATACAAAATTGGGTCATGTACTGTCCATGGTTTGCGCCGAGGCGTCTTTTGCTATAACATCTTCTTGAATTCTTGTCATCTTGTGGCGTAGTTGGCACCGATGGTGTTCATGACCTCTTTCCTTTTGCTTTCCCGTCCGTCAAATGGGTCTCCCTAAATAAAAAACTAAGCAAAAATCTATGGTGATGGCCGTGGGGGTGCATGTGTAGTGGGTTGTATATGTTTGTGAAGAGAGGAATGAGGAAGATGAAGGAAGAAAAATGGAAACAAGTATTTTAAATTAAACTTTAATTTACAAAAAGAATTTTAAATTATTAAGTCTTGACCCTAATTATTGTTTTGTCCTAATCTTGAAAAAAAGAAGAAACCCTCTTTAAACGTGCGTGACATTTGGTCATTATTTGTTGAAAAATGCAACACCACCGTCAATTGAAGGAAAGTGACATCAATTCAATTTCTTTAATTCAAGGGGTTGAATTGTAAAAGTTAATCTTAATTTGAGGGGACAAATTGGCACGCATGGTGTGTTTCAGGGAATTTTACCACAATTTATTTCTTTTTAATGGAAACAGTCAAATAGGAAGATAAAGAGATTGAAGAAAGAGATTCACCCAAGTTATTCAACGTAAGTCACTAGAAACACGAAGTCATCGAAGGCTACTTTCACTGCTACCCTATTAGATTATCCAAGTACATGATTGAATCGGTTGAACTGGTTTCAAATTTACAATTATTATGTATAATAAAATTATATTAATATATTTTATTATAGTTCTGGCCATATCCATATCTTTATTATTTAGGTTTTGACGTACCAACGTGTCCATATCATATTGTATACCGTATCCATAATTCATAGTGAGAAACAAAATATTTATTGCTAATAATTTAGCAAGAGTTGTCAGAAGCAGATTTGAATGTCGGCAAATGATGAGTGCCTTTGTAAACTAGTATGATGGCAAAGTTAAATTATATCTCCTCATTATTTATTTATAAGATGGGAAGCTACGACCTTGATAAGCTTGTTAATTTAGCCTGTTGAAATGGGTATCTGGCTTAGGCCAGCTTGTCCCAAGCTTGAAAATACAAGGCTTTTAAAAAGATTTGAGCCTAGCGAATTGGACTTGGACAATTATTTGAAAGCCCGATTAAAATAGGATTGATAATGGACATAGCATGCTCAACTCGTTCAGGCTCGACCCGGCTTGCTTGCAATGTTATTTTACGAATTTATATATATTTCAATGAGAACCCTCCAAAATGTTTCTTCCCTCCACCATTTCTCACGAGTTTAATTTCTTCTCATCCACACCAAAAACCCACACCATTACTTCTCATCCACACCAAAAACTCACTATGAATTGACAGTGGACTCAATTTGATACTTGGACTAGATCCACTAATGAGTTTAGGATTGAAATTTTTTATAGATTAATCACCCTTAATATCTAGACCTTTTGAAATTCGATCAAGCTTTAATTTTGTCTGCCCCTTATCCGGTCATCATTACCATCTTTATTAAGATGAGCTTTACCCATTAAGAAGAGAAAAAACATCTCCATTGATGAAATGCCAAAGCCCAGGTTCGGCCCGAGCCCGTACGGAATGAGATTTTAAATAGGCCCGCTCAATTTAGAGCCAGGATTGAACAATCCCTGGCAGGCCGTTCCAATATTTGGGACGGGGTTGTACAACACATGCCCGACCTAGACCCTGATATTATTAGGGGTGTTCATGGGCCGAGCCGGGAAGCCCGGCCCGAGATTAATATATAATTAAATAATAAAGCAAAATTACGTCCTTATTCCTCTCCATTAAAGTCAATGAAATTTGAAAATCTCTTATTGCAAAACAACAATATTTCATTAACATTATTGCACTCTCAAATAAACTTGCAACTTATACATGTCCTGGATGGAAGATTCAACACATCAAGTAAAGGCATCCAGGCCTTTTGCTGGAAATACATTGCAAAGAAAGTTCTGAAAACGAAGTGACTATGCCTTGGGAGTTACAGCTGAGATCGATTGGGAGTCAAATTGGAGAGACTTGTAGACATGTTCCATGCTCTTCACCATGTTGTAATTCTGAAGAATATCTATTATTCCAATATACAATAAAACATTGTAATCTTCCTTTTTGTCACTCTGATGAGTTGACACACTTCCACCTGCAATTCTATCAACCCGGATGGCATGGGCCAGCATTTTGATGCCAAGCTTATGAACAGACTTGCATAAATGAAAGTCATTTTGTAATTGCAAGACAAATAATTAGCAGCCCGTTTGGCTGGCATCACTCTGAGAATGTTTCATTATGAGAAAACTTGTTTGGTCAGGCATTTTGTGAGAAAATCTGAAGACAGCGGGAGAGATTTTATAGATGTGAGAAAGGGAGAGAATGCCAGCCAACAAGACTTTCTTCATTCATTCTTAGAATCAAGTAGTCCCAGAGTGATGCCAAACAGGCCCTTTGACAACGTAGGTTGTGTTTGGTCAATTAACAGAATCTTCTCCTACAAGCATACAACAAACTACTCATATACAGTCCAGCTCGGCCCAAGATGCATTCCCTATGAGTGGGGGTGGGGAATGGAAAGTTCTCACAATGGATAAGCTTAGGCAGAAGGTCAGCACCATCGGATTCTCAAAGCTTTTAACGATCATTAACTGCAAACTTCTTTACATCGTCCAATGGTGATTAAAGGTCAGATGAGGGTCAAATTAGGCCTCGTGCTAACTAAAGCCAGGGTGGAAGGGATGGTGATTGTGAAGAGGGTTACACTGATTAATGGTGGGCCCAAGTGGACCCAATTGTTGGGCCACATATGAACAGTATGGGCTCACTCTTAGGAGAAAATTTCTGTATCATATAATCAGATTATTGCATACTGAACAAAATGTGTTAAGAATGATCCCGGGCAATGGAAAATAATAAATAGGCCTTACCCTTTAGAGCAACAAAGTGGCATATCATCACCTCGATGCATGGGTACTTCTCTTCGGAAAGAGTTGCAGGAACTGAAGTCTTACTTGCGAGAATCTCATCATTAAGCAGAAGATAATTAAAGAAAAGATGTGCACAACATATAATTGGAGAGCAATGAGGACTGCATCTAATTTAGTCCTATGTAATGAGATGTGAAATGATAATAATATATTCACTGATTCAACATGTAAGGTTACTTGAGTGAAGCTGAAACATCTCTATTATTGGGATAGGTCACAAAGATTGGATGATCCTAGCCCTTTGATTGATGGTCTTTAGAAAAACAAGAAAAAGAATTGAAGGTTCATATTTAGCAAGGTAGATGGGAAAGATGATGGCTAGAATCATCTAATCAATGTCATTTTCCTACCACGGTTCATCCATGACAATGAAACATGAAGATGGATGGTCCAAATTCACCATATCTGCATGCTATATATCATGCACCTCGTGCGTAGTGCGCATCCCTAGTGGGGCACACCTACCTGTCCACTTGAGTGGACCAACACCCCCGTCTTCAATGGAACCGTTGGATTGATTGAATGCCCATCCGAATGGACTGAACTTGTGGGCCCCAGATGATGGGTTATGATGATCGGATGAGGCTAATATTTTGTCCATAGGAGGGGCCTAGGAAGATCTTCAAATCGCCCTGGGTCCCATCCAGAGGTGGCTCAGCATGTGGGCCCCACAGTACGGCGCGCACAAACAACTCACCTACGGGATAATGAATATATATATATATATATATATATATATGGAGATGCTCCTATGAGAGATATCTCCCACCTTACTATGAGAGATTGGGTGGGGGGCCTCACATCCATATCCAATGCCAACAACTTAAACGTAAGGGCCCCCACCTTATCTCTCATAGTCAGGTTAGAGACGCTTTCATAGGGGAAGTTTCAAGTGCATCTATCCCTAACCATAGGGTGAGGGATGCTTCCATAAATAGGAATTTTCAAGTACATAGGGTGAAGTACACTTCCTTGTCTTTATGTGCAAAAAAGAAAAGTGCCCTCTCCCTATAGCGAGGGATAGATGCACTTGAAACTTCCCTTATATAAAAATATATATATATATAGAGAGAGAGAGAGACTTGAGCATTTTGTAAAAAAACATGTCCCTTGTGTTAAATGAATGAAATAAAAGGCATGGCGATGAATTGTTCCTACATTGAAAACAAAAGGAGGTTTTTGTATATAACCCCTCAGGTTTCTAAGATTTATAGATAGGTCCATGTAGTTTTAGTATTTATAAATAGGCCCCTAATTTTTTATTTTAATACCTTCTATGCCCCTAAAATTAGCATTCCTAATGAGAATGGGCACCCATCATAAGGTTTGTATTGAATTTTTATAAAAATGACAACTTTGCCTTGCAACAATTAAACAAAAATGAGTATGTTATTATTTAAAACAGATACCATTATTTTATCCAAAGTCCCAAAGGTCTCTCTCTCAATAAATCTCATGCACAAGAAGCCCAATACTGTATTTTGAAACTTTCATGAATCCAATAGTGGGTCGTGCATGAATTGGATCAATTATAACTAATTCTAAGTACAAGTGTTGATTGTCATCATGATTGATTTGGATTTAATAAAACTGACACTGTAATGATAAAAATAGATTTATGGAAAGTTATTCTCTCCCACTAAATGTAATTGTTAATGTTACAACTTACAAGCTTTTAGATAGAAAAATAAGTATTTTGATTTTCAAATTTGTGAGACATAGAAGACTCCATTGCCGGAGATATCATTTTTTTTTTTTTCAAGAGGGCATTTAATGAGATGCCCACCGTGAGATGAAGTATTATGATTTTCAAACTTGTGAAATTAGTGACTCTCCTTTGGGGCCCATTGAAAGTAAAAGATTTAAATCAATCAACATAGAGGGCTCCATCACTTCAATATAGGTCTTTTCAAAATAAATAAACGCTTCTATAGGAGTTGGGCCCATCATGAGATTATAAAAATATCAAGTGGAGTCATTATGGCAATTCCAATGGGATTCCAATGTCAGTAATCATAGTGGGGAGCATTTTATTTTTTGTCATTGTGATATTGTTTGATTAGTAACTAAATCACAACAACATGGTTCTTATCATTGTGGAGCCCCTTTTTGCAAGCAATACTAGGACACTTGTTTGTTATCACATAAGACCCAACAAACTTATTTTGGAAATCAATGGTAGGACGTTATCAAATTCCTCATTTTGAAAGAAGAATTTTTTTTTTCGAGAAGGTAATCAATGTTCCCATTAAAGAAGAAGAAAATATCTCCGCAAAAACTCTCATATTCAATAGGGGTAAGCTTTTTGTAGAATTCCTCACACACACACATCATTTTGAAAGAAGAATTTTTTTTTCGAGAAGGTAATCAATGTTCCCATTAAAGAAGAAGAAAATATCTCCGCAAAAACTCTCATTGGGCAATCAATAGGGGTAAGCTTTTTGTAGAATTCCTCACACACACACACACACACACATTATCACCACCCTAGTCCTCTAACTAGGGATGTTGATAAGAGCCTAAAATGTACCATTTAGGCCCCTTAGTTTAGACTTTGATATACACTTTGATGCGATTAATGAGTCTAATTATGTTATTTTTATGTTTACAGGTCCCTAGGTGCATTGCGAAGAAATTGGTGTGAATCAGAACGAAATTGGAGAAAAATGCAAAAAACCCAAAAATCGGTGCTCATTGGCACCGGGCGTCTGGACGCCCGATCACAGAGGACGCCCAATCACAGAGACGCGCAGGCAATTAAAATTCCTGGCGTCCGGATGCCCAGACCGTATGAGAGTCCGCCTCATGCACGTTTTGAAGAGGTTTTTCATCCCAAAACCTATAAATAAAGGCCCAAACTCGTTTTTGAACATACACATCTTGGGAGAAGGTCTGGAACAAGGTTTTGGAGCTTTTGGAAGCGCGTCCATGGGGATTTCATTAGAGATTCTTCGTCAACCTCTTGCCATGAGATTCTTTGTCAACCTCTTGCCATGCGTAACTAAATCCTTATCTTTGGGTTGCGATGAAGCCATAATCTCTTGTTTATGATGATGTATAGGTTTAGGGTTTTACTTTAATCGCTTTTGGTTATATGACAGGATGTTAATCCATTGATTGGATTCTATTAATGCAATATCTCTTTCTTTGGTATTCTAATCTTGTAAATTTTAATACTAAGTCATGTAACGATGCTTGAATGAATGTGTTGTTAGATTTAGGATAATCTATGCCATAGAGATAGGTTATGCCCCGATTTACATCTACATCCCTTATTTGTTGACTCTAAAGGTTTGTAATCAGAACGAGTCTTTTTAGCGTTGATAGTGAAACCCTAGGTCTATACTTGCCATTGCGCGAGGTTAGAGTGAATTCGTACCCTGAGATCTTTTCTCTGATTGAATCAACCATGTCTTTTAATTTGTTAATTTAGGAATTACAATCAATCAACCCAACACTTCGCTTTCTAATAGGATTAGTTTAATAATCAGAACTTTGTTTTCTAATATTATTAGTTTAATAATCAGAACTTTGTTTTCCAATAGAATTAGTTTAATAATCAGAACTTTGTTTTCCAATATGATTAGTTTAGGAATTTAGGAAACAACACAACTTAGACTTTTTGTCCCAGTGGATACGATACTCGGTTAACTTCTCTGCTTTTTCAAGCAGAGATAATAGAGGAGAATAAATTTATATTTGCAACCCTGTTTTATGATTGGTCAAAATTTTGGCGTCGTTGCCGGGGACAATTAGCACGGTTGTTTGTTTCTTTTAATTCTAATATTAGTTTAGCGTTTTCAATTTCTTTTTATTTATTTTTTCTTTTTCATCTTTTCTCACATATTTACTATTCTTACTACAGGATATTAGTTCTAACACAGAATCCTAGAATTTGTGCAGAGATCTACGAAAGTTCACAAAGTTTTGCTCAAAGAAATCTCTCCTCTCTTCCCAAGGGCGCAGTAAGCCTAGACTTTCTGATTCTTTTCATATAATTACAGTAAATTTTTGTGTGTGCATGCTTGGTCGTCGCTCTTGTCATCCAGATTTGATTTTTCTAGACCAAAATTTAGAGCGAGCCCTTAGGAAGGTTAGATCTAAACACTCTACTAATTCCTCACACACAACTTTACCAATGGCAGAGGAAAAAGAGGAGACCCCACCTAGTACACCCCCTCCTCCACCTCTTCGGCCCTTGAAGGAGCACTATACTCCTTCAGAATACGTGTCACCATCGTGTATTCAGCTGCCTGTAGTACATGCAACTCAATATGGAATCAAGCCTAGCACAATCAATCTTATTCCTTCTTTCTATGGCTTGAACAATGAGGACCCGTACAATCACATTGATGAGTTCTTGGTTATTTGCTCCACGGTGCGAATAAACAATTTCAATAGCGAGGCCTTAAAAATGTTTCTCTTTCCATTTTTATTGAAGGACAAGGCCAAGTATTGGCTGAGTACCTTACCTGCAAACTCCATCACTTCTTGGGCCCAACTACAACAAAAAATCTTAGATAAATATTTCTCTGTGGGTAAAACAAATCAGTACAGGAGATCTATCACATCCTTCGCCCAAACTGACAATGAACAATTTCATGAGGCGTATGATAGATTCAAGGATCTCATTAGAAAGTGTCTTCATTACCAAGTTGCCACTGTGCAATTTTTTTATGATGAATTGTCTCCTGAATGGCGAAATATGGTAGTCACCGCTAGTGGGGGATCAATAATATTAAAAAATGAGGATGAGGCATGGGAGCTCTTTGAGAATATGAGTGAGACCTTCCAACACCATGCTTCCACTGCTAGATTAGAGAGGCCGACAGCCTCTAATTTGCAAAAACCTAGAGGTGTGTTTGAAATTCAACCATCTAATGAACTCACCACTCAAGTGGCTGCCTTAACCCAAAAATTGGATCAGCTATTATCTGTGGGTCAAACTCTTCAATCCCCACCCTCTCAAGGTGGTTGTGCTTTGTGTTCTAGTCCCTCTCATTTTGTGAGCAATTGTCCTGCAGCCTCTCGGTTTCCTGAATTTGTGCAAGAGCAGGTGAATGCTACACAGGGGTTCTCCAAACCGGGTAATGATCCATTTTCGAATACTTTTAACCCGGGATGGCGCAATCACCCCAACTTTTCATGGTAGTCGCCCGGTCAAGGCACTTCATTCTCTCAACCGGGAAATGGGCTTAATTTTCAATACAATCCTGCGGCCTATCGTTCCCAACAATCCTACCAGCAACCCAACCCTCAACCACCTCAAAGAACTCTCCATCATTTGAAGAGACAGTGTTGCAAGAGCTCAAAGAGCTCAAAGCAACCACTCAGCTGGTCCATTTCCACTCTCAGTCCATACCTAAGCTAGAGGTCCAGATCGGGCAAATAGCTAATGCACTTAACAAAAAAGAGGAGGGACGCTTGCCTAGCCAACCCACGGTTAACCCTAAGAATTCTTTTGAGGTGGGTAGTGGCTCGCAACATAATGATACCTCTTATGAGCAAGCGAAAATGGTTGTCGCATTACAGAATGGGCGTGAGGTTGAGACTAGGCCTGAGGAGCCTAAGCAAGGTGTGAAAGAGCCCATAACAAATCCCAAGAGATCTCGGGATGAAATGGTTTCTAAGGGACATGAGGTCAACTCGTCCAGTTTTTCATCTAACCCGGCGGCTATGGCACCCCCATATGTGCCTAAAGCCCCGTTTCCCACTTGTCTTGACACACCCTCTCCCTTTAGTAAAAAGAAAGCAACCATGGATGAGATGTTAGAGGTGTTTAAGCAAGTAAAGATTAACCTGCCTTTGCTAGATGCTATCAAGCAGGTCCCTTCTTATGCTAAATTTCTAAAAGATTTGTGCACTCAAAAGCGCAAATCTAAATCTCATGTGCCAAAGAAGGTTTTACTCACCGAGCAAGTGAGCTCAATTCTCCATAATGACACTCCTCCCAAGCTGAAAGATCCTGGCACTCCCACCATTACTTGCACAATTGGGAGTCACGTTATTGATCATGCATTGTTGGATCTGGGAGCGAGTGTCAATCTCTTGCCTTACTCGGTGTATGAGCAGATTGGGCTAGGGGACTTAAAGCCCACTCCGGTTACCTTGCAACTTGTTGATAGGTCTGTCAGGGTGCCCCGAGGAATAATTGAGGATGTTCAGGTCAAGGTCGACAAGTTCTTTTTCCCTGTCGATTTCATCGTCCTTGACACTGAACCAGTGCAGAATACACGGAAACACACTATTGTCATTCTTGGATGGCCCTTTTTGGCCACGACCAATGCGAACATTAATTGCTGAACCGGAGTTATGGATGTTTCATTCGGGAATATGAAAGTGAGGCTGAATGCTTTTAGGGCCTCTCATCAACCTTCAGACCAGGATGACTGCTTTGTAGTCAATGTTGTTGATGAGCTCGTAGAAAACGCTCTTCACCCTGAGGATACTTTGCCGGCTGTCATTGCTCCTAATCTGTTTGATGGTCAAGAAGCTCACATTTTGAATGTGTTGGACTTGTGCAAGAATGCACTCGGCTGTTCAGTTGCTGAGTTGAAAGATATTGATTCCTCCATTTGCATATCCCGTCTTCCTTGCATTGCTGATTTTATACATTCTCGAGATACACAGAGATTTTTAGTTCCTAACCTGGAAGAGGTAGACATGAAGGAAGTGCTTAGTCATGTCTTTTTGTAAGTTTGGTTTGTACTTCTTAGGTTTTCTTTATTTTTGTTTATTATACTTGCCGCTAACATTCCGCAAGTACTTTGATCTGAGTTAGGGGGCGTCCTCCCCATTTTCCTCCATTCCACTTTTTGTTAAGCGGTACCCAGGTGATATCCCTCCTTTTCCTTTACTTTCATTGTCCTTTATCTTTTATTTTGTGTTTAACATTGTGGACACTGTTACATTCAGTTGGGGGGTGGGGTATTAACCTTTGGAGTAGTCTAGGGGTAGTTTTTAGCAGTTTTTAGTTTTTTTTACTTGTCGTCTTTTCCTTCGGTATTCTAAAAAAAAAAAACAAAAGTTTTTGCTAGTTTTGTTAGTCTTTCGAGAGATTTCTAACCGGGTTTTTATGAAACGAAGATACCCTGTTTTTGAAACTTTTTGTGAGGGAAAAACGAAAAATAGTTCACTATCTTGTTTTAGGAAAGAGTTTTTGTGAAAGTGTTGAATTATTGATCTCTCACTTAACACGTATTATATAGAAAATTTGAAATTTGAAACTATGATTTCCATACTAGTGAAAACTTCAGAACAATTATGATGGAAAGCTGACCCTCGGTTACACTTAAATCGGGCATATGGAAAGGGTTACCTATTGTTAGGGACCATTTACAAAAAAAAGAAAAAAAAAATAAGTTGTAACTAGTTTGGGTTCGTAGCCTTTGTGTTGGACTTGCGCAACGTCCTCCCCATTTTCCTCCATTCCACTTTTTGTTAAGCGGTACCCAGGTGATATCCCTCCTTTTCCTTTACTTTCATTGTCCTTTGTCTTTTATTTTGTGTTTAACATTGTTGACACTGTTACATTCAGTTGGAGGGTGGGGTATTAACCTTTGGAGTAGTCTAGGAGTAGTTTTTAGCAGTTTTTAGTTCTTTTTACTTGTCGTCTTTTCCTTTGGTATTCTAAAAAAAAAAAAAAAGTTTTTGCTAGTTTTGTTAGTCTTTCGGGAGATTTCAAACCGGGTTTTTATGAAACAAAGATACCCTATTTTTGAAACTTTTTGTGAGGAAAAAAAGAAAAATAGTTCACTATCTTGTTTTAGGAAAGAGTTTTTGAGAAAGTGTTGAATTATTGATCTCTCACTTAACACGTATTATATAGAAAATTTGAAATTTGAAACTATGATTTCCATACTAGTGAAAACTTCAGAACAATTATGATGGAAAGCTGACCCTCGGTTACACTTAAATCGGGCATATGGAAAGGGTTACCTATTGTTAGGGACCATTTACAAAAAAAAGAAAAAAAAATAAGTTGTGACTAGTTTGGGTTCGTAGCCTTTGTGTTGGACTTGCGCAACGTCCTCCCCATTTTCCTCCATTCCACTTTTTGTTAAGCGGTACCCAGGTGATATCCCTCCTTTTCCTTTACTTTCATTGTCCTTTATCTTTTATTTTGTGTTTAACATTGTGGACACTGTTACATTCAGTTGGAGGGTGGGGTATTAACCTTTGGAGTAGTCTAGGGGTAGTTTTTAGCAGTTTCTAGTTCTTTTTACTTGTCGTCTTTTCCTTTGGTATTCTAAAAAAAAAAACAAAAGTTTTTGCGAGTTTCGTTAGTCTTTCGGGAGATTTCTAACCGGGTTTTTATGAAACGAAGATACCCTGTTTTTGGAACTTTTTGTGAGGAAAAAAAGAAAAATAGTTCACTATCTTGTTTTAGGAAAGAGTTTTTGAGAAAGTGTTGAATTATTGATCTCTCACTTAACACGTATTATATAGAAAATTTGAAATTTGAAACTATGATTTCCATACTAGTGAAAACTTCAGAACAATTATGATGGAAAGCTGACCCTCGGTTACACTTAAATCGGGCATATGGAAAGGGTTACCTATTGTTAGGGACCATTTACAAAAAAAAGAAAAAAAAATAAGTTGTGACTATTTTGGGTTCGTAGCCTTTGTGTTGGACTTGCGCAACGTCCTCCCCATTTTCCTCCATTCCACTTTTTGTTAAGCGGTACCCAGGTGATATCCCTCCTTTTCCTTTACTTTCATTGTCCTTTATCTTTTATTTTGTGTTTAACATTGTGGACACTGTTACATTCAGTTGGGGGGTGGGGTATTAACCTTTGGAGTAGTCTAGGGGTAGTTTTTAGCAGTTTTTAGTTCTTTTTACTTGTTGTCTTTTCCTTTAGTTTCAATAAAAAAAAAAGTTTTTGCTAGTTTTGTTAGTCTTTTGGGAGATTTCTAACCGGGTTTTTATGAAAAGAAGATACCCTGTTTTTGGAACTTTTTGTGAGGAAAAAAAGAAAAATAGTTCACTATCTTGTTTTCGGAAAGAGTTTTTTAGAAATTGTTGAATTATTGATCTCTCACTTAACACGTATTATATAGAAAATTTGAAATGTAAAACTATGATTTCCATACTAGTGAAAACTTCAGAACGATTATGATGGAAAGCTGACCCTCGGTTATACTTAAGTCGGGCATATAGAAATGGCTACTTACTGTTAGGGACCATTTACAAAAAAAAGAAAAAAAAAGAAGTTGTGACTAGTTTGGGTTCGTAGCCTTTTTATCTCGAACTAGTAAGCCCATAGAGGTATTACCATACCTAATGCCTTAAAGACATCTGTTTTGGGAGTCATTGGTTGAATGCTCGTTACATGGGTTAATTAGAAAGCTTAAGGGACCTAGGCATTGCACGGTCATTTCTTTAGTGTCAAGAAAAAAAATGAAAAAAAAAATGAAATCAAAAGTGTTGTCACGTCCTTTGAAAAGCAATAGTGTGAAAGCCACCACAAATGCCTTGAGAGGAATCATGTTAACTTTTACTAAGGTTTGGTGGACCAACATTTTGGAACAAAAATGTGTTTTCACGGAAATTTTTAGTGGATGTGTATTGAAAACCCCATAATCAGGAATATCCGGTGTTCATAGATGCCTTGGTGGAAAATACTCCCTGTTTTCTTTTATGTTTCAGGAATTTTGTGGGTAGATTCACTGCAAACCCTCACGAGACTATAACTCGTCCTCTAGGGGGAACTTAGAGGTTTAAAGGCTTGCTGCAAATGCTAAGTGCAGCTGTGCTCCCTACGAAAGTGGTCTTAGTTAGTTTTCTTTTTGTTTTAGCTTTGCTCGAAGTCTAGCAAAGTATAAGTTGGGGGGTGTGATAAGAGCCTAAAATGTACCATTTAGGCCCCTTAATTTAGACTTTGATATACACTTTGATACGATTAATGAGTCTAATTATGTTATTTTTATGTTTATAGGTCCCTAGGTGCATTGTGAAGAAATTGGTGCGAATCAGAACGAAATTGGAGAAAAATACAAAAACCCAAAAATCGGTACTCACTGGCACCGGGCGTTCGGACGCCAGACACCGAGCGTCCGGACGCCCGATCACAGAGACGCGCAGGCAATTGAAATTCATGGCATCCGGATGCCAGGAACCGTACGAGAGTCCGCCCCATGCACGTTTTGAAGAGGTTTTTCATCCCAAAACCTATAAATAAAAGCCCAAACTCGTTTTTGAACATACACATCTTGGGAGAAGGTCTGGAGCAAGGTTTTGGAGCTTTTGGAAGCGCGTCCATGGGGATTTCATTAGAGATTCTTCGTCAACCTCTTGCCATGCGTAACTAAATCCTTATCTTTGGGTTGCGATGAAGCCCTAATCTCTTGTTTATGGTAATGTATAGGTTTAGGGTTTTACTTTAATCGCTTTTGGTTATATAACAGGATGTTAATCCATTGATTGGATTCTATTAATGCAATATCTCTTTCTTTGGTATTCTAATCTTGTAGATTTTAATACTAAGTCATATAACGATGTTTGAATGAATGTGTTGTTAGATCTAGGATAATCTATGCCATAGAGATAGGTTATGTCCCGATTTACATCTACATCCCTTATTTGTTGACTCTAAAGGTTTGTAACCAGAACAAGTCTTTTTAGCGTTGATAGTGAAACCCTAGGTCTATACTTGCCTTTGCACGAGGTTAGAGTGGATTCGTACCCTGAGATCTTTTCTTTGATTGAATCAACTCTATCTTTTAATTTGTTAATTTAGAAATTACAATCAATCAACCCAACACTTCGCTTTCTAATATGATTAGTTTAATAATCAGAACTTTGTTTTCTAATAGGATTAGTTTAATAATCAGAACTTTGTTTTCCAATAGGATTAGTTTAGGAATTTAGGAAACAACACAACTTAGCCTTTTTGTCTCAGTGGATACGATACTCGGTTAACATCTCTGCTTTTTCAAGCAGAGATAATAGCAGAGAATAAATTATATTTGCAACCCTGTTTTATGATTGATTAGATGTCAATGGATCATCTGTTACCTAGCTACCCCTACCCAAAGGACCCAACCTAAAAAAATTTGGACCAAGTTCTCGGGTCTGGGACTGCATCCAGTCAGATTCATACCCAAATTCCCATCACATGTACCCGATTATAAAATATATTAATTTAAAATATATTGCGAGTAACGTAAAATGTATGATGTCATAATGCTAATTTTGAGTGGGGTCTAGAGTTAGGTCTGCATCCACCATGGATCCAAAGTAGACCCAACCTACCTACCTATGACACCTCATCTACATGCATGTGGACACCGAACCATGACACCAGATGCAAGTAAAAAGACTACTGAGGTTAGTCAAACCTCCAGCAGGACTACAATGAGGAGGTGTTGAGCGCATGTGCACTCCTAACAGGAGACTGTAATCGATGATGCCTTCGGCTTCCAGAAAATCGCAGTCTTGCTTGATCTGCCTGAAAGCTGGAAGGAAAAAGAAAAAGAAAATAGTTCAAATACCCATTAAGAAAAGAACATAATATTAAGCTACGCTTTGTCATAAAATTTGTAAGCAAAGAGTGTCAATAACCAACTGCATAATATTAAAATTTAAGGGAATTGTACACTGATATTATGTATCAAATAGATTAAGGGTAGTTAATTCATTGTTTATTTTGTACATTCATGAGATTTGTATCATGATATTGTACATTAAGTTATTAAGTGGAACTCATAATGGAGTGACTTGGTAGCTGTTGGAATGTGCAAGATAGTGTAAACTTGTCAAAAAAATTGACTTGGTAGATGTGTAAACTGTTAAGATATTTGATCACTCTGATTTCCAGATCAGGGGTGAGCAAAAAAATGATGTGAATGGAAGGGCTAAGCCAAAGAAGATGTGGATGGAAGTAATAAAAATAGATTTGAAAAAGTGCAGCCTATTTGAGGATTTAGCTCAAGAAAGTTCTGAATAGAAAAATAAAATTTATGTAGCTGACCCCGACATAGTAGGGACAAGGCTTAGATGTTAATGATGATGATTTGACTTAGGATAAATCTGAATGGAGAAATAAAATTCATATAGCCAAATCCAACATAGTTGGGACAAGGCTTTATGATGATTATGCTTGTGATAATGATGACGATGATGATGACGACGACGACGACGACGAACGAGCAAATTTCACTCATCAACATATTCTTATGACTTGAAAAAAAAAAAAAAAACCAACAGTGCCTAGAGATTTAAATATGATTCAATAACAGTCATGGCACCGTCAGAGCTTAGGATTCTTACTTTAAAAGCTGGTTTTGCATTGATGGATCAAGGTAAAAAGCATAATTCAAGTCAAGATCCTTGAATGTGGTTCTTTCGTCAACTTCCACTTTACCGACACAACGTCCTTGCGATGAGCCTTTGAGATCAAAATGCTTATGAATGTGTAGATCTGAACAAAGTATGTTCCCCATCACAACAAAGTGAACCTGTCCATGGAATATCATTTAGCAAATTTATAGGAAGCAATTGAATCACTGATATGCATGCTCCCGCAAAAAAAAAGGGTAATGACCAAGAAACAAAAATGTTTTTTTCCCCACAAAGAAGAGCTGGTCCATAAAGAAAATGCACTGTTAGGCCCAGATGGGGCCACATAATGGCTTGGCGAACCATTGGATAGAGGGGCCCTCTGTGGATGATACATGGATAACCATCTACTTTGCTGGGACTTAATTACCTGCATATGGTCATCCAATCAGTGTCATTTACTCATTCTGGAGATATTTGCAATCCATAGTGCACATCCCATCCAATGGTGACTATTGGGTAGAGGTGGCCAAACAGACACAAATACCGCTTCTCACGAGCGTCATGAATCATGAGAAGCCTTCTCAACTGGATCACTTATACCTTACACATGCACTATAATAACACTCATTTTTCATGTACTGTCGAGTATAAACACATTGAGAAGTTGTTCTACCTTATGACCTCCAAAAGGTGTCACAACATAAGTGCATAGAATTTAGTTAACAAAGTGTTCCTATATTTTTTAACATGCCGGTAGTAGTTTGGTAGCATCTCCAATATTACCTACGCACAGATACATGGAAAAAGTAATGGTTAGCTCAATATAAAACAAATATTGTTTGCTTGATTTTAACATTGGATCATCATTAAAGTTTGAAACATCAAAGTGAATGAAATGAGAGAAACAAGAGGTAGAGGAAGCATGTCAAACTAGTCAGTGACAAGAGTAGCATAATAAAAGAATCATTCTAAGTCATCCGAAAAAGGAAAGTCCTATTAGGACTTTATCGTGCAAGTATGGCTTGGATCCCCATTTTCAATTAAAATAAATCCTTATTGGGACTCTATGCTTTCCAAAATTAGGAAGGCGTGTGATTTGATATAAAACAGGGATTTGCAATGGGCTAAATTATTAGTAAAAGATCTAGAGCAGAAGAAACTACTACATTAAATTACACACAAAAGGATAAAAATATAAACAAAATGAAAATAACTAAAGTATCAAACTGAGGTTAGAACAACTCATGGCTCCACACTTCGACAATGTTTTAGGAGAAGCAAGCTTACTGGATCTTACCCAACTGCAACTGATTCACCAAAAGCATTAAGAATCTTAATACTGAGACGATGATGTTTTATTGAATTACTTCACCAGCTGATATGAGGCTGGAGGCCAAGTAGAGAGATCTTGGGTGTGTTTAGTAGTAGGTACCCTGTTGCCCATTTAACTTTCTGTGCCTAAATTTGATTGAGCTGAGGATCTGTCTGCTTGAGATTAGACAGATCCGTCTAAATAGTTTAAAAGCTTCTTATGACTTGGACATTAAGTGTCGTTTCTGCATTTACCACAGTTTTGAGCCCTTGTGGCCCTATTAGCATAATATTAATATCCCCAATTTATTCCAATACCAGACATGCAGCTGCCGACATAGTTGGGACACGGATTTGGCCTAGGATGGACTAGAATGGAGAAACAAAATTCACGTAGCTGACCCCAACATAGTTGCAACAAGGCTTTGATGATGATGATTATGACCACCATGCCACCGCATCCCACCTAACACAAGAACCATGACATGTATATCATCAACAGAAGATTTCTAATATCCAACATCTAAAATGCCAATAAAGTTATAGTCAAATGCTATAAGATAATAAGAATGCTCATTCATTTCAAAGAAAAGATTGAAGCCAAACAAACTACTGTACTATGGTGCTCTAAAGAATCTACATTTTGATTATGGAATACCTTGATTTCAGATTTGCACATAGTCTTTGACAAATCTATCATCATAGGACAAATAAAGCAGGCAGCCACTTTTCCCAGGAGAAGTTAGTTCTCTAAAGGTTTCATTACCGCAAATAGAAAGCATGTAGTCAGTCGTGTCAATCTAGTCAAGCTCTTGGAGATTCCTAGAATTGCATAATGTAAACAAATAACCAGCACATGTTAACAGCCTACAGAACATGAAATGAGCATACACATTAACAACCTTGAAAATGTTTCTTCCTTTAGATGATATATTTCAGACTGATTAAGGTCACATGTTATTAATATGATCTTAATAATAGTATTGTTATTGCCATCATTATTGAAGACTTATCACATCTAGCTACAAAAATCATGATACATATGGAAGATTCTCTACTGCGAGCAACGGATGGAGAAAAAATGGACCAGTGCTTTCATCACAGTCCTGTCGTCGAAAAGCAGAGGGGTGGTTCCACCTAATGGAGGGTGAGGATGGAAACTTCTACATCCTGCTGCTCGTAGGAGAAAATTCTCCTTCAACAAAGCTTGGCATAATTGTGTTTCCATTTGTTCCTAAATTATTTGGGATAAATGGTTTTAGTTTCTTAGTAAACAAATCATTTTTTCAATGTAAGAAAGTCAACCAGATTATAATATGAGTTGCATGCATTCTGGTACGCGTCAGAACCAGATATTGATATGAGGCGTCTAATTACAGAAAGAGAGAGAGAGAGAGAGAGAGAGAGAGAGAGAGAGAGAGAGAGAGAGAGAGAGAGAAACACCATAAAGTATGCAGCATCAGCATAGTCCTTAAATAATTTTTTGTAAATTACTCAGAAAAACTAATATGCAAAAAAGCAAACCTAGATTGAGGAACTTCTAATTCTAAGTACTAAGAAGCCACCTAGACTGGAATGTGTATCTTTTCAAAATGTAAAGAACGGTAAAAACTAATATATATATATATATGTAAGAGAAATTCTTTTGATGATTCGCAGACCTCTTGGATAACTTAACCTCCAAGAAATCTCATTTACTATCATGTATGCACTTACATGCACAAGCGCGCGCACACAGATATATATATATATATATATAGAGAGAGAGAGAGATCATTTACTATCATGTATGCACTTAGGAGAGATCTGCAGCATGATCTGAAAGATCGGAAATAAGGACATAGCTTTGTTAGAGTTTTAATAGTAGAACTCTTGATGATACTGCCGCTTTACAATAATATTGTACTGCCTCATTAAATAATAAAATTATAAAACACAAATTTTTACTTAATAAGAATTTTGAAATTTTGTTCTTGCATAAATCTTCTAGAAGTAATTTCACTTGATTCAAGGATAAAAATTCCATCACAACAGAGTGAGAACTGCACACTAAACCAGTCAACTGTCAGTGATAAAATAGAGTTAAGATTACTTCAATATTTATGCATTTTATACGTTTATTGTTTTATTCATGATACAAAAATCAAAGTAGGGAAATTTTATCCATCATTTTAGCCCTATTTACATTGATTTATTGTGGTTCGAGGAGCAGATCATTCACTGCACTCTTGAAGTTACAATGCTTATGAGAATAAGTTTATGATAAAAGTCCAAGGCAGAACAAACATTTATCTGTTTGCTAGCCACACCAAGCAGCATAGGCCTACTTTGGAGGGCTTTGCTCCCCTTTAGATGGAAATCCTAGCAAATAACAAAATTCAAGAACAAAAATCTTTATTTGTGCCAAAAAAAGGATGACTGGAGAAGAGAACATGAGAACCTGAAAACCAAGGGACATTAATCTTTCCATTTAAACTCATGTGGAGAATGCCTTGAGTTATCTGAAGGAAATCGTATTTTGGTGCGCAAAGTAGAGCTAAAATCAAGAGCTGGGAGTTCCTGTTTTGGTATAGCCATGTTCTTCAGCAAACAATACCTGCATGGAATATAGAAGAGTTATTGAACAGTATCAGGTGGAAATGAGAAAAACAAGAAGGAACTTCACTCAAGCCAATGTCATTGCTGAGAAATTAGTGGTCAACTGCCCCACACTATTCATGGGTGTAATAAGATGATAGAAATTGTGGCAACTTCAGATGTACATCTATGAAAAAATAAATAAATTCTACAAGCATTCATACAACTTCCTTTGATTACTGCAACTTCTAATTTTATATACTACAGGAACAAAGTAATAACCATAATCTGGAAATATGTGTTCAAAATTTAATTGAATCAATGTAATTTAAAGGGTTAACTGAATTCAGGACGTTTTAATTGGTGGAGAAACTAAAATTCAGCCTTTTAAGTGTTTTTTGCACAAAAAAAAGCCCCATAGTCTCTGAACAGCTTGTGACTTAGTTCAGCCAATAGTCTCTGAAGTCGGAGCAGCTCGTGAATTATTTCAGCCCAATAACTCACTGCAGTTGTCGTCATCAATATCATTATCATAATTAAACTCGTATCATATATACTGTCATCTTATCACAGTTTAAAAACTTTCACTGCTCTTTGTATGCCAAATCATAGCTAGAACTGGTTGGTTGGTCTGAGACTGGCCCAAGTTGACACAACTCAGTAAATTAATGGGGCCATGAGAACCAGGTACAAACAGGCTCTTGGAAAAATCAGGACTGGATCTCCAAGTTAGACATGGTGTATGGTGAAACAGTGAAACTAGGCTTAGTTTCATGGCTAGAACCGGTTCCGAAATTTACAAATCAAGTTCCAACAAAACAGTAACAAGAAGTTCGTTCAGGTCCACCAGACCTCTGAGTCCTGTGCCAAACAAACTAGTAAGTGACTAAGCATTTGGCCAAGTTCCAACTTTACTATGCATCCAATACGTGTTGAACTATTGTATCCATTAGATAGCTCTGTAAAAAAAATATATATATATATATGAAAGAAGAAATTACAAGGGCATATAAGAAGAGAGACCTAGGATTATTTTACCGTCGACATCATATTTCCTGTATTTCACACGTTTGTGTCCTCATATTGCTCACTCAAATTTGACCCTGGGTAATAAAAAAAAAATGCCATTTTGTTTTCTCCTGTTCATACATAAAATCAGAAATATTTGAAAAGGTTATAGCAATCTTTTCAATTGTAAAAAAACTGGTTTTCCTTCAATGACTAACCAAAATACCAAGTAACACAACCACTATTCCATAAGGAAGAGGGTAACAAAAAAGTGCCTCAGTCTAAATCAATTTTACTCATAACCTACCAAACCTTAAACTTTAAGACAGAATTGGACAAGCAAAAGACAGAAGCTCATTACTTCTCAGTTTCCGTTTAAAGATAGTAAAGAGCTTTGATGGTGAAACCTGATTCCAAGCTGCAAAACATGCATCAATTCATACTTCCCATGACCCTTGCAGATCACTTCTCCTAACCTCTTCTGCTCATCTAGAGGCCCATCCTTGAACACTGAAATTCAGATTCCAAAACAATATTGGCATGGTCAGGAATTGAAACCTCAACCAGAAAATCACCATATTTCGCAAAGAGCCAAATTGTACTTTCCAATTGGCTGTGAGCATCATCTAAGAAAGTGTCTAAGAAATTGTACTCTATGCTCATTGCCCATCAATTCCGTCATTCATCCATTGTCCGATGTAAAAACACCAGTTCGAACATGTGATTTCAGCCACTCAAAACTCACATACAAGGATGATATCTACAATTCCAAACAATTGTACATTTTTTCCATCTTCCACAGAGAATACCTCCATTTGTGAAGTTTAGGACTTCACAACTGTTAAGAGGTACTTCATCAACAAATTTCCTCCAATACTCATAACTAGAAGCCCACAACAAAATTCCCTCAACACACATCACTTCGCTTGTCCAACGCCCGGCTTGTCTATCATGGTCATTTAACACTTCACTTCTCCACCAACCTTCATGAACATCTCCATTCCCATATCCCTTCCTTCCATATCATGCATCTGGTTCATCACCCGTTGCCCTTCACAGCTCTCCCCATTACATTCGATAAGAAAATCATACCCATTTATGCAACTACCCTGAATGTAACCCACATAAATAGCACTCGAGGGCCATGGAATTTTGCCCTTATCTGATAATTTGCCTGGAGACAGAAGACCTTGGTAAAGACACCCATTAAAACAGACACACTTCCCTATCCCCTTAGGCCAATTCCTAGTATAAAAAAGCACATATAAATCCCTGTTCTCTATCAATCTCTCGATTAAACCTTCTTTGGCTTCTTTCCCTTTCACCTTGTTCAAGGAGACATAACCTCCATTTTCCTCCATGGACAGGATATAAGGGGTTCCTGAATTCAAGAAAGTTGTATTTGGGTTCCTTTTCTATATGAAAATGGAGGGTGATTCACATGAATAAATACAGAAAGAGACGTGAAAGCTAGAGCATGTCACTTTGAAATACATGTGATCAGAGATGTTGAAAAGATTTCAAATATCAAAGGTGGTGGGTTCATAGTTCTTACAATCAATTCTACCAAAATGATGGTCTCCAAAACTAGAAACAAAAGAAAATGTCAAAACAAGAAAGTAAAAGGAATCAGTTGCCACCCACGTTTTCTTTTCTTTCATTCTAGAACTGCCAAACTACAAAATTGAGAATAAAATCAGATTGATATTTTTTCGAAGACATTATGCACATAGGAAAACAACAAGAAGTCAACAGTGGGGAGATATTTTTGTCCATACCATCTTGTTTCAAAGTTACTAGCACTTTCCAAACAACATCATGCAATTTCCACAACCCAGCTATAATGGTTTTGAATTATCACAAAACCCACATCACTTAGTAACCATTTTCAATCATTCTAAAAAAACCACCCCACTTACTCAATTTTCTCCAAAAAAAAAAAAATTCAGCGGAATCTCCTTCAGGTTATGTTTTTTCCACATGGGTCGGTAACGGTTCTATTGAATACACACAAAACACATTGTTCCTTGGAAGAAAACGACAAGATAAAAGTACCTTAGACCTACCCCAAAAGAGCAATTCGAACTTGAATTGAATGGAGCAGCAGCAGATGTAGATAAAATGGAAAAAGAAAGGATTAAAAGACTAATTAATCAAGATTAGATGATTGTAAGCTTGCCTTGGGTGTTTAAGAACTTGGGCTGCACATTGTGGCAGAGATTATAAGTATCTCAGTGGCAGACCCATGTTTTGTTACCCTGGGGTGTGCTTTGGAAGTGGCTATGGGCCAGCCCAACTTAAAATCCATCCTACCCCAGGCCCCACTTTACAACGCCAACCCTTTTGATCCCTGGCCCTTTTTCGAATAACCTTCTCTCTCTAGCCTAGAGAAAACCTCTCCGGGCCTAACCCTTTTCTTCCTTCTTCGCCTTTGGATTCTTGAAGACTGGTGACGCCTCCCTGCAAACTGTCGATTCCATCTCATGGAATGGGTCCTCTCTGTCTCTTGATTCTTCATCTCTCTTCCAAGTCCCAGGCAACAAACCCAACCACCCAAAACTCAATAACCCATCGCCCACCTACTCTTTCTCTACGAGACTGCGACTCTCCCATTCGCCATTGTTCTCCTAATAGCTATAAGAATAAGGGAAAGAGAGCCAGAAACAGAGAAAGGGCTTGAAGAAGAGTAGGAAAAAAGGAAGTAAAACAAGAGGAGAGAAGAATAAACGCCTTTGACCTTGGTATGATTTTTCTTCTAATTACATGGTTTTTTTATTGTTTAGATTATATGGACCTGCTAGATTGGACAATGCAGATTGCTCTATCTCTTTCTCTCTCTCTTTGAGACCTACATTTAGGATTTTTTCTAGATTACTATATGAATTTACATATTTTCTCTTTTTCCCTTCTTTTTGTAGTTATCCCTGATAAACGAATCATATTGTGAATTTTTCATGTAATATGTGTATTTTTTTTTGTCCTCTTTTGTATCTCCAAATTCCTCTCCCCTATGTATACATGAGAGTGGTTGAACTATAGAGGAATTCTCTCATGTAAACAAAGTCTATCAACGCCACTGTTCACCATTTACCATGGAGAATCATCTTCCCCCACAGATAGTATGTGTCTTCATTTTTATTTATTTTTTACTTCTCAGTCAGTTATATTTACATTTTTGTACTTCTCAGTGAGTTATATTTACATTTTTCTAGTTATATTTACGTTTAGATAATTTTTTGAATGCTTCTAACTTGGTGGGACATTCCATATTTCTTTTTCAAATGTATAGAGTTAATGGGACTAATAGGTATTCAAGTTGGATTATTGGTGCTACGGAAAACATTCCTGCCACATATTTCCTTGAGCATAGAGGTAATGAAGACCTACGATACTGGTATGATTTTACTTTGGCAAACAAGAACTCATATATTCTCAAGGTGTTCGACAAATGCGTTTATGATGTAAATGGAAACGGAAACTAACTAGAAATTTTATTCACTGAAGTCGTGGTAGATACTCTTGAAACGTGGGCTAATAATAACCTTCTCTTGCAGTCTAATTATCCGGAAAGATTGAGTTTTCCTTTCATGGAAATTATATTGTGAGTGTCTATAATATTTCCTTATTTTCTTGACTTCTTCCGTTATTTTTATTTAAGTAAAATGATTCTCCCATAGATAGTATTCGTCTCCATTTTTATTTTTACTTCTCGGCGAGTTATATTTACATTTTCGTACTTCTCAGTGAGTTATATTTACATTTTGTACTTCTCAGTGAGTTATATATACATTTTCCTAGTTATATTTACATTTAGATAAATTTTTGAATGCTTCTAGCTTGGTGGGACATTTCATATTTCGAATGTATAGAGTTAATGGGACTAATAGGTATTCAGGTTGGATTATTAGTGCTACGGAAAACATTCCTGCCCCATATTTCCTTGAGCATAGAGGTAACGACGACCTACGATACAGGTATGATTTTACTTTGGGAAACAAGAGCCCATATATTTTCAAGGTGTTCGGCAAATGCGTTTACGATGTAGATGGAAACGGAAACGAAAGAGAAATTTTATTCACCAAAGTCGTGGAAGATACTCTTGAAACGTGGGCTAATAATAACCTTCTCTTGCAGTCTAATTATCCGGGAGGATTAAGTCTTCCTTTTATGGGAATTATATTGTGAGTGCCTATATTCTTTCCTTATTATCTTGACCTTTCCATTATCTTTATTTACGTAAAATTAAAAAAAAAATTGCCTCTTAATTGTAAGGATATACTTTATGACATGATCCATTTTCATCTTAAATAGAAGCGTTCTCATGGTGAGATTTGTTCCGACAACATCAACATTGTAGATGGAAAAGCGAAACTCGCCCATGTTGTGGATCACTCAAGATACCAACAGAAATCTTTCGAAGACGATATTAATAAATTTTGTGCTATGGCTCAACTGAAAATGGATAATGTCATGAAGTATATCCCTACAATTAAGAGGCAATTTTTTTTTAAATTTTGCATAAATAAAAATAACGGATGAGGTCAAGAAAATAAGGAAAGAATATAGACACTCACAATATAATTACCATAAAAGCAACACTCAATCTTTCCGGATAATTCGACTGCAAGAGAAGGTTATTATAAGCCCACGTTTCAAGAGTATCTTCCAAGACTTCGGTGAATAAAATTTCTCTTTCGTTTCCGTTTCCATCTATATCGTAAATGCATTTGCCGAACACCTTGAGAATATATTAGCTCTTGTTTCCCAAACTAAAATCATTCCAGTATCGTAGGTCCTCGTTACCACTATGCTCAAGGAAATATGTAACAATAATGATTTCCGTAGCACCAATAATCCAACCCGAATACCTATTAGTCTCATTAACTCTCTCTCCATTCGGTAGGAAATATGGAATGTCCCACCAAGCAGGAAGAATTCAAAAAATTATCTAAATATAAATGTAACTATAAAAATGTAAATATAACTCACTGAAAAGTACAAAATGTAAATACAACTCCATGAGAAGTACGAAAATATAAATATAACTCACTTAGAAGTAAAAAAAAAAAATGGAGACACATACTATCTATGGGAGAATCATTTTACAAAAATAAAAATGACAGAAGAGGTCAAGATAATAAGGAAAGAATATAGACACTCACAATATAATTCCCATTAAAGGAAGACTCAATCAATCCGGATAATTAGACTGCAAGAGAAGGTTGTTATTAGAGCACGTTTCAAGAGCATCTTCCACGATTTCGGTGAATAAAATTTCTCTTTCATTTCCGTTTCCATCCACATCGTAAACACATTTGCCTTGAGAATATATGGGCTCTTGTTTCCTAAAGTATAATCATATCAGTTTTGTAGGTCCTCGTTACCTTTATGCTCAAGGAAATATGTAACAGGAATATTTTCCGTAGCACCAATAATGCACCTCGAATACCTATTAGTCCCATTAACTCTCTCCATTCGAGAAGGAAATATGGAATGTCCCACCAAGCTAGAAGCATTCAAAAAATTATCTAAATGTAAATATAACTACAAAAATGTAAATATAACTCACTAAGAAGTAAAAAAATATAAATATAAATCACTAAGTAAAAAAAAATGGAGACACATACTATCTGTTGATAAGATGATTCTCCATGGTGAATGGTGAATAGTGGCGTTGGTAAACATTTTCACATGAGAGAATTCCTCTATAGTTCAACCACTCTCCTGTATGTATAGGGGAGAGGAATTTCAAGATACACTATATCAAAGAGGAGAAAAAAATACACATTACATGAAAAATCCACAATATGATTCGTTTATCAGGGATAACTACATAAAGATGGGAAAAATCATATACCGCATGTAATTGTAGAGAAAATATATAAATTCATATAATAATCCAGAAAAAATCCTGAATATAGGTATCAAAGAGAGAGAGACAGAGCAATGTCCATTGTCTAGTCTAGCAGTCCATATAATCTAGCCAATAAAAAAAAAACCATGTAAATAGAAAAAAAAATCATACATAGGTCAAACGCATTTACTCTCCTCCCCTCTTGTTTTACTTCTCTTTTGCTTCTATTCTTCAAGCCCTTTCTATGTTTCCGCCTCTATTTTTCTTATTCTTACAGCTATTAGGCAAACAATGGTGAATGGGATAGTCGCATTCTCGCAGAGATGAAGAGAAAGAGCAAGTGAGCGATGTGTTATTGAGTTTTGGGTTGGTTGGGTTTGTTGTCTGGGACTTGGGAAAGATATGAACAATCAAGAGACTAAGAGAGGACCCATTACATGAGATGGAATCCACAGTTTGCAGGGAGGCGGCAGCAATATTCATGAAACCAAAGACAAAGTGGGGCCTGGGGCATGATGGATTTTAAGTTGGGCTGGCCCATAGCCACTTAACAAGAATTCCAAAGCACACCCCAAGGTAACAAAACGTGGGTCCGCCACTGTCAGTTATCATGTTTGCTTGTCTGTTTATTTTGATAACAATGTGGTTAAAAACACGACCCCGAAATTTAGTGTGTGACAGTATATCAATACCATCATTAATTTTATTTTGTTTCTTTTTAATTTAATTTTGATATTCTATTTTGTTTCTCTTTAATTTAATTCTGATCTTTGACGTCTTTTGTGATCTAGCGTAAACCATGGCTTACAGATGAGTATAGAGATGAATTGCTGACGTCATTTTTGCCGGGATTCCTACCCAAACTTTGCCAGCTATCACATGAGGTAGAACAAAATTATTTCATTTTTACTTTCATTGCTTCCACAGCATGTGTTTTGTATGATATTTTGATGTTTGTAAGTGGAGTGGTTTAGTAAGTACGCATCACAGTGCATGAAATTTGAATGGTGGTAGTTTATGTATGAATTCAACTTTTTCGTAACCCTTTTGCGTGGCTGTGCGTTGTTCACCTCTGGTTCCCAAGGAGTCTCTCACTACTCTCTTCCTCTTCATTCTTTCTCACTTTCTACTCTTCATTACTCACTTCATCAGCTCTCCAGCTACATATCTTCTTTAACAACCATCAAGTGAGTGACTTAACACACTCGAGCACTTACAAGGCTTTCGGCTGAGCCAATGTCCTCAACTGCAACTTCACCCAGATCTGCATGTTAGGCACTGCTAGTTCAAACACAATATATGATCCCCCTTTTTTCTTCTATGTTGTATTTACTGTGCCCCCTTCCCCTTTTCTTTTATGCTGTATTTACTATGCATGCTCTCTCTTTTGTTTGGTTTTACTTGAATGAAGAATGATCAAGAGAAAAACCAATTTCTCAATCAACTGCTACACAGAAAAGAAATGAAAAGAAAAGAAATTTCATATTATACACCATCATCACAAAGATCCTCCCATCGAACAAAACAATCCCGCCCCCATCAGCCATGTCAAGCTTGAGGTTTATATTGAATAAAAGATTTCAGCATCATCTATACCTAAATTCGTCAAGCTCTCCAAGAGCAACAGGCAGTGTTTGCTTCCGATTTCCCTTCAATTCCATCTCAATTAATCGTTCCAGCACCTCTGGGTCATGGCTGGCGCCAATCGCAGATCCTGTTGATGACACAAGTCATGAACCTTAAATAAGGCAATAAATGCATTCCTAGTTAGGCAAGGCTGTGCTTCCAAGCTCAAGCGCAATTCTTAAGCGAGGAGGGGGGGGGGGGGGGGGGGGGGGGGGGGTTAGTTTTTACTGGTCTTGCAATCATTAAAAATTCCCGCCAATTTCAGCTAAAAACTGGAAGAAGTATTCAACTTTTAGGAGGGGAAAACCACAAAAGCATGAAGCTTCTCCAAAATTTGAAGGGATTATGAGTTATGATGTCAGGCTTATATACCTGGCATTCCCAGTCCATTGCCACTGTGAAAGGAAAACCTTGGATAAGGTTCGTTGATGGTATGTAACCAGGCATGCTGTTGAAGGGGTGAGGCAACGACACACCTCTTGGCAGTCCGTGCAGCAGATGAGGTGGTCAGAAATTTTTAGTCATGGGCATGTGCTGCATTGCAGAATGCACTGGATCAAACCTAGGCCCACCTGGACCATTGAAAGGGTGAGGGATGATATTTGGTGGGAAAGAAAGCTGTGGATCTTGATGAATGTGTTCTAGGGCAAGAGGATGCTGATCTAGTGGGTTGAAAGGAGGCACTGGATTATTCATCTGATGAGGAAACTGAGAAGGACGCCCATGTAAATGCTGGTACGGACCCACAGACTCCAATGGATCATACGGACCATGGAGTACTGGCGGACCTTGCAAACCAGGCACCATGGGCCTTTCAAGGGTATTCAGAGCAGTCATCTTATCTGCAATCTCAACCAGTGGCTCCAAGGATACCCTAGTAGCACTCCCAACATGCATGAATTGGGCTGTTTCATGATGCAATGGATCACCAAGAGCAATCACTCTCTCTTCTTCAGGTAGCCGAATATCCGGCACTCTAATTAGCTCTGCTTACAAAACCACCATCAGTTTCAAGCTTGAAGCCCTTGAGTCGAGGATCATTGAAACTTAACCAACGCCCTTCAATCTTATACGGTTGCGGTACGTCTATATGGTTGGGCTTGTTGGATACTTTTTCGCTAATAGTCGAATGAAAAAAATCATCTGCAATTGAAAATGACCCATGATGTTCAGGAACACCACTTGTAGAACCCCTTTGGACAGACTGGAGCTTCCACCGAGGGAAGCTCGCTCATGAAGGCACTGCCAAACAGTGTTTCAAAAGTCGGTGTTTTCTCACTGGCACGAACATTCTCAACACTACTAATCATGTTATCAGGAACACCAACCTTGTCAGAGGAGCCTGCCTCAAGATTGGGGGCCCTTTTGTAACAATCAAAGAAGAATTTGGGATGCATGATCATCCACAGCAGCTTTTTGCGTTTCAATTTTTGCATCCAAGAAGTGTTGCTTATTAGAACCACTGCCCTCAGCCTCGGCCAAGATGGACTGCTCAAGGTCCTCGCATTAAGCACTTTGGAACCTGCATCTGGTTTGTCAGGGTGATAAAATAGCTCAAGAACTCCAACTGAGGTGGAAGTTGCAGCAGTGGGGGCCATGAAGTTCTGGGAAACTTCGGTATTTTCAAAAGGGAATACTCTCAAGATGTTAATGATGCCTTTCTCATTAGAAGCTTCAGACACTTGGGGTCCATTATCATGGCTGGCAATTAATGAAACCAAGTCTCTAGCTTTTGAAGATGAAGTGTCATGTACTGGTTTCAAAATGAGGTCGATATGAAAGCGTGCATATGCGCTTGGAATTAATAAGCTCACCTTCTTCAAGTAACCAGTGCGCAAACTTGGAATCTTCCTACGGTTGGGCGCTCCACGTCTCCCCATCAGATTTAACATCATTATGCTACTGGGCAACAAAATGACTTAACGGTGTCGTAGCTACTTGCAACTCATAACAAAAATACTGAAAACATTTGTCTAAACACGAAATGTTAAGAATGCGCTGCAATAATATCTAGGGGTGTTCATCGACCGGGCTAGGCTCGGGCCTGGCTTGGGACCTCTGTTTTAGTACTCGGGCCGGGCTCGGGTTTCTTATTTCAGCCCTTTTAATAGATGGGCTAGGCTTGGACTCAGTTGTAGAGAGCCCAAAGCCCGGCCCGGCCCGATTGGAAACATCTAAATAGGTAAAATGTGGAGAAGGGGATTTCGAACAGTGGCCTTTCACCTTAATAGTGAAGTCCAAACAAAACCACTTGAAAACGCTGTAATTTTGCTTTCTGTTTTAATTATATATTAATCTCAGGCTGGGTTCGGGCTTATAGATCTCCAATCAGGCCGGGCTTGGGCCAACTCCTTAGAGCTCAATTCGGGCTTGGACAAACCATTTAACACCCAGGCCAGGCCTGGATATTCCTTAGCCCTCCCCCGGCCTAGCCCATGAACACCCCTAATAATATTAGGGTCTAGGCCTATCAATGGGACTGGCCAGGCTTGGTCTTGTGTTGTCCAACCTCGTCTCGAATATTGGACGGGCCTGCCAGGGATTGTCCAATCCCAGCCCTAAATTGAGCGGGCCTATGTAAAATCCATTCCCGTATGAGCTTAGGCCGGGCCTAGGCTTTGGCATTTTCATCAATGGAGACGTCTTTTTTCTTCTTAATGGGTGAACCTCATCTTAATAAAGACGGTAATGATGGCCAAATAAGGGGCAGACCAAATTTAAGCTTGATCAAATTTCAAAAAGGTCTAGGTACTAGATAGTAGATATGAAGTCTTCAAAATGAAGGGTAACAAATCTATAAAAAATTTCAAACCAAAACTCAAAGGTGGAACCAGTCCAAGTATCAAATTGAGTCCACTACCAATTCATGGTGTGGGTTTTTTGGTGTGGAGTAGGAAGTGATTGAATTCATGAGAAATGGAGGGAAGAGACATTTTGGAGGGAGTTTTGGAGGATTCCCATTGAAATATGGGAAAATTAGTAAAATAACATTGCAAGCGGGCTGGGCCGGGCTGGGCTTGAACGGGCGGGGCATGCTCTATCCATCCCCAGTCCCAGTCTCATTTTGATCGGGCTTTCAAATAACTGTTCAAGCCCAGCTCGTTGGGCTCAAATCTTTTTAAAAGCCCTGTGTTTTCGGGCTTGGGACGGGCCAGCCTGAGCCGGATACCCATTTCAACAGGCTAAATTGACAAGCCTATCAGGGTCCTAGCTTCGCATCTTATAAAGCAATGATGAGGAGATATAATTTAACTTTGTCATCATACTATTTCACACATGCACTCATCATTTGCCAACATTCAAATCTACTTCTGATAACTCTTGCTAAATTATTTAGCAATAAATATTCTATTTCTCACTAGGAAGTATGGATACGATACACGATATGATATGGACACGCTGGTACGTCAAAACGTAAATAATAAAGATACGGATATGGCCAGAACTATAAAAAAATATATTAATATAATTTTATTATATATAATAATTGTAAATTTGAAACTATTTCAACCGATTCAATCATTTACTTGGATAATCCAATAGGGTAGCAGTGAAAGTAACCTTTGACGACTTCTTTTTTCTACGTTAAATCACTTGGGTGGGCCATTCACACATAATATCTTTCTGCAATCTCTTTATCTCCCTATATTTGATTGTTTCCACTCTCGTATCCTAAAATTTAAAAAGAAATAAATATTAGTAAAACACCCTCAAACACACTGTGCGTGCCAATTTGTCCCCTCAAATTAAGATTAATTTTCACAATTCAGCCCTTGAATTAAAGAAATTGAATTGATGCCACTTTACTTCAATTGACAGACGGTGTTGCATTTTCCGTCAAATAATGACCAAATGCCACGCACGTGTTAGAGATCAGGGACAAAACAATAAAAAAAAAATTATTTTTATAACGGAGTGTCTTTGTAGTGCAATTTCGAACCCTCAACCTCCAGGTGCAAACCGTGGCCCTAGGCCAACTGAGCTACCCTCGGGTTTAGGACAAAACAATAATTAGGGTCAAGACTTAATAATTTTGAATCCTTTTTTGTAAATTAAAGTTTAATTTAAAATACTTGTTTCCATTTTTCTTCCTTGTCTTCCTCATCCCTCTCGGCACAAACACATACAAAGCATGCACCCCCCATGGCCGTCACCATAGAGTTTTGCCGAGTTTTATTTAGGGAGAACCATTTGATGGGAAAGTAAAAGGAAAGAGGTCATGAACACCATCAGCAATGATGCACGGATACTTCAAAATGGGCAACATATCGTGTCGTATTGTATTGGATACTTAGCTTTTTATATGTAAAACCCGTGTCCCTGCCATGTCTATGGCGTGTCCCTGCCGTATCTGGACATCATAGACCATCGGTGCCAACTACGCCACATGATGACAAGAATTCAAGAAGATGATATAGCAAAAGACGACTCGATGAAAGAAGCAAAACCTGGACAGACACTGAATTATTCACCCCCACTGTCCATGACTGAGTTTAGTATTCTGCATGCATGCACTAAAAGCTTTGCTTGAATTTGGCATTGCCAACAATACAAGACTAACCTAGAGGAGGGAGAAGAAGGCTATTTGGGACGGATGGGTTTGAGGTTGTCTTATTTATGAATAGGAGGGTGGTTTTGATGCCTATCCCTGGGCTTAAAACTCTAACTAAATAGATTATTGGTGCAAACCTAGAGGAGAAGGCTACTTGGATGGGTTTGAGGTTGTCCTATTTAGGTGGTTTTGATGCGCATGTCCCTTGGCTGGAACGTGGTTATTATTATTATTATTTTTTAATTTATTTATTTATTTATTTTTCTTTTGACGAAAAAGCCCAACACAGGACAAAATGGCATCAACTCTTGGATTCAAATGGTAAGTTGGAAAAATTAATCTTTTCAAAGATTTTTTCCTGCCACTATTACATTCAAACCGAAGAAAGAAAAATAAATGAATGAATAGAAGCATCACCAATAAATACCAACACAATGCAACATCGAAAATATAGCCGACACCACTAAAGCAACCGCTTAAAAACCATGACCATTATACACTAAAAAGTGATAAGACGCATGCCATCAAACTCAAATATAAAGCCCCCAATACCAACAGTTTATGTTACATGGGCTTTTCAAAGTGCACTAGGTAAACATAACAAAACGTCCCATGGCCCGGTGTACAAAATATGTATATGTCTGGTGAGACATGCACCCAACAAGCAAGTCCTGTAAATCTAGTTCATTCTGTACACAATTGATGGCAAATCAAAATTTGCATTGGACTTTGGACATTGTTTAATCCTCGATGATCTAAGACTTTAGAAGTTAAAGTAACCTGCTAATTTTACAAATTTCCTAGACATGAACAAAATTGTTGTTTCATTGGTCATGAAGTTTCGAGGATATCGTTTGGGACTTACAGGTAATCCTTAGTGATCTGAAATAGTGTAAGCATTTCATAGTCTCACAAATTTCCTATTTTTGCCGTCCTAGTCCAAATAGTGAAGAATGAGGTCGAGCTGCCTGAAAATACTCAAGAGCAATTCCAACAGTTGCTATGAATCGTGCTAAAGCTAAAATTTAGCACGATGGATAGCAAATCCTAGCTCCAGCAGTGTGCTAAATTTAGCAGGATGAATAGTATCGTGCTATCATGACAAAGATCCGCCACAGCAACCAAAATCCAATAAAATGCCAAAGCTGTTATTCACAGGTGACTGACTCTTCATAGCACAATACTGTCCCTGAATAACCCTTTAAAAGTTTCTCATCTACATTATAAAAAAACTAACCAGCTAGAAGGTCTATTAAAATACAGAGGTCTTTCAAGCCTCAAAACTACTGTCTCCAAGGTCCAGCTGCTCTAACTCTGTTTACTAAGAAATATCAACAGCAATAATGGATGAAATGATCAAATGAGTTCCCCATCAGTATAGAGTTACACTAAGGGTCGGCCTCGAGTCCTTAAGATTGGCTCTAGTTATGGATGAAATGATTAGGCGTACTCGGGATGATGTACCATGGTGCATGTTATTTACGGATGATTTGTCTTATGCATGTTATTCACGGATGATATCATCTTAGGGGATGGAACTAAAAGAGGAATCTAGAATAAATTAGAAATCTGAAAAGAATCACTAAGTAAAAAGCGTCTAAAGTAAATTGGACTAAAACTGAATATAAGGAATATAACTTTAGTAACAACAGAAGTAGAAATAATGAAGTGAAGATCGAAAACTGTGAGATACCAAAGAGTGAGCAATTTCGTTACCTAGGTTTGATTACGAATAAGGAGAGAGAGATTGGAGATGATGTGACCCATATAATCAAAGTAGATTGGCTCAAGTACAAGAGTGCTTCTGGAGTATTATACGATTGACCGATAACAACAAAGTTGAAAGGAAAGTTTAATAGGACAGCTATAAGGCTAACAATGCTTTATGGGACAGTATGTTGGGAAACTAAGAAACCACACATTAACAAAATGAGTGTAACTGAGATGCGGATGCTTAGATGGATGTGTGGTAAGGAAAGATAGAATTACAAATGAATACATTCATGAAATGGTAGGAGGAGCACCAATCAAAAATAAGTTGTGAGAGAACAGACTAATATGGTTTGGTCATGTACAACAAAGACGGTAGATGCACCAGTTAGAAAGAGTGATATGATCACTGTTGATGGAAATGCTAGGTAAAAGGGAAGACCTAAATTGACATGAAATGCTGTAGTAAAAAAGGATATGAATTTAGTGAATTTAACTAATCTTATGAGCGGAATAGTGAAAAAAGATTCATATAGCCGATCCCAAATGACTGGGGCACAAGGCTTTGTTGGTTTGTTTGATTTGGTTTGACAGTGGTATAGTAGGTATTAGAATAAGTAGAAGTATGGAGGGATAAGGCTTCTGGGGCTTGAATTAAGCAAGGAAAAAACGAGTTTGATGGGTGTTCTGGTGCTATGACCAGTACCTAAGAAAAGCGATTTTGGTTTCATTGGGTCTTACCTGCACAGAAAGTAAAGCAACGAAGAAGAAAAACGAAGTCTAGAGAAGCACAGTTAGAAGGGTTAGGCAATCACACAACAAAATCATAATCCCTCCTAATGCAGTACTTTAATGAATAGATAGAAAGGAGCAATAGATATCTATAAGTTTATGGATTCTCCTAATGCTTAGAGGATTAAGACTCTAAAATTAAGAAAGATTCATTAAATATATTAATAAAATACATATACTAAGCCTTTCAGTCAATGAGATTCATTTAAATATCCGAGTCAAATCCAGATTCACTACAGCTACAGGGTGTTTGACTTCTTAGATTTCATGGATCACCAATATCTCAATAATGCATGACACCATAGGATTAAGCAACAGACTTAAACTTGGATATAGGACGACCAAGCTATGATCCTGATCTGATTAAAGAACATAATATAATATATGAGTACAAGAAACATCTATTATATATATGGCAGATTAGCCAAAATAGGACAGTAAATACGTCATAATTAGTTGAGCAACTAAGAGATTTTGGGGCATGTTCGGTACATTCCATAGGTAACTTTCTTCTCTAAACATTTCGCTGAAAATGGTTTTTAAACATTTCTCCAAACATTTCAGTGAAATGGTTTTTAATGAGGCAGCAACAACAAAACGCAGAAACCTATAACATGCATCAAAAAAATCAATAGAACAAAAGAAGCACACGAAGCATGCACACTCAGACGCACACATGCATACATATAGCCATAGAGCAGCTAGAAACTCCTACCCTCTGACAAAGCCAATAAAAACCTCTTTGGGCTTCAATCCAATCCAAAAATTGTTTTTGTCCAAGAAAAACTGTCCATGGTAATTACAGGTTGTCAGGTTTAGATTTTGCTTGATGTCCGACAAAAGGCAAGAAACATTACTTATCATAGGTAGATGAACAGAAGAACAAATCAGTAAACCAGAGATTTTCCCGCCTTGAGATCTCTCTTGAAATTAACAAAAATAAAAAATAAATAAAAAATAAAAACGATGAAACTTCAAACACACATCAAAATACTACTAGTATTATTTCACTAACCAAAGCTATCCCAAACTTTTCATTAAGCTATGCCTTGCATGAGAGAGAGAGAGAGAGCCCCACCTTCCCCACATGAGGTTAGCAGGTGAGTACAAGCACCCGAAGAATTTACTTTCAATTCAAAATGGTTTGCAGGGGAATGCAAGCATCCGAAGAATTTACTTTTATTGGAAGATGGTGTCAAGACTCAGGAACACTTCAGCAATAATGCCCGCAGAGAGAGAGAGACACAGAGAGAGAGAGAGAGAGAGAGAGAGAGAGGTATGGATGCTTGATCTCAAATAACTAACCTATTCAGGCAATGTAGATTTTGCTTCTTGGAATCACCCTTGACATACACTCCAGCATGTTCAGCACGCTTCTTCAAGCTTCACAACTGTCAAGAAAACAAGCACCACATTTGAATGCTCATTCTGATATAGAGCAAGAAATAGAATACAAGAGACCAAACGAAATTTGAAATACGTACAGCAAAAACACTTCATTTTTTTTATAGGAAACAACAATTTTTATTAAATGAAATATGGAAAGAGTATAAAGAAATGAAGAACAATAAGTCCTCCAACATCACTACAAGCTACAAGTTTTATCTTCACCGCTACGCTACAACGCATTTAGCGGCGTTCACATCCGTAGCAGCCGCTACGGTCCACTACGCCCACTATGGGCCACTACGCCCGCTACGGGGCCGCTACGGAGTGAGACAGATTTGTATTTTCCAAAAAAATTTAAAATGTATAATAAGAATTATTTCTTTTCTTGTTCTCTCCAAATAACATTTCTACATTTCTTCTCAACTCTTCTACCCTTTTATGTTTAAAAGAACACCAAAAAGCACATGATCTCGCCAAATTACAGTCAATGCAAAGAGTTCTTTTCTAGGTACATCGTATTAGACACCCCTTTTGGTAGAGGTATTCTTTTCTCTAGGTACTTTTAAATCTTAATTCTTGACTTCATGGCAGTTTTTTTATGAGTCTTTCATTAGTTTCTAAGTTAGCATAACTAAGCAACATGAATACATGTGAAAAAAAATAAGCATTACTATTATTTCTATTTATACAGCGATACAGGATCTCATACAGTAAGGGGACCGCTACACCCCCCTTATCTTAGTTACTTTTGCATAAAAAATACATTTTCTCTCATTTTCTAATATTCTAGATTTTCTACAAAATTTTCATTTTTTTTTGACAATTATTTTCAAATCGCACCACTACACCACTACATAGAGCCGCTACGCTACGTAACGCCCGCTACTTAGCGTTTTGGTAGCGGGCCACTACACCAACTGCTACCGCTATTTTCATCCTTGGCTACAACAGTACAAAACACATTGGTATTCAACTCACAACGGCCCTCCAATTCAAAAGAATAAAAAAGAATGGAATTCCTCTAAAATGTCTCAACACCGAGGCCTGCAAAAAACCTTCATTAGACTTCAGGTTTAGAAGTTTTATCACACATATCAACTACTTGACAAAAAATTATTATCTAAGTCCAGTATAAGAGAAGCATAAATATTTAGTTTCAACAATGAGAGCTATCATAGAATCATTTCCATTCATTGCCTGCATAAAAATAAGTCAGCCAAAACACCAGAAATAACTTGGTGATAGAGTCACTTAGAAAAATGTGGGGGGTACCAAATGGTGCACTGACGGTACAAATGTCGGCATGTCCCCTTAGGTGCACCATTCAGTGTTAAGTGTCGGTGTCCCTAGCATTGTTCCGTCACTTAACCTCCAAAGAAAACTCCTATGTGGTTACTAATATGTAAAACCAAATATCACCAAATCATACAAAATCTAGAGTTACCTAAAATAACTAAAATAAGTCAACTCAAATCAGTGTTTTCATTTTAATTTCTACAATGAAACTAGCCATACTTAAAAACCAAAAGGATCTGGACCCTTCATTACAACCACCCATGCTGAAACCCCCAACTACGGGCAACCCACCTCTGCACACTCTCCTTCGCTAGTGAAGGTGCACGTGCCTCGCTAGAATCTCCACCACCAACAGACATCTCTAGGATAGTGGAGCCTATTCTTGCATGATCTAACTTATACCTATTTACACAAATACCTCGACGAGTCCCGCTTGTTTATACATGAATCCATTAAGCACATCTTGAGTTGGTACAGAAGTGGTATCCCCAATAGGCACAGACACAAGATTCATATGAGAAAACATACGTAAACAGGCCTAAAAAAGGTTGAGTTAGGACACCACCTAACCCAAATTAAGAGTCCGTACCAGCCCCTTAGATTAGCAGCTTGTGAATATGACTAGCATCTCTCATCAATCAACCCCTCGCCTTACAAAGTTTCCATCTCACTCCAGCAATATCCACCCAACACCCACCCAGTAATATCCACCCAACAACCACCAAAAGTGGCTTCTGAAAAACAAACAATTGAATTTCCAGGAGCAAAACTAATTTTCCATTATTGGATAATTTGTGGAAAAAAGATATGGTCCATTTTCCTTTCTATGCATCCTTTAAATTACATGTCTGATAACTTCACCAATCAATACTAAAAGGGGTAATTACTTTTTACTTCCTTGTAGTTTGGGCGGGAAACACATTACCTCCCTAATAGTTAAAAATATAACTATAATCTCCTTGTGTTTGTGGACCACAGTGAAATATGAACTCCACTAATGGACAAATTTCTCTCTCTCTCTCTCTCTCTCTCTCTCTCTCTCTCTCTGAGAGAGAGAGAGAGAACCTCCAAGGGACAGGGAGAAAGTGAAGAATCACAAACATTTTAGCCAGAGACGGAGTTTTAGAGAGAGAAAAAGAGGAATCCATCGCGAGAGAAAGACACTTTCACAAGCGCCGCTATTCTACCACTCTTTACATAACACCGCAAGAGGTTTCACTTATATCGCCACAACGGTCAGTAGTGGCACCGTAGTGCCACCATGGTGGAGAGGCAGTGGTGCTTGTGGGCTTGAAGGTGGAGTCATGGCAGCATCTACACTGGGTTATTGAAGAACGAGAATTCAGAGTCATAAGGGTACAAAAGGAGATGGTGGCCACAGCAAAGTTTATTGATCTGTTCACATGGGCTCAATCGTTTTCTTGTAGTAGTTTCCTGTTTCATTCATTATCCATTGGGTTACAGTAAAATAGAGATTGGTATAATGGTACATTGGTGGTGCTTCTATGGATTGAGATTGATCACTGGTCGTGATTAGGAGTTCACCTAACAGGAGCTTAGAAGCTTTCAGCTACATATTGGATTCAGATTTGGATGTTGTGTACTTCAACACTGCGTCTTTTTAAAGATTTAAATCCCAGTCATGAAAATTTCCATCTTTGTCCAATTGGGATATTCAATAGTGCAGGAATCGAACTGCAAAACATCATGCCCAACACCTCGCCATGGCTAACAGTGTAGTGCATCTTGTGACAATGGGAGGGCAGGACAAGGTAGTTCCCTGTTAAGAATATGAGAGGGGATAGGTAAGAGTTACTGTTTACATGTTTTGGTTCTGGTAGGGCTGGTAATCGACAGGCTCGGCTCAAGTTTGTTCAAACTAACGAACAAAGCTTGAGCTTTAAAAAGGGCTCGTTATCGGCTCAGGCATGCAAGGTTCAATAACTAAAGATTGTATGAGTGATTTGAGCGTAAATATTTTAGGGAAGACTTTGCCAATTTTTTTAATTTGGGAGTTTTTTTGTTGTTCAATTAAATAAAATTAAGCGCGCGCGCACACACATATATGTTTTTGCATATGTATATGTACTGCGTATGAGTGTATTGGTAGTTGAACATGAGATTAGGCGTCAATTAGAAGAAACTATGGTTTATGTTGATTCTTAGGGTCAGATCTAGGGTTTGAGTTTGGAATTGCTTTGATTTGAAGTTTGAATTTTTAATTCTATTTGAAAGCTCGGTAAGGCTCGAGTCGAGCTCGGTAAGGTCTCGCGACGAGCCAAGCTCAAGCCTATTTTTAAGCTCATTTTGTTAACGAGCCAAGATTGAGAATCTTGAAGCTCGACTCGTTACCGCCCTTAGGTTCTAGCTTTTGGTTGCTTCAACGATCCAGAACCCTTCCCATGCTTCAAAGAAGATTGGGGGCTCATAATTTTGTTAAAGGGGCATTTTTGTCATTAAAAATGAACAACATCACATATGTGGCAAGTGTGCTACATCTTCCGTCAATTTGGACCGAAAATCGAACAGTTTCAATTTCGTCCGAAAACAATAGGGGGTTATGAGTATTTTTTAAACATTAGGGAGGAAATGTTTTCCTGGACCAAACCACAAGATGAAAAAAAGTAATTATCCCCATACAAAATTGTAGCGAAGTTGACACTTAATGGGAAGAGCCCGATAAGTTAATCACTTGTTAGAAAAAGATACACTCACAGAAATATCTATGGCATTAATAAATGCTATATCAAACACAATTGTGCACAACCTAAAAGTAAACACAAGGCAAGCCCAGATAACCACCAAATGCCTCTCGCAAGAGTGATGCAGTCACAATTTCTTCCATTGCTCATCCTATCCAAGCTAGTCTATGTTACTATACTGCTCAATTTCATAAACAAGGGAATGCCACATACAAGATAATTATCGAATTACGAATAGGCTGCATACTCATAACAATATTATAAAAAGCAGAATGGAATCTAATAACGCCTAAAATGATCACTAATAAACGAAATTACCGAGAACAGACCTATATGATCCGAAACTTGCATCAGCCTCAATATCACTCATGTTCGAATGATCACACCTATAAATTAAAAAAAAGAAAAAAAGTCTCAATGCTCATCAAGATAGAGGCTAAGAGAGAGCGAACAAAGTTGAAAGAAAAGGAGATCCGAAGTTTATGTTGATGTAAAATTACAACAAATATGCATCCAACATAACTTTTTCAATCAAAACAATCAAAAAGACTATTGCTTCATTAAAACTTCTACATAGCTTTGATTATTTAAAAAAAAAAAAAAAACTTTTGTGTAGCTTCACATCCACTAGGCTCGATTAAGAGAGTGCTCGGATGAATCCAACATAACTTTTTCAATCAAAACAATCAAAAAGACTATTGCTTCATTAAAACTTCTACATAGCTTTGATTATTTAAAAAAAAAAAAAAAACTTTTGTGTAGCTTCACATCCACTAGGCTCGATTAAGAGAGTGCTCGGATGAATCCAACATAACTTTTTCAATCAAAACAATCAAAAAGACTTTTGCTTCATAAAACTTCTATGTAGCTTTGCTTATTTAAAAGAATAAATAAATAAACTTGTATGCAGCTTCACTTCCTCTAGTAGTCTGTACTGCATCAAGTAGGCTCAATTAAGAGAGTGCTCACCATTATAAAACCAGATTCGAATTACTCAGTTTTCACCAAGTATGTCCTGAAAAAGGAGGTGAAAATATAGAACAAGAAGGATACCGACATTTAGCAGCCAAAAGCACTTGCTGCAAGCAATAATTTAGCTATTAACTTTCATTTGGATGATTTCCGGAATATGATAGCATTTTATTCCTTTCAACTATCCTTATCTTTCACATTCCTGATAAGTGCTAGCTACACAAAACAGTCTCACAGGTATGATAAAGTTCACACTTGGCAGAAAAGCTTCCAAATGCATGCCAAATAATAGTGGAAGCTCTTTTGAGAAAGAATAGCTAGCACCTTTAAATCACAACAATAAAATAGCTTAACAACAAACAACCAATAGAGTAACAAAGTTGTCTAATTGCACTCGTAAATGCAAATCCGCGTGGACCAAACCAGATAATGCTGATAACAAGAGGGATGTAATGTAGCACATAATTTCTTGCACTGCTAATCTTACCCAAGTCATAATAACATTGAGGGACATACGGGCAAGTACATGCCATACAATAAGCTATACATCATCACCACCACAATACCACAGTAAAAAAATTTAATTTTCGAAATACAAAGAGAACATAAAAGAGGGTAGGGGTGTTATAAATATTTGCTTACACGAAGACGGAGTAAATCAATGCATTATAATCATTCCATTATACGATATCATAAGAGTGGAGACTCCCACGACGTACCACAGGACGGTCGCCAACTGTGGTTATGGAAACCTGAAAGACCTCCACACGTATAGTCCAATGAATGCCCTCCAGGCCGTTAAACAGATCGGAGAGGAAGCCCTGGGAAGGATAGAGTAAAGGAGGACCCTGGAACACCTCAGAAAGCTCATCCAGCACCCAATGAGCGTTGAGGTGCCCACCGGCGTCCAAATCATAAGCAACGACAGCAATGATGTCATTGGACACGGCAAATAAGATGCCCTTGAATTCTACGGCAACACCATACAGATAAGGTGCAGATTTGTCAGCAAACTGTCTTAGGAGCCAGTGCCCATTCGTCGTCAAAAATGAAGTAATCTGGTGTCGCCGATACCAGCTTGTGGCCCCAAGCAAAGTAGTCATCGGCAGAACTAGGATAAGTTTTCGTGTAGGGGGGTAATCAGGAAGGATTTTCCACGATGGGACTGGGAGGGAGAGATCCAAACCCTCAAAAATGGGCCGATGCGTTCTGTTCAGGGGATCAATAGTTCCGTTCAGGCAACCCAATGGCTTTGTGGATAGAAGATAGAACTTCCCCTCAAGGGTGACCAGGACAGGTCTTAGGAGCATTCAAACTGGGAACGGCACCGTCAGGGACGAGAACCAATCGATCCTCTACTTAGTTCTGACTTAGTGGGATCAAAGGCATAAACATTATCTGAATTGAGCCAATTTTTTTCATCCCGATCAAGCATCATGCTGCCCTCTTTGGTATTCTCACCCCCCACAATATATATTTTGGAACCCACAACCATACATCCCATCCCGATCGGCACTCTACCATCGGAATAATCATAAGCAACTTCCAAATCGGGCCGAGAAGAAGAGCCACTTCCGCATACAGTAATGCTACATGGACAAACTTTTTGGCCAGAATTTTGGCCAACCCATATGGTTTCCATTGAATATCATAGTGATATTCAATGGAAACCATATGGGTTGGCCAAAATTCTGGCCAAAAAGTTTGTCCAAGTAGACTTTTTGCTTCCGCATAAGTCACTCAGATTTAAACGCAATAACAGTTCCATCGACTGCACGTACAAATACCACTCCTTCCTCGCCATCTTCTTCAAAATTTGTTTCTCTCTCGAATTCCCTGTACCCCCTTCCTTCCTTCCTACTCGTTCTCGGAACCCTAACCTCTAACCTCTCTCCCCCTTCTCTTATCGATCTCAAAGCTGCTTGCACAACATATCTCTTACACACATTCATTCGCCCCTGTAAATATACAACTCACGCTAGGGTTAGGGCTAGGGCTATCCATGGAAGGACCACCCTTAAGAAGGGCCTGGGCCATGTTTTTCAGCCCGTTGAAATTCTGGGCTTGGTCAGGGCCTGGGCATGAAAATCTGGGCCGTGCCGACCGACTGGGCCCGGTCGGCACGGCCCATGATTAATATGCAGGCTATGCCGTGCCATGTCGAGCCAAACCCTTTTAGGGTCAGCCAAACACGGCCCAAAGCATGGCTCTGGTCGTGCCATGCTGGGCCTGGCCATAGTCGGGCCTGGGCTATGCAGCCCATGGGCGGCCCACAGATTCCCCCTCCCCTTTTTTTTAATTTTTTAAAATTTTTTAAGTATTAGACTCTTGGTCTTGGACCAATTTCATAAAAATAAAGAAATTAAGATAAATAAATAAGTAGAATAACATTAATGATGTTTTGAAAAAATACATCAAATAAATTGTATTTTTTTGAAATTTAAGTTACAAAAGTTCAAAAAAATTATAAGTTTGAAGTTAGATCAATATATATATATATATAATGAAATTCAAACGTTTTGATAAATAAAAAAAGAATTACAACTTTAGAAACGTATGATACATTCTAAAAAATAAATTACAACTTTGAAACTTATGATACATTCTAAAAAATAAATTACAACTTTAAAAACCTATAATACATTCTAAAAAATAAATTACAAGTTGAAAGCCTATTATACATTATAAAACAATTATACTATGATATATATAACGCCGTTAGCTCGTGTTCTATCTTAAACTCATCATCGATGTGTTGTTCCATATTATGTGCTTGATACCAATTCTGTAAGCATATGCAGGTCTCAACGATTTCTTCTGTAAACATAGTCCTCCTGGGGTCAATAAGGCGCTCACTTGCACTAAATGCCTGCTCTGATGCAACAGTAGACGCTGGTGTTATTAGTATATCACGGACTATAGCGGAAAGTACGGTAAACTTAGTTTCAAATGATTTCCACCATGCTAAAAGATCAAAAGCATCTTCTTCATCAACCGAGATTGAAACAGGATTGCTCCCCAAGTAATGTTGTAAGAGGATCCTCCAGAAGAAGAGGAGTTACTTCCGTGAGATTTCCTCATAATACTCCAAATGGCCTTCCAATTGAGACCGTGGGTTTTATGGATCTACCTAATCGGGTAGCATAATCCAAATAAAGTATTTTTAATTATGTCTTAACTGCAAACATGTCATTTATATTAGTTATGTTCATATTAGAGTTTATTTCATTAAGAATGATTTCTATACCTTTTAATTTCAATATAGGGTCTAATGCAGAAGCTATACAAAATGTTAAAGGAGCTACTCTCCAATATTGTGAAAACTTTGCCTTCATTTGTACACACATAAGTTGAAAATTTTTAAAATCTCTATACTTTTTGAAAGTGAGACTTATTTTATAAAAATTGATTAAAACTTGATTTGATGTGGGATAATATACCTTAGAAAAAAAATATGGCATCATGAAAATCTTCTAAAAAAATCTCTTATTATCTCAAGAAGGATCCATCTATCATCACTTATAAAAATATTTTTATGCTCCAAATAAAGTTGAAAATATTGATTTAGTGCCATTTTATAGGCACATGCTTTTTTTAACATTTTATAGGAAAAATTCCATCTATGCTTTACATCTTGTGATATTTTCTTTGGTCTTAGATCCAAATTTACACATATGTCCCTCCACATTGTTTTCGCAAGGGAGAACAAAAATTGTATCCTACAATCCATTTAATGCTCTCTAAATCATCTCTAATAGATTTTACCCCAACTTGCACGATAAGATTTATGATGTGACATGCACATCTATTGTGAAATAGATCTCCCTTTAAATCAAGTTGAATCACAGGTTTTAGTAAATCTTCTACGACATTGTTAGTGCTTGCATTATCTAAAGTTATAAAAATTATTTTATTTTCAATTTTATATTCTCTAGGTTTTTCAATGATGGTGGACTTATCCTAGCACCAGTGTGTTGTGCGGGAACTCTAATAAAGAAAACGAAATCATTCTTTTCTGCATCACCCAATCACTATCAATATAATGTGCTGTGATTGCAATGTAACCCAGATTTTGTTTAGAGGTCCATAAATTTGAAGTTAAAGCCACTTTTCCAGATATATTTTCAAAAACCTGTTTTAAACTCTCTTTTTCTTTCAAAAAAGTTTTTATTGCATCATTTTAAGCAGTAACTCTAGATACTTTCTGCCATGAAGGAACAAAGGCAGACCTTAAAAATCTTTCAAATGATCGGTCTTCGGCAAATATAAATGGTAATTGGCGAACTGTTATAAACTTAATAAGTTGATATCTAGCATTAGTAGGGTCATATTTGAAAACTCCTAAACCACCAGATGACTGTTTAATAAAATTGTGTTTGGATCATCCTACCTCTTATCCCATCGTTAGCAGTATTCGTGTGTTTGGGCACACACTTACTCATGTGTCTATTAAGGTGGCCAGTACCGCTTGATGATTTTGCACTAAGTAAATCTTTGCAATATTTACATTGTGCATTTTCCTCTATTATGTTAGATTATATGGTATCAATCCAGTGGATGATGTAATAAATTGATTTATCAATATAATCATGCTTTCCTTTCATGAGATGAATGGTATTTTATTACTTGTTTGTACATAACTAATACGAATGACATGATGGTTCATGAGATGAACCGGAGTCCATGAGTATATTAGATGTGATACATTGTGTGGATGAAATCCACATGCGGGAGATATATGTCACAAATCTTATACTTAAATTGATTCATAACCGGTGATGAGATTGGGCATCTCATCTGACATAGTTGCAGCATTTTGATCACTATGAGACAGTGTGATTTGTTTCGATCATCATAATATAAGATTTTAGATCATTGTGCTGGTACATTGGATATTTTGAAAGACCATGAGAATCACCTTATGAAACACTGTCTTTACTTAAGCTTGGAAGCACAACCTTGCCTTATTAGGAATGCATTTATTGCCTTATCTAAGGTTCGTGACTTGTGTCATCAACAGGATCTGCTACTGGTGCCAGCCATCACCCAGAGGTGCTGGAACGATTGATTGAGATGGAATTGAAGGGAAATTGGAAGCAAACACCACCTGTTGCTCTTGGAGAACTTGACGCATTTAGGTATAGATGATGCTGAAATCTTTAATTTAATATAAACCTCAAGCTTGACATGGCTGATGGGGGAGGGATTGTTTTGTTCGATGGGAGGATCTTTGTGATGATGGTGTATAATATGAATTTTCTTTTCTTTGCATTTTATTTCTGTGTGGCAGTTGATTGAGAAATTGGTTTTTCCCTTGATCATTCTTCATTCAAGTAAAACAAAATGAAAGAGAGAACATGCACAGTAAATACAGCATAGAAGAACCTTGTGAAAGGGGCACAATAAATACAACATAGAAGAAAAGGGAAAGGAGGTTGAGGTTGGGGGGGGGGGGGGGGGGGGGGGTGGGTTTTGGGGGGGATCATATATTGTGTTTGAACTAGTAGCGCCTAACATGCATATCCGAGTGAAGTTACAGTGGAAGACAATAACTCAGTCCAAAGCCTTGCAAGTGCTCGAGTGTGTTAAGTCACTTAGTTGATGGTTGTTAAAGAAGACTAGTGCTTTAGGGCCCGCACCCAATCGCGAGCCTTTAGGGCATGTTTGGTACACATCCTCAGAGAGGATTTTTGTGATTTTTCCTCAATCCCGTGGAAAATCCACGTTTGGATCAGCGTGGAAAAGCATATGGAGGAAGAGAGAAATCCTGGTTTGCAAATATTTTGGAAGTCAGACGCCCCCCCATAGGATCCGCGGAATCCACAAACGCGCGGATTTGCGGAGCTACAGTGTTTCTGGCGTTAATGTAAGTGGGACCGGTTTTTGCGTTTTTTTGGTTTTCATGGGCCCCACAATCAAGATCTAAACCGGTAAAAGTGTTCACAAGGTCCAAAACGGCTACCTTACCAAAAATCAACTGTTGATTCTATATATAACTTGAGATATTTGCAAAACCATTCTGACCGTTAATATGCCCCACAGTTAAAAAAAAACGGGATTATTTGGCAGTCTGTTTTTTTCATTTTTGTGGGCCTTGAAATAATCATCTGAACCGTGAATAGTTTAGAGGAGACCAAATACAACTAGGGGCCCAACTTTCAACCGTAGATCTATCCTCTATTTTGAGATATTTGCAAAAACGTTCATAATCTAAAATGTTAATTTTTTAACTTATGTGGCCCCCTTTGCACGATCTGAACCGTTCAGAATATCTAAAGAGCCAAAAGTGATTGTGCAGTGAAAGATCAGCCCTTGATATTTCATGGATTATGAGAAATTGACTAAAAACTTCTTATTGTTGGATCACACAATGCATGGACTCCATGATTCCTCTCTTCTGCCAAACGTGGAACTATTTTTAGGAAATCCTCTTTGAGGATGACTTGATTCCAACAGACCAAAGAAAACCTCTAACTAAGGGATTCTTGTCAATTTGCCAAACGTGCCCTTAATTCATCAAAGGAAAACCCAATTTAAATTGAAAGTAGACACCGAGTAAACAAACAAACTACATTTAATACAATTATATAGGAAATTCAAGATTGGTCACCCTCTTTTGGAGAACCTCAAGTACCTTTATGCCTTCCCATTCATGAGGCGTGGATATTTGATAAAGAGAGAGAGGTTAGTTGAAAGTAAATTTAAATATAAATTGGAAGTAATTGTTGGTCAAATGCATATAGGAGGCATGATTTTTTTAAAATTTTTTATAAAGGCAAATATTTTAAAAGAATCTTGTATATAAATCTAAATCAATTGTCAAAAGCAAAACATCGATGAAGGTTACTGTTAGTGGCGTATGATGACAGGTAATTACCGTGGTATAGCATAAGAAGATCACTTGTGACAACTCTTGCAATTGATTGTATCAACACCATAGGAAATGAAGTTGATACTAATCAACAATAATTCATATGATAAGGACCCATTCTTCATGCCTCCAAAAGTTGGAGAGTCCCATCAGTGATGAAATACCAATCATGAACACTAATAGAAGATTGCGATCCTAAATAGTAAATACTATCTTCAGCACAAGCGCCCATATTTAGATACTAACCATGCAAATAAAGTGTAAAACGTCAAATATCAAAATATTAACTAATGGATCTTAATGGTAAATCCTAAAATGCAGGATTTCAACCAAAAATACAAAATCTTTACATAATAAGAAGTTGGCAAATCCTAAAGGATTTAAAGTATGACCCACTGATGTGATTCTCTATTAATTTAAAGACATAAAAAAGTTTTTTATGGGGTCCACCTTTATCAATTACAGGCCTTAAAGATTTTCTTGTGGTAATTGGCTTTTACTTATTACCCACGTAGTGTTGATTATATGGGGCCTAAACTTTAAATTTGCACTCAATGGGCCCACTAATGTTATTCTCTATCAATTTCAAATCTCAAAAAATTTCTTAACAGGTCCACCTCTTTTAACATCCTGCCTATGAGTAGGATATGCTAAACCTATAAAGTGACAATTCCCATTGACTTAATTGGTGAGAACCTAGTGGAGCCTACCTGGGAGGATGGCAGGGGACAGAATGGTCTATGATTGGGTAGTGGACCTACCAGCACCAAATCTCAAATATAAAGGATCTGAGATGATATAGATATGCTCCATGTCCCCTTCGTCCTCCCTGATTTAGTGGTTTAACAAATGGGTGCTAAATCCAACAGTTAACACCATATGGATTAAGTTTGGTGGCACGATGGAATAGAAAATGGGCTCCACAAGGCTCTCGCCCATGGGTGTCTGGGCATTGGCTAATCTACTTGTGGCCCACAAATATCAATCAACAGTCTTGATAGTCATAAGAAAAACAACATATTTACTGCAGTACATAGATGCAATCTCTTTCAAGAGATGAGAATAGGTGAATAAAATCATTAAACGGAAAAATTAAATCATCAAACAGAAAAATTAATCGTTTCTGGGCATTGGCTAATCTACTTGTGGCAAAAAACAAAACCTCAACTGCATACCTTTCAATTTCAACCTCAACTGCATACCTTTCAATTTCAGATCTTCCCAGCACTACAAAGAAAGTAGAAACTCTAAAAAATATGAATCCTTTCAGATGGATGCTTCCTTCTCTTCTCCCTCTCCCTCTCCACCTTTTAATCTGCTTCCCACTCTCTCTGCAGAGATGTATATTTATATGTAATATCTAGATAGGGATATATTTGAGAAGAAAAATCATCAAATCTCATACAAATCAGAGGAGCAGCAGTTCATCAATCTGAGAAGAAAAGGAAGGACTGAAACAATTGTTAGATTGTGTGGTCTCAATCCATCAGTTGATGTAATAAATTGATTAATTTCTTTATTTATCAATAAAATCATGCTTTCCTTTCATGAGATGAATGATGTTTATTACTTAATGCACATGACCAATTCATATGACATAATGGTTCATGAGATGAACTGGGTCCCATTAGTATATTAGATGTGATATATGTATATGGATGAGATCCACATACGGGAGACATGTGTCACAAATCATATACTTAAAATATCTTCACAACCAATGATGAGACTGGGCATCTCATCTGATAAGGTTGCAGCACTTTGATCACTATGAGATAGTGTGATTTGTCTCGATCATCAGAATGTAAGATTCTGGATCATAATCATAGTGCTGGTACATTGGATGTATTGAAGGACCATGAGAAGCACCTTATGAAATACTGTCTCGATTTAAGGATTGCTCTCATAATTCCCTAACAATAGGCTCTCAATCCTGAGATATTGATGAACTCAAGTTTCTGTCTATTCATTTGCTTTGAGTCACCAATGAGTGAGGCCAACTGTAGGTCAACACATCGGTGTCTTGGGTACGTGGTAGTAGGACTGTGAGAACATACAATGATCTAGATGGAATATATCTACATTATCCCCTTGTGTCAATTAATGAATTTATCATTAGTAAGTGCGCACCCCTCTTGATTAAGAGTTAATTGGATGGTACTGATGATCACTGTGATTAATTGGGGCTCAAGGATAATAAGAAGTGGATATAGGATTGGATGGGACAGATTTAATCCAATTGATCCATGGATATTGATAGAGGGACTTACTTGTGGTAATTGAGAAGTTTAAGGTCTTCATTGTAATTTATTCCTAAGACTGGAGTGTAATTGCATTTATATAGTGGTGTTATTTACAATTAACCGTGGGTACGGATTGTACATGAGATGTGGTCTCGCGTGTCCCAGTTGGAGCCAGCTTTTTAAGGAATCCCTAGTGGTCCCCACGCTAGCCCAAGATATTAGAAAGTTATTAATCTTACTTGAACTCTAAAAGGAAGGAATTAGAAAGTTACTATTTCTATTTGAAGTAGGACTTCAAATAGTGGTAATAGTAAGCTACTAATTTGTGTGGAAGTGTGACTTCTAATGCAATTAGTAAGAGAGTCTTAAGAGGAGATTTGAGGGCTATAAATAAGGGAAGAAAACCCCTTGGACGTCCCACTCTATTATTCACGTCCAAAACTCCTCAAGTGCAAGAGTTGCACATCTCTTCTCTTCCTCCCTCTCTTCTAGTTCCCTTAGAGTTTATAGTAGGGTTTTTTCTTGGAGATCTCACCCATCTTCTTGAAAAAAGAGATCTGATAGAGGGTCATAGCGTGGAAGACAACAAGGCCTTGGAGATCTCTAATTGATTCAAGAAGAGTTCTTGATCAAATTGATTGTCTTCTCCTCCATTAGAGCACTACCGGGCTCCAAAGGTATAATCTGTTTCTCCACTTGCGTTAGATTATTTTGTTGCATGTAGTTGCTGATTTCTATCTTCTAGATAGGTTATATTGCTGTATATGATTGATGAGAAGGAGGGATTGCATCCTGGATTGGGTTATAGCCTTCTGGATAGTTGATCCTTGAGTCAAGTGGGTCAAAAAGTTTTGAAAACCTATTCACGAGGCCCACCTACTTCCAATAGCAATGAACACAATAAAATCATTGTGCGTGCCTAAATTGTTACGGACTTGTTTGGATGGATGTAAAGCTTCTTGGGAAAGGTTGAATGCCTGAAACCTAAAAGGGAAGAAGAAGACAGAAGTCAGAGACCCTGGCCGAGCTCGGCGCAAGGCACTTTGATGCCTAAGTTAGTGCGGTCACTAGACAAAGGATGAGTGAGCAGAGAGAAATGCAGAATTCGGAGTATGTATGCGTACCTCTTTTGGCTTAGCTCTTTGTATATATAGGTTGAGAGTCCTATGACTCTTGTCTTGGTTTTTCGGAGGTAAAATCCCACCCAGACTTTGTCCTGATCTTTCAGAGATTGTGGATGTAACCCCCGGATAAAGATAACTCCTTATCTCTATCCGGTGCTTATCCTTATCTCTCAACATGTTCTGTAACGTGGTTGAGTCTTTACAGTCGTAACTGACTAAGCGTCGGTGCTCGTCTCGGTTTACCAAACCAAATCGAACTGAACCGAAGATGATACCAAGGTTAGGTATGACCTTAACATGGACGCATTCTGACACTATTGCCGAGATGCATAAAACCAAGACCAAGACATGCTTAGCTGATACTTTTACCGAAACTAGGACAAATCTCGGTATTATGAAAATGCCCCCACACAATTGCCCCGAGCTTCTGACTTCTTAGAGTTCTCTAACTCTTTGAGGTCGGAAGCTAAGCATTATGATGGGTGAACCTTTTGAACATTGAGTTTGAAGCCCATACTATATTTCATCTCGACGTCGGTTGGTGACATCTAATCTCTATCACCATGTTGTTTCACCTGCCCGAGATAATTAATAGCACATTTCGATTGATGCAGAAGACGTATCGGCGGTACCACATGTCACCGCCTGGTTGGTTGTCCAATTGCTTCGAAGAGACGTGTGGAGTACTCGAGGCGATGTTCTGCACGTGCGTCCTTGGGATTCGAAAGGGCGCCTCCTTTTCCATTACATATAGAGGTGCCTCTCTCTCATCCTTCACTTTCGCATTAGTCAGAGAAGAGGGAGGGTTTGCTGAAGAGAGAAGTTCCACCGAGGTTGAGTTCTTGCAAATCCGAGCTCAGCACCCTTTGAGTCCAGTCTCGTATTTGTAAGTCCTCTCTTCTTATCTTGCTCATTTCCGCTTTCTGGCTTCCTTTAGGGTTCCCTGACCTTTTTCCACTTTTTGAGTCTTATTCTTTATTTCTTCAGTTCCTTCGAACTCGAGCTTTGATAATGGGTATTTATATGCAGAGATTAGAAACCCCAGAGGCCATAGCCGAATTTAGGGCCAAGAATGACCTAGAACATCCCTTCGACGATTATTCCTTCACTAATGGTTGGATGCCCTTTTATCTGGTTATCATAGTTGAATGAGGGGTTTGATTCCCCCTTCATCCCCTCCTTAGAACCTGTCTTAGGAAATGGCATCTTTGCACTTGTCAGTTGATGTCAAACAACTTTAAGATCATCATGGGCACAGCCGAGCTCAATAGAATCTTAGGTATTAATCTTAGCGTCCATGATATCGAGGAGGTTTATGACCTCTGCAAATCTGGTGGTGACAACACCTACTATCTCTGAGCCAAGGCAAACCGGGAGTGGATCATCAATGATTTATAAGACTCCAATAGATATGTTGGAGATGGCCGCTTGTTTGCTTCGGGTAACTGGGAATATGAAGGAACCGTGCCCGAGGTGGCAAGGATTGACAAGATTCTCGTGACTTTGAAAGCCCTCCGAGTAACCCCTGACCTCTTAACCTTTATGTTCTCCTTGTATTTTCCTCTTCTTGCATGCCGAGGTATTACACTTGACACATTTTTTGTTTGTCGTGCAGACGTCTGCCAAAGAAGACTAGAAGCCCGCCGAGTCGGTTGGGTAAGGAACGACGATTGGTTTCGGGCGGTGTACAATTACTGAGGCCACGAAGACCGAGCTGCCTGGCCGCTTCTCCATTACGAACCGAGGTACCATTTCTTGATTAAGAGGAAAACTGGTCAACCTCGAATAAGGGAATGGCGTCAAGCTCACGCTGAAGTGGAAAGGGCAGAGCCCATACTGGCCCCAACCGACATTGAATACCGGGCCGCTTTTGGTGCCAAGGCCACGACATCTGGGACCAATTTGGAGGCCTCTGAATCCGCCGGAACCCCCACTATTGTTGTAGGGGCTGAGACCTGCTCGAGGTCAAGAAGTTCACAGCAAGTTGTGCTCTCCTCCAGTTCTTCATCTAGCTTAGAGGAAGGAGAAGATATGTCATGACGTCGACCTTCCGTGGTGGTTAAGGATTTAGGGGCTCTAACACTGGGAGGCCGAGCTCCTCATGCCCCTACATCCCCTGCCGCCGCCGCTGCTCTTGCTCCTGCTCCTGCTCCAAGTTCTGGAATTCGGCAACGTTCAACAACGGCTGCCAAAACCACACGGGAGGAAGCTCAAAGAGAGAAGAGGCCTACAACCGAGGCCACCACCGAGAGGAATCCTAGAACAGTCGCGGCACCCCACTCCACCGGGCCTGCTTTCTGGAAACCGAGTCTCCAGGTTGAGCCTGGAAGACCAATGATGGTAGAGGATCAGGTCATCGGCAATGCTCTCGTCATTGTCGCGCTTGGTCAAGCCTGTGCCTTGCCATAAGACATGGCAAGGCACAAGGAGCTCAACTACGTGAGGCTAGTGCTGCCATCGATGCAGTCGGTCATATCGGTAAGCTTTCTACAAATTTTACTAAGTATTTCATTTCGGTTATTGCTTTCTAACGCCTGTTTCTTCTACAGATGGTGCAAAAGTGCTAGGTCGCCCTCGAGAGGATTCAGCAGAACGGCGCCAGGGTTCCGAGGTTGGAGGCAGAGAAGCAAAGCCTTCAGATAGCCCTGGATGCCAGTAATCAGAAGCTAAAGGAACAAGTGGAAATAAACGATGGCCTCAAGACCAAGCTGAATATGACAAAGGCTGATAATTGAAGGTTGGAGGTCGAGGCAGAGACCGAAAAGAAGCGGGCAGCCAAACTTGAATCCTCCCTGGAAAAGCAAAAGGTCAAATTCGAGGCCAAACTCCAGGCCGAAACTGACATTGCTTTCAATGAAGGGGAGGCAGAGGCGACAAACTTTATACGGCTCAGGTCCTCGTTGCAAGGGATCAAGTGTAGGAGCTCAGGTGGTTGGCCACACAAAAAGAAGTGGGAGTCCCTGAGGACCACCCTGCTTTCAAGAACCCCCCAAGTACCCGAGTTCGGAGCCAGGATCAAGCTCTGCCCCCACTCCGTCCACTGAGGCCGAGGTTCCTGCTGAAACTGCCATGATTGAAGCCACTCCAACCGCGATTGAAGCTGTTCAAGCTGAGGCTGATGCTACCACCGAGGCCACTGCTTGAAGATTTTATTTGTTGTTTCTCCTTCTTTTTGATTTGGTTCTGATATAATGATGAACAATTTATAACTACACTTTTCCTTTTTCATGCTTGCAACCAAACGCTACTTCGAAAATTGTGTGTTTGATCTCAGTTCCTTAACTGAACTCTCAACATGTTTGGGAGATCAATTTGCTTAAGTAATTGAGTTCGGTTCAATAACCGAAATCCCTCATATTTTATCTTAAGTACCCTAACTCAAGAAAACAAACTTGTATCTAAATACCAAATGTGTCCGTACTGTTAAGCTTGGTTCATTAACTGGGCTTAACAAGAACAAACTGGATTAAGTTCTTTAACTTTAAGGAATACAAGGCATTGCAATTTTTACCTGGGTGATACTATACTTTAAACTTGGTTCCGTAACCAAACATATTTCAATTCTTAACACCGAGGTACCCACCGAGTTCTCTAACTTGGTGTTTTGTCTGTGCCTTAACTATTTAAAGTTTCCCTATTTCCCTAATGCTCCGTAGTAGTTAGGTAGGTAATTGCCGAGTTCTACAACTTGGCGAGAATTGGAAGCAACAAAGAGGGATTCTTCCAAAAGAATTACTTTTATTGATTTCGAAAATTGACTACAATTTGAAAGATCAATTTAAAAATAATACTTCTTGAGGTGTATCGCATTCCATGGCCGTGGTAACTATTTACTATCCATGTTCTCAAGTCTGTATGCTGATTGTTCGGCAACCGAAATCACCTTGAATGGACCGTGCCAGTTCGGTGCCAGCTTGCCTTCATTCGGGTTCTTATCCCCGGGAAGTGTCTTCTTTAAGACCATTTCTCCAACTGAGAACTTCCTCTCTCTAACCTTTTGCTTGTACCTCTTAGCCAATTGTTGCTGGTAGGTAGCTAGGCGGATAGCTGCTGCATCCCTTCGCTCCTCAGCCAGGTCTTGCTCTCGGGCCACATTTACTTCATTTTGACATTGATCAAAGAGCTCCGACCTTAGGGTTGGGAGACCGATCTCAAGTGGGATCACAACCTCCATCCCATAGGCCAAGGAGAAGCGAGTTTCTGAAGTGGGGCGTCTTAGAGTAGTTCTATATGCCCAAAGGACACTCGGAAGTTCCTCCACCCATCTCCCCTTAGCTCGGTCAAGCCTCTTCTTGTGCCCATCAAGCACCACCTTGTTCGAACTTTCGGATTGACCATTGCTTTGTGGGTAACCTGGAGTTGAATAATAATTTCTGATGTCAAGCTCCTGGCAGAAGTTTTTGAAGAAGTTGGCGTCGAACTGAGTCCCGTTGTCCGAGACCAAAATTTGTGGGATTCCAACACTTGTGATGATGTTCTTCCACACAAAGTTTTTTTAGTCCCATTGGTGATGGATGACAACGGTTCAACTTCTATCCACTTGGTGAAATAATAATAGCCACCTCTTGTTCCCTGAAGCTCGGTGAAGCGGTCCCACAATGTCCAAGCCCCACTGGGCGAAGGGCTATGGACTGGAGAGTGGGCTTAGATCCTGTGCTGGCTGATGGATGGAGTGTGAGAACTTCTGGCACTTCTCGGATTTCCTGGCATATAGTTGAGCGTTTTTTTGCATGTAAGGCTACGAATAGCCTTGGTTAATCGCTTGGTAGGCCAGTGATCGACCTCTAATGTGGCTTCCATATATTCCTTCATGAATTTCATAAAGGAAGTCTTCAACCTTGCTTGGGTGAACACACTAGAGGTAAGGGCCGGTAAAGGATTTCCTGTAAAGCTTGCCATCTGGAGACAACCAAAACCGAGCTGCTTTCAGCCTGATTTTGTGAGCATCGTTCTTGTCTTCAGGAAGTTGATCATCCCTAAGATAGGAAATGACTAGGTTCATCCAGCTCGGACTGAGATCAACACGCAAAACCTGCCGAGGTGGTTGGAGTTCTATACTTGGTCTTTCCAATGTCTCCACCTCGACAATTCTTTTTCTCCCAGCCTCAAAAGTAGAGGCCAGGTTGGCAAGAACATCGTCATGAGAATTAGAGTCTCTGTCGACCTATTGGACTTTAATTCTCTCAAATTGAGAAAGGAGCTATTTTGCAAGAGCTAAGTAGGCCGCCGTCCTTTCGTTCTGAGCTTGGTAGTCTCCGTTCAATTGGCTCGTCACCAATTGGGAGTCACTGAAGACCACCAACTGCCGTGTCCTAAGGATTTTAGCGCTGTTGAGCCCTGCAATCAATGTTTCGTACTCAGCTTCGTTATTGGACGCCTTGAAGCCAAGTGTTAAGGCTTGCTCGATGACCAAACCCTCTAGAAATTGGAGGACTATGCCGGCACCAGCCCTTTTGAAGGTTGAGGATCCGTCGATGAAGACCTTCCATGATGAACCAAAGAACTGCTTCCAAGATTGATCTTCTTCTGTTTTGGTCACTTCATCCTTATCCTCCTAGCCCCCCAGTTCGGTATCGGGCTGGCTTAGTGGCGAACTAGGATAAACAAACTCCACAATGAAGTCTACTAAAACTTGGGCCTTTATTGCAGTTTTGGGTTGATACTGAATATCGTACTGCCGCAGCTCGACAACCCATCTTTATATTCTTCCAGAAAAATCTGCCTTTTTGAAAAAGGACTTAAGTGAATGTTCTGTAACAACCACTATAGTGTAAGTCTGGAAGTAGTGAGAAAGTTTGCGAGAAGCACTGACAAGTGCTAATGCAAGTTTCTCCAATGGTAAATACATGGTCTCGGCATCAAGAAGGATCTTGCTTGTGTAGTAAATAGGCTTTTGTTGCCTATCTTCTTCCCTGATGAGTACCGAGCTCAATGCATGATTCGAGACGGCCAGGTATAGATAGAGCACTTCTCTTTACTTCGGTGTTGACAACAAGGGTGGTGAAGCTAAGTAGATTTTGAGCTCTTGCAGAGCTCGGTAGCACTCATGAGTTTACTGAAATTTTGAACTTTTCTTCAAGAGTTGGAAGAAAGGTTGGCATTTATCTAAAGCTCGGCTGATGAAGCGATTGAGCACGACAACCATTCCAGTGAGCCTTTGAACTTGCTTCGCCGTAGTTGGATTCTGTATCCCCTAAATGGCCGAAATCTGGTCTAGATTTGCTTCAATTCCTCTTTTGGTGGCCAGGCTTCCCAGAAATTTACCGGAGCCGACACCAAACGCACACTTGGATGCATTTAGTTTAAGTTGAAATTTTTTCAGAATGTCAAACGTTTGACTTAGGTCTGCCAAGTGGTCCTGTGACCTTTCAGACTTGACAACCATGTCGTCAATGTAGACCTCCATCGTCTTACCTAACTGGGCCTAAAACATCTTAGTTACCAGCCTCTGGTAAGTTGCCATTGCATTCTTTAACTCAAATGACATCACTTTGTAATAATAGATGCCTCTAGGTGTTATGAATGCGGTATTTTCTTCATCAGGCCCTTGCATTGGAATTTGATGGTAACCTCGGTAAGCATCGAAGAAACTCATCCTATCATGTCCGACAGTCGTATCAATCATCTGGTCGATCTTAGGAAGTGGAAAGCTGTCCTTAGGACAGGCTTTGTTGAGGTCGGTGAAACAACACAGACCCTCCACTTCCCATTCTTTTTCTTGACGACGACTGTATTGGCTAACCAATCTGGTTAGTGGACCTCCCTGATTGCATCAGCTTCAAGTAGTTGATTTCCAAGTATAAAATATCTTTCAGGATCATTAGGATCGATCTAGATCTCGGTAAGATCTTCAATGCTTTTCTCTGTTGGAGCTCGGCCGACGTCCTCAAGTTCGGCTTCCTTGTCCAACTCGGCCATATGCACCTGCTTTGGTTCTGCTTCACCAGGTACTATAGCCATCAAGCACTGTTTGGTCATTTGTCGGTCGCCTCGGACCGTGATCACCTCAATTCTGCCATTCTCGTTCTCTAACGGGAACTTAGACTTTTTGGTGATGAGTGGAAGGCACTGCTTCCATATTGTGCAGCCAAGTTCTCCCCATTATTGCATTATATGGGGACGGTGCATCCACCATGAGGAAGTTAGCTAACATACAAGCTCCCTCAACTTGGACTTTTAAGGAGATTTTTCCTTTGGGATATACCGGCTTCGAGTTGAAACCCACCAGGGGAGTGTTTGCTTCCTACAAGTCTTCTTCTTTGAGACCCATCTTTTTGAAGTAGGCGAAGTAAAGGATCTTAGATGAACTTCCGGGATCCATAAGAATCCTTTGTACCTTGAAGTTCTTTAACTTCAAGGTTACAACCAAAGGATCGTTATGGGGGAGCTGGACCCATAAAGGTCCTTATATGAAAACCAGATTTTGAGTCTTTCTTTTCGAGCTTTCTTCGCAACTAGTTCTAGCTCTGCTATCATCACTTGTTTGTTGTACGAAGCCTTCCTGGCTTCAGCGCGAGCCTGATTGTACCCCTTCGGTGTGGGAACTAGGTGAATGGCATTAATGATGCCCTCCGACTCATCACTATCCTGATCATCATCGTTTTGGCACTGATGAGCTCGATTGTTATTTCTGCCTTCCTCCTTGATTTGAGACCCATCTTCTTGAAGCAGTTGAAGTAGATGAACTCGGATGAACTCCCGGGATCCACAAGAATCCTTTGTACCTTGAAGTTCTTTAACTTCAAGGTTACAACCAAAGGATCGTTATAGGGGAGTTGGACCCCATCAAAGTCCTTATTTGAAAACCAGATTTTGAGTCTCTCTTTTCGAGCTTTCTTCGCAACTGGTTCCAGCTCTGCTGTCATCACTTGTTTGTTGTGCGAAGCCTTCCTGGCCTCAGCGCGAGCCTGATTGCGCCCCTTCGGTGTGGGAACTAGGTGAATGACATTAATGATGCCCTCCGGCTCATCGCTATCCCAATCATCATCGTTTCGGCACTGATGAGCTCGATTGTTATTTCTGCCTTCCTCCTTGATGTAATCCTTCAGGCGTCCGTCCTTGACGAGCTTTTCAAGATGGGACTTGAAGGCCATGCAATCTTTGGTTCTGTGCCCATTTTGCTTGTGATAAGCACAGAACTTGTTCTGATCTCGGGTGGAAGGATCACCCTTCATTGGCTGCAGCTTGATCCTACCAAGGAATTTGTAGATTGACTCCTTAAAGACCGTGTTCACAGCCTTATAAGAGGCAACAGCTGGTTTGGTCTTCTTTCCACCTTTCGAGGTGGAAGTCAAGACCATTGCCGAGCTCGTTGAAGCCTTGTTTCGGCCTTCCCCTTCCCTCTGAGATGATTTCTTATCTTTCTTGGAGGGTTTATCCTCCTGCCAAAGGCTAAAACTTTTCCGAGCTAGGGCCTCATCTTCTTCCTGCTCGATGAATTGATTCACCCTGGCCATCAGTGCCTTCACCGTGACCACGGAGGCTTTGATGTGAGAATTATGAGACCACGCCTTTGTGTTGAAGATGATCCCTCACTTGTCCTTTTTGATTGGCTTCGAGTTTGTGGGCGTGATTGACCTTCAGAGGTAACCATTACTGCCACAGTAGTCATTGGGATCTTAGGCGTTTTGAAAACACACTTAAGATTTGATGACTTCATCAGAGGTGCAAATAAGGATCCAAGAGCCGGGGTGTCCTTTGCCACATGAATCTTGCCCCCAGCATGTGGAGTCTTCTTTAGATCAAATGGTGACACGCTCCCGAACACTAGAGTAGCTATGCGGATGATTTTTGGTGCCAATTTGACTTTGAGTGCTGCTTCAGCAATAACGATCACCTTGCGACTGTTGAATGCAACATTGATTGTTGATTCCATTTTCCCCTCTGCATTTCCAATGTAGGATTTAGTTAAAAGAATCAATAAATCTTTCCAAGATGAGATGAAGAGTAGAGTCCCACCGGGTGTGCCAAAAATTTGTACACAATAAATTCATGCATAAATAAAGAAATGCACCAAAATTCATTGGATACAAATTTCCCTCCATTTAATGGGAGGTTTTACATTCAATTTTGTGGGTACATCATACTCTCGATCATGAGAACTCATCAATCGTTAATTACATCCCCAATGGAAAACCTCTGATTATCAAGACATTGACTCAAATAAACGTACAAAGAAAATATGGGAATGAAATAAATAAATAAATAAAAATTGACAAGTTCCTGCTCTTCGCCATTGCTATCGAAAGTAGTTATTTCATTTCATTTGGATCCTCATGATCATTTCTCAATGGGGTTCATGAATTGATGAATTTGATGATGGTGATGATTTTTTTTAATATATATAGAAGTGGGCCACTCCCTGTATCTTTATTGACCCATCGTAATGGATTTGAAATGGCCAGGGCTCATTGTTGAATGAGTTGAGTTGGGTTAGTTGACCCATACTTTTTTATTATATGTGCTGGCATTGACTTTTTCTCTTTTAAGGGATTTTCAAAATTTTAAAAGGGGTTGTTTTACTTCCCTTGAGTGAAGGAACAACCTTGAGATATCCCTTATGTGCCTTCTTGTATATAACTTTTCTATACACTTCACCATTCCAATTTGATCACAAAGGTACCAGCACAAAGGATAGCACAAAGGATAAAACAAAGGACACAACACAACATATTAGAGGTGTGTTCCATATGATTTTTATCTTCTTTGAATTATATTCTACAATGTGCCATTTCAAGTACATGTAGAAAAATTGTTTTGTTGTGGTTTGCTTGAGTGGTCATCACTGAATAATCATCATGTTTCTTATCCATCATTATTTTCTTATAATTATTATTTATTTGACTAATGATGTAAATGGGCCATTTCTTTAGTTGGGGTTGATATCAATAGTGTTTATTTCCTTGATGTAGTAGTAGGTGAAGTTCTTTTACAATCCTCATTTGGACTGGTTTCTTAACCCATTCGTATTCCTCACTTTGACTAAAGAACTCAAGCCTGCTATATGAATTGATTTTTCAATCCAACTAGAGAGATCATTTTAGGTTTGGCTCTCCATCATTTTGTACTGTTATTTGGTTTCATTCAATTATTTTCAGTCAACATTTAGGCTGTTTTTTTTTTTTTTTTTGACCATTTAGAGCCATCATTTTACTGAGTTTTCAGTGTACTTATTGCCAATACCTGGGTTACATTTCAGGCCATCATAAGTGATTTTTATGACATCTAATTTAAATAAATTTCAGTTATTATTTGGGCTAAAACTCAGGATGACTCTAGTAATTTTATGGGCTGATTACAGACCCATTTTACCCAATTCCATTATCTGAACTGTACTTTAGCTCAATTTCAGGAGATATTTAGGCTCAATCTCACCAAATTTCAATCTTTATTTAGGCCGATTTTGTTTTATAATTCTGGCCCGATTTTGACCCATAAGTCCGATCTGGTTTAGAATTATATGTATGGATTAGTTCTAGCCAAACTCGAATCTGTAATTCTGGCTTGACTCGGACTATAATTTTGGCCTGGGTAAGACCCAAAATATGTCTTGTATTAGACCCAATATTCTGCTTGATTCAGACCCAAAATTTGGCCTGATTAGGACTAAAAATCTGGCCTGATTTAGGCCTAATATTCAATCTTAAATTAGACCCAAAATCTGATCTTATTTAGGCCTAAAATTTTTTGGTCTTAATTAGGCCCAAAATCTGGCCTTATTTAGGCCCAAAAATCTATCCTAAATTGGACCCAAAATCTGGCCTTATTTAGGCCCAAAAATGTGTATTAAAATTGAACTCAAAATTTGGTCTTATTTAGGCCCAAAATCTAGCCTGAATTAGACTCAAAATTTGGCCTTATTTAGGCACAAAAATTTGACTTGAATTGGACCAAAACTTCTGTCCAATTTCTGATTCATAATCAGCCTTATTTTTACTATTGTTCGGATTGATTTTCAACCCATTTATGGAAACCAATTTAGGTCAAAGTTTCACCCATTCAGAGAAATCAGTTTGGGTCAAGGTTTAAGGGTCAATGTTTAACCCATTTAGTGAAAACAGTTTGGGTCAAGGTTCAACCCATTTAGAGACACTGATTGGGTTGGCTTACAAACCTATTGGTAATGAATAGACCAATGTAGGCAATCATGCTGGAAGAGTGTAAATTTCAGTCTTTTCTTGGATTGGTTTTGGTCTATAATTCTGATTCAATTTTTGAACCATAAATCTGGTCTTGTTCAGAATTATAGGTAGAGAATAGTGCTGGCCTGACTTGAAGTTATGGTTATGACCTGAATTAGGCATAAAATCTGTCTTAGATTAGACCCCATATTTTGACCTGATTTGGACCCAAAACCGAGCCAGATTCAAGCCCAAATTCTGTCTTAAATTAGACCATATATTCTTACCTGATTTAGACCCAAAACCTAGCCAAATTCAGGCCCAAATTCTGTCTTAAATTAGACCCAATATTATGCCTGATTCAGACCAAAAACTCTGGCCTGATTTAGGCCTAATATTCAATCTTAAATTAGACCCAAAATCTGATCTTATTTAGGACTAAAATTTGATCTTAATTAGGCTCAAAATCTGGCCTTATTTAGGCCCAAAAATCTATCTTAAATTGGACCCAGAATCTGGCCTTATTTAGGCCCAAAAATCTGTCTTAAATTGGATCCAGAATCTGGCCTTAGTTAGGCCCAGAAATCTGGCCTGAATTAGACTCAAAATTTGGCCTTATTTAGGCCCAGAAATCTGTATTAAAATTGGACCTAAAATCTGGTCTTATTTAGGCCCAAAATCTGGCCTGAATTAGACTAAAAAATCTGGTTTTATTTAGGCCCAAAATCTGGTTTTATTTAAGCCGAAAATCTATATTAAAATTGGATCCAGAATCTGGCCTTATTTAGGCCCAGAAATCTGGCCTGAATTAGACTCAAAATCTGGCCTTATTTAGGCCCAGAAATCTGTATTAAAATTGGACCCAAAATCTGGTCTTATTTAGGCCCAAAATCTGGCCTGAATTAGACTAAAAAATCTAGTTTTATTTAGGCCCAAAATCTGGTTTTATTTAGGCCCAAAATCTGTTCTGGGTCAGAGCCACAGCAAATTTCAGTCTTTCTTGAACCAATTCTTGAGCCCATCTATATAGGATTTGAAAATTTAGGCTGTTTGTTTGGAGAGATTCAAGAATTTTTTTTTTTTTTTTTCATGTGAATTTGGATGTAAGGTTTCTAGTTTCTTGGGCTGTTTGGATGTGGAGTTTAGCAATATGGTGGGTTCTGGTATCACACATGCATATGACTATGTGACTTTGTGGAAACTTTCGGTTTCTAAGAGCCCATTTGCTATTATGTTTACAGACCATATGTTAGCACATTTATGCTAGTGACCCCACTATTGTTTAGACTTGGCTCAAAATTATGTGGATTAGATAATATTTAAAACCAAGTGGTAGCTGCAATTTTCTGGCTGTAACCCAGTCCAATTTCAGCAAGTGTTTGGGCTAAAATCTAGCCCAGTTTGAGGCAAGAATTCAGACTCATTTGCAACTGTTATTTTTCAGACCATTCATAGTTGTTGCATGGGCTGGTTTTCAACTTAACAATTTCAGGCTAGACGTTCAACCATTTAAAACCATTGTTTGGGTTATCTGCACTCATTTGTAACCATTTTTCTTATTATGTCGCAGCCCAGTTCAGCCAATATTTGGGCTGTCTCCTGACCCATTTAGAGCCCCAGCCTGGACTGAATTTTCAACCCATTCGCAGCCAATATATGGGTTGTTTGACAACCCAGTTTCAGCAGCGCTTAGGCCAAAATCTAGCCCAATTTTAGTCATTTGTTTGGGCTAACTTTGAGCTCATTCATGCTTATTATCCAAGTTGGTTGGATGTGAGAATTTGTAGCCCGTTTGTTTATGGAGTTTTGTTGATTGTATGAAAAAAAAAAATTTAGTTATCATTGGGCTGAATTTCAATTATTATAGACATTTTTTTGGAGGGCAGATTCCTCTATAACGAGAATCTGGATCTCCAATGGAGCATCTTGTGTGGAGGGCAGCAACTTTACAAAGTAAAGTTCTGAATCTCCATTGTAAAATGATTTGACGTAAGACCAAGGCCATTTATTTGGGGCGTATTTAGTCTTTTTAGGAGGGCAGATTTTCACTAAGGAAATCTGAATCTCCAATTGTTTTCTTCAAGCTGTTTGTGGTAGGGTAGATTTCTTTTAGAGAATTCTGAATCTCCATTTTTTTTATAGGTGCAGATATTTATATTTTTTAGAGAGGAGGGCAGAATTTCCTTGTCATGGGATTCCGAATCTCCATTTACAGAATAGCTATGATATATGAGGAAGATGAGATGATGTAATGGAGGAGATGAAATGGAGATGATCTAGTGTAGAGAAGAAGAAGAAGACATCAACTTCATTACCTCCTTCTTCTTTCCTTTTTCTCTCTCTTTCTCTTTTCTTTCTTGTTCTTTGTTTTGTTTCTCCTCTCCTCCTCTTTTCTTTCTTGTTCTTTGCTTTTTTTCTCCTCTCCTCCTCTTTTCTTTCTTGTTCTTTGCTTTTTTTCTCCTCTCACAGCAACACCAAACGAAGTCTTTTTTTTTCTCTCTCTCTCTCTCTCTCTCTCTCTCTCTCTCTCTTTACTTCTCCTTTTATTTCTCTGTTTGAGAAGTTATGCAACTTCCTACATGATGAGATCATGTAAATGGTGGGGATTTTCAAAAACTTCCCACAACAACGATCTCTATTTGAATGGGTCAAATGGCCTCTTTCATTAGATCATTTTGTGGGGCCCACATTTTAATTTTGAGGAATAAAGTTTATGTAAGGATTCAAAACTTAGACTTTTGGGATAATGTGCATTGGCTCCCACCACTTTACCACAGCTACTCATGTAGTTTTTTTTTTCTAAAATGTTTTGAAATTTTGATGATTCATGTCATTGAATCATGCTAATTTAATGGGCTTAGACCAATTTCCATTTGCATCTTTTGTTTGACAAAATTTTGACATCAACAACCCTGGCCATCAGTGCCTTCACCGTGACCACGGGGAACCGAACCAAGTTCTTCCTAAGCTCAATGCTTGGCTGTAGAGCTTGTTCGAAGGACCTGATTGCCACCCTATCCGTGGCGTCTTCAACTTGGCTATATATAGTCCAAAACCTTTTGGCGAACTGAGTAAAGTTTTCGGTCCGCCTCATCCTGATGGCCATTAGGTCATCGTCTGTCTTGGGAATGACCCTATGTGCCTGAAATTTCTCCACGAAGGAATTCCAGAGTTGCCGCCAGCTCGAAATTGACCCATCTGGAAGTGCGCAGAACCACTTTAGGGGAAGGTCTCCTAAACTGGAAGAGAAACCCTACAGTTTAGGTGACCTATATCACCCCATACCGACATCCGCTGAGTAAAATGTTGGAGATGTGCTGTGAGATCCGAGGTCCCATCATAAAGAACAAACCTCGGAACAGTAAACCTTTTAGGGAGAGAAAAGTTCCCTATCTCTTGAGAGAAGGGGGATGTGCTGAGATCCTCAGTGTTGTAAGCATTTAGCCGATCTTGGGTGAAACCGATCACCTCAATGTTCTACCGAACTGTTTGCTTGACTTGTCGGTCAAGCCATTCTCTAAAGTCATCATTGTCCTCCGGTTATTGCTTTGGCCTCTTTGAGTTATCATTTAAGTGGCTGTTACTCGAGCCCTCGTCATAAGCTCAGTTGCGCCTCTTGTTATTCAGGATTTGCCTCAAATCATGTTCACCGAAGGAGCTCGGTCGCGTCTAGGGGGTGGAACCGAGGTTGTCGTCTTTTCCTGGAGCTGCTGTCGAAGTTGACGAATCAACTCATCTTGCTTTTGGATAATAGGGTTTTGGGCCTTGATATCCGCAAGGAGTGGGTTGTTATCATCATCGCCATCAGTCCGGTGATGGGATTGATGTGACCTGGCCGAATTATCTCGTTGGGGACGCTCCAGTAAAAGATCATCTTGTCGGGGAGGTGCCGTCACCCCCTTTGAAGATGATCTTGACTGAATCTTAGGCCTTTCCGAAAAACTTTCTGCCCTAAATCTTGCCTCGATTTTCCTCGGGCTAGGGACCGGCGGCTATTGCCTTGGCAATACTGGTGGTGGTGACAGGGTCCTTGATGATCCTTCACCCTTTCTAGTTTTTGGAGGCATGGTGTTTGTGAATTTGATTTAATCCTTTCCAACAGACGGTGCCAATTGTGCGTGCCTAAATTGTTACGGACTTGTTTGGATGGATGTAAAGCTTCTTGGGAAATGTTGAATGCCTGAAACATGAAAGGGAAGGAGAAGACAGAGGTGAGAGACCCTGGCCGAGCTCGGCGTATGGCACTCCGATGCCTAAGTTAGTGTGGTCACTAGACAAAGGATGAGTGAGCAGAGAGAAAGGCAAAACTTGGAGTATGTATGTGTACCTCTTCTGGCTTAGCTTTTTGTATATATAGGCCAAGAGTCCTATGACTCTTGTCCTGGTTTCTCGGAGGTAAAGTCCCACCCAGACTTTGTCCCGATCTTTCAGGGATTGTGGATCTCGATCTTTCAGGGATTGTGGATGTAACCACCAGATAAGGATAACTCCTTATCTCTATCCGGTGCTTATCCTTATCTCTCAACATGTTTTGTAATGTGGTCGAGTCTTTATAGGAGTACAGTTGTAACTGACTAAGCGTCGGTGCTCATCTAGGTTAATCGAACCGAACCGAAGATGATATCGAGGTCAGGTATGACCTTAACATGGACGCATTCTGGCACTCTTGCCGAGATGCATAAAACCAAGACCTAGACATGCCTGGCTGGTACTTTTACCGAAACTAGGACAAATCTCGGTATTATGAAATGCCCCCACACAATCATCAAATCTCTAACACTCATTGTAGCCTCAATTTCGTTGGCTAGACCACACTGACACTTATTGTAGCACCACTTTCTCCCTCTTATGTAAACTAATGTAGATGTTTCATCCCTTAATTATGGTCGCATGACTATCATCCATGTTTGGCGTTGGTGTGTCTGACTTTGAGAACTATTGGGGAGTAAGGGGCATAAAATAGTTAGTAATCCATGCGAAGAACATTATAGTTCTCCTCTGAGCTGTCAATTGAGTACTTATATGGTGAAGGAATTTCTTTAAGCCTACAACTATTAATAAGATTTATGTCAAATTTGGCTATATTGGGTTACTTTCCTATATCAGAGACAAATAACACTTCTTCTGGAGAACTTGATAATCAATTCATGCAAATCATGAATAAGTTTTTCTTTAAAATGGCAAGGACTGTAATAGGGCCTTTAGTGAAACACAAACTGCTGCTCCTCTGATTTCTATGAGATTTGATGATTTGTCAAAAAGGCACAAAACAACGAATCAAAGAAGAGAGAGAGAGAGAGAAAATCAAACAAAACAGTGCGTCTCTTACTGATTTCTATGAGATTTGATGATTTTTTGAAAATGCACAAAACATGGAATCAAAGAAGAGAGAGAGAATCAAACAAAACAGTGAATCTAGAAAGAGAAAGAACTGATCTTGTCGTCTACCCTGTGGCACAACAAAAAGTAGAGCGCTTCAAGGCCCTCTCCAAGGAAATCCCATGTAGCCACGTGTCATCCTCCCACGAACTCACCTGCTGTCTTTTATTATATAACTAGCGGCGCGGGCCTTAAATTCATCGAAGGAAAACCCAATTTAATTGAAATTAGACACCTAGTAAACATACAAACTACATTTAATACAATTATGTATGAAATTTAAGATTGGTCACCATCTTTTGGAGAACCCATATACGTTTATGCGTTTCAATTCACGTGGCGTGGATATTTGATAGAGAGAGAGGTTAGTTGAAAGTAAATTTAAATATAAATAGGAAGTAATTGTTGGTCAAATGCATATGGGAGGCATGATTTTTTTTATGAAGGCAAATATTTTAAAAGAATCTTATATAAACAACTACATATAGCAATGTTATACATATAAAATATTATACCAACTACATATAAAGTATTTTAAAAGATATAGAAAATTAATGTTATACCAACTACACACCTGATGACACTTGATTTGGGGTTGATCCAAACAATGTCTTAAGGTCCATTGAAAGCCTTAATCCTCTCCATTTTGTTAATATAAACTCCTCACTACAAATTTCAGTTAATCATAAATTATACCATTGCTAGCAATAATCACAATTAATACCTTCATTGGAACATCTCTTTTTACCAAACCTGATCATATTCCACACCAGCCGATATATGAGCGCTATTGTGAATTTCATGATAAAAGTGATCAATATCATTGGATTATTACCAAACCTGATCATAGTACATCTTGGGGGCGTCTATGGATGATATGAAATTTCTATTTTGTGACGCCGCATTTAGGAAGGTAGATGGCAAAGCTGGATATGCATGGCTTTGCAGTTTGGAATGACAATGTTTTGGTGTTTGCAGGGTCTATCGGTGGACCATGCATCTATTCTGCTAAAGAAGCAAAGGCGAGAGCTATTCTCTCGGCCTTAAAGGTTGTCAAGAGCTATGTGCTGACCAAAGTTCTAGTTTTGTGTGATTCCATAGAAGTGGTGTAGGCTTTGGAGGGGGAGCATGACTAGGTTATAGACTCCATCTTACTGGATATTTTGGCATGGGGTGGTTCTTTTGAATTTGTAGACTTCTCTCATGTTTCTCGGAAGTGTAACATTTGCGCAGGGTTCGAGCCCTGGGCACGCCACCGCTTCCTGCGTGTGCGAAATTTCTTCATGTGCGTGCAGGCTGCTTTCCCACTTGAGCTAACTTGGGTCGCAGCCCCCCTTGGCTAGGTTACCAAAAAAAAAAAAAGACTTTGCAAAAAGGTCATATGTTTTGAGTGTGCGCAAGTGTTCGGTTGAGACCCACTCTTGTTTTGGCTTTTAGGGGTCCGTGTCATTGACTTTGTTTCATAATACAAACACAATTAAAAATGAACTTCAAATGTATTAAAATATCAAAGAAAAACAAACATATAATGAAGAAATACAAATTTAAAGTTTTGGCTTATTACTTAAAATATCTAATGAGAGTCTAAATTTTTAGATAAACATCATACTATGTTAATGCAATGAAATAGAATCATTAAATTAAAGCTAAGGCAAAATAATCACTATTAAATCTAGTTGTTGCAAAATTTTATTCAAAGAAAAGTTGAATATGGATGCATATTTGAAAAAAAAGAGGCTACTTTTTTTAAGTGGGATTTTGGAAGAAAAAGTAAAAAAAAAGAAAAGAAAAGAGTTGATCAGACTCTGGTGACATTATCAACCCGGGAAAACCCCAACTTAGGATCCGAATAAAATAGGTATATTACCTCTCTTTTGGATCCTTCAAAAATATAGATATGGATATGATCCCATGCATATAGGTTCAGAACATTTAGATATGGAATTGTGTCCTTGTATGTTCCAAATTAAGAATCCAAACAGAGGATTATTACATTCACACACAGTCACACACACGAAGGCATTTGCATATGTACATCTTTCAGGTGGGTTCCACTTGATTATCAACCCGAGTGGAGCATCAAACCTCACCCCCTCCCCCCACCCCCCCACCCCGAAAAAAAATTCCAATATGTTATGGATCCTCATGGGCTAGATCGATGAACATCTTTTCTTTTCTACTTTAAAACAATAAAGTTATGGGCCACATATCTAGGTTCTTTTATCCTATAAAAGATCAAGGGATTAAAGGGATTGGATTGACTTGAAACTTCTATATATATAATATGTGACCGTCTCATAATTGCTTTTGCAAAACAAACAATGCAGTGAGAAGCAAACGGTTGCTATCACTATCAAAATTACATTAGCAAAACAAACAATGAAGGGGGAAGCAAACCAATGCTATCACTAATATGAGCAAAGGTATAATTTCAACATGCAAGTAACATCTTATAAAAAAACATTAAAAAAATAAAATAATTACCATTAGAAAAAGCTAACATGTTATCAGTGAGAAAGTTTGAATAATAATGCACTCAAGATACAATAGACATTCATGTTATCACAATTACATGAGCCAATGTGATCAATTTGGGCCCTTGATATTGTGAGCCAACCAATTGTTTATCGTGAAAGGAGATGTGTTAAATTTACCCCACATTGGTTCCCACAACTTGAATAGACATATGCATTGAACAATATTAATACAATAGCGCCCATGAAATAAAATGATAAAAACACAGCTTACAAGTAGTATGGCAAGAACTTGTAAATTATCATTTTCATCCAACACATGTTTATAGTGGGGCTATAATTTAGTAAAACCATAGCTAACCATGCAGTGGGGCATGCGAACTGAAAACGGTATATAATATGTAGGAACATATGTGCATAATTCATTGATTAGGTGAGCCCACTATAAGGTAGTGTTCTAATGTGGATCAATTGCAATTGAAATAGATGTGGAGTTTAATTATGTGATATGTAGAAACGTATGCAATTAATTGGTTGATGATTAGGTGGGCCCACAATAAAATGTGGATGAAAGGAAATCTCAATTCGATGTGGCAATTTAATTTTCCGTATGGGATTAATTGGTTGATAATCAATAAGATAAGTGTCTTAATGGCTATGGAAGAAATGATAATTTTGGCTAAAGATTAGATGAAAGAGTGTATCTGTGGTTAAATAAGAAACATATTAGATTAGGGAATTGAATTTTCCTATACTAAAGGAACAAAGTAATAACCATAATCTGAAAGTAATAACCATAATCTGGAAATGTGTTCAAAATTTAATTGAATCAATGTAATTTAAAGGGTTAACTGAATTCAGGACATTTTAATTAGTGGAGAAACTAAAATTTAGCCTTTAAGTGTTTCTTGCACAAAAATATGCCCCATAGTCTCTGAACAACTTGTGACTTTAGTTCAGCCAATAGTCTCTGAAGTCGAAACAGCTCGTGAATTATTTCAGCCAAATAACTCACTGGAGTTGTCGTCACCAATATCATTATCATAATTAAACTTGTATCATATCTACTGTCACCTTATCACACTTTAACAACTTTTACTGCTCTTTGTATGCCAAATCATAGCTAGAACTGGTTGGTTGGTCTGAGACTGGCCCAAGTTGACACAACCTGGTAAATTAATGGGGCCATGAAAACCAGGTGCAGACAGGCTCTTGGGAAAATCAAGACTGGATCTCCAAGTTAGACATGGTGTATGGTGAAACCATGAAACTAGACTTAGTTTCATGGCCAGAACTGGTTCCCAATTTTACAAATCAAGTTCCAACAAAACAGTAACAAGAAGTTCTTTCAGGTCCACCAGACCTCTGAGTCCTGTGGCAAACAAACTAGCAAGTAACTAAGCATTTGGCAAAGTTCCAACTTTACTATGCATCCAATACGTGTTGAACTATTGTATCGATTAGATAGCTCTGAAAAAAAAATCAATATAGAAAGAAGAAACTAAAAGGGCATATAAAAAAAGAGACCCAGGATTATTTTACTGTCGACATCATATTTCCTGTATTTCACAAGTTTGTGTCCTCATATTGCTAACTCAAATTCGACTCTGGGCAATAAATTTTTTTCTCCTGTTCATACATAAAATCAGAAATATTTGAAAAGGTTATAGCAATCTTTTCAATTGTAAAAAACTGGTTTTCCTTCAATGACTAACCAAAATACCAAGTAACACAACCACTATTCAATATGGAAGAGGGTAACAATGTTAGTTTTATGGTCTCAATACCAGTATATGATGAATAAATTGATTAATTTCTTTATTTATCAATATATATATATTATTGCTTTCCTTTCATGAGATGAATGGTGTTTTATTACTTGTTTGCATATAACTAATACATATGACATAATGGTTCATGAGATGAACCGGAGTCCACAAGTATACTAGATGTAATACATGTGTGTGGATGAGATCCACATACATGAGATTTGTATTGCAAATCTTATACTTAAATATATCTTCACAACCAGTGATGAGATTGGGCATCTCATCTGACAAGGTTGCAGCACTTTGATGACTATGAGATAGTATGATTTGTCTCGATCATCGGAATGTAAGATTCTGGATCATGGTGCTGGTACATTAGATGTATTGAAGGACCATGAGAAACACCTTATATACACCGTCTTTATTTTAAGGTCTGCTCTCATAATTCCCTCGCAATAGGCTCATAATCCTGAGACATTAATGAACTCAAGTTTCTATCTATTCATTTGCTTTGAGTCACCAATGAGTGAGGCCAATTGTAGGTCAACACCTCGGTGATTTGGGTAGGCGGTAGTAGAGCTGTGGGAACATTCAATGGTCAAGATGGAATCTATCTTTAATATCCCCTTGTGCCAATTAATGGATTTATCATTGGTTAGTGCGCACCCATTCCAATTAAGAGTTAATTGGATCGGTACCAAATGATCATTATAATTAATTGGGGCTCAAGGATAATAAGATATGGATCTAATTTGGTGGACATGTCCAATTGATCCATGGATATAGATGGAGGGGCCTACTTGTGGTAATGTGGAAGTTTAGGGTCTTCATTGTAATTTATTCCTAAGACTGGAGTGCAATTGCATTTATATAGTGGAGTTATTTGCAATTAACTGTGGGCTCGGATTGCACATGAGATGTGGGGTCGCGTGTCCCAGTTGAAGCCAGCTTTCTAAGGAATCCCTAGTAGTCCCCACGCTAGCCCAAGTTATTAGAAAGATACTAATTCTACTTGAACTCTAAAAGGAAGGTTACTATTTCTATTTGAAGTGAGACTTCTAATAGTGGTAATGGTAAGCTACTAATTATTAATGGAAGTAAGACTTCTATTTTAATTAGAAAGGAGAAAGCTACTAATTGTTGTGGAAGTGAGACTCTTATGGCAACTAGCAAGGGAGAAGTTTACTATTTTGTAATGGGAGTTAAACTTCTATTTCAAATAGGAAAAGAGGTGGAATGGAGGGCTATATAAAGAGGAACAAACCCCTCTTGGACGTCCATAATACATAGAGCAATTCCAACCCCTTTGTGCAAGTGTTGCACAAGTTCTCTTCCTCTCTAAGTTCTTTTCTCTTTCTCCTCTAGTTCTTTAGAGTTACTACTTGGGTTTTTCTTGGAGATTCCACCATCTTCTTGAGAAAAGAGATCTAATACGAGTCATAGCGTGGAAGATCAAAAGGTGTTGGAGATTCTGATTTGGTTAGTGAATGTGTTCATCATCAAAGAAAGAATTCAAATTCTCCGTTAGACCACAACTAAGCTCCAAAGGTATATCTACATCCTTGTATGCTGTAGATTTCGTGGTTGCATGTTTAGGTGTTGTTTTCTAACTTCTAGATAAGATATATTGCCGTACATGATTTATGAGTTTGAGGGATTGCATCCTGGATTGGGTTTTTGATTGCCTTCTAGATAGTTGATCCCTGCATCAAGTAGGTCAAAAGTTTTTGAAACCTATCTGAAAGGCCCACCTATATTCCAGCAAACAAGAGAGTGCCTCAGTCTAAATCAATTTTACTCATAACCTACCAACTTTAAGACATAATTGGACAAGCAAAAGACAGAAGCTCATTACTTCTCAGTTTCCGTGTTAAGAGAGTAAAGAGCTTTGATGGTGAAACCTGATTCCAAGCTGCAAAACATGCATCAATTCATACTTCCCATGACCCTTGTAGATCACTTCTCCTAACCTCTTCTGCTCATTTAAAGGCCCATCCTGGAACACTGAAAATTCAGATTCCAAAACAATATTGTTATGGTCAGGAATTGAAGCCTCAACCAGCAAATCACCATATTTCGTAGAGAACCAAATTGTACTTTCCAATTGGCTGTGAGCATTATCTAAGAAAGTGTCCAAATGTCTAGGGCACAGAACTTTGTGCTCATTGCTCATCAATTCTGTATTTCCTCCATTGTCCAATGTAAAAACACCAGTTCGAACATGTGATTTCAGCCATTCAAAACTCACATACAGAGGATAATATCTACAATTCCAAACAATTGTACATTTTTTCCATCTTTCGCAGAGAATACCTCCATTTGTGAAGTTTAGGACTTCACAACTGTTAAGAGGTACTTCATCAACTAATTTCCTCCAATACTCATAACTAGAAGCCCACAGCAAAATTCCCTCACCACACATCACTTCGCTTGTCCAATGCCCGGCTTGTCTATCATGGCCATTTAACAGTTCACTTCTCCACCAACCTTCATGAACAACTCCATTCCCATATCCCTTCCTTCCATATCCATGCATCTGGTTCATCACCCATTGCCCTTCATAGCTCTCCCCATTACATTCGATAAGAAAATCATACCCATTTATGCAACTACCCTGAATGTAACCCACATAAATAGCACTCGAGGGCTGTGGAATTTTACCTTTATCTGATAATTTGCCTGGAGATAGAAGACCTTGGTAAAGACACCCATCATAACAGACACACTTCCCTATCCCCTTAGGCCAATTCCTAGTATAAAAAAGCACATATAAATCCCCATTCTCTTTCAATCTCTCGACTAAACCTTCTTTAGCTTCTTTCCCTTTCACCTTGTTCAAAGAGACGTCACCTCCATTTTCCTCCATGGACAAGGATAAAGAGGTTCTTGAATTCAAGAAAGTTGTATTTGGGTTCCTTTTCTATATGAAAATGGAGTGTGATTCACATGAATAAATACAGAAAGAGACGTGAAAGCCAGAGCATGTCACTTTGAAATACATGTGATCAGAGATGTTGAAAAGATTTCAAATATCAACGGTGGTGGGTTCATAGTTCTTACAATCAATTCTACCAAAATGATGGTCTCCAGAACTAGAAACAAAAGAAATTGTCAAAACAAGAAAGTAAAAGGAATCAGGTGCCACCTACGTTTTCTTTTCTTTCATTCTAGAACTGCCAAACTACAAAATTATGAATAAAATTAGATTGATATTTTTTCAAAGACATTATGCACATTGGAAAACAACAAGAAGTCAACAGTGTATGGGGAGATAATTTTGTCCATAACATCTTGTTTCAAAGTTACTAGCATTTTCCAAACAACAGCATGCAATTCCTACAACCCAGCTATAATGGTATTGAATTATCACAAAACCCACATCACTTAGTAACCATTTTCAATCTTTCTAAAAAAAACCACCTCATTTACTCAATTTTCTCCAAAAAAATAAAAATAAATAAATAATTAAATTTAGCGGAATCTCCTTCAGGTTATGTTTTTTCCACATGGGTCGGTAACAGTTCTATTGAATACACACAAAACACATTGTTCCTTGGAAGAAAACGACAAGATTAAGGTACCTTAGACCAACCCCAAAAGAGCTATTTGAACTTGAATTGAATGGAGCTGCAACAGATGTAGATAGAATGGAAAAAAGAAAGGATTAAAGGACTAACTAATCAAGATTAGATGATTGTAAGCTTGCCTTGGATGTTTTAAGAACTTGGGCTGCACCTTGTGGCAGAGATTATAAGTATCTCATACATTTTCTTTTCTGGGAGAGGTGGTCAAAGAATCCGTGAGAGGATCACTGTCATTTGCAAGAACCTTTGGCGCCAGAAATGGCAGTTTCTGCCACCAACCAACCAACCATTTTGGGGAAAGCAGAATTGGCAATGTTTAACCAATGCGCTTTACCTTGTTTGACAGGTTTTTTTTTCCTTACCTGAGCAAGGGCCCTGACGCGAGAGAGAGAGCCCGGATACATATGGAAAGGCGGTTCACTCAAATGGATAAGACGACCGCAAAAGTCGAAAGAAAGGTTATACAAGTGGAAAAGAAGCCCACACTAGTAAAAAGTGGTGACGTATCCGAGGTTCAAACCTCTACATCAAGGTAAGAACTCACGCTCCATACCACTGGGTAAGGAGCCGTTCTTAAACTTGTTTGACAGTTGACACCTCGGCAAGGTAATATATGTCATTTGAAGATTTTAGTGGGGCCCACCGTTGGCAGCCAATGGACCTGAATCTAGCCCAAGTTTGGTCAGGGTCTGGGTCCAATTAGTTGGGCTTGGACATGCATTTAGGTTTGATGGGCTAGGCCCATTTCAATTGCTAAAGTTGGAAAATGGGCCACATCTAGGCTTATGATCATAAGCTTGATGAGCTCTTGTTTGGTCCATTATGTATCTTTTTAGGGAATTTTACCAGAAAAGTGTGCTTAAACATGTATTTGGCCATTTTAAACACAAATACACGTATTTTCCCATTTTGGTGTTCGTACTGACATTTTGGACGGTTTTACCCCCTATTTGTGTGGACGACATCGTCATCGAATTTAACCTAACACCCCTCAATCGAACGATTTCGGTCTCATTCTCTTCCCCAAATTTCTCCTCTCTCGCCTTTTCTCTCTTTCTCTTCTGCTCCTTTCTATCTCTTTCCCTCATCCTGCGTTCTGGCTCATGCTCTCCACTCCGCTCCCTGCTGCCTAAGAAACTCTGGCCAGATCCTCCGGCAGAGCTCCTTCGACTCTTGCAACGTCATCTTCCATTTGAGATTTCTTTGAAGGTGATTTTCTCTGTTCTCTCTTCTACATGGTCTATTTTCTTGTTTTCTTTTCATTTTCAGTTTCTAAAACTGTTGGAACTGTGTTGTTCTGGAGAGGGGATTTATTTGGGGTATTTGCAGAAACCTCTTATTTCGAACCTCTTGTTTGGAGTAAGAGGTTGCAACTATAAGTGGTTTCTTCAAATCATTTTCAGTTTCTACAACCGTTTCTATAAATGTTGACAAACTCTTATTTCCAACCTCTTATATTTGGAACCTCTTATAATTATGTTGGGTGGGTTCTCTCCAAAACTCCCAAAATCATCATACAAATAGAGAGGTTGTTGAGGAAGGAGTCCATTGGGAGGCAGTTGAGGAAGCACTCCATTGGCAAGCATTTGAGGAAGGAGCATAACTAGAGAATCCTACTTCTACTGCTCTTCTGGATTCTTGAAACAGTTGCTATTGTCAAGGTTTTTTCTTCTTTTCTTTTCTTTCTAGAAATTTACTTCTGTGTATAATGTAAACTTGCATCTGATATGTTTCTAAACTGTCTAACGTTATTTATTCCGCAAAGGTATGATGTTTTTTTATATTATTGATGAAAAGATAATGATTTTGTTCAATTCATTTCGCTTTTTATTCCTAACCTATTTGCTATAATTTTTTCCCTCTTCGGAGATTGCCCAATTGCTCAATCAAAGTCTCCTAAAATTTTGGCTTAGTTCCCACGTGCAATGATCATTAATTATTTTTCTTCTTTATATCTATTTTTATAGTGTATAGATGTTTAATTGGCAATGTATGGAGATACCTATGCTTAGCATGGGTTATTGTGCTAGCAATTCTTATAAAAGTGAAATTAATGAACTGACACTCTAGTTGTAATAAATAACAATTCAATATATGTCAACCCTTATGCCAACGCACTCTTAGTTGAGCGGTATCAAACACTTTAGAGCCTTTCTGGTTTCAATCATTTCAATTTTTTTATTTTTTATTTAGTGTTTGTGTCAACATTTGGAGAGTTTTAAGTGTGATCCTCCTATGTGTTATTCATGAATGTTCAAGGGCATAAATATGGGGAGTTAAAAGATAAGATTCACCAACTCCATCAATTATCGTGTTCTCTTAGACAGAAATATAGGTCCACATCAATCCCCCTATTCCAGGAGGGAGCAGTAAAGTAAGATTTCTATATACCACCACAATGATTGTTGCATTACCCTGACAGTTCGAGCTCGATTAAATAAGGGGTTAATGATAGGTTAATACTCGAAGCCCAAACCTAACCTCCTAGGGCCAGGTAAGGTCCTAGGCCCTTTGGCCCTTCCAGGGACTTGGCCCATTCATTCCCCGGCAAGGGTTGGCCTAGTCCCTCCCCCCCGTTGCCCCCCCACCCACCCACCCACGCCGCCGGGCTTGTTTGGCAACTCTAGTAATTTAATCAATTAAGATAAAGCCCCCATTTTACAAATGGATGGCCCACGAAGAGGTTCTTTAATTCAAGAATTCCCACCGTATTTGGAATAAGAAGATAAAAAACCTAACCTCATTTGTCGAATAAAAGACAAGACAACTCCACAATGACTAAAAATAGTCATAAATCTTCCATAATAAACAACTAAAAACAAAACACCATAACTTATATTTTATATTTTATTCAAATTAATCTTTACCTCACTAAACTCCATTACGTTTGCTCATGTACAACCACAAGGATAGAGTGAGATATGTTTGACTTTTACACACGGATTTGAAGTAATGCATGTCTTACCAATGGTCACATACTGTGCGGTGTCTGCAACCTAATACCATACTTTCCTGTCTTGTCACGGACTAATGAGCTCTTCAAAGATACGGAGTTAATCTCGTTTGGTTTCTGGATTGTTTATGGATGAAAGTATGATTGTTTTACGGGAGTCAATTACTGAATAACATGTACACATATTTAATGCATGTCATTATAGACTTATTGCCAATATGTTGCCGGAGATGCAAGATGAATAAAGAATCTAACAGCTAGCATAACGATATCGTTTTCACGATACTTTGGAAAATTAATTATAAATTGATGTCTTTTTATCGTTATCACTGTTTATGCATCTCAATACAATGCGACTCATTATTTACTAGTTGAAAAACAAAATGAAAGAGTAAATAAGAAATTATTCTAACGAAATCGTTGCCATTCCATTCACAAAACTCAACTATTTGATTAGAATCATGAGAAGTTTACCAAATAAATTGGCATGAAACCTGTATTATCCTTTGTTCCGTTTGGTTGAGTATTATATGTTGGGGATTTTACCAGAAAAGTTCCAGTAGACTCATTGTAGAGTAAAATGGACTTAAAAGATATGAAATGATCATACTAGTCACAGGGGCCCTTCTTGATTCATTTTTTTTGTTGTTTCGCCGAGCGGCGATATCCCTGCTCACCACCATATACAAGAGGGGAATTGCCCGCTCGTTTTTTCTTCCTCCTCATAGTTAAGTAGTTTCTTATTCTTCATAGTTATGCGGTGACATCCCTACTCACTCATTTATTCTTCTTCTTCCTCTTCCTCTTCCTTCTCCTCCTTCCTCCTTCCTCCTTCATCCTCCCTCCTCCAACTCCTTCCACCTCTACCAACTAATCAATTTCCCCATATATCCAACTTTCATGGCAATACTCTCGCTGTTACAAGGATTAGTTCTGGCCTGCTACTGCCTACTCTGAATAAACTTTAGATGGCCCCATCCCATACAAGACATACAAAGCTTGATTTTGGCTTGATTTTTAATAGCCTGGATCCTCCTGGGGTTGAAATTTGAATGGTGAATTTCCACATGAATGCGTCCAAGTGGGTTGGGGAGGAGATAAAAGTTATAAGAACTAGCTGGAAGTCAAACTTCTCTGCAATGGGCACATCAGTCCTAAGTCCTAACCGATTCATTCTCCAGTCTGTCTGGGTCCAACAATGAAGTCAAATGACATTATAGAAAAGCTATAAAATAAAATAGGTAATTTTACAAAAAAAGTGTCCCTGTACATGTATTACACTGATTAATTTAATCACAAATACACCAAAATACCCATTTTGGTGTTCGTACAGGGAGTTTATGACGGTATTACCCCTACTATTTCGAACGACATCGTTTAGAAAATCATTCTGAATCAGATGCCCTGCATTCACTAATCGAACGAAATCGTCCTCATCTCCTCCCCAAATTATTTCTCTCCCGCCATTTCTTCCTTCCTCCTCTAGCTGTTGTCGCCTCCCCTCTCCATGCTCTAGCTCTCTTGTTCCCTCACCCTCTCTGCTTCTTGCCCTCTCATTCCCTTTCCCTGAAGCCCCAACTCCTGCCCATTCCATCCGCTCCCTGTTCTCCAAGCGACTCCGGCCAAATATTCTGGTGGAACTCCCGGCGACTGCTCCAACGCCGGTATGTGGCCATAAAGTACCCGTTCAACTGTGTGGAATCTCTTTCCCCCTTTTTCTCTGCGTTTCACATGGAGGTATAATTTTCTTCTTTTGTTTTTATGTTGTAGATGCAAAGGTTGATATTTCTGAAGTAGATCCTGAGAAGCCTGGCTCGAGTATTGGAGAAGTAGAAAGCCTCCTTCAATTTGATAATTTTTTCCTTTGTAAAGCATCCTTCAGTTTGGTAATTGTTTCTTTTGTTTTCCCCCTTGTCTTTAGATGTGCAATGCCTCTAGTTTTCATTAGATTTTACTAGGCATTGATGGATTTCTAAAGTCTTTCTTGTGGCATTATTATGATTTTGGTTCCATTGTCACAAGTATTCAATGAAAGATTATATCTGGAAACTATGTGGTGTCTACAAATTTGGGGTTTTTCCTGTCGCTTGATGTAATCGCTAGGACACAAGTAATTTTCAATAAATCTTTCCACTACCCATTACACATAATGCAGTCGTCAGACCGTGTAAACTTTAGTCCAATTAGATGCCCGATCACTACTAGAAGGCTGAGACTTGCTCCAAAAATGTGGTTGACCAATGCTAGCAGATCCCTTATTCCAAACCCCCTGCATTCTCATATTTTGACTTATCCTGACTCTCAGACCAACCTCCACTCTCACCTTCTACTTTGCTCTAACCACCTGCTTGATTTCCCCAACCCACTGTTGGTTTATCCTTTTGTCCACTTGCATCATACCATCCCCGTTTGAATTCCATCTGCATCTGTCGTATTGTTCCAATAATCTTCTTCGTTTTTATTGAGTCCTTCATTCTCAGTACCAGAGTCATTATCCAATACATCCAATTCATTTGCCTGACTGATTTTATTGCTTTGGACCTCCACCGCCTTGACCCAATAAGTTGTTACATTTTCAGGGCCACCTTTCCCTTGGTTCCAAGAACTTTGATGGCCACAAACGACCCCTTTACCTCTGTCCTGGTTGCTTTCTTCTGTGCCCATCAAGTCAACATTTTGGCCATTCCAAGCATCCTTTCCACACACACTTCCATTGTTCCCATCTTCCAAAGTCTTTTCTAATTTTTTATTATGGATATGCTTGATCAGTACTTGCATTTCTTTTCTCCCAACCACTCATCCCATTAGTAGGATAAAGTCCCTGAGTTTCACGCCCGAGTTTATCTTTGCCCCTTTCACTTGCAGCTTCCCAAGCACCTGCTTGATCTCCAAGTTGGACATTTACCATTTGAGATTTAAGTCGAGGTGATTTCCTCCATTCTCTCTTCCACATTGTATATTTTCTCATCTTCCTTCCATTTTTAGTTTCTATAACTGTTGGAACTGTGCTGTTTTGGAGAGGGGATCTTGTTTGGGGTAAGAGGTTGCAACTACAAGTGGTCTTTTCAAATCATTTTCAATTTCCAGCAATGGGTGGATAGAAGCCTTCCAATGTTTGCTATTTTGGTTTCCGCCATTCTTGTTTCTAGACTGTTTCAATTTGTCTCTGTGAGGGTATCTAGCTCATATACTCTCTTCCTTCCCTTCTTTTTTGCGGTTGGGCTTGTTGGTTTGAATTCAAGGGTGTTTATCTTACAATTCCCATTTGAAAAGCATCCCAACCTTAGAAACAAACCATAATATATGGTATTTCTCCTTAAATAGTACAATTGAAAAGACTATTGATTTCAGTACATTCCGTGCAAAATTTTTTGTGAGGAAGACACCTGGAAGCAAATGTCCAACTATTTGTTTATCATATATTGTCCCAAAGCAATATATAAAATGACATACCTGAACAAGTTAAGATAGCTATTAGGCCAAGGCCAAATGAAGGTTCCCAAAATGATATGAATGAAAAAGGAAAACAAACGAAGTACAGTTAGAACTGTTGAAGACAGGAAGGAGGAGTATGACAGAGCACATGCCTGTATGTTCAGTAGCTCAAGCAATTTGAGCATGGAAGGTTCATCTTCTAAGAGTTTAACTGATTGAAGGAGATTGTGTTTGAGCAGAGTCGATGATGTTGCTTACAGGAACAACACAGATGAGACCGAGAAAAATACCACCAAGTACAACACCTCCCGAGTTTCCAGTTTTCGGGGATAAGGAAAAGGACCGTAGCGACCCTGATTATGACTATAGTTCTGATGGGTATGTTAGGAGCCTCCCACCCAATCAGATTTAAGCTTCCTCCAGCCTCCTCCATTCATTCAGCATTAAAGTGGTTTTCTTCAGTTCGGTCAGCTGTCGAGGGCTCAGATGCCCATGAACTACAGGCCTTCCAATACAATCATGAACCGTGAATGTGCAGTTGGACTGAATCAGACTGCACAGGGATGTAGTCTATTTGCAATGGCCTAGCCCAGCCATGATGTCTGCACACTCTAATGTCAGTTTCAGACATACTGTTGCCCAGGCTCCCTACTAACAACCTCTAAGCTTTGACTATTTGAAGAACCATTAGAAGACAGGAGAGTAATGTAACAATTATTTGTTCTGTATAGTAGGTAAACTGTTCAGATTTTTTGCAACTCTATTTCTATTTGTTTCTAGGAGTTGGTATTCCTTCCTTGACCTTTCAATACTTTGGTTTATGAAACACTTTTACTGCCCAAACAAACAAAGGGATAGAGAGGGCAGCCGAAGACGCCCAAGAGGATCTTGAGGTCACATTTGTTATGGAAGAGGGGTGGGAACTGGTTCTTTAGCCATTTTCTCCATGACTTTTCTGTCTTTTAGGTGTCGCTCAAGCCTTCTTCGTTGAAGGGTTCTTCTGATAGAGGAACAAGACGGCCTATTTCTTTTTCTTTTTCTCTAATCCTGCTTGGTGTTTCTGTATGTATAGTGGCTTGGGTCGCGTTGCTTTTGGTATGGTTGGGTAGTTATTTTTAAGGCTTGGGTTTATGGTCAGTTGGTGTCTGGGTACAAGAAGGGAGGGGCTTTCAAGGGAGGCAAAGAGCAAGTGAGCGAGAGGTTGAAATCTTGGTTGATTGGATTTTTTAATGATGGTTATGGTTTTGTTGATTAGTTACGAGTTGGAAATGAGGAGTCAAGACTGTTCGTTGTGATTATAGAAATAAATAATGGCCATTTAATGCAATTATGGGTTTCTTATGAATATGGTTTTATTGAGTGATGGATCATAGGAAGATTACTGTATTGACATTTGTGAAGATTTGATTATGATAATTTTGAATATTTAAATAAGGGCGAGTTGCGAAAATGCATCTCTTAGACTACAAATACAGAGAATAAAAAACATTAACAAAAGGTGTTAAAAATAATTCGTATTATTCTATGCATTTTGGTGGTTTTGTGGTCCGATCTAAGAGCTTGATGTGAGAGTAAAAAATGGATCTAACAATTTGTTGATGTGAGAGTAAAAATGGATGAACATTCCATCAACCGTCACAGTTTTAACCCTGCTTCACGATGCTTTGTTGTTGAAATGATAACATTATGTTTTTAGTAGACAATGAACAAAAGTCTATCCGAAGCAATAAAAAAACAGATTACGCTATGTCCTACCAATGATTGTCACTATACTCGACTACTAATCAGACATATAAGCTGCTCTTATATATATTCCTAGATAAACTATTTTCCTGCTATCTTTGCAGAGTTTAAGGGTCCTATAAATATTGATTTGTTTAGTGTGCTAACTTTCAGATTTCTAATGATTACAGATGGAGAATCTTCAGCCAGGTCCTTTGGATAAATCAGTTTTATATGATCAAGATAAACATACTTCTGAACGAGTATGGAACGGCAAGGTGAGAATAATTTCATTCCTTGAGATTCTTAGTACATCGTTAAGCTTGTGCACAAATCATGACAAAGGTAAAAGATCATGTGTTATTTTTGTAATGCAGGAAGCAGGCCCACTACGCTGCATCCCAACACCCAATCATGACAGTTAGGAAATCAATGATCGAATGTGGGATCTAATTCGCCAGACTGGGCTAGAGCAACTGGTAAAGATAAGTTGAACTAGATCATGGCCTAATAACTGGCCTGGTTGAGAGGTGGAGGCCAGAGACAAACACGTTTCACCTCAATAGTGGTGAGGCCACCGTAACCTTGGAAGATGTTGCTTACATCTACGACCTTCCCATTGATGGCCTGCCAGTTAATGGCCGCACCTTCTTTGACCCCTTGACCATGGTGAAAGTCTGTGAAGAGCTGCTAGGGTTGGTGCCAGACATGAACTATGACTGCTATGGAGTGCAGATTAAATTCACCTAGCTTAGGGAAAAATTTGGACAGTTACCCAAGAGTCGACCCAAAGACCAAGATGTAAGGCGGACACGTACTTTCCTATTTTGTCTCGTTGCAGGTCAGATTTTTTGGACCTCCTCGGGTACTAAGGCTCCAGCCCATATTTTAGAATTATTCCGGCATTTTGAGAAGCGGTCTTGGGGAGCTACATGCCTTGCAAATTTATACAGGGGCCTTGCGAAGGTATCCACCTGCCAAAAGAAAGGAAAAGCTGTGAAGACCATCACGGGTCCTCTAAAACTGTTGCAGGTAAAAGTTAACACTATATAGTTCTGCATTCATTGCGGTCATTTTAAGATCATTTTATGATTCTCTACTTGTAAACATCAATGTTTCCTTAAGGACAGGTGTGGGCATATTCGCGCATGACAATTGGGAGGTTGATTCGTCGAATAGGTGACTAGACCAAGGATGTAGAGTTTCCTTTTCTCCTGACATGGTACAACAGATTGCTGCCCCACCATTTCCAGACGAAAGTCGAGGAAGCCAAGCGACAACTGGATATTATGGAAATAGATGCCGCAAGTATGAATGTTTAAATAACAACCAAACACCATTAGAAATCAATGGGAGCGTTGTAATCATTTAGCTTCTGTGACTGACTGGCGAACCTTTCTTTTTTTTTTTTTTTTTTTTGTATTTTGGTTTTATTCCTCCATTACGATCCCAATCTACTATGTGTTATTCCAGTTCAACTGGCTTCCATACCATGAATATGAAAATATATTGGACTACATCGACGCTTCCGGTCGAACACGGCATTGATTTGCTTCTGGATTGTGGAGCGGCACTGTCTGGATATAGTAATGAAACAGTTTGGGTTACAACAAACTGTGCCACCCCGTTTCCTAAGGCCATTTCTGCGAACGGAAATTATCCCAACGGGTGAACATCGACGTGAGAAACTACGTGCTGTGTATTTTGGCGTCTGGAATAAAAGAATGGATGACATAACTTACGGAGTAGATGGTGATGCAGGCCCACACAATGACGAGTACTTTAAATGGTATAGAAACATCACTCGGCTACGCATCGGTCGTCCTACTCCCGGACATACCCAAGCTGACCTGAATTCAATTTTATTCCAGGTAATTTCATTTGGGTTCTCCTCTGCAAACCACTCACCCACGTCATTTTGCGCTTTCTGTTATTTTCATTCTAACTTCTAACTGTGTTCATATCTGCTACTCTAGGTCTTGAAATTTACAGAACGACTCCTGGCATCATGTGATGTAGCCAAAGATTTAGAGGGAAAGGCTGCTGATTTATCAAGACTGATCGACGGTGTGAGAGCAGAAGTTGTCCAGTTTAAAGATGCATTTATGGCAGATTTTAAGACGTCCTACTTAGCTGATGCAAATGTCGCTGTAAAGGGTGATGCATCCCTGAAGGTACCGTATATATTAGCTCCACTTGACACTTTCTTTCAATCCATACATTGGAGTTTTTCTACTAACTCGTCTAGTCATTCGATAGATGGACAAGGGAGATCAGGCAAAAGAAGATCCCATCAAATCGTCCAAAAAATGCAAAGGTAAAGTCAATCAAGAAGACTTCCCCACCAGTCCATTCAAACCCAGCAGTCCGGTCGCCACTCAACCTCCCAGAAGATCCAAACGCATAACCGGAAAATCTAGTAAACTACCCGACGTATCCAAACACATAATTCCAGAGAAGCCCAACGAATCCATGGGAGCCACAAGTTCGATTTCGCTATCACCCCGAAGGAGTCCTAGAATAGTCCAATCCCATAAGAGTCCAATGTCCCCTATAAAAATCAGAAACCCAACCGATGCGAAACCCTCTAGTACTCCTTTTATTTCCAACCCATACACTTCACAAAGAAGCGTTGGTACCCCATCTCCGGGCCTGGTTAAGTTTGGTATAGGCCTGTCCCCATTCAGTGAGATCTCATCTATGATTATGAATGTCAAAGCACGCTATAGAGAGCCAAAACCCCCGCTATGGATGGCTGATTACACTATCGGAGCGTGGTTGAGGAATCCACAGTATAAGCTAACGATGGAAGAACTTGAGATACTAACAGTATTCCGGAATGAATTTGCTGACATAGCAGGGTATTTTCATATTTCCAACTACCATGTATCCCTTGTATGCATTGCGTGAACCAAGGTTGTTTATTATCCTGTTTCATTGCTGTCTACTACCAGGAAGGCAAAGTTACAGGAATGGTGTACACTAGTAACTGCCACAAACATGTATAAGCTACTAAGAGGAACATGGATGGACAATTAGGTTAGTGTCTGATTTCCCCACCTAATTTGTATTTACATTGGACTAAGATTTTGATGACTTGACGTGTGTTCCCTCACACATCTTTGTCCCATTCTATTGCTGCAGACCATGCACTATTGGTTTGGGATATTAAAGACAGATGCTCCATCGTCCTACTTCTTTGAATGTGCTCTCTTCGTAAGTGCTAAAAAAGGATGAACACATTGTCACACTTGGTTGTTCATTTCATTTGGATTTGACCATTCATGAACCATGAATCCTATAGGATTGGTATGTGCATAGTCAAACGAGTGAGAAGCTCATTGAAAACTGCTTCAGTCAAGCCTTCTTAGAGAACATGACAGATAAGGAGCATTTGTTCTTTCTAGTATGGAACAACCACCACTTCCTTTAGGGTCATAACTGAGTCATTTTTCTTCACTTTCAAAGGTAAGTCTTTTCCCATATGTTATCCTCAGTGTGGTATTGAGCATATTCCTTGTCAGGGGTTTATGGGATTCGATCCTGGAATGTAACCGAACTGAGACGTTTTTTCCTCTCGTTTTTTTTTTTATTGCTTCCACGTTCTGTACTGTTGAAGCTTTGGTATATAAAATGCTGATTTGGGTGCAAAAAATTCTTAGACTCTAAAGATAGGGTATTCGTTTGTGGATTCTGGGAAGTTCAAAGAAAGGTTGAAGTAGATTGAGAAGTGCCCTGCCTCAGCTACCCATCAATCGCCTTTTTTTCTTTTTTTTTTATATATAATTTCTAGGCAAGCAACTGCCCTTGTTCAATCCTTAAATTAACCATATCTTCTTCCCCTGGTCTTGTCATGATGATCGCACACTGGATGAAGGATCTTTACACTAATATGGGCATGATTCTATTCAATATATAATGGTAATGTTAAAGTAGATATCTCTTTGATTTAGGAGTTATTTGATTATATTATACAATATTTCCTATTGGATGGCATTTTATATTCTGTAATGAGATGTGATGATCTTGGACTTTCATCCTCATCTGATGTGGTCAGTACTTGCAAAATATGGGGCTGATCTGTAGCCTGAGATGATGGATAGTCAATAGATTTTTCATCTGAAACTTCTATGGGTCTTGCGATTCCGAATCTACAGATCTAGTGAGCAACTCTTAAGTGAGGTGAATGGTAATATGAAACCGAGCCTTGTAAATTCATTACAAAATGAGATCTTCTTTGAGCTAGTAGGTTGCTTAGTTGCACGTAATTTTGAAGAACAAAAATGAATAGTATCCCATGATCTTCAAGTATCCCATGTCACCCTTTGCATATCCAGTTCAAGTCCTCCCATTGTTAACAATGTTGAAAAATAAATAAAAGCTTTCCTGAACTGCTGCATTAGAAAATTTTCAGTCATAAGAATCTCAGAAAGGAAGCCACAATTCTCTCTATTGTGGTTAGTATTAATGCCTTTTCTTTTCTTTCTTTTAGTTTCTTGTTTCTTTTCAGCGGAGCATATACAACAAAGAGCTGAACAAGTTGCCATAGATTAATCCTAATATGAGCATTGTTCCTTTGATGTGTAATGATGACTGTTAAAATAAAGTACACAAAGGTGATAAAAACTTTGCAATCATTGTAACCCACAGCTTGATTGTATTAATCTTTCTCAATGGCTTTGAAGCTTCTTGTGCCTGGAAACTTCTTGTCTGTTGCACGTTATTCATTGTTGAGGTTAAACCCCATTTTCATTTTCTGGTTGGGTTTGGTTTAGTATTTCTGGCCCAATTAAGAAATGGGTTTGGTTTTGATCAAACACACAGTCTGCTGTAATTGGTTCCTTTGAAATGGTACTTGAGATTGGATAAATGCTGGTTCACCTAGGCAAGGTTCATTTGCTAGAGAGAACCAGCTGGCTCAATCACTATCTATGTTAACCGTTTTATATTCAGCTATAGTTCCCTTATTGAAAAAAAGCCAAACATATTTGATCGTGTACACTTCGACACTTATTGAAAAGCTCTCTGCCTATTGTTGGATTATCTTTTTCATAATAATCTTGTTATGACGGTTCTAAACATGGGCTTCTTGCAGGTTCTGCTACTTGGTATGGCTCCAAAAAAAAAAAAAAGAACTTGCCAATGACCTTCCAACGATTGGTCTCGGTTTCTAAGTGAGGATGGATAGATTTCCTACATGAACAAGTTCCAGCATCGTTCAGTTGTGCCCAAAAGAATTGTCATGTACAATGAGCTGAACGACCTCGATTTTGCTGTGTGGATGCGCGAGAGAGAATGGTGGACACTGTATGATATTGGCTACCAGATAGTGGTCAATTGGGTCAGAGAATTCTACTCTAACATGCATGAACTGTCAAACACCTCGTTCAAGACATTTGTTCGAGGACAGGAGCTCGAGATAACACCTGATCTCCTAAGTCAAGTGCTAGAAATTGATCGCATTGAAGGCGCACACTTCCCAATTGAGGGCAACCGTCAGATTAATTACAATACGGTAGCCAAAGAAATTACCGGCAGGCCTGTCGCCTGGATTGGCGGTGACATATCCCACAACAAGCTTAGCGACTCTTATCGCTTGCTGAATATTTTCATCCGTCACAATGTCAGCCCCAAAGTCAGCAAAAAAGTCACAAAGGAGGATGGGTATCTCCTATACTGCATCGGGACTCAAAGGAAAGTCGACATTCCTCTCGCGGTGTTTTGTGGAATGGCAAAGGTCCAGGCTGCACCTCATAATACTACTCTTCCCTTCCCCGGGATCATATCAAAGATACTTCAGGACATGGGTCAGCTGGCCGAATCCAATGAAGACATTATAATTCCAAAGCAGAAGATTGATCGATTCACCCTTGAAAAGTCCAGGTCATACATCCCGTTTGTTGAGTTGGATGATGATGATGAGGGAGACATAGCTACCCCCTTTGGAGTTGATCATCCAGGGATAGGCCAGTCCGTAGCTGGAGATTCGTATGCAGGACTATTAGGAGATGAACAATTAGATGAGGGGACGATTCATGCGTTGAACCAGCGTCTTGGTCGTCTGGAAATGCGAGTGAATGAAGGATTCGCCGAGATGCGAACTGCTCGATCTTTTGCACAGCAACTGATTGACCAATTCCTGTTGTTGATGTTTTGTTAAAGTGCCACCAAAAGCCTCACAATGGACTTTTAGTTGATCGTTGTCAGTTGACTTTGATGACTTCCTTTTCATGCACTTGAACAGCTATGCAATCTCACTGGAGTCATGTGCCAGTTTATTTGTTCTTATTTCATGTCTGGACTTGTGTAATGCTTCACGCTTTTGCGGAACTACCTCAAGCTAATGTTTTACACAGCTGTTTATTAGTAAATCTTTTGTAAGTTTTCTCTTTGGGAGACCGGTTTAATATGAATGTAAATTATGATGACTCATCAGTCTAAAGCTGCCTCGTGCTTTCAAAAAATAAAAAAAATGTTTAAATAGAAAAAAGGATACCTATCTGCATACAATCTTTATGAATATGAGAAAGTTTTGATTGACTCATCCGAATCAAAATGGGCCTTCCCTCACATCAACCCTCTCAGAACACCGGCAAATCTGGATTCATTGGTACAGAAAGCATGTAATCCACTAAAATGGCCGTAATGGATTGAAATGACCGGAATGGCAATCTTGAAAGGTATCAATTTGGTCAATTTTGGGTTACAAGGATGGCAAGGTAGAATCAAAGTAACATTTCATGGGCAAATATTTCCGTCCAAGTCCACGGTATTCACAACACAATCTTCCTATGGCCTTTGTCCGATCATCATTAGATATTTGCAATCCATGCAACTAGACCATGTTCTTAATAGAAGTTACAGCCCATACGACACGTCAATCAACTGACAAGAGACAAAAAAAGGTTTTCACGAATAATATGAAAATAAGATAAAAAAAGGCATCATGTTACTTGAAATATTACTTGTTAGATTATGAATCTTCGTACTTGAAATATTTCCAGGGGCAGATTAAGCGTTTGCTGCTGGCCATGTGAAGCCAGCTTGGAGTATCTCTCAATTGCCCCATTTTTGCTATATTATCTTTCACTCTCATTGTGATGGAATCCGCTTATCAAGTTTCAAGTAGGGATTGCTGGTTAGGATGGCTCCTTACACTTACAGCAAAGGCTCGACCTTGATTTACAGGGGACAGATTTATATCTGTCATGGGACAAAGGTGCAGAACATATCATGATGGACATCTACAATTAAGCACCGGTTTGTAGACGTGTCTCAAAACCGATAGGAATTTTGATCATAAGAACCCATACATGTACTCTAAAACAATCATATATCTGTAGTAACAAACATCAAAGGATGACATAGAACAAAAAAAAAAGAGATAATAATATTCAAATAAGTGGATAAAATGAACATACTTGAAATAAAACGGGCAGAGACAATGGTATTCATGAATTGAAATATATAACAAACGACCCATATGGATGGGGCCGGTATATATTCAAAATTTATAGATTAACATATACAAATTAGGGTACTGGTTTGGAGCTATACATTGATATATACATTCGTTCACGCCAAGCCAGACTATTTTTAAATACATGTATACAGTTTGTAGATATATCATATCAAAAAATTGAGAGAAGTAAGATTCATCCCCTTGGAGGTGGCTCTCTACATGTCTGTCTATTATGACCACGCTTCTTACAATGTGAGCATGTAACATGTTTCCTCATCCTGTCCTCTGTTCGTATCCGACATTTTTTCGGCCTTCCAGGCTGTCTGCGAGTTATCGGTGGTAACACAATCGCTCCATTTCTAGGATCCCATTGTTTTCCATCGCGCGTGGCATGGATGACGTCATTATAAGTTGCGCGATAGCAGTCACTGGAAAACCAATGTGCACAGAAGTCATACGGATCATATCGCTTCAGATTAATAGCACAGAGGCCGTGCGAACAAGGAATGCCAAGGAGGTCCCATTTGCGGCAGGTGAATGACCTTTTATCGAGATGCACAACATCCATGTATTCCGGCGACAACACTTGAAACTCATATTCCCCCGCTTGCCAACATTGGAGTATCCGTGAGGCTTCCGCCTCGTGGGTAATGATCTTATCTACATATGGAGTGAATCTCTTCTTCATGTTCAGTGACTTTTCACGCAGGTTCTGATAAAAATCCATCAGCTTAGCCCGTATCGACTCTATCTGTTGTGTGATGGGTAGCTCCATAATATCTTTCAACAAACTATTTGTGCTTTCTGCAATATTCGTGGTTAGCATGTCGTAACACTGTCCCTCAATGAATGTGTTTGCCCAATGCTGGCGGCCGATCGCGTTAATGTAATCATGAGCACCTACATCATTAATTATCTGATTTCTGCCATATAGTTGTCATACTCACATACACGAGTTGAACGTGCGGCGCACCAAAACTTCATTACGATTCCATCATTTTTGAATTTCGCTTGGATATTTTGTGAAATGTGATGGTAGCAGTAACAATGTTTTGCGGTTGGTAGTACGTCCATCACTGCGGAGGTCAGTCCCTTCATTCGATAGGACACTATAGTAAGATTGTGAACATGTTCCAGTGTTTCATCCAGACATGCTAAAAACCATGACCAAGTCGCATAGCACTCGGACTCCACAATAGCAAAAGCTAGGGGAAAGAGCCCATGGTCACCGTCCTGACAGACCGCAATGAGTAATGATCCTGGGTATTTACCCCGGAGGTGTGTCCCGTCAAGGGCGATTAGTGGCCTAATTGATGATTTGAAAGATCGAGCACATGCACCAAAACAAACATAGTATCTTTGGAAGGAGTGATCGTCTTCTATCCACAAATTGTCCACTATGCCCGGGTTTGTGCGTTTCAGCTCCAAACAGTAATCAGATAGGATCTTGTATGAATCCTCGAATGAACTGCAAATGTGTTTCATCGCAATTTCATTCACAAGGTATGCCTTCCTGTAGGATATTTGTACACCGAATTCCCTATGAAAGTCCGACATGATTTCCTTTGGCCTGTAGTCTTGATGGACTCTAAGTCTTTCTTTGATCCATTCCGCAATTAAACCTGAAGTGGCCTGAGGATATTTTACTCCATTCGTTAGGCTTGAATAGTTATGATCAGGATTGTAGGTCCTAACTTAAAACTGGGGCCCAGCTTCCACAACAGACGCATGGATGCACCAAGGACATGTAGGATGGCTACACCTTGCCGTCGCTTCAAATCTATTGGTCCTTAATGGTTTCAAGCAGAAGTTTGTATACATTGCAAACTTGGCCAATGTGCTTTTGAATGCATCACGACTACTAAACACCCTGCCCTTCCACATTGCGTGCGGCGTATCTTCATGAGGTGGCGTGGAAAACAAATCATCATCTGCTTGCATGGTGTCTACAATTTTACCTGCATTGGGCAATTCTGGTTCTGACTGAGCATGTCGCCTACACTTCGATCCGACGAAACTCTACCAGCTTTTGAGACGTGTGATGTTGTGTCTCGGAATGTGACGTCTGGGGCCCGAGACTGTATGTTTTCCAGTCTCTCTTCATTCTGAATGGAGAATCCTTGGCCGTAGCCTGCATGACCTTTTCTGCAAATTTCTGTGGCCACGTGCAGTAATTCAAGAGTGTCAACCTCAATGCTGCACTCCCCAATCCTTTCTGCATGGGGACTTTGCTCGACTCCTACAGTGTAGCCTCTTTCCCTGCAACTGTATGTGTCCATTTGCATAGCTACAAGATTGTCCTGGTCAATCCTCATATCAAGCTGAAGATCTGCAACCGGAGATCCCTCCCCTACAAAGCGATTTTCTTCATCCACTTGCAGATAATGCTGTGCTTCATTGCGGATATCCAGACCACCATCAATATCTGCAGATGGATTTTCTTCCCCTCTCCATGTGTAGCTTCCTTGTGTAAATGACAATTCAAAATCGGCTATGACTGTTGCAGAATAAAATCTTTTACGACCGGGCTAGTTTTTTATTCCAAGCCTAAAACTTTCTTCGTTGGGTTAGCCTTGCATGATTAATGAGCTTCATCATCACAAACATTGCATTTGGTTCAAAATTAAATATAATGAGTGATTTTTCCATATCAACAAAGAGGGACTTAATTTTAACGAGGACATGCCTTGCTAGCTTAAAATAATCACAAGATGCCTTAGAGGGTATTGCGCCCCAACTCGTTTCCAGAAATTGACGTTTCAAATTTGAAACGAACAAGTGACGGCAAAAGATATGGAAACCGAACAATCATGTATCAATAAGCAGTATAAGATATGAAATGACATACTAAGGAGAGGGTATTGTGTTATCCCAATTCGCATCCTCGTTCAAATGAATGCTCCTGTCACATTCTTGATGATAAAGAGCCTGTCTGGCTGCATCCTTATATGACAGAAGAAGAAGTGGATGATTTATCATGTAAATAGCGAGCATTTAGGCTAGAATAGCTATTTCCCAACTTAGCAATGACCTTTTTCCAAGAACTGAAGGCGGGCTATTCTGTTGAACAACTTTACTGTATCCCAACCTGCATGGAGAAAAAAACTCAGGCTACTCAATATCAAATGTTATTGTTGAAAATAAATAGTTTCATCATAGCACACCTTTGTTCATTCCATTGATGATCGGTTCCATGGTCCGAGCTTGGCTGATCTGCACCGCCATCCCCCGCAGATGCTCTTAACATCACCTCTACATTGTCATCAGTTTTTATGGCGGCCAAAGTGCATACTTTACCATTTTGATGAAGGTATTGGATATTTGGGATGTGTCCAAGCATGTTTCTAATTGAGATGTCCCATATTTTTTGTACCAATTCTGCATAAGTTAGGGACCTTTTCAGGAATGCCATCTTGGGGCTACCTCCATTATAAACTGGACTTCCATTATCCCATACTAATTGTCCACCGAAATGGAATATGACAAGTAAATCACGTTCGGACATCCTGCCACTGGCACATGGTCTTGAGAGTAAAACGACTAGCTATCTATCATCTCATGGCAGACACATGCAAGTTGTGTTTCAAGAATGATAATCAAACTGAATTTATCATATTAAATTGCGCAACAACAATACTCAATCAAAGTTGCCACCGCACCGCGGCTCCACTCAAAGGTGCATAGAAGATGAAATAGAGGAGGACTACTCTGTTAATTTAAAAAGAAAGAAAAGAGCAAAAAACTAAAAACTAACATTTACCAATTGGTATTGAATAAGTCAAAATTGTAAAACAGTGCTGACTGATTTATAAAAATCCATTCAATGTTGCCATTACGCGATATAGTTAGCATCTCAACAACATATATATCATTTCAACAGTTGGCATTTTACACCTGAACATCTTCAAGAGACGGAGGTTTAAATGTAATAGCTTATGAAAAGGGAAAACTAACTTTCATTACGATATCATTATAATGATATGAATGTACAACATCCAACATCCGGTTTCCACAATTAGAATGATGGGGAATTTGTATTGAGATCCCCAAAAATTAAAAAACAAAAAAAAGGGCATCAGTTTCCAACAACCTTATGGAGGGACTCCATAATGAGGTGGATCAGCAATGTGAAGGAATCACCATTTCACACAATTTGGGTAATTTAGATTTTTTTATGATAACGAAATCGATACAATACTTTTTATTTTCTATATATCAATTTGGTGTTGAACGTAATATTGTTGGCTTTAATTTGAGATCCGTAAATAATGAAAAGGACTCACGGATCCACTAAATTTAGATTATTGAGAATTTACCGATAACTTGTATTGTTGACATCCTTTTTTGGTTCTACTTCAATTGTTGGTTTCCAACAATAGAAAAGGAGGGACTCCATAATGAGGTGGATCAACAATTATGTTATGGAATCACCATTTCATACAATTTGGTTAATCTCCCTTGGAACAGATTTTTTTATGATAACGAAATCGCTACAATACTTTTTTATTTTCTTTATATCAATTTGGTGTCCAACAACGTAATAGTGTTGGCTTCAATTTGAGATCCGACCATAGTGAGAAGGACTCACGGATTCACTTGATTTAGATTAATGAGAATTTACCGATAACAAATATTGTTGACATGCATTTTTGGTTCTGCTTCTTTTTTTTGGTTTCCAACAACAGAAAAGGAGAGACTCCATAATGAGGTGGATCAGCAATGTGAAGGAATCACCATTTCATACAATTCGGGTAATTTCTCTAGAAATAGATTTTTTTATGATAACGAAATCGCTACAAGACTATTTATTTTATTTATCTCAATTTGGTGTCCAACAACTTAATAGTACTAGCTTCAATTTGAGATCCGTACTTAGTGAGAAGTTGCATGGATTCATTTGATTTAGATTTTTGAGAATTGACCGATAACGAATATGGTTGACATGCATTTTTGGTTCCACTTCCTTTTTTTGGTTTCCAGCAATAGAAAAGGAGGGACTCCATAATGAGGTCGATCATCAATGTGAAGGAATCACCATTTCATACAATTTGGGTAATTTCCCTAGAAACAAAATTTTTTATGATAACGAAATCGCTACAATAGTTTTTATTTTCTTTATATCAATTTGGTGTCCAACAACGTAATATTGCTGGCTTTAATTTGAGATCCCTAAATAATGAGAAGGACTCACGGATTCACTTCATTCCCATTGTCACTCATTCAATGAGTAAATATGCATATACAAAGAATTCCTCTACAAAGATGAAGGATAGACAAATCTCCAACTAATTGATTTTGAGCCTAGGTATCTAAAGCTTTAATCTCTTATGGACTAGGGCTTATATATTATACAACAACGACGAAATCCACAACCCATTTGAACGCAATCTCCCATGGTCATTGCTGCGCATGTCGTGTAAGTAGTGAAATAAATCAATAAATCTCAACGAGATTGCTGAGATTCACTATCATTTTAACTTCCCAAAAAATACAGACTATAATCATCTATCTCAAACATTCCCTCAAATTGTGAATACATATTCTCATACATAACATCATCCAAAGAAAGAGCATGACCACGCATAAAACAAGTGCAAAAAATCGGTTACTAGTGTATAACATATGTTTATAAGTTTCAAAATAATGAACAGCAATGCAAAACAAAAATGTTATTACATAATTTAGCTAATCTTAAGGGCAGATAATCATCGCATAGAAAGACAAGGAGATAATCCAAACCAACCACAATCATATTAAAGAAACAGAACATGGGAAAATTGATGCATACCTGAAATTGTCTGTATGATGAAATCGAGGCCCGCATCCAAAAGATCTTGCTCTGGGAGTGCAAAAGGCCATACATCGCTTGTTAGAAATCCAAATTAAACTTAAAACCACAAAAGGTAATCAAGGGCACTACCATGCTCTTGCTAAAGCAACAAACATATACTTTAAGCAATTTCTCACTTGAGTTGGAATGAGAAACCACACTTTTGATACGAATTATTTTCTTTAACAGATGCATGACGAGAGAGCATCGATGGTTGCCGGTGAGAGATGATAGTTCCGAACTCAATGATCGGGTGAAGTCGGAGAGGAAGAGGGAATCAGAGAGCTGACTCAAATCATGTCGTGCAGGGCGGGCGAGACGAAAGGAGAGAGGAGGGAGGGGAAAAGGCACGCAGAGAGGGAGAGGGCAGGAGAGATGAGGGAGGGGAGAAGGCATGCAGAGGGGAAAAGAGAGGAGGACGCGGGAGATGAACATTTAGATGGAATATGACGACGGTGGATTCAAGGGTGGGTGATAGAGACAAGAACGTTGATTGTTCGAATAGGGATGGGAGAAGGCGTGTGAATTCCATATACGAACACCGAAATGGGTGTTTCGGTGCATCTGTAGTTAAATCCATCTCATAAAATTTTAATGACAATTATTTGGTGCAATACCCAAGGAAAAAATCTTAAATTTAAACGGAAAGGGAATTAACACCAAAACAGAAAATCAAAATCCACAAAAATCCACACCATAAGACAATCTAATGAAAGACAAAATGAAGCAGCAAAACAAATAGAAACAACACTACAACCCGGTCAGATGAAAAAATAAAAAAGAGACAGCAGGAGTCTGTGCCAAGAGGCATATCGGCTCATTTTCAGGTTGTATGGCAACATCTTGGTAGCTGCTCTTCTTCACCAGACTACTACCAGAGTAGTCCCATCACCAAGGCTATCCATTACCTGTAGGCATGCTACCGCTAAGCCGTCCACATATTTTTAATATCAAACTATGAGATGCCTGCTTTCTTATTCCTATCGTTAAGTGTATTATATATGTTGTTAGATGCATCTAACAGAATGTTAAACGACCTGGTACAAATTTTTGCAGACCATACTCGTCAGTTCATCACCCAAAAAAAAAAAAGTCTCTAATTCACAAACCAGACTCCCCAACAGCTTAATTTCCATGTCAGATCTTATATACCTATGTAGAAATGCGAATGAAATTATTCTTTGATAACGATATCGTAACCATAATTTCTATCTCTATCACCCATTTTTGGTGTCCATAAAAGGAAAAATGCTGGTGCTTTATATTGAGATACATAAAATATGAGTAGGAAGCACGATTTAAGTCAATTTTGTTTTTTTTTTTTGGGTATTTTCTAATGACGATATCATTTCAGTAATTTATAAGTTCTTCACCGATTTTTTGAACCCTGGAAGAAAGCGATAATGAATGTATAATCAGCTGCATATACAATGGGAATGACTTACAAACTTCACCCAGGTCTCCATTTCAACTTCATTTAGCCAGACAATGGGATCATCGATCGTTGTTTATTGGTTTTTTCCCCTTTTTCGTTTGATCCTGCACTTTTGACGTATTTCTGCAGCTCATATGTTACCACAAAACCTTGAAATCTCATATTATTAACTAGGCAATAGGTACCAATAGTAATTCGCTGACCAAAATGAAAAAGATGGATTAGGGGAGGAAGCAATAAGGGATAGAAAGTGATTTTTTTTTTGGGTTGTGGGGGGGGGGGGGGTGGTTTGGACTTAGACACTGTTTACTCACCAATCAAATCTCTAAAGCTCGATTGATCAATACAATTGACGGCTTCTTACCCCTTCCCATCCATTGAAGATAGAAATCGATGTCTGTCCAATCTCCCTATCCAAATTTAAAGGATATAAAAATCTCTAAGAATTGGATTTGGTTCTAGTATCTAAATCTATCTTAATTTTATCGACGAGACGAGAGCTTATATAGTAGACCACAAGGCTAAAATCCATAACCCACTTCAATGAAGTTTCTTATGGTTGTTGCTGCATATGTCAAGTAAGTAAAGACGAAACCACGTAGGAATTCACTATCATTTTAATAGCTTAAAAAAGCAATCATGCTATACTCATCTATCTTAAACATTTCCTCAAATCTTAAATACTCGTTCTCATACATAGTCTCATTCCAAGAAAGAGCCTAACAAAAAACAACAAACTAGTATGGAATATGGTTTCAAATACCAACCATATCTTTATCAGTTTCAAAATAATGATAAGCAATGCAATCTAAAATTAATATCAGTCACCGGTGCAGAGAAAGTTAGCATATAACCTTAGGAAGAAATTACTATCGCGTAGAAAGGCAGGGATGCATTCCAGACCCAATACAGTCATATTAAACAAACTAAACATGGGAAATTGATACCACCAAAAAAATGTTAAGATGTTCAAATCAAGGCCCATATCCAAATAGGTAAATCGAACAAGAAATATGTTAGTGGGACGTCAAGTTTCATGGCTGAATATGTTTAGTTGATATTATTAGTGGGAGGCATTCCACATACGTTTCGGGTTGTACTATTGTGGGACAAGTGTTACACGAAGATTAACCAAACTTACTTGATGTTCGGAATGTTAGAGTTTTTGTTTTGTTGCAATTTGATAGGATGCAATCAATTTCATAAAGCTTGTCCTCATTCATTCATGGTTTTATTCATAGGATCATCATGCATATTTCTCATACTTGATCTTTGTTTTTATCATTTGATATGCATGGTTTTCATTTCAGTTTGCTTCTTAAGTTCATAGAGTTTTTGATTTCAAAAATCCATCCAAGCTTTCCAAAGTTTCTATCTTTAAAATCATTATTTTGTTTTGGAGTTTTCATGGCTTTAAAATCTCAGTTTTCATCTTCTTTCAGTCATGATTTATTGCTTGGTATTTGTGTCTCAAAGTCCCCTGGAAGGTGCCCTCAAAAGTTCAAGTTTCTCTCAGTTTTCAAAAATCTGGGCTAATCTGCCAGTGTCGCCGGTCGACTGAGACCTGCTTCCCGGTCGACCGGGACCACTGCAGGTCATTTCTGCAGGTTCTGAACTGTAACCTTCCAACGGTCAGATATATGACCGTTGTGCTTTCCCGGTCGACCGAGACCTGTTTGCAGGTCGACCGAGGACTAGCCGTTGGCAACTTTATCTTTATAAAAAGTGGCTTTTTGGATGAAGAAAGTTGCTGAGATTGGAGAGACTTTTGAGGCCAAGGTTTAGCAACTTCTCAAGAGCATTTTTACAAGGATTATGAAGCCATTCCTTTTATTCAACCTTTGATCTTCAAATGGGTGTGCTTTCTTTAATCCTAGTCTTTTTAAAATCATGTTTTGTTTCAAATCTTTGATCTCTTTCAATACATGATTAACAAGTTGCTTTCCTTTTAAAATGTTGACCTTCATAACATGCTTAGTACTTTAGAAATCACATAAGCTTTATGGATGCAACATATGGTCTATGTTACACATGATTTTACTTTCTTGTTTCAAAAATCAACTTGTTACACTTTAGAACATCTTTCTTGAAAACAAGTTATTTTTCATTGTTAATCACATGTGTTAGACATACAACTCTTTCTCAAATATTTGATTAACATCTTTGCATCATTCTAGTTTTTATCTTTTCAAAGAGAAAGAGTTATTTCTAGAAAATGCATCATTCATAGACTTTGTCATAGTTATGCATATTTCTAGGAGTTGAGTTTTCACATTCTAATTAGCCTATTTAGAGGCACTCCATTGCACTTCATTGTTCTCTTTATCCATGCATTCTTAGGCATATTTCTTAAGAGAAAAATTCCTTGTTGTAAAGGTTCATGCTTAGCCTTGAAAAGCATAGTGTTGATTGTAAGGTTTGAGGTGATCCTAAACCTTAATTGAAGATAGTGAATACCGGTAGGTGTACCGGGAGTGGATGTAGGCAATTTGGCCGAACCACTATATGTGATTGTGTTATGGTGATTGTCTTTATGCTTTCATTTTATGGATTATGCTCTCTTGGTTGATTTCATTCTTCTTCTTCAAAGCATAAGAGACTTAAAAGCTAAAAGAATTAAAATTGGTCTAGGACTTTGAGCTCACCCTATTCACCCCCCCTCTAGGATTCGATCTTGGACTTTCAATTGGTATCGGAGCCTAGGTGCTCTTGTTTAGGTCTAACCACCTAGAGTTAGAATCCTTAGAGTGAGTTTTTGCTTTTGTTGTCACCATGCAATCCCAATTAGGAGAAGGTCATGCTACTAATAGACCACCTTTGATTAATGGCTCGCATTACCGGTATTGGAAGATTAGGATGCAAGTCTTTCTAGAATCTCAAAGTCTAGATGTTTGGAGTATCATTGAAGAAGGGTATCATGAACCCATTCTCACGGAAAAAAGATTCGGAAGGACATGTCATAGCTATCAAGGATAAGCCTAAGAAAGATTGGACTCAAGGAGAGAAAGAAAGGGCAAATCTAAATGCTAAAGCTAAAAATGCCTTATTTTGTGCCTTGTCCCAAGAAGAGTTCAATAGGGTAGTAAATTGTATTACTGCTAAGGAAGTGTGGGATACCTTAGAGACCACTCATGAAGGGACCAATCAAGTCAAAGTAGCTAAAATCCAAATGTTGTCTACTAAGTATGAAGAACTCAAAATGCAAGAGGAAGAAACCTTTGACGAGTTCTATACTAAATTCATGGAGATTGTTAATTCCCTCATAGGTCTAGGAGAGAAGATGGATGAGTCCAAAGCTGTTAGAAAAATATTAACATCTCTTCCCAAAAGGTTCAAACCTAAGATAGTAGCTATAACTGAAAGCAAAGATGTTGACAAGATCAAAATAGAAGAACTTAGAGGAAATCTTCTCACTTATGAATTAGATTTTGAAGTCCCTAGCAAGAAGAAAGGTGTAGCTCTTAGCTCCCAACATAAAGAAAATGACAATGAGAGTGAGAGTGATGATGAAAACACTATTTTGCTTGCTAAGAAGTTCAAGAATTTCCTTAAGAACAAAAAAAAACTATAAATATTCTGAAGATTCTAAAAATGAAAAATTTCAAAGAAACTCAAGGGGATCTTTTACCAAAAGGGATGTGCAATGTTACAACTGTAAAGGTTTTGGTCACATCGCTCAAAATTGTCCCTCCCCTAAAGAATTTGAAAAGAAAGATAAGAAAGGAAAGAAAGTCTTGAACATAACTTGGGATGATGATGAAGATGAAAGTAGTGACAATAATGAACCTCAAAATGATGAAGATAATGATAATTCCACTTCTTGGCTTCTCTTCACTCCCATTGAAGAAAACAATGATCATAATGTGTTAATAGAAGAAGTAAATGAAGAGAATAGTGACAATGATATTCATCAAGCCTATGAGGAACTATATGAACTATGTGAAGTCATAACTAAGAAAAATAAAAGCTTAAAAAGTGAATCTAAAAGGCTTGTGAATGATCTAGATGTTTTAAAAGATCAATTAATCTTGAAAGACAATGAGATAAAAAATGTTCAATCTAAGTTGACTACCTCTAATGACAATCTTGCTAAAGCTGAAAAAGAAATTCATAAATTACAAAATCTGCTGGAATCTAGTCAACAAGAATCAGAATCTCTTCAAATGAAACTTGAAAAGGGAAAACATGTTGTTGAAAAATTTACCTTAGGCAATGACAAATTCTATCAAATGTTAGGCTTGAATAAAGTCTTTGGTAACGAGAATGGTATAGGTTTTGAATGCTCCTCTAGTAGCAAGAAGAATAGCTTTCAACATAATACTAGGACTCATCTTAAACCTATAGGTAAAATCTTCTTTTCCTCTAGATGGACTTGTCATTTTTGCAATCAAATAGGTCATCTAGTTCCAAATTGTCCTTTTAAGTTTAGGATGTCTCAAAATCATAGTTCTAGAGCTCATTTCAAGTTTGTTCCCAAGACTTCTACCTCTACCTTCATTAAGGCTACTTGGATTGAAAAAGAGAAAAGTGTCAAGAATTTCTTAGTTCAAACCGCTCTTAAAGTTAAAGAAAACTCTAGATGGTTTTTGGACAGTGGTTGCTCCAAGCATATGACTGGAGACCGTTCTAGATTTATCACTCTTGAGGACTATGATGGAGGTAATGTGTCTTTTGGAGATAATCGGAAAGCTCAGATTATAGGAAAAGGCTGTGTTGGAGGAGATCAAATGCCTACATTAAAAGATGTTTTCCTTGTGGATGGTTTAAAGCATAATCTCTTGAGCATAAGTCAGTTGTGTGACAAAGGAAACAAAGTTGTTTTTGATAGCAAATCTTGCAAAGTTCTGGATGAGAAATCCCACAAAGTTCTACTCACTGGATTACGTACAAAAGATAACATCTACACCATAGAAGAATGTTGTGAGAATGAATCCATGTGTTTAATGTCAAAAGTTCAAGAAAATCAGTTGTGGCATCAAAGAATGGGACATATAAATTACAAACTGATGAAGATCTTATCAAAGAAAGAAATTGTTAGAGGAATACCCAAATTAGATGATTACAAATCTGAATTGTGCAAGGCTTGTCAAATGGGTAAACAGATCAAGAAAAATTTTAAAGGTATAAAAGATATATCCTCTGCTCGTCCCCTTGAACTCATTCATATGGACCTAATTGGACCTGCACCTGTTCAGAGTATTGGTGGGAGAAAGTATATCCTAGTGATGGTTGATGATTATTCGAGATTTGGATGGGTAGCCTTTCTTCATGCAAAATCAGATGCAGTAGATAATATCATAAGGATTTGCAAGAAAATTCAAGTTGAGAAGGACTGCACAATTAAGAAGATAAGAAGTGATCATGGAGGCGAATTTGAAAATGAAAGATTTGCAAACTTCTGTGAAAGCCATGGGACCAGTCATCAATTCTCTGCTCCAAAAACTCCCCAGCAAAATGGAATAGCTGAAAGAAGAAACAGAGTTATTCAAGAAATGGCCAGAACCCTTCTTAATGAGAAAAATCTCGCGCGCAACTTATGGGCTGAAGCTATCAATACGGCATGCTACCTTATTAACCGTGTTTATTTGACAAAGAACACTAACAAAACCCCTTATGAGCTGTATTTTGGAAGAAAACCAAATCTGGGTTATCTTAAAGTGTTTGGTAGCAAGTGCTATATTTTAAGAGATAGAGAGCAGCTTGAAAAGTTCGATTCCAAATCTGATGAAGGGATCTTCTTAGGATATTCTGATAAAAGCAAGGCTTATAGAGTGTTCAACCTCAGATCAATGGCTGTCATGGAATCAGCTCATGTTGTCTTTGATGAGACTAATCAAATTAAGAAAGCTCCTCATGATGAAGAAGAGACCTCAGTTGAGCAGCCTATTTCATCTGAAATTGAAGAAGAGATTTCCTCAGTCCCCACTATGCCCACAAAGCTATTAAGAAATCACAACTTGGATAATGTCATTGGAGATATCACAAAAGGAGTCATGACAAGAAGACAGGTTCATAATCTGTGTGCTCACTATTCCTTTGTTTCACAAATTGAGCCCAATAACTTCTCTGAAGCAGAAACCAAGTCTGAATGGATTGATGCCATGCAAGATGAATTGAATCAGTTTAGAAAGAATGATGTGTGGGATCTTGTACCTCTTCCTGAAGGCAAAAGCCAAATTGGCACCAAATGGATTTTCAAGAACAAGCTGGATGAATCAGGAAATGTTATAAGGAACAAAGCTAGACTTGTAGCCAAAGGGTATGCTCAAGTTGAAGGAATTGATTTTGAGGAAACCTTTGCCCCAGTAGCTCGATTGGAGTCTATTCGAATTCTATTAGCTTATGCCAGCAGCATGAAGATTAAACTATTTCAAATGGATGTGAAGAGTGCATTTTTAAATGGTGAAATTGAGGAAGATGTGTATGTTACTCAACCTCAAGGCTTCGAGGATCCTCATCACCCAGAATATGTTTTTAAGTTGAAAAAGGCTCTTTATGGATTGAAACAAGCCCCAAGAGCCTGGTATGAAAAGCTGACAAGTCACTTACTTGAAAATGGATATGAGTGTGGGAATGTGGACAAGACTCTATTCATTAAAAAGGTTGATAAAGATATTCTCATTGCTCAGATATATGTTGACGACATTGTTTTTGGATCAACATCTGATCATCTTGCTCAAGGATTTTCTAAGTTAATGAGCTCCACCTTTGAAATGAGTTTGGTAGGACCCCTTCAGTTCTTTCTAGGATTACAAGTGAGTCAGACTGATCAAGGTATCTTTCTTAGTCAATCCAAGTTTGCTCTAGAAATAGTGAAAAAGTTTGGCTTAGGAGAATCTAAGACTAGTTGCAATCCTATGGGATCCACTACTAAAATCTCTAGTGACCTTCAGGGTAAGAAAGCTGATCAAAAACTTTATAGGAGCATGATAGGAAGCCTTCTCTACCTCACTGCTAGCCGCCCTGATATCTCGTTTAGCGTTGGAATATGTGCTAGGTATCAATCTGACCCCCGAGAGTCTCACATTAAAGCTGTTAAATGTATCATAAAATATATTAATGGGACTTCTCATTATGGTATCTGGTATCCTCATGACTCAACTCTGCAATTAATTGGATATAGTGATGCAGATTGGGCAGGATCTATAGATGATAGGAAGAGCACTAGTGGCTGCTGCTATTTCTTAGGGAACTGCTTAGTAGCCTGGCATAGTAAAAAGCAAAATTCTGTATCCTTGTCTACTGCAGAAGCTGAATATATTGCTGCAGGTAGCTGCTGTGCCCAGCTGTTGTGGATGAAACAAACTTTATTAGATTATAATGTTCCACAACAATGCATGCCTATCATGTGTGACAACTCCAGTGCCATCAGTATCTCAAAAAATCCTGTTAAGCACTCACGCACGAAGCACATTGACATTCGCTATCATTTCTTGCGTGATCATGCTGACCAAGGCACTATTGAGTTATTGTTTGTTCCTACAGATACCCAATTGGCTGATTTGTTCACTAAACCCTTGGAAATGATCGTTTCATAAATTTGAGACATCAATTGGGCATTGGCCCTTGCCCTGTTTTTTAAATTCTTGTTGGCTAATCACCTGTTCCACATCTTATTTTTATATCTCTTATAAACAGGTGCTACTAACAAGGTTATGTGTTTTATCTTTGATGGGCAGGCTCCTTTGCAATTAGATGTCAAAGGGGGAGAGAGTTCTCCAATTGAGGGGGAGAAGATTTCAAGGGTTGCTTTGATTGAGGGGGAGTAGCTTTGCCTTGAGTGCATTTTATGTGTAGCTTCTAGGTTGGTCGCCTTGTGTCGTCACGTCTTCGCTCCTGCAAGGAAAATCCAAAGCTCCAAAATATCCAAATGCTCCCAAATTAGAGAATAAACCGGATTCGGGGAGTGAATTTTAGGGCTAATTAAAAATTTTGCCCTTTAGGCCCAAGGATCGTAAGTCCGCTATGAGGATATAATATTCCAAGCCTCAAATAAAATAAGGATTTGCGGAACTCATACCATTCTAGGCATATTTGGATATCAACAATGAATAATGAATCTCAATAAAATTAAAGTTGAACAAATAATAAAATAAACTTAAACAAGGAAATTGATTTATTCAATGGCCATCCCACTAATCAAGGCCATTTAAAACAATAGTGAGTCAATAATATAAAAGTTTCAACGAGAGATAAATAAAGAATAAAGAATCTAATGAAGTCCCCATGAATCTCTCCCGTGCCAGGATCAATGACGCTACTCTACGTCATTGGCACGCCACTCTCGTTCCTCCTCAGCCGGTTGGAGATCCTCTGGGATCTCCTCACCAGCTTGCTCCTCATAATAGTACTCACCTGAGGAGTCTGCACACCAAGGAACAGAGTCAACGACATGTTGAGCAATAGATAAGCAATATATAAATAATCATGACATGCATCAAGTATAAGAGTAATGACAGGCATGATAATCAAGCGAATACAAGGAATCGAAGCTAGGCATAAAGCATGAGTAAATAACCAGAAACAATAATAGGAAATCCTAACATACTAACAATAACCACTGTCCAAACAATGCAATGCACAAGAGGGAGACTCCGTGGATGTCCAAGCCACCTCACGGGGTACCAGTAACAATCCTATCCGAACTACTGATACCAAAGTCCGGCTCCAGGGGGATCCCAGCTCCCGGTCCTGGGAATAGTAGCACGGTCCCAGCCCGCTCTCAACTATTCAACGCCATGGACGCCGTCCAAAGCCGACTGCCCACCCCGATGTCCAAGTAACCGGCCCATCAATAAACCCCCAAACTGCAGCTGGCCATGATATGCAAATAATAATAATAATAATGTGGTGTTGACACGAGAATAGACCAAGACAAGCAAGTCTGGCTAGCTCAATATACAAGACACGTTCATAGGGATTATCTCATTCAAGTCAATACAAGACAAATCCAATCACATGATAATCCCTTCAGTCTAGCCAGTCATGTTCATCAATTACATAACACGGGGTCCTAAGGTACACTCTAAGTCAGGTCCAAGTCCTAATTCTACAAGGGATTATGTTTCATAATTAATTAGGTGTTTTATGCCAAGAGAGTGTACAAGGATACAAAATCAACGGATACGATTAACAAATCAAGGAGAGATTACAATCCAATCCTAGGCAAGTGTTGTCATCCATGTACCATATGTGTTTTAACGGAGTGCGTGGGGAATTCGAATAATCAATGCTTATAAAGAATTTCCTTGGTGTACAATCATGTTGAGCATCGATTGATTCAATTCCTTACGCATTCGGTTAACCATACACAATACACGAATACCTAGACAACCCATCGAAGCACACCAAGCCACGTGCTACGATTTTCAAAACCCCATTAATGGTCAACTGATAGAAGGTTTATGGTTTCCAACATCTAAGGCCCAAACCTAAGTTACTAGACTTATTTCTACTAAAATATAGACTGGGTCATTAATCCGAGTATTTACATCACTTTCGGACCTCCGATCGTGATGAAACTAGAACCATTTGATTCTACATCTCAAGAGCTTTCCAACGGTATATTATATGTAAAATTCCGACGGGCGGATTAAAAGTTATGGGCGTTTCAAAATGGTATGTTTATATGCCCCTTGGGTTCCCGGCGTCCGAACGCCCGGAACCAGTAAGCTCGCCCTGCGGTTCTGTCTTCTGGCGTCCCGGGCGTCCGGAGACAGAAACCCTCCGCAGACGTCCGTTTTTGCCCTGTTTGTTCAACTGGCCTGCACAAACACTGTACCCTGCACGAAATTGAGCCTCCTGCTCTCCCAAAAATCCATTCTAACAATTTAGAGACATAGAAAGGGGTACAAATTTAACAGTTAATCCAATCCATACCACATATCTAACCTAACAGGTAATCCAAAATTACTATCATAACCAGGCTTGGTATTAGGGAAATCTAATAAGAAAATCAGTACAATCAATGAATAAGCATACACCGTGTTTAATTATAAATTGCAAATCTACTTGCCTCAACCAAGGAGATGATTAGAAATTGGAAAAATCTTGAGGAGAAGCTCTCTTTCGCAAAACCCACAATCTAATCCAACCAAACGCAATCTAAAACGCAACGGAGAAGAAAAGAAAGAAAAAGATTAAGATCAAGCCTAAATCTAAACCAAAGAGAATCGATTGAAAAGATGAAAGTGAGTAAAACTTACCCAAACCAGGATCAAGAGAGAGAGAGAGAAGATTGAGAGGAAGAAGATGTGCGGTCCGGATCGCGGAGGTAATCTCTCCCGGAGGGAGATCTGGGCTTGAGAAGATGAAGAGGGAGAAGATAGGTTGCTGTAACTCTCGTTGCAGAAGTGAGAATGAAATTAGGGCTAATCCCTGATTAAGAAGAGGAGAGAGAGGAAAAGACTAATTTGCCCTTAAGTAGGTCCGGTGAAAGAATGGAACGTTTGAAGGGTTTCTGATCGTCGGATCGAGACGAGCCAAGAGACAAAAATGATCAGCGCGACGAGACCTTTCCAACGAACCCAAAATCACGGCGATAGGAATTTTCTGGAAAAACACTCAATTTTCCCTAATTTTCAAACTACCCCCTGCTAGGATCAAACGAACTCGAAATCAAAAGAAACTCACTCAAGGTCTAAACCCACTTAAATATCTAGCAATACAATTAATTATAATAATAATAAAAATAAACGGGTCAACGGGCCTGCTATTGGGCCCAATTGACCTAGTAAGGCCACGGACCTTACATCTCTTACCTCTAAAAAGAACATTTGGTCCCCCAAATGCTTAAACATACCTCATCAGGAAAAAGATAAGGATACGCCTTCTGCATCTGGTCCTTGAGCTCCCACGTAGCTTCCTCCTGAGTGTGATGCTCCCATTGTACCTTGACCCACTGGATGGTCTTGGTACGCAACACTACTTCCTTGATGTCAATGATCTGCGTTGGGCGCTCCACATAAGTTGCATCTGCTTGTAACTGAAGTGGCTCGTGCTGCAACACATGAATAGGATCTGGAATATACTTCCTAAGCATTGAGACATGAAAAATGTCGTGCACACCGGCTAGCTCAGGCGGTAGCACCAAACGATAGGCCACGTCTCCAATCCTGCTCTTGATCTCAAACGGTCCCACAAACCTCTTAGCAAGCTTCCCTTTCTGTCCAAATCTGACAACTCCTCTCATCGGTGACACCTTCAGAAACACCATATCCCCCACTTGGAATTCTAAAGGTCTCCGCCTCTTATCTGCATAGCTCTTCTGTCGATCACGAGACTCCTTCATCCTCATCTGAACAATTCTGACTTTCTCACTGGAGTCAGCAATCTCTGAGGGTCCATGGAAACTCCGAACTCTTACTTCCTCCCAACATGTTGGGGTCCTGCATCTCCGTCCATACAATGCCTCAAATGGCGCCATGCCAATGCTTGAATGATAGCTGTTATTGTAGGCAAACTCACATAGAGGCAAGCTTTCATCCCAACTCTCCTTGAAATCCAAAACACATGCTCGGAGAAGATCTTCCAATGTCTGGATGGTACGCTCAGACTGTCCATCTGTCTGAGGGTGGTAAGCTGTGCTGAACTTCAACTCAGTACCCATAGATGACTGAAAAGTAGACCAAAATCGAGAGACAAACTTAGGGTCTCGATCGGATACTATGGACTTAGGTACTCCATGTAGTTTGACTATATTGTCTCTTACAACGTAGTCATCTTGTTCATAAACTGACCAGTCTTGAATGGCAGGAAATGTGCTGACTTAGTCAATCTATCCACAATCACCCAAATAGCATCATTACCCTTCCTGGTGTTCGGCAACCCTAACATAAAATCCATAGTGATGTTCTCCCATTTCCACTGAGGAATATCCAACGGGTGAAGCAAACCAGGAGGCTTCTTGTGCTCTGCCTTAATCTGCTGACAAGTCATACACCTGGAAACGAACTCTGCAATCTCCTTCTTCATTTTCACCCACCAGTAGTGATTCTTCAAATTCTGATACATCTTGGTGCTCCCTGGGTGAATAGAGTATCGGGTGTGGTGCGCATCTGTCATCAACTCTGACTTGATGTCTTGAACATCTGGCACACACAACCTATCATTACAATACAGAATCCCTTCAATCAATCGGAACTCTGGATTGCCATCAATGTTGTCAATGATTCTCTGTAACTCAGGATCATCCTTCTGAGCTTCCTTGATCCTGTTAACTATTTCTGGCTCCCAAACTCCCATAGTAGCAACTAGGACTTTCTCATTGACAGGCCATATTTCCACATCCATATCTCTGAACTGCTCCATCCATCTCCATTCAGGCATTACACATCCACTGAATGCTGCCTTCCTACTAAGAGCATCTGCTACCACATTCACCTTCCCAGGATGATACTTAATCGGAAAATCATAATCCTTTATGTACTCCATCCATCTCCGCTGTCTATTATTCAGATCACCCTGTGTAAACATGTATTGCAGGCTTTTGTGAGCTGTATGCACCTCAAATCTTTCTCCATACAAATAATGCATCCACAACTTCAATGCAAAAACCACTGCTGCTAACTCCAAGTCATGTGTGGCATACTTCTTCTCATGGTCCTTCAACTGCCTTGACCCATATGCTATCACCTTATCATTCTGCATGAGAACGCAACCCAATCCAATCCCTGATGCATCTGTATAAACCACAAATCCTCCACTTCCTGAGGGTAAAGCAAGTATGGGTGCTGAAGTCAACCGGGTCTTCAACTCTTGGAAACTCTTCTCACATTCTTCTGTCCACACAAATGGAACATCCTTCCTTGTCAGCTTAGTGAGTGGAGATCCTATGGTAGAAAACCCTTTCACAAACCTCCTGTAATAGCCTGCAAGTCCAAGAAAACTGCGAATCTCAGCTACATTTCGTGGACTGCCCCAATTAACAACTGCTGCTACCTTCTTAGGGTCCACTGTTAGTCCATCCTTTGAAATAATATGGCCCAAAAATGCAACTTTCTCCAACCAAAATTCACATTTACTCAACTTAGCATACAACTGGTTATCCCTCAAAAGCTGCAATGATGTCCTCAACTGATGCTCATGCTCCTCCTTAGACTTCGAGTATACCAACACATCATCTATAAAGACAACCACAAACTGATCCAGGAAAGGAGCAAATACCTTATTCATCAATGCCATAAAAACTGCGGGTGCATTAGTCAACCCGAAAGGCATCATGAGAAACTCAAAGTGACCATATCTCGTCCGGAATGCAGTCTTAGGAACATCCTCATTCCTGACTCGCAACTGATGATATCCGGAACGCAGGTCTATCTTCGAAAAGAATTGAGCTCCCTGCAGCTGATCAAACAGCTGATCAATTCTCGGTAACGGGTACTTGTTCTTGACAGTCACCTGATTCAGCTGTCGGTAGTCTATACACATCCTCATTGTCCTGTCCTTCTTCTTCACAAATATCACCGGAGCTCCCCACGGTGAAACACTAGGTCTGATGAAACCCTTATCCAACAGATCTTCTATCTGAGTCTTCAACTCTTTCAATTCAGCTGGAGCCATCCTATACGGGGCCTTCGAAATAGGTGTTGTACCCGGCTGTAATTCTATCGTGAAATCCAACTCACGAACAGGTGGCAAACCAGGAATCTCGTCCGGAAATAAATCCGGGAATTCTCGCACCACTGGAATCTCATCCACAGTCTTAGACTCCTTGTCCTCCGCGATAAACGCGATAAAGCCTTCACAACCACTCCTTATCAATCGTTCTGCCTTCAATGCAGAAATTAACCGAGTGGAGGTGGACTTCTTAGCTCCCACAAACTCGACACTACGGTCTGCACCTTGCAACCTCACCGTCTTATTAAAACAATCTAACACTGCTCGGTTCGCTGCTAACCAATTCATACCAAGTATCACATCAAACTCCGACATAGGTAAGATGATCTGACTGGCAGTCAGCTGAACTTCTCCAATCTGAACACTACATCTAGGATGGATGACATTACAAGGAACCGATCTACCCACAGGGGTGGCTACTATCAAATCATATGGTAGTGTCTCCTTATCCTCCCCCAAGTGAAGTGCAAAAGCTGGTACAACAAATGAGTGTGTGGATCCAGGATCAAACAGAACTTTAGCATCAAATCCATAAACTGAAACTGTACCTTCTATAACATTGCCTGCAGCCTCTGCTTCCTCATGCGTCAGAGCATAAGCTCTCCCTGCCAGCTGGGGACGTTGCTGCTGATACTGCTGCTGTGGCCTAGGGCCACGAGCCTGGAATCTGGGTGGTGCTGGAGGTCTCTGCTGGAATCACTGTTGCGGTACTGGAGGGCGCTGCTGTGGTACTGGAGGACGCTGCTGCAGTGGCTGAGGTGGTCTGACAATCATCTGTTGCTGCTGCGGTCTAGCCTGTGCAGGTGGCACCTGTCTCAACGGCTGCGCAGGATGTGGAGGCCTGAGCGCTGGAGCTGGGAATGCTGGTGGTGCCACTCCTGTCTTCCCTGGACAAGTGCGAACTTTATGCCCTGGGTCTCCACAATGAAAACATGCCCCAGTCTGCTTCCTGCAATCGTGGACATGATGATTTCCCCCATAGAAAGTGCAAGTAATCCGTTGTGGCAACTGCCGAAGCACTGGTTCGTACCGTAACCTCTTGGGTGCTGGCTGTTGGTAATACTGGGACGAAGAACCCTGTGCCTTGGGTTGAGGTATCAATGCCAAGATCCTCTGCTGTTCTAGTGCAATCACTTCCTTCAAGGACTCCTCCACCCAATATGCTTCCTTGACCACTTCATCATAATCAGTCAACTTGCTGCGCTGAACTTGCATCTTAATATCTGCCCGTAGTCCCTTGATAAACCTCCGAACTCTCTCCGAATCGAGCTGAATCAGATTCCCTGCAAATCTGGATAGGTGGGTAAAAGAGATCTCATAGTCTTGCACTGAGAGATCACCCTGAACCAATCTCTCAAACTCCTCCATCTTTTGATCCCTATAGTGCTCAGGGATAAACTTCTTCTGGAACTGATCAGCGAAGGTCTTCCAAGCTACTTCTTCCTCGACTGTCTCATAAGGGTGCTTAACTGTTTTCCACCACCTCTCGGCTGCTCCACGGAACATGTGGGCTGCTAACTGCACTTAAAGACTTCATAGATTTTCTCCATCTGAACAACCCACTCATCTGCCATAGCGGGGTCCTCAATGCCATGAAACTCTGGTGGGAACCTCTTCCTGAATTTCTCAACCAGCTCGTTGAGATCATATTCCTTGGGCTGTGGTTGGCCCACTTTCTGCACCACCTCAAGCATCTGAGCTTGGAATACAGCCCGACTCTCGTTCTGTCGAGTACTCTGTTCAGCCAAATCCTTCTGAGACTGAATAAATGCTGCCATGAATTGGTGGAATTGATTCTCAGAACCATTCTGAGAAGAACTGCCCTCTGGCTGCGGTCCGTTATTGGTTCGGGTGGTTCTACCGGCCATTGTCCTGTAAAACATTCAAGGTTAGTTCCAATATGCCTCAATCTAACAATACAATGCTAAGAAAGAACTACCAAGCCAACCTACTAACTAACGGAATCCTCACACGCGTCCTATGGTTTCTATAATTTTTACCCTGAGAAACCATCCAACCTGGCTCTGATACCATTCTGTCACGTCCCCCGAACCCGATTAGAGAATAAACCGGATTCGGGGAGTGAATTTTAGGGCTAATTAAAAATTTTGCCCTTTAGGCCCAAGGATCGTAAGTCCGCTGTGAGGATATAATATTTCAAGCCTCAAATAAAATAAGGATTTGCGGAACTCATACCATTCTAGGCATATTTGGATATCAACAATGAATAATGAATCTCAATAAAATTAAAGTTGAACAAATAATAAAATAAACTTAAACAAGGAAATTGGTTTATTCAATGGCCATCCCACTAATCAAGGCCATTTAAAACAATAGTGAGTCAATAATATAAAAGTTTCAACGAGAGAAAAATAAAGAATAAAGAATCTAATGAAGTCCCCATGAATCTCTCCCGTGCCAGGATCAATGACGCTACTCTACGTCATTGGCACGCCACTCTCGTTCCTCCTCAGCCGGTTGGAGATCCTCTGGGATCTCCTCACCTGCTTGCTCCTCATAATAGTACTCACCTGAGGAGTCTGCACACCAAGGAACAGAGTCAACGACATGTTGAGCAATAGATAAGCAATATATAAATAATCATGACATGCATCAAGTATAAGAGTAATGACAGGCATGATAATCAAGCGAATACAAGGAATCGAAGCTAGGCATAAAGCATGAGTAAATAACCAGAAACAATAATAGGAAATCCTAACATACTAACAATAACCACTGTCCAAACAATGCAATGCACAAGAGGGAGACTCCGTGGATGTCCAAGCCACCTCACGGGGTACCAGTAACAATCCTATCCGAACTACTGATACCAAAGTCCGGCTCCAGGGGGATCCCAGCTCCCGGTCCTGGGAATAGTAGCACGGTCCCAGCCCGCTCTCAACTATTCAACGCCATGGACGCCGTCCAAAGCCGACTGCCCACCCCGATGTCCAAGTAACCGGCCCATCAATAAACCCCCAAACTGCAGCTGGCCATGATATGCAAATAATAATAATAATAATGTGGTGTTGACACGAGAATAGACCAAGACAAGCAAGTCTGGCTAGCTCAATATACAAGACACGTTCATAGGGATTATCTCATTCAAGTCAATACAAGACAAATCCAATCACATGATAATCCCTTCAGTCTAGCCAGTCATGTTCATCAATTACATAACACGGGGTCCTAAGGTACACTCTAAGTCAGGTCCAAGTCCTAATTCTACAAGGGATTATGTTTCATAATTAATTAGGTGTTTTATGCCAAGAGAGTGTACAAGGATACAAAATCAACGGATACGATTAACAAATCAAGGAGAGATTACAATCCAATCCTAGGCAAGTGTTATCATCCATGTACCATATGTGTTTTAACGGAGTGCGTGGGGAATTCGAATAATCAATGCTTATAAAGAATTTCCTTGGTGTACAATCATGTTGAGCATCGATTGATTCAATTCCATACGCATTCGGTTAACCATACACAATACACGAATACCTAGACAACCCATCGAAGCACACCAAGCCACGTGCTACGATTTTCAAAACCCCATTAATGTTCAACTGATAGAAGGTTTATGGTTTCCAACATCTAAGGCCCAAACCTAAGTTACTAGACTCATTTCTACTAAAATATAGACTGGTTCATTAATCCGAGTATTTACATCACTTTCGGACCTCTGATCGTGATGAAACTAAAACCATTTGATTCTACATCTCAAGAGCTTTCCAACGGTATATTATATGTAAAATTCCGACGGGCGGATTAAAAGTTATGGGCGTTTCAAAATGGTATGTTTATATGCCCCTCGGGTTCCCGGCGTCCGAACGCCCGGAACCTGGCGTCCGGACGCCTGGAACCAGTAATCTCGCCCTGCGGTTCTATCTTCTGGCGTCCGGACGCCTGGGACCTGGCGTCCGGACACCCGTAGACAGAAACCCTCCGCAGACGTCCGTTTTTGCCCTGTTTGTTCAACTGGCCTGCACAAACACTGTACCCTGCACGAAATTGAGCCTCCTGCTCTCCCAAAAATCCATTCTAACAATTTAGAGACATAAAAAGGGGTACAAATTTAACAGTTAATCCAATCCATACCACATATCTAACCTAACAGGTAATCCAAAATCACTAACATAACCAGGCTTGGTATTAGGGAAATCTAACAAGAAAATCAGTACAATCAATGAATAAGCATACACCATGTTTAATTATAAATTGCAAATCTACTTGCCTCAACCAAGGAGATGATTAGAAATTGGAAAAAGCTTGAGGAGAAGCTCTCTTTCGCAAAACCCACAATCTAATCCAACCAAACGCAATCTAAAACGCAACAGAGAAGAAAAGAAAGAAAAAGATTAAGATCAAGCCTAAATCTAAACCAAAGAGAATCGATTGAAAAGATGAAAGTGAGTAAAACTTACCCAAACCAGGATCAAGAGAGAGAGAGAAGATTGAGAGGAAGAAGATGTGCGGTCCGGATCGCGGAGGTAATCTCTCCCGGAGGGAGATCTGGGCTTGAGAAGATGAAGAGGGAGAAGATAGGTTGCTGTAACTCTCGTTGCAGAAGTGAGAATGAAATTAGGGCTAATCCCTGATTAAGAAAAGGAGAGGGAGGAAAAGACTAATTTGCCCTTAAGTGGGTCCGGTGAAAGAATGGACCATTTGAAGGGTTTCTGATCTTCGGATCGAGACGAGCCAAGAGGCAAAAATGATCAGCGCGACGAGACCTTTCCAACGAACCCAAAATCACGGCGATAGGAATTTTCTGGAAAAACACTCAATTTTCCCTAATTTGCAAACTACCCCCTGCTAGGATCAAACGAACTCGAAATCAAACGAAACTTTGCAGACACTATTCTAACACTAAAAGAAACTCACTCAAGGTCTAAACCCACTTAAATATCTAGCTTTACAATTAATTATAATAATAATAAAAATAAACGGTAAACGGGCCTGCTATTGGCCCCAATTGACCCAGTAAGGCCACGGACCTTACACATATAGCTGGGTATATTTGGAGTGGACAGGTTGCGTACCCGAGTATATGGATTGGTATAAACGATTCTCGTGGAGGATATTACAAAACCCAAACCATCACTCTAATTTTGCATCCCGTCCCGAAGAAACACAGTCTAGCATTTTGGTGGACTATGAACAGCGTAATTCGGATGCACTATTCATTCTTGATGAAGTGATGGGAAGGGGTGAGGACCATTGGGTTGAAGACCCACGGGGACTATATACCGATATGAATTAGGTTGCCCATGTGTTACGGGGAATATCAATTGTCTATGCTCAACAAACCATTCGACATCCCCACATGAGTTCACAAAACTACAGCCGCAGCAGGTCAATAAGGGGAAGGAACACCTGACGAAATTTGAAGAAGTTTGACTAACAAAAATGAAAAATTGTATTTCTTTTTATTTCTTTAGTTTGGATGGTTGTTATAAGACTTGGATCCTCTTTTAAGTAGTTTTTACTTGGAAAAGTGGTTGTACTTTTTAGTTAGTTTGTATACATTTTGATTATGTTATCTTTTATTACTTTGGACCCTTGAATGAATTGTTACATATGTACATGGTGAAATATTTTGTGGATGCAAGTTGAATTGCAGTGTTCGGATACATAGTTCCGAACATAAAGCTAGTGTTCGGAAACATAGGTCCAAATACTAGTTTTTTGTTCGGACATATAGTTCTGAACACTCATCCTTTGTTCGGACACACAGGTCCCAACAAACTAAATGTGAATGGCACTGTACATCAGAACACACCAATATAGTGTACATTCTTGATTTCATGCAAGCTTGTTACATGCATAATTGTTACATTCAAACTTGTTTCATTCAAACTTTGAGAATGCAATAAAAACTCGTTACATTCAATCCAAATCTATTGTCTCACATGTTGAGACGTCTGGAGTTACAAGCTCTTTAAATCGTTTGATCTGATCACCGTACGATAACTCCCAACCATCCGCACAGGAATGGTGAAATTGTCTCCACTTATTTGTAATAGGCGGAATTGGATGACCAGGTTCTAAGAACAATTGAACAAAATGATTTCGAATAACAAAACCTATTGTTCTCTCATTCCGGGAAGGCGTAGGAACTGACACTGACAACAATGGGAGGAAAGTCAAACACTGTTCTATGCTCAAGTGGTATAAAACCAAATTGTAACGAGATTCTATGAGATGCCCCATGTCAGGCATAGTCATCCAATAGTCCATTAGTGGGTTGTCATCATAGTATGATAATGTATCAATCAATTCCTCAACTTTGTTCTCCACCCCATATAATTGTTTGTAGTGTTCTACATGTGCGAGTAACTCCTGTAATAGATCTCTCCTTACTTGTCTCCAATCATCCTGGGCTAGACCAACCAATCCAGCGATTCCTCAACTCTATTCTCTAATCATCCTAGGTTGGCTCTCTTGGTTTCTGTTAAGATTCTTTCAAATGCATCTTTTGAGACATTACCACGAAGTTCTTTGTATTCAGCCGGCTTGAAATTATGTTGCACGATTGTCTTACTTTTTTCAAATGAAGCTTTGATACCGGTATGCTGCAACTCAAGAAAATTGTGGATTTTACTCCAACAAGCTTCAAAATTTCCTTGGCTTGATCCAAGTTGCCTCTTGAGCTATGAATGTGAACTCTCGGCCCTGCATATAATTATTAAGAGGTGAGGCATAGTAATTAATATTGTCACGCCCCCGAACCGAAACCTCGAGGGCGGGAAATGGGATTAAGCATAAATGTATTTTACTTCTCCCAGGTTCCGCGTGTGTGAAGACAACACATTCTGAATATTTTGCGGAAGCATTTGTGGCGTTGCGACCCGGAGTCCGTGGCCATTGGATTCCGCGTCGCACTCAACCTTTAGCATATAGCTATCATATCAAGAACCATATCAGACTGGAGTAAACCATCACAATAAATTACAGAGCTGACAGTAACAGGATATTACATTCCCAAATATGTTCAGGTTACAATTATCAATGTACATTAATTAAGAATCCCAAGAAAAAGGCTAATAAAAGCCATACAACAATAAGCTATTAACCACTACCCAAAATGCGACGTAGCTCTGATGTCAAGCTCAATGTCTACATGACATAGCCGACAAAACAACCTGCAAGGCATGGCTCCACAGCCAACAAAACACTCAACTCGGGGAGAAGAAATCTGAACCTGAGTACCAAAAGTAGTGGGTCAGACACGACGGTCTGGCAGGTGGATGAAAAGATCACAAATATACTGAAGAATAAAACATAAGATAAATCATGCTATTCGATCAAATGCTGCATATAATTAAACGGGTGCAAAAATCGGGAATCTCGGGGAAAACCTGTATTCATTTCAAGTATGGGTAAAACATGAAGATCTAATAAAACATGTATTCATTTACATCATCTATAAACATAGATATTTGACAATCGGGTGTTCGTCTAAAACATGTATAAATATAATGGTTTGGCAAAACAACGTTCATTTGAAACTTAAGTAAAAACATAAGTATACAACAAATCAGGTATCCATAGCAGTCTGGCAAAACCAATGTCCATTTGAAACATATGTGAAAATACGGATATTTAACAAACCGGGTGTTCATTTAAAACAGGTGTAACCAAAGAAATTTGACAAAACTAATGTTCATCTATCCATAATTCAAAGCATGGGTATTCCACAAATCGGGCATCGTTTAAAAACAGGTATAGACATAGGAATCTGGCAAAACAAGTGTCATTTAAAACATATTTCGAAGCATGGATATTTCACAATTCGAGTAATCATTTAAAACAAGTATAAACATAGGGATCTGGAATACAAGTGTCATTTAAAACAAAGTACGGGTATTTAACAATTCGGGTATTCATTTACAACATGTACAATCATGTAAATCTAGTAAAACCATTGGTCGTTTGAAACATAGGTAAAAGGATGGGTATTCACCCAACCGGCGTTCATTTAAAACATATACGTGTACAAGGAACAGAAAACAACATAATAATAACTGAATTTACATTGGAGAATATTAACACTTGTTTAAATAACAACTTTCATAAAGGAAACGAATCATTTATCAGAAAACATAAAAGCAATATAAAACATGTCGGGTATCCAAGGAATCGGGAACTGGCAAGATGGCAATCACAAGAAGCTATGTCCTCTATCACCGAAGTGACAAGAGTATAACGGGATGTTGGTCTCAGTCACACAAGGTGAGGAGACTCAACGCAAATCATATATACAATATAAATATACGGGAACGGGACCACGGTAGCGAACCGGGTATCGGGACGGGACCACGGCAATAACCGGGTATCGGGATCCAAACTGCAGCTGGCGGGACGGGAGAGGGATTTCCAAGTCGGTGGATCAAACCGACAAGGTATCCAAGCTTAGTGATGCCGACTCATAAGTCAAAACCAATCGAGACATATGCAAGTAAATCAAGTACAGTAAATAAACGGGTAAAACGGGGGTGCTCAAGGGCACACTGTCACTTCATCTCGGGCAATACATTTCGGGACGAATAATTGTTACTAGTGTAACTTCAATGCTTTCGGGAAACAAGTCATATAATGCAAATCTCGGGAAAAGAGGTGAAACAATGAACTATAACAATTTCGGGAAAATATTGATTTCAAGATCTATTTAAGTGAATAGGGGTCCCGTATGTCGATTATAATAATTATTTGGTACTCCTTGAGTTTGAAGACATTCCGGGCTCCTTATGCACTTTTTCTACTTTCAAAACTTAAATGAGCTTATGGGTAGTACTAGATGTTACAATAGCAAAAATCAAGATCATAAACAGTCCATCCTAGGCATGACATTAATCCGGAAACATCGAGCAACCGATTCAGTCACCGAAAGGAATAGAATCCGCGATCACCAAGGGAAAGACTTGTGTTTAGATATAAAGAAGATATCGCGTCGTTCCATCCCGTTCAAGATTGAAATGGATTGCACTTCGATGCCACCGAACCAACCGTGAGACGTGTCGGCTCAAGACATTCTCGCATATGGTCCAAACAGTCCAAAAAGGGTAGTCAGGGTCCCACCTAAAACCACGAATTAGTGTCTAAATCAACACCATTCTTTTCTTTTAGTTCCCTAGTCTTAAAGACCTTAGATTAGGGCATAATTGGTCTTAACACTAAGGTATATACCCCTAGGACTCATAGAAAGCCCAAAGGTTTCCAAAAATAAACAATATCAAATTTCACTTCGGTCCGATCGATTGGAGGAAATTTCTGCACCAGCGTGACCCATGCCAGGCAGACCGCATCGCTCGAGCGAATCGAAGAGTTCGCTCGAGAGAACCCATCGGTCGAGCGGTTATTAAAATGCGTTCGAGCGACCAAGTTACTGGAAATGCCCGAATCCTTTCCTGGACAGGTCGCTCGAGCGAACTGTCATGGTCGCTCGAGCGAACTGTCCAGAAATGGGTTCCGAACCAGTTCAGCTGTCCTCTTTCTCTTCCTTTTTCCTTTCCTTTCCAACACTTAAACCAATGAGTTTTTCCTTACTTCAACAACATCCTAATTACAATTAAGCTCCCATCAAAACTTCAATGAATCATTAAATCCAAACACCTCTTTCTTCACATTCAATCCCCAAACAAGGAGAGGAGTTCCCATCATATACAAGGGTTCATTTGAACCAAACTCTATGGATAAACAAAGTCTATTGATCACATTTCCATAACCAAAGATGTCTTAGCAAAACTCTAAAAATGAGTATCAATTTCAAATCAATGCAACTCATAAACATAACCATGATTAGTCAAACCAATCCTATTCTTTATAAAACCATATGAGTAAACTTGATCAAATGAAATGCATACCTCTCCAAGAGATTAACAAGATAGAAACAACCATTAATGTGCAAATTTCGAAATCCATATATATGTGACAAGGAGCATATGTGCAACATGTATCCAATGATCAAAAACAAGAAATAAACTTGGGATTTTCTAATAAAACTTTGATAACATTAAAACCATCCATTCATCCACTTGCCTTGGGTTCCAATCTAGCAAAACAAGCTCCTAATCACCTCTCAAGCTCAAGATCCACAATCTCTACAAAAACCCCTAAAATGGGTTAAACAATGAAATGACAAGGAAACCTCTCAATAATCAAGGTGGAGCTTCTCTAAGGCTAGAAGATTACAAATCTAGAAGATGAAGAAGAACACTTACTTGGATGACCTTCAAATGAGAAGAACAAGCTCAAGGGAGGTCTCTAGGTTGGGAGATTTCTCCAAAAATAGTATCAATGGGGAGCCATGGTGAAGAGGAAGAAGAAGATGGTCTCCATTTCTTGATTGAGGAACTATTGGTGTGGCTTGGAGATGGAGAGCAAGAAGAAGAAGAAGAAACTTGCTAGAAAAACCCTAGGCTCAATGGTTGTGCTGGAACATGAAAATGGAGAAGGAAGGGGAAGGGCCTCTTTTGTTAACAATTGAGAGGGTGGGGTCCCACAACTTAAGGAACTAACTTGGCGGAAATCATCTCTCTCGGGTCCTCGGATGAATTCGACGAAGAAGGAAGAAATGTTCGTCGAAATATCTAGTTTCCAAAAAGTATATGTTTCGCGGTTTTCGAGAATGTCGAGTTTTGGGTACAGATTTGGTGTGAAAAGACTGTTTTGCCCTCAAGGCCAAGAAATCGGGTTTCGGGTTCTCAAATGAATACGGGATCAATATGAAAGTTGTAGGATTCCTCAAGATGAATGCAACGGGCCAAAAACACAATACGAAACAAATCGGAAAAATCTCACAAGAAAATGCAAAGCCGAAAAAGGAACCCCCAAAGGGCCCCACAAGCTACTAAAGCACTCAAAAGCCCAAAACTAGAAGAAAAACCATTCTAGCTCACAAACTCAATCCAACAAATACTAATCCCACTAAAAGAACTAATCCACAATTAAAACAACACTAATCCAAGAGATTAGGGGTCGGGTTCTCACAAATATGCATAACTCAAATGATCAGTAGTCGTTAAAATATACCTGTTCGATGTAGTATTTCCAAGATGGATACATTTATCTGTCCATGCAGAGACAAATCTTTCCTTGTGTGCATCCAACCAAGTACCTTTCACGTAATTTAGTGCACCGGGATACGTACTGAATTCTTGATTTAACTTACAAAGTTATTCACCAAACTCATCTTCTGTGGATGAAGATACCAACATATTCCAACTCATAATAAACCTGTCCCATTTTTCTTTCGTTTCGAATAATTTCTTGCATCCCACCAATACGTTTCTAATAATGTGCCATTTGCATAATAAATGAGCAGCACTAGGGAAAACAGTGCTAATGGCTTTCATAAGTGATAATTCTCTGTTCGTCATAATCACACTGGGAAGAATACCATCACCAATAGTAGAACGCAATACACCCAGTGCCCATGCATAATTCTATTCACGTTCTGCCTGAAGGTATGCAAATCATACAGAAAAGGTCATGTCTGTGCATGTGACTCTAACAATCTCCAACAGAGGCATGCGATAACGATTGGTCTTGTACGTACAATCCATTATTAAAACATGTGGAAATGCACGCAACAAATCTAAACTGCTTGGGTGTGTCCAAATCAAGTCAGTTACAGTCTCGCTATTCTCACCATTCTTATGCCATTCTATGTAATTGTGCTCTGCCAACTTCCCAAGCAGTTGTTGCATCTGACTTCTTCCACCCCGCTCATTAACTTTATATCTATAACGTGCATTGTATATTGTCTTCATTATGGTTACATTTAATTCACTTCTTTGTTTCAACGTAAACAAAATTTCTTTTGGTCTAACCATGCTCTTGGACAAATCAACCAGCAACTTTGTTTCCTCCTCTGATAATCTGCTTGCAAATGAATGCCCCTCTAAATATTCCGCGGCCGAGTGATTATGTACGCCAGATACAACCTCCAACATCCAATCATCATTTGAGTCTAACTTTTTGCCCCTTAATGCAAAAGGGCATCCACATTTTTTGGAACCTGTTTGTTAGATCCTTTTTCGCTTCTGGCCATGTTCATGCTTATATTGTCTGCTTCTCTCGCATGCAAGGAGTACTCTAACTTTGACACCTACCCGAGCGGCATTTGAAACCTTTATGACAATGACAAAACCGTTTTTCCTTCCTACACCACGAGCCCAACTAATCAACGAATCCCGACTGTGAAATATCTACAATTAACAAATTTATTACGAATTTAGTAACAAACAATTGTAATTTGAGTAATAAATCCACAGTAGGTCTTACCTCTTGAGTTATAAACTCACTGGTATAATCCATGACAAAGTCCGATCCAGCCTGACTTTCCTGTGTAGAGACCTGCAGAAGAAATGTTCGGAGTCAAACTTCTGAATTACATATACTGTTCGGATACACAGGTCCGAACTAACCTAAAATCTTCGGAGCTTTAAAACCGAACATATTGCATTTGTTCGGAATACAATATCCAAACAAAGCAATTTTGTTCGGACATAAAAGTCCAAACAGAATCAGTTTGTTCAGACCTGAAGTACCGTACATATCGGGAACTCTACTCCTTCCCAGGCAAGAATTTTTTTACAAAAATGGCAAAAAATAAGAAAAAAATCACATAGAAACGAACCTTTCCACTGCTGCTCTGATTGAGAGGCACGATTTCATTGTTCTTTTCTTCCTTCATTACACTAGAAATATCTAATGAAAAAAGTTAAGAACAAGAAGATGGAAAGATGAAGGAGATGGAGGAAAATGAGTTGGTGAAGAACAGAAAATGGAGGAAGATGAGCAACAATGAAGTAGAGAATGAGAAGTGGAGACTAAGATGTGGAGAAGATGAGTTGTGTGTGGGAGTATGTTTAGAGAAGAAGATCAGTTGCGTGTGAAAAGAACATATTTTTTGAGTTTTGGTGGGAGATTGGATATTTTGGTCATTTCATAAATGGGTTAAAATGTAATTAAAAAAAGTTAGATTCCTTGTGTGGGAAAAGTATTATTTTGTGTGCCAATAGCAAAGCCCAAAAGAAAAGAGACGTTTGTGTAATTGAAAGGGTATATTGGTCATTTAAAAAAGTTGAAAAATACATTGAACACTATTATATGGCCTTTGTTTTTACAGTGACAGCCGATTGAAATGAATGCAAAAAACTTGACAATTTCTTGAAGTTATCAATTCAGAGGGATCCTCTTTGAAAAAGGATGAAAAGCAAAGTCCTTTTTCGTAATTCTCCAATATTTACTCACTTTTATCCCTTTTATGAATCAAAGAGGATCCATATCAATTGATTATTTCACAAAAGTTGCGAAGTGTTTTTTCCCTCTTTCAATTGAATCCACATTTTCAAATTAGAGATAATAACAGTATTAAATTTGTTTTGCAAGTTTCCAGATTCACTAAAATACGCTTCCAATTGTGTAGAACAACCCTTTTTGTTTTTCCCAATAGCAAAATACTTCTCCTCCCTTTTAGAGAGACATCCCTTTCCTTTTACATAATTTCTCTTCCTCCAACTGTGGAGTCATCCGTTCCTACTTTTCCTTTTTCAAGGATTTTGTGAAGTGAATGGCCACTTTAAGAGACTAAAAAAAGGTGAGATCATGTAAAAAAAGTAGAAAATTTCAAAAATCACCTCTTTTTTTTTTTTTTTGGTAAATATAGTCAAAAGGCTATTCTCTCGTTCCTCTAAACGAAAAAAGTAACTCCCTTTTTTAATCCGAAAAAGTAAAAAAAGTTCCTTCTCTTGCCACTAAATGACAAAAGGTCAAGAGGATGAAATCTGAGATTTTATACTTTTTGATATGATCCATCTCCTTTTCTTGTCTTTTAAAACGACCATTCATTTTAATTCACTTTAATTACAAGTGAATTACCCAAACAAGAACTCTTTCGCCAAGGCATTTCACCTTCGTATATGCATCTCTACTACATCAAATTGTAGACTTATTAAAATTTACCCATTCACTTGAATGTTCACAATAGTCATCTAAGGCATCCTTGATTTCTCTGACCTCATCTACCATGATGGGTTAGGCTTGGGCCCCCTGTGGCCACTCTTAACCCTAAAATAGAACCCATACTCCCAAGATGAAAAGGCATGGGGAGCTGGGTCCCCTTGCCTGAGACCTCTTTGAAGGCCTAAAACTACTAAAGTGGGAACCATTCAAAAGAATAGAGAATAAGACTGAGGATATAATTATCTAGCTAGGCGCACAAAATAACTATGAAAACTAAACGCATCAAGGGTGTTCCTGATGAAGTCCTATTCCATCCTATCATAGGCTTTGGCCATAGCTAATTTTAGGACCCCCTTGAGTTTGCCAGCCACCACATTAGAGATGATTTTATAAATAACATTACAAAGGTTGATTTTTCTAAAATCATTCGCGTGGCTGACATTTGTATCAACCATGTGTTTCCATCGTTATGGGTTAATACTACTAAATAGAAGTAATAATGAAGTTTATCAAACTTTGATATTCAACAAGCACGAGGATTGTGGGATCAAGTCATGTTACCATTTTAGAAAAATAAAAAAAAGATGAATAAATAATCCATGTTTTTGCATTCCTACGGCAAAATGAGCAATTCATGTGTTAGTTGACATTTAAAAGCACATTAAAAGTCTAGTTCAGAAGAAATAAACTAGAACTCCTAGAGAATAAAGAGCTTGTATAATAACAAAAAGCACAAAGAGAACAAAGGGAAATCCATTGTTGTAGATACGATCTCATCACTTAAATACTGTAAAAAGAGGAACAAGAGAACCAGTAAAATAAAAAGGCATGCATGCATTCAACTGCTTTTAGATCAAACTTCAGCAAATCACATCTTTGTATCTCTCCCCAGCATATGGAAGCAAAGAATATTATCTCTATTTTTGCAATTGCGTAGCCTCTTAAGTGGAATCACATCTTCTATAGACTCCATCTGCTCAGCTACCAAAACAATTGAAAGGAGCTTTCAGAATTTGAACCGAGAAAGAAGCCGCACAATCAAGGAGTGACCTCGAGCCTTGGTTCAAAGCAAAACCCAGTGAAGAGTTGAAGAGGGAATCTTTTAGTCACTGTGCACTTCTGTGACCACTTCCATTGCTTCTGGTTCATGTCAAAACCAAGTAGCGCAGGGGCTCCATAGCTCTGGATGTAGATAAGGTCGTCGGTACCACTGCTTGCAAAGACATCATCAAACTCTTTGAATCCTTGAAAAAACTTGTGGGGCATTCTAGAAACCTCTATCCACTCTTTATCAATGAGTACCCAGATGCCAAATCCTTTGATTATATCAGGTCGGTCCAGTTTTTCGATGCCGCCAACCATCACCAGCTTATCATTGAGATTCATAAGCCGTCCACATGTGAGAGAGCAAGGTACATGAATGCAAGTTCGTATCAGTGAAGCATGAGAAGATCTTCGGCAGAGATCATACATAATAAGGCCATGTCGGTTTTCCGAACTACCCAAAATCCTAGTGGAGTAAATCAAGCAGTACAGGACTCCACTGCACACCACACTTTCATCACCGCCCCTCCACCCTGTCAACACCTCTGCCATGGAAGTAACTCATGTTTGTGTTTCTGAATCATAGGGATGGATGGAAAGATCCCATTGAAGGAAATCACCAAGCACTTGCTTAGATTTCACGACAGCAATAGTATAACAATGAGACTTTCGATCCATAGAGAGTGCAAGTGCACTGTAATATGATTTCAGACCCGGTGGCTCCTGGAGCCTCTTCGCTGCTCTTGTTATGGGATTACAAACAAAGAGCTGACTTCTACTGTCATTATCCATGAAACTGTATATGTGACAAGCCCTTCCCGAACTAAAGCACTGAAACAGAATGCTCTGCAAAACCTGTTGTATACCCAACAAGAAACAAGGAAGCACAAATAACTATACTCTACAACCGTTAGATTGAGAGTAAACAAACTGTGATGGAGATCAAGTTAGGAAAATCTGAACTCAACTGATCTATCTCATTAAGATCCTGCAGCAATTTAAATACACATAGATAACTGCCCACTTCCTAACAAATAGCAACAACTCACCCACTAAGAGTTTTACCCAGTAAAAGATAACCCATTACACTAACTACTTTCTCAACACTAGAGAAGTGTAAGACACGTATATAACAAACTAAACTTATAACTAGGAACTCAATAACAAAACTGACTGAACCCATAAGAAAAATCTACCCAACAGATATGACCCATTATGCAGAACCCATTTCTGCATTATTTCAACACTTCCCCATTATGTAGAAATCTACAACTCCCAACATATTTTTGAACTGCTCAAATTTAATTGAAGGTAATGGTTTTGTAAAAATGTCAGCTAGCTGTTTATTAGTGTTGCAATATACAATCTTGATGCTTCCATTCGCCACCAACTCACGGATGAAATGATATCGCAACTCAATGTGCCTTGTACGATTGTGATTCACTAGATTCTTGGTAATTGCAATTGCAGACATGTTGTCACAGTAGATTACAGTGCCTTCCTTCTGATCTTGCTTCATGTCTGCCAAAATTCTTCTTAGCCAGATTGCTTGACAAGCAGCTAAAGTGACTGCTATGTATACTCAGCTTCAGATGATGAAAGAGCTACAGTAGATTGCTTCTTTGAGCTCCATGAAATTGCACCAGAACCTAGGTTGAAGACGTACCCAGTAGTGCTCTTGTGATCGTCAAGTGAGCCTGCCCAATCACTATTAGAAAAACCACATAAATTAAGACTGTCGGTCTTATAAAAAATAGCATAGGAGCTTGTCCCCTTCAAGTATCTCAACACCCTTTTGGCTGCAGCAAAATGGATCCTACTTGGGCTTTGCATGAACCTTGACAATAGACTTGTAGCTTAGATAGTGTCAGGTCGGGTGTTTATGAGATACAACAAGTGATGAGAGCCTAAAAGATACATTTTAGGCCCCTTAATGAGGACTTGGTTATACCGTCGATAGAGATTAATTAGCTTAATTATGTTATTTTATTGATTGTAGGTATTACAAAGGCAAGGAGAGAAATTCAAAGCTAAAATGGAAGAAATCTCACAAAGCATGACAAAGAAGGAGTTGCAAGTAAGAAAGCTGCCAAATATGGGAAGAGACTCAAATAAGAAAGCAAAGCAAGAGTCCAAACATGCCTTGGACATCCAACATGTGTCCCACTCATCCCATAGCATGCCAACATGGAAGGTCTTCTAATTACACTAGTATTCTCGGAATTTTCAGAGGCAGCAACTTGAAATGGTCATAACTTTCAACTCGAGTGTCGGATTCGTGAAATCTACATACCGTTGGAAAGCTCTTTTCGAGTAGATATCCGTGGAGTCCAAGATTGTATAAATTGGAGCTATATCGAGGGAGATACGACCTCGCGAAGTTCGCTGTGATGACCAGTGGGCCCGGACCCGACGGGAATCCGACTCCTACACGAATTGAAGACCTTTTTCACCCCAAAACTTATAAATAAGAGCCCAAACTCATTTTTGGAGATATTCACATCTGGGGAGAAGGTCTGAAGAAGGTTTTGGAGCTTTTGGGAGCGTAGCCATGGCGATTTCATCAGAGATTCTTCGTCAATCGTCTTCCATGCGTAACTAACTCCTTATCTTAGGGTTGTGATGAAGCCCTAGTTTTGTGTTTATGGTGATGTATAGGTTCTAGGGTTTTATTTTAAATGCTTTGATTATATGACATTGATTTAATCCATTGATTGGATTCATTTATTAATGCAATATCTCTTTTGGTGTTTTATTCTTGTAGTTTAGAATGCCAAGTCATATAACATGATGCTTGAATGAATGTGTTTGTTAGATCTAGGATAATCTATGCCATAGAGATAGGTTATGCCCTGATTTGCATCCACTACCCTTATTTGGTGACTCTGTGAAGGTTTGTAACCAGAACGAGTCTGGAAAGCATTGACAGTGAAACCCTAGACCTATATTCGCCATTGCACAGGCTATGGTGGATTCATACCCTAAGACTTTTCTCTAATTGGATCAAAACTTGTCTTTTAATTTGTTAATTTAGAAATCAAAACCAATCAACCATTACTTCGTTCTCTAATAGGATTAGTTTAATAATCAGAACTTTATTTTCTCAGTAGGATTAATTTAGGAATTTAGGAAACAACACAACTTAGCCTTTTTGTCCCAGTGGATACGATACTCGGTTAACATCTCTGCTTTTGCAAGCGGAGATAATAGCGGAGAATAATTTATAATTGCAACCCTGTTCTAGGATTGGTCATAATTTTGGCGCCGTTGCCGGGGACAATTAGCACGGTTGTTTGTTTCTTTTAATTCTGATATTAGTTTAGTTTAGTTAATTTTTTTTAGTCTGCTTTTTCAGCTTTATTCGCATTGTTTATTATCCTTACTGCAGGGCATTGATTTTAACACAGATTTCTAGAATTTGTGCAGGGATCTAAGAGAGTTCACAAAGGACAAAGTTTTGCTCAAAAAGAAATCTCTCCTCCCAAGGGCACTGTAAGCCTAGACTTTCTGATTCTTTTCATATAATTGCAGTAAATTTTTGTGTGTGCATGCTTGGTCGTCGCTCTTGTCATCCCGATTTGGTTTCTTTAGACCAAAATTTAGAGCGAGCCCTTAGAAAAATTAGATCATCTAAACACCGTTCTGCTGTCTCACACACAAATTCATTAATGGCTGAAGAAAGAAAAGAGGATGAGGGGGCTCCTGTGGCTCCACCTCTTCGGCCCTTGAAGGAGCACTATACTCCTTCAGAATACGCGTCACCATCGTGTATTCAGCTGCCTACTGTACAGGCAGCTCAATATGAAATCAAGCCTAGCACAATTAATCTTATTCCTTCTTTCTATGGCTTGAACAATGAGGACCCGTACAATCATATTGATGAGTTCTTGGTTATTTGCTCCACAGTGCGGATAAACAATTTCAGTAATGAGGCCTTAAAAATGTTTCTCTTTCCGTTTTCATTGAAGGACAAAGCCAAGTATTGGCTGAGTACCTTACCTGCAAACTCCATCACTTCTTGGGCCCAACTACAACAAAAATTCTTAGATAAATATTTCTCTGTGGGTAAAACAAATCAGTACAGGAGATCTATCACATCCTTTGTCCAAACTGATAATGAACAATTTCATGAGGCATGGGATAGATTCAAGGATCTCATTAGAAAATGTCCTCATCACCAAATTGCCAAGTGGCAATTGGTTCAGTTCTTTTATGATGGGTTGTCTCCTGAATGGCGAAACATGGTAATCACTGCTAGTGGGGGATCAATTATGCTGAAAAATGAGGATGAGGCATGGGAGCTTTTTGAGAATATGAGTGAGACCTTTCAGCACCATGCTTCCACTGCTAGATTAGAGAGGCCGGCAGCCTCTAATTTGCAAAAACCTAGAGGTGTGTTTGAAACTCAGCCCTCTAATGAGCTCACAACCCAAGTGGCTGCCTTGACCCAAAAGTTAGATCAGCTGATTTCTGGGGGACAATCTCTCCAATCTTCATCTCCCCAGCCCCCTGCTCATCAAGATGCTTGTGCTTTATGCAATAGTCCCGCTCATTTTGTGAGCAATTGTCCGGCAGCACCCCAATTTCCTGAGTTTGTGCAAGAGCAAGTGAATGCTGCACAGGGGTTCTCCAAACCGGGTAATGATGCATTTTCGAATACTTTTAACCCGGGATGGCGCAATCACCCCAACTTTTCATGGAAGTCGCCCGGTCAAGGCACTTCATTCTCTCAACCGGGAAATGGGCCAAATTTTCAATACAATCCTGCGGCCTATCGTTCCCTACAATCCTACCAGCAACCCAACCCTCAACCACCTCAAAGAACTCCATCATTTGAGGAGACAGTGCTGCAAGAGCTCAAAGAGCTCAAAGCAACCACTCAGCTGGTCCATTCCCATTCTCAATCCATAGCTAAGCTAGAGGTCCAGATCGGGCAAATAGCTAATGCTCTTAACAAACGAGAGGAGGGACGCTTGCCTAGCCAACCCACGGGTAATCCTAAGAATTCTTTTGATGTGGGTAGTGGCTCGCAACATAATGATACCTATCATGAGCAAGCGAAAATGGTTGTCACATTACGGAATGGGCGTGAGGTTGAGACTAGGCCCGAGGAGCCTAAGAAAGATGTGAGAGAGACCACAGCCAATCCCAAGAGCTCTCGGGCTGACATGATTTCTAAGGAAAATGAGGCACCCCCATATGTGCCTAAAGCCCCTTTTCCCACTTGTCTTGACTCACCCTCTCCCTTTAGTAAAAAGAAAGCAACCATGGATGAGATGTTGGAGGTGTTTAAGCAAGTAAAGATTAATCTGCCTTTGCTAGATGCTATCAAGCAGGTCCCTTCTTATGCTAAATTTCTGAAAGATTTGTGCACTCAAAAGCGCAAATCTAAATCTCATGTGCCAAAGAAGGTTCTACTTACCGAGCAAGTGAGCTCAATTCTCCATAATGACACTCCTCCCAAGCTGAAAGATCCTGGCACTCCCACCATTACCTGCACAATTGGGAGTCATGTTATAGATCATGCATTGCTGGATCTGGGAGCGAGTGTCAATCTCTTGCCTTACTCGGTGTATGAGCAGATTGGGCTAGGGGACTTAAAGCCCACTCCGGTTACCTTGCAACTTGCTGATAGATCTGTCAGGGTGCCCCGGGGAATAATTGAGGATGTTCTGGTCAAGGTCGACAAGTTCTTTTTCCCTGTCGATTTCATCGTCCTTGACACTGAACCAGTGCAAAATTCACGGACGCACACTACTGTCATTCTTGGACGGCCCTTTTTGGCCACGGCCAATGCGAACATTAATTGCCGAACCGGAGTTATGGATGTTTCCTTCGGGAATATGAAAGTGAGGCTGAATGCTTTTAGGGCCTCTCATCAACCTTCAGATCAAGATGACTGCTTTGCAGTCAATGTTGTTGATGAGATTGTAGAAAACGCTTTTCACCCTGAGAATACTTTGCCGTCTGTCATTGCTCCTGATCTGTCTGATGGTCGGGAAGCTCAAATTTTGGATGGGTTAGACTTGCGCAAGAATGCACTCGATTGTTTAGTTGCTGAGTTGGAAGATATTGATTCCTCCATTTACATATCTTGTCCCCCTTGCATCGCTGATTTTACACTCTCTCGAGATATGCAGAGATTTTTAGTTCCTAACCTGGAGGAGGTAGACATAAAGGAAGTGTTGAGTCATGTTTTTAGTGCTCTTTACTTGTAGTCCTTTCCTTTGATTTTAGTTTTTTTTATACTTGTAGTCTTTTCCTAAAAAAAAAAAAAAAAAATTCCGGCGTCTGGACGCCCGGAAAATTTTATGTCAGGTTGGTCTCTGCCAGACGCCCGGTTTGTTTAAAAAGTCCATTGCTCTCTGCCAGACGCCCGGAAATTTTTTTAAAACGGTCTTCTTTTTGCCCGGAGTTGGGTGTCTGGACGCCGAAAAAAAAAATCCGAAAAAAAAAAAAATAATAATTTTTTTTTTACTTGTTTTCCTTACTGTTCTTTTTCTTAATTCTTTTGCACTTGTGTGAGGTAGTTTAGGTTGTTTTTTCCTTTTTTCAGTCGTACACCCTCTTGCGGGGTGGGTCTTTGGTGCTAACTTTTTGCAGGTTCTTTCGTGCAAGTTGGGGGGTCTAGCCGACTTTTCTTTACTTTGCATCGTTTTGTTTAGCACTACCCAGGTGATATCCCTCCTTTTCCCTTTACTTTTATTGTCCTTTATCTTTTATTCTATGTTTAACATTGTGGACACTGTTACATTTAGTTGGGGGGGTGGAGTATTGACCTTGGGAGTAGTTTAGGGGTAGTTTTAGCAGTTTTATTTTCTTTTTGCTTGTTTTTTTTTTTTTTTTTCTTTTCTTTTTCCTTGTCTTTTCCCTTTTTTTTTTTAAAAAAAAGGGAGCTTTTGTTTTTTTGGTAGTCTTTTGGGAGATTTCCAACCGGGTTTTTGTGAAACGAAGATACCCTGTTTTTGGAACTTTTTGTGAGGAAAAAGAGAGAAATGGTTCACTATCTTGTTTTAGGAAAGAGTTTTTGAGAAATTGTTGAATTATTGATCTTTCACTTGACACGTATTCTATAGAAAATTTGAAATGTGAAACTATGATTTCCATGCCAGTGAAAACTTCAGAGCAATTATGATGGAAAGCTGACCCTCAGTCATACTGAAGTCGAGCATATGGAAAGGGCTGCCTATTGTTGGGGACCATAAAAAAAAAAAAAAAGTTGTGACTAGTTTGGATTCGTAGCCTTTTTAACTCGAGCCAGTAAGCCCATAGGGGTATTGCCATACCTAGTGCCCTAAGGACACCTGTCTTGGGAGTCACTGGCTGAATGCTCGTTACATGGGTTAATTAGAAAGCTTAAGGGACCTAGGCATTGCACAGTCATTTCTCTAAAAAAAAAAAAAAAAAAAAAAAAAAAAAAAAAAGAGAGAAAAAGAAAAAAAAAATCAAAATAGTGTTGTCCTTTGAAAAACAATAGTGTGAAAGCCACCACAAATGCCTTGAGAGGAATTATGTTAACTTTGACTGAGGTTCGGTGGCCCAGCATTTTGGAAAAAAAAAAAAAAAAAAGAGATGTGTTTTCGCGGAAATTGTTAGTGGATCGTTTTATGCTTTCATGCTTCTATATGTACACAATTTTCACCGGGCACGATTAATTTTTCTAGCATGATTTTGAGGATTTCTGACCAAAAGATAGGATTTGTGAATCACATTTGAGTTGTGTATTGAAAACCCCAAAATCAGGAATATCCGGTGTTCGTAGATACCTTGGCGGAAAATTCTCCCTGTTTTTCTTTTACGTTTTAGGAATTTTGTGGGTAGATTCACTGCAAACCCTCACGAGACTATAACTCGTCCTCTAAGGGGAACTTAGAGGTTTAAAGGCTTGCTGCACATGCTAAGTGCAGCCGTGCTCCCTACGAAAGTGGCCTTAGTTAGTTTTCTTGTTGTTTTAGCTTTGCTCGAGGTCTAGCAAAGTGTAAGTTGGGGGGTGTGATGAGAGCCTAAAAGATACATTTTAGGCCCCTTAATGAGGACTTGGTTATACCGTCGATAGAGATTAATTAGCTTAATTATGTTATTTTATTGATTGTAGGTATTACAAAGGCAAGGAGAGAAATTCAAAGCTAAAATGGAAGAAATCTCACAAAGCATGACAAAGAAGGAGTTGCAAGTAAGAAAGCTGCCAAATATGGGAAGAGACTCAAATAAGAAAGCAAAGCAAGAGTCCAAACATGCCTTGGACATCCAACATGGGTCCCACTCATCCCATAGCATGCCAACATGGAAGGTCTTCTAATTACACTAGTATTCTCGGAATTTTCAGAGGCAGCAACTTGAAATGGTCATAACTTTCAACTCGAGTGTCGGATTCGTGAAATCTACATACCGTTGGAAAGCTCTTTTCGAGTAGATATCCGTGGAGTCCAAGATTGTATAAATTGGAGCTATATCGAGGGAGATACGACCTCGCGAAGTTCGATGTGATGACCAGTGGGCCCGGACCCGACGGGAATCCGACTCCTACACGAATTGAAGACCTTTTTCACCCCAAAACTTATAAATAAGAGCCCAAACTCGTTTTTGGAGATATTCACATCTGGGGAGAAGGTCTGAAGAAGGTTTTGGAGCTTTTGGGAGCGTAGCCATGGCGATTTCATCAGAGATTCTTCGTCAATCGTCTTCCATGCGTAACTAACTCCTTATCTTAGGGTTGTGATGAAGCCCTAGTTTTGTGTTTATGGTGATGTATAGGTTCTAGGGTTTTATTTTAAATGCTTTGATTATATGACATTGATTTAATCCATTGATTGGATTCATTTATTAATGCAATATCTCTTTTGGTGTTTTATTCTTGTAGTTTAGAATGCCAAGTCATATAACATGATGCTTGAATGAATGTGTTTGTTAGATCTAGGATAATCTATGCCATAGAGATAGGTTATGCCCTGATTTGCATCCACTACCCTTATTTGGTGACTCTGTGAAGGTTTGTAACCAGAACGAGTCTGGAAAGCATTGACAGTGAAACCCTAGACCTATATTCGCCATTGCACAGGCTATGGTGGATTCATACCCTAAGACTTTTCTCTAATTGGATCAAAACTTGTCTTTTAATTTGTTAATTTAGAAATCAAAACCAATCAACCATTACTTCGTTCTCTAATAGGATTAGTTTAATAATCAGAACTTTATTTTCTCAGTAGGATTAATTTAGGAATTTAGGAAACAACACAACTTAGCCTTTTTTTGTCCCAGTGGATACGATACTCGGTTAACATCTCTGCTTTTGCAAGCGGAGATAATAGCGGAGAATAATTTATAATTGCAACCCTGTTCTAGGATTGGTCAACAAGCTTCCAACTAAACTTCGATACACCTGAGCATCAATCTTATCTACCCCATCATCGACACGAAATCTTTCATTAGTGTTCATGGGTGTCCTCATTGGGTTGCAATCCTTCATCTTAAACTTCTCAAGAAGGTGATGCACATATTTTTCTTGTGAAAGAAATATGCCATGATCACATTGTTTCACTTCCAAACCAAGAAAAAAATTCATCCTTCCAAGATCAGTCATCTCAAATTCATCAATCATAATTTTTTTGAATTCCTCCATAAATGCAACACAACTACCAGTGTAAATCAAGTCATCAACATAAAGGCATACAATAAGTACCTCATTTTCTCCTCTTGACTTGACATACAGAGTTGGCTCACTTTCACTTCTTTGAAACCCATGGTTAGTGAAATGACCATCAATCCTCTCATATCAAGCCCTTGGCGCCTGTTTTAGGCCATAGAGAGCTTTTTTTAGTCGGTAGACTTTGTGTTCTTCACCAGCAACTTCATATCCCAGTGGTTGTTGCACATAAACTTCCTCATCCAAAACACCATTTAAAAAGGATGATTTTACATCAAACTGATAAACAATCCATTTATGATGGGCAGCAAAGGCCAAAACAGTTCTAATAGTATCAAATCTAGACATAGGAGCATAGCTTTCAATGAAATCGATACCTTCTTGCTGCATGTAGCCCTTTGCTACTAACCGTGCCTTGAACTTTTGAACCGAGCCATCTGGCTTGAACTTTGTTTTGTAGATCCATTTCAGTCCCACAACCTCTTTGCCATCAGGTAGATCAATGAGCTCCCATATATCATTTTTCTCCAATGCCATGATTTCTTCATCCATAGCAACACACCACTCCTCATGTTGTACATCTTCAACAAACTGACTTGGGTCCTCATCTTGAGTGAAATGGCAGGTTTCATATATTTCTTGTAGAGACCTCAACTTCCTAGGTGGAGATGGAGATGAAGAGGAAGATGAAGATGAACTTGAAGATAATACAGGGGAGGATGTAACAAGAGTTTCACCTTCACCTGTTGGAATTTCCTCTTCAAGAAATTGAACTTGACTGGGTTGCTCTGCTTTCCATTGCCAACTACCATGTTCATCAAACTTCACATCACAATTAACAATGAGAGTTTTTGTGAGAGGATCATAAAATCGGCAACCTTTTGTTTCAACACTATAGCCCACAAATATGCATTTAACAGAATTATCATCTAGCTTTTGCCTCTTTTGTGAAGGAACATGCACATAAGCAACACACCCAAAAACTTTAAAATGTGTTACCTTAGGCTTTTGACCATACCAACTTTCAAAAGGAGTCTTGTAGGGCAATGTTGTGGTGGGACTTCGATTGAGAATGTAAGCAGCCGTATGTATTGCTTCAGCCCAAAGTGAATTTGGAAGACGCTTAGCCTTGAGCATGCACTTGGCCATCTCAACAAGACTTCTATTTTTCCGCTCCGCTACACCGTTTTGTTGTGGCGTGTACCTAGTTGTCAACTGTCTACGCAAACCAAATTCTTCACAAAAGAGATCAAACTCCTTAGAAACAAATTCTCCACCACGATTTGTCCTCAAGGTTTTTAAGAAAAAACCACTCTGTTTTTCAGCATAATTTTTGAATTTTTTAAAGAGAGGCAATGCATCAAATTTTTCTTTGGCAAAATACACCCATGTCATTCTGCTGTAGTCATCCACAAAGATAACAAAATACTTACTGTTGTTGAGTGATGGTGTCTACATAGGCCCACACACATCAGCGTGTACCAACTCAAGTGGGCTTGAGGTTTTCCAAGTGCACAACTTTCACAACTTTCGCTAGCATTCTGAATTGGAGGCAAACCATGCACCATGTCCCTTTGAAACAAAAATTCCAGGCTTCTAAAATTCAAATGGCCATATCGATTATGCCAAAGACAATTATCATCTATCAATGATGCATTTAATGC